>VDFB02000363.1:114307162-114332535 GCA_007258455.2 Sequoia sempervirens | reverse complement strand
AGTACATATTTGCATGAATATCTCTTTTGGGTTATGTGGAAATTATCATTAAATGGCTGCAACTTTCCTTACAAGTGGTATTAGAGCTTTCACGGTTGAAGATTTTTTGTTATAACCCCAGGTTGAGAAAATATTGCTCAAAGTTTGAATCTATGCAATGCATGGGAGAATGAAATAAATGGCAAGATATGATGGTTTTGCAGGTTGTTTATTGCAGATCTAAGGGTTTTGGGTTTGCTGTTATGATGGGTTGTTTGTAGATTTGGGGTGTGAAAAAATTTGGCTAAAAAGGGTTTCTTGGTTGTGCATTCAAATGGGGGTTTTGTGGGGTAAATTTTCCACATGACATCTTGGGACAAAATGAACCTCATGGTTGGATTCAGGTTGGTCGAGAGATGAATTTTGATATAAAATTCAACATATTTTGGTGATAGTGAAAAAAATGCAATTTTTTTAGTCAAACCCCCTTTTGTAGGCCATACAGACATCATTATTGTAGTAGAGAATAAAAAATTAATGTTCGTTGGTCTTCAAAAAAATATTACCCTGAAAAATTCAATTTTTTTTTAAAATCGATAGAAAAAATTGATGAAATTGGTTATAATAGATTCTTTTTGATAAAAAATATAATATGAATTTGGGGGGGGGGGGTTCGGCCCACCCCCCGTCGTACCCTGCATGATTGGCAGACTGCCAATGGCAGGTACTTCCACTGGCAATTTTCCCTTTCCCATACGGAGTGGTATAACCTGTTGGTAGTGGTAGTGTTTGTCATTGATGTCAAAGAGGTCAGTATTGGTGCAGAGGAACTTGAGGAGCTATGGTGTCATATGCAAAGGTAATTGGTTGATACATGTCAAAGGTGAAAGACACAAATCAGGTACATGTTGTTTGATGCTTGTTATTTTCCAAAGGATCCTCAAAGTTTATGGTTGCAAAGTTCTTGTTCATTGGTGTTGGTGCTTGATGATCTCCAAAGGAGAGGTATTTATCAAAGGCAAAGGTATCTATAGATGTCAGACATGTGATGTTAAAGGTGTTGATACAAATTGATGCTTGGTGTTGAAAAGGAAATGTTGATGGTGCTATATGGTGGTTGGCATAGGTCATGATTCAACCACAATGTTATTCATGGCTTCTATTCATGTAGCATAGAGTTGATTCTCAGTGATGAGGTTTTGATGAATTCTTCATACTTTGTAACCTAGATCAATATGGAATTAAAAAAAACCCTAAAGACCCAAGAGTTATGCTTTTTACATGAAATGATAAATCAAGTGCACTTTTCTTATATTTTAATAGTGACTTGCTATAGGCAGTGATAGATTATTTAAGTGACATCATGAAGGGTTCTAAAGTCATTAGCAATTGGTCTCTTCTCTTGGTAAAACTGACTGAATAGGTAAAAGCTTCCTTTCTCACCATCGAAAAGAAAATTGATGGTTGATATTTAAAGATGACTGAGGCGGCAGTTTAAAATCCAAGGGATCTCATTTAAAATCAATGAACAGTTAATTTCCAAGACTTGAACTTGATGGGAGACTGAGTGTCTTTTGATTCTTTTTCCTTCAATAAATTGAAGTTGAATAGGTGGATGGATAATCTCTATTGGCACCAATTTGAAAGTATCCTTTTTGGTTTTTGTATGGAATATGTGTATATGTTGATGTTATGCAGTGAGTAGGAGTTTTTGATGTGAATTCATATGATAATATGACAAAAATCTGTAACCTTTTGGTATGTGGAATAGATGTGAGGACACAGTGAAAGGCTAGAGATGATATTGATACTATGTTCCTCTATGAAATATTGTGTGGCAACAACGTGTGAAGGTAGAATATTAGAGCATTAAGAAGGGCTTCGTATGTAGAATGGGATTCATGAGAAAATGTTGAAAGAAACTATACCATGTTGGTGATCAGATGATAAAGAGGAAGATGTTTCTTTTGTAACAGGTAACAAAGATTGAAAGATCTGGTTTTTTCAATGTGGTTCTATGCTTAATAAAGGTTGGTGAAAAACAATGATATCTTGTTTTTATGCAACTATGCAAAAGTGAGGAATATTGGGGTTGTAATGGGTTTTTTTTTTCACTGCATAGTATAGTATATCTACCAGTATTCTTGTGTAACTTCCAATTGAAGTCTAGATTATGTGAAGGTTTTGAAATACTGTGATAACCTGATTCTGTCAAGTTAATGCAAAAGTTTGAGGAGTTGAATGATTTGAATATTAGTATATAAAGAAGTCTTGTAGCTTTGCTTGACTACATTCATCAAATGTTTTTTTTCATTGATCAACATGGTATGAATGGATGTACAAGTGCCTGAGACAAAAAATTTGTGTTTGTAATCAAAGAAGGTTTATGGTTAGGAACAATGTTTTGATTTGCACATAAGGGTTTGTTTAATTACTGAGTTATAGTGCATTGGAATTGCTAAAATGTTGATTGTCTTTACAAAAGGATTACTTATTTTTGTGTCATCTGAAGAAAGTAGATAAGATGTCAATAGAAGATTTAATTGTTCAATGATTTTTTTATTGTGTCTATGAAAGGGGAGTCTTGGAGACATGCAACTCTCATGGTCAAATCATGATGATTGCAAGAGGAGCCAATGCATTATATAGAATTGTGTTTTCCTAATTGTTGGCATATAGCATGGTAAGGTTGGATAGGTGTTTGATAGAACTGTGATATGTATGGAAATAGAGTAACCCTCTGGTTTGTACTTATTTCTTTTGAAATGGTGTTGATTGGATTGTAAGGAAGTTTGGGTTGCTAGTGAGGCATGATGTTCAGCCAGTGAGGCTTGTTTTGATAGTGAGGCTTGTATTGCTAGTGAGGCCCAGTGAGGCATACAATATGTATTTAGCAAGATTTAGCTAGTGAGGCTTAATAGATCAATTTTTTTGAGTTTTTTTTCACCCTTTTAGGTTTTTTCTACTCATAAGTCCCGTGTCTAGTTATTTTCTTAGTGGTGTGTCTCTTTGTGCATAGATAGTTATGTCCGATTCAAATATAGTGTTCTGATTTGCACATCTATGTGATTTTCATAACATTCAACACCTAGTGTCTTTGAATAATCAAGTGGTTTAAGTTTTTGAAATTGGTTTTATTTGACCACTATTTCACCCCTCCTCTTAGTGGTCCTATACTCCAACAAGTGGTATTAGAGCAATAGGTTCCCTAAAAAAGTTTAATCAACTTGGGTTGATCTTGGTGGTGGAGTACAATGGAAAAAATAAGAAGAAACAAAGAAAAAAGAAATACTCAACAGAGTGCTAAACAAAAAGCACAACCTAAACCAAGTAAAAAGGTTGATGAAGAAGAAATTAAGAGAAATGATATACAAACTGAAAAAGATACAAGGTTAGAAGATGATTTTATAGTTGAGAATGTTGACAAAGAACGAGATCACTTTGTGAGTGAATTTGAACATGAGTATGATGAAGATGATTGTGAAATTGATATTGAAGGCGAGCTTATTTGTGCCCTTGGAGAGATTAAGAAACTTAGGTTGGAGAATCAAAGATTAAAGTTGTAACTCCATGAAGAAAATATGTCCAAGACTAAAACTCTTTCAGACCTTCAAGAAGTAGAAAAGCTGATCTAAGATTTGGAGGTGCAAGTTGTAGAAGTTAAGAAAATAGAAGAAGTCAAAATCCAGTTTAAAACAAAAGAGATTGATTGTGAAAGGTATGAATCAAAAATAGTTTCTTTGAGAAAGGATCTAGAAAAGACATCTTCTATGTTGCACAAGAATCTTCAATTTGAAAGAGCACTGAATGCTTAAATGAAATGTTAAGAAAGAAAAAATGTCACAAGGATAACACTAGGTTAGGTTTTGAAAAAGGGCATAATTCTAAGGTCAGAGAAACACCAAGGAAGAAAATAGATCTAGACTACCATTCTACTACTCCTAAGACTAAAGACAAGAAGAAGACAACAAAAAATACTCCTACACAAGCCAACAACAACAAGTTTAGAAGATCTTTCCATTTAGAACATCATCAAAAGTCAAGGTTTGAAAATTCTTTTCATGGTTATTGTTGTGTCACAAAAAATATATATATTTGGACATTTTCATGCTCATTTGGGTCTTTCTTATGGATGTTGGCATTGTTTAGATTTAATTTTGTAATGTGGTCAACACATTCACATTAGGTCTTGGACCCTTGTAAATCAATAAGAATTCTATGATGTATTATAAAAGTGTTGTGAACTGTTGTAACCCACTTTCACACTTTTCTAGGACCCTTTTATTATAATTCATCTGAATAACCTCTTTTTATCACCTACAAAGCCTTATTTCAAAGTCTTGTAAATAGTTGTAACAAACTTTCACACTTTTCTAGGCTTGTCATTAATAACTTGACCCTTTCTTATGTTTAAATGGCCCCTTAATGCACTTAAAGGCCCTACTTAAGTGTGTTTCAGAGAATAATCCCATTAAAAATCATTAAATACACTTTAAATCTTGACACCCATTAAAATTTCCTTGGTGGGACCAAGTCACCACAAGGGGCCACTTAGTCCCACTTGGCACAAAAAATCAAAATTATTTCAAAATTATGGCTGGTTGTTATTTTCTAGACCTTGAGGTCAGCTTGTGATGTGGTATTTTTGGGAAATTTTGTATAATCAAGTATAAATAAATGGTTTTCCCCTCATTTTCCATCTTCTAATCTCTTAATTTCCTTAATACCCCAATTTATCATTCCCAAGCATTCTAGGCATTATCAAGTCTACATACATTGGAGCTTCTACTTGTATATCTTTAGATTTCTACACCAAGGGTTTGGTGAGTTGTAGCATTGCATGTTGTTCTTTCATCATTCTCTTTCCATTTTATTTCATTTTCAAGGGTTTGATTACCAAATTGGGGTTTGACCAAGGCAAACCCCTATTCACTAACCCTTAACCCTTTTCCCCCTCTTTGCATGTGTGTTTTGCAAGTCTTGTATGCAAATTTGTCAAAGAGAAAGGTGTTAAAAGGTGTCATCAATCCATCTAAGTCTTTCAAAGTCAAAAAATCCATAAAATAAGCTTGAAGATCATCTACAAACCAAATTTTGCATATTTAGATCCAAAAACTCATCAAGAACAGAAGTATAGATTGAAGGCTATAGATTCATGTCCCAAATTTCTTGAGATTCATAGGTGGACTAAGTCACCATCTATGGAGAATTAGTACCACTGTCAGGTCTGAAAAGTGTTTTTTTCATTCCTAGATACCCTTTTGACTAAAACCTATTTGGACAGAATCTCCCCGAAACAAGACTAAGTCACCTAGCTTGGTATAAGTGTCCTAGTCACTAACTCATTTGACTGCAAAATCCGACAATTTTTTTTGACGAAATATGTATAATTTGATGTATTGTCAGGTGCTTGTAAAATTTGATGTGTAATTTTCAAAATTTTAAAAGTTTATCCCCAACATTCGTCAAAATTTTGATGAACTTGGGTTTCGTTGAAATTTCGACAAACATAAAAATAAGAAAAAAATAAAATTGTGGCCGACATAAAGAAAAGCGAGTTTGTTGATTTATTGTGACAGTGTTTTGCTATACTTGTGAATTTTCTCTACTTGAGACAGTTTGTGGAGAACTAAGGATGATTTTCTTGGGAAAAATCAGAAAAAATTCAAGAAGATATCGCCAGGTTGAGGGTAGTCATTGTCTTTTTGTAGAATTCGGTTGTGAAGTCAGATTTGTAGTTCAGGTTTGAAAATAATATTTTAAAGCAACATGTCATCTGATTTCATTTTTAGAGGTTTAGGGTTTTAAGAATTTCATGTCCAAATTTTTTTGTGTGGAATCACCATAAGATCACAACCAAGGAACAAATTCTTGTGACTGTAATTATGTGATCCATAACTCTATTGGTCATGTGGCACAGTTGTGCTATAAAAAATACAAGATGTATTCATGTGTGACCCAAGTTTAATGTGGCTATGTTGTGATAGAAATGGAGGCACTCATATAATGTAGTTAATTCAGGTTGTATAATGTAGGTGTTAATCATCATTGGGTGCATTCAGGTTGTCTCAAGTTTAACAGGTTACGATGTAATTATAGCATGATCCAAGAGTGATTACCTCTTGTTGCAATAAAGAGCCTATAACTCTAGTTGATATGTAGAGTGGTTGTGTTATATCAATTATGTAGTGCATTCAAGCACAACCCATGTTTAATGGGCTATTCTAGAGAGTGATCAATATTTTCTAAACCTTATGAATGTTACTTAAAAGTTTTATAGCTTAAACTACAAACCAAGTTTGTTACATATTTGAATGCAATCTTGGGTTACCGCAAACTATAATAATGTGATATGCTAATAACCATTATGGAAAGTATTAAAGCAAGACCCATGCTATATATGATACATTTCCTTGATCAGGTTTACATACTTTAATGATCAAACACAAGCTTCCCACACATTTTAGGATACAATCCAAGATCATACCACAACCTTGTCAAGACAACTAATTTTATGACCCAAGATTTAAGGTTTTTTTTAATACCAACAAAAGCATTGGTAAGATCATGATTAGGGTACAAACCCTAGGCCTCTGTAGAAACATAAACAATAACTCTAGTAGATTAGTGAGGTTGCAATACCAGAAAGATTGAGAAATTGTAGCTAATAACAAAATCTTGCAATCTAAAGATTGTAGCCAATAACAAGCATACTATGTAGCTTAGTGACATTTGTAAATATAATCTACGATAAGAAGAATGACAGTCACTTGAGATGTGACAGTCAAAAAGAGGTTGAGCAGTGACAAGATAATAAAACTCAAACCTTGCATAGTAAAGTGGAGATTTTAACAATGAGTTTCCTTACCCCCTTGCTGACCTTAAGGGTTTTTCAAATGCTTTTGGTAGTGTTAGACAAGGCAAATGCAATCAGGGAATGATGTCCAAATGAAGTAACAGTGGTAATCATAGGTTCAATGTTTCTTCTTAGCCATTAATGTATAATGGAGGTAGTGGATTGCATGTTTGAGCAGTGTTTTGAGACTCATCAAAGATGGGAGAATAGTGAATAATACCTTGTGGACTGTGAAGTAGTGTCAATAAGGTTGAAGGATCTTAAGATCTATAATACCATAAAACAATGAGTCCCCTGTAGTAAGTAGGCAGTCTATAAGGCATAGTTTGATTTTATAGAAGGATGCTCATGAAAGGAATCTTGAAGTGATAGTGAGTGAGTTGTTTGAGATTGCAGCTGAGGGTGCAATACCCAGTCTTAAAGGAAGTTAGCAAAGCAGTAAATGTGCAAGAAAATAAAATCGTACACAACAAACAATTCACAATGTTATCTTGCATAATGCCTTGGGTTTGAAGACAAAATTCTCATTGTATCTTGATGAAAGTGGTGATCTTCATGGTCAATCACTGGCAACCATGATTTTAAAACATGCTATTGTGCTTATGGAGGCAACATTTTAAGCAAGGTTGTGAGTGGTGGTTTAGAACAATGGCAGGTATGAAGGACTTGCTTTATATGCATACTATACAGTCTAGCTTAAGACAACGTTCTTAGAAGAGATTGAAGGTGGATTATGGAACTCAAGGGTTACCATGAAAAGGATTAAAGCAAAGACTGAGATCTATTTAAAAGTAACGGTCGTGAAGATATTAAAGATGTCACATGCAAAACCCTAGTAGCTAGAGTAATGAATACAGTGCCAAAGAGGATAGTGTGCTTGGGAAAATTTAGAAGATCTCCACATTATCTAATTACAGGGAAATACATCATTTATTTTTTTTTAATTAAAAGAAATCATTCTAAACCCTATATAGGATACATTGATACTTCAAAAGCCTCTGAAGGAATTTGAGATTATGCAAATATATGTCAAGTAAATACCTAGATTACAAATAGTAGCAGGAACAATGTAAGATTTGTTGAGCATAGCAGGAATGAGATAAGCAACAATGAATCCTATGCCTCCTTTCACACACATCTCCTCACCGTTCTTTGTCATTCTTTACTGAAACAATTCTCCATTTTGGTAGTCTATACTTGAAAATAATGTTTTGATGAAGGTTTTAGAGTATGTTTATTAAAATGAAAACTCCATTTTAGTGGGCTACACCTGAAAATAAGATTTTGACAAAAGTTTTAGGGTATGTTTATTAAATTTTTAGAGTATTTTGGCAGGCTTTATTCTTGATTCCTTAAATGATTTATTCAAATGGATTGTGACTAAATAAATGACTAACTATTTAGTCATTTTTATTTGTGTGAAAATAATTTTTAATCAACGACCAAACTAGTAATTTATTTACTCATTTATAGCTGAGTTGCAAAAAATGAGCAGAATTTAGTCATTTTTAGTTGTTGTGACTAAAAGTTTTAGTCACCTAGTCATTTATTTTCCAAATTATACTAGTGTGTGCTTCCTTGTGCAATTAGGGCTCTCTCAATATTGAGGGACCTAAGGATAAGCTCGTCATAAGAAGTGACACATTGCATCTTTAACTTAAAGGATAAATCCGTATTGACATTAGCAATGATGATTCCGACTTGTTGCTCCTTAGGAATGAGTCACTTGATCTTACTAGCTCACTACCTCCATCATTGTAGGAAGTTTGCGATCAAGTTCAATATTATGATTTTAGGAGTCTAATAGTTGGAAATCATAATAAAATAAGAATTTAATAAGTTTTGGAATTATAATTTTAAAGTGTTTTTTGGGGTCATTAACTTTAAACTATCTTCTCTTTTGCAGGGGTGGTTGCATGCCAAATTTTTTTGGTGTAAAATATTATAATTATTAGATTTTGTTACTTGTATATGAATAAAAATTATTGGAGTGTGAGTTTGATATTTTTTAAAGATCTAAATAGTCAAGCTTGGTAAAGAAAAATCATGTCAGATAATATTAGTCCAGAACAAAATGAAGAGACACTTGATGGATTGTGGGCTAGATTGAAAATAAAGGGTGATGGGAAATGTTATTGTCCTTGCAATAATTGCAAGGTCTTAAAGACGAGATGACTTTTAATCACAACAACTGAGAAACATTGTAGGAAACATGGCCATGTTGAAGGGGGACATGATTATCATCTATTGGTAGGTTTTTCATTATATGTGTTTATATTGATTGAATTTGTAAATGTTTATATCATTTTAAAATTATATATATATAAATCACTTGATCATGATCATGGTTTATTTGTGTCTATCATTATTATAAAGGTGGGGCACCCTAAGGCACATGATATGGATTATCACGGCCTGAAGAATGTGGTTTTGCAAGCGGATGAACATGGAGCTGTGAATATCAAAGATGAAGTTAATGATCCTATGGAAGAAGGTGATCATGCGCCATAAAACACATTTGAAGATGATGGTACAGATACATTGATCCATGACACATTTAGTGGCAGAGCTGCTCATGATGATAGAGACGACTTTGATGATGTTTATGATTTACCTGTACTTGAGAAGGCATACGAGCCCCTTTATGAAGGCTCCCAAACAACTCTTCTCTTTGCTGTATTGTTGCTGTTGAGCTTGAAGGTTGTGAATAGTTTATCAAACATAGCAATCTCACAAATGTTAAGTTATGTCATCTTTTTTCATCTATTTTAATTATTGTTAGTTCATCACTAGTAAATAAAGGATGAAAAATGTACCATTAATATTCTTTATATTAACAAATTATTTTTTGTTGTAGATTGATTGGTGAATTTTTGTTACCACCATCAAATATTTTACTTTGCTCATACCGAGATTTATCTGGCATTATGAAAGATATTAGAATGGAGTATCAAGCAATAGATGCATGTCCCAATGATCATATTATATATCATAAAAAAATATGAATTTGCAACAGAATGCCCAGAATGTCATATCAGTAGATATCGAATAGATCAACTAACAAAAAAGGTGCCTCGCAAGGTTCTTAGTTATATTCCCATTATTCCACATATGCAACAATTATTTAGGTGTGAAAGTTTAGCGCAATTTATGGATTAACATGCAAATAATAGAAGTGGAGATTACATTCTTCGAATGCCTACTGATGGTTCTGCATTTAGGGACATGGAGGAAAAATGGCCACACTTTAAAGAAGAACCTCATAATCTCAAGCTTTCATTGGGAGCATACGGTGTCAATCCATTTGGAGAGCTGAGATCTATTTACTCGGTGTGGCCTATTTTTGTTATCAATAATAACATTCCTCCATGGATGTCAATAAAGAGGGAGCACATAATGTTGTCAATGATTGTTCTAGGTATTTATTTACATCAATTTTTTTTAAAGTAGTAGCATCTCATTTGTCTTATTTGTTGCATAATGACTTATATTTTTTTTCATTCAATAGTCATGTACATTAATTTATATATATTGCAGTAAAATGGTTATAATAATTATGTAATATTTATGTTCATTCAAGTAGGTAAGTACCAAGTTAAAGATATGAATGTATATATTGAGCCTCTTATCGACAAGTTACTAAAGTTATGGAATGGTGTCACTATGTATGACATCTCTAGACCAATAGGACAAAGACAATTTCAATTCCATGCAATGTTTGTATGGAAAATTCATGATTCCCCAAGGCTAACACATTTTTGTGGTATGTTATAACGTTCAACTACACTTTAACAATATTTAATTTTATGAAGTAAATATCATGCATGTTTCTAAAATAATCTATTCATTATATATAATTATAAAAATTGACATATTTAATCCAATTATATATGATCTTGTAGGTTTTCAAACAAAGAGAAAATTTGCATGTCCAATTTGTCATCCAAAGATGAAATCTTATCATTCAACAAGTTTAGGAAAGCAGGTGTTATCGAGTATAGACACTTCCTCCATAGAAATCATAAGTATCGAACTACTAAAAAATATTTTTTCAATGGGAAAGAAGAGACAACATCAAAACCACGAAGAATGACACCTTGCCTATGGAAGTTGGAATATAATAGAATTAATCATCAAGGTTATACATCAGATCAAATTGTTTATCTATCATATATGATATGTTTTGAATTTATATTTTTATATTGTGTTGTGTTTACTCATGCTGTAATTAACAATGATTGTTGTTGTTAATTTGTTTAACTTATATGCTTCATGAAGGTCGTCAAGGCATTAATGGCTGGCTTCCATAGGGACTGAAAAATTATCTAAGATAATTTAGTAGGTTGCCCTACTATGAGCAGCTACAAATTGTGCATTTGTTTGATACAATGCATATCAAAAAGAATATAACATAAATGTTATGGAAAATATTGGATGGAAGGCATGACAAAGAAAAAATTGTCAAAATTTGTAGTGACATTCAAGAAGCCAATCATGGAATGAAAAATGTCATTCAATTAAATATCGATGGAGACCAAATTAATATAAGTGACCTTCCTTGGTTATTAATGGAGCAGCAAAGCAATGCTATAAAAGAAGTCATATGAAAAATTCGATTTCCCACAAGATTTGCTGCGAACATAAACAATATAATAACAGAGAAAAGTGAATTTGGGTCAGGGATGAAAAAACATGATTGGCATAATTTCATTAAGGTAATTATTCTGGTATATTAGATACACTTATATAATGCATGTACTTTTCAGTGTATTATGTTTACTACTTTTGGAAAAATAATGAAAAGATCATTTTATAATTGTTGCAGTATGTTCTACCTCTATCTCTCCCAGACAACTTTGACAACAATGCCAAGCAAGTTATATATGATATTGAAAAATACATGAGGTAAGTAGCGATATTTGTTCAATTCATTGTATACATCTTATAATTGCCATTTGTTTTACTTGTTATGTAATATACTGTATATTTTTGTTAAATCTTGTTAATATATTTGTGCCTTGAATCACTTGTAGATGGCTGTCATCTAAAGAAATCCATAAAAAAGATATAAATTATTGGAAGAGAAAAATTCCTCGTCTAATATGTGAAATGCAAAAGTGTCTACCTTCGACATTTTTAAATGCACAAGAAAACTACCTCATACACCAAGTTGAGGAGATTGAATTGTGTGGACCTATACACAAAAGGTCAATGTGGATGGTTGAGAGGCACTTGAAATTTTTGAAGGCTTTGGTTAGACAAAGAGCACATCTTGAGGGTTCTATGGTGGAGGGATATATGGTATACTAGACCATGGTGTACATTAGTGAATATCTTCCTAAGTTTGCAAAAAAGATCCATGTAGATTGCATTTGGGATCCCAACTCCATTAACAAATTCGAAGGGGAGTACTTGATGGGGAAAGTTAGATTGAGGAAAGTGAGAGGTAATTATAAGATGGTCATGAAGATTAATTGGAATACATTTTACATATGGTTTTTATGTATATTGTACTTATTTAATTTTTAATCTTCAATATATATCAATTATAAATTAAGGTCATATACTGTGGTATTTAACTAATTATACGTCATTTGTGAATTTTAATTTTTTTTGATATAGTTGGTTGAGAGTGGGATGCACTACATTTGTACATTGCAAAAAATCTTAATTGGATGATGATATGGATTGAACGATGTCAACAATCTGGTCATGCATTAACATGTGAAGGTGTGACTTCATTGGTTAAAGAATCTCATTGTAATGGAGATTCCAATGTTACACAAAGGGAAATTGATTTAGCATATGGTTTAAGAGATAAATAGGTACGTATAAATATATTAATCATCCATATTATTTAATTATTTTCAATTATATTGATGTATATATATGTTGATATTGTTTTCTTTGCATACATTCAGCGAAGAATAAATATGTTTATCAATTGATGATATTGCAATAATTTTTACATGTTTGACATATTGTAGGTGAAACACTACAAGGCTATGTGTTGCAATGGTCGTAAATTTCAAATCAAAATGTTGGATGACATGAAAAAAACTTGTGATTCTGGTATAACTGCAGTCTTTGAGGTGACTAATGTTTCATCTAGAAGCGACATACATCCAAAAGTCTTAGAAAATCGATACTATGAGATTTTAGATGATATACTTGAGTGTGAATTTAAGTCCTTTAGATTAATTCTATTTGCCATCCTATGGTATAGGTTATGATTGAATGAAAATGATCTCGAGAGAACTGTTATTGAACATGATAATGGATTTACCATGGTTAATACAAGGTCAATCGAGCGAGCTGGAAATGAGCCCTATGTTCTTGCAAGCCAATGTGAGTAGGTATTTTACTCAATGGTTCTAGGTAAATCAGGTTGGTCATTTGTTGTTAGAAATGATCCAAGAGGAAGGACGATAAAGTATAATGTGGTGGAAGAGGAAGATACCGAAGAACTAGAAGATGATGTAGATGATGATCAGGATCAACAGTTAGTTGATGATGTCTCTGATGAAGATGTCGAAGAGGAGGAACTATATCATAATGATGTAGGAGTTAATGTTCATGAAGATGATATCCGTGTGGATGATGACATTATCGAAATTGATATTGATGACAATGATGATGATATGACCAATCCTTACAATGTCGAATCTGGATCGGATGATACAGACAGAGAGTTGGATGAAGAAGAAGATCAATGACATTGAAATGTATGAGTTATGCAATTATATTATCTACTTGATGTTAATTTATTGATAGAATTATATTTGAATTATGTGGTTACATAATTAATTCATGATTTTTTTAATTTTTATGCCATTACATAATTAATTTAATGATGTACTTTTTAATGTTTGAAAGGTCAAAAAATTAAAACATTTCAATAGTGATGTTAACAACCTTGAAATTAGTGTGTTTTATGTTTCATGTGATCATAAAAGATTAAAAGGTCAGTTGTAGAGGTGGTTTTTTAGTGGTTGATATGTAAATGCCTTTAAAAGGCATAAAGTGATCATTGTAATGGTTGTTGATGGTTGAGGATTTAAAAGACAAGCTCTTGACATTCAAAAATATGTGTTTTTCTTCAAAATTTTTGTATTTTTCCTGTTATGCAACACTGTACGATCAAATGTAGCCATATTTTGATGTGAAATCAATTCTAGGTTATGAATATATGTGTTAGATTTGATTTGAATCTTATTTTAGGGATTAAGGCGTTGATTTGAGTTAGAAAGCTTCATTTCTTTGCATACAACCCGGTTACCCTATTTTTGAGGGTTTTGTAGTGCAAACATGATATAAAGGGGCTCTTACACTTTTTGTGATTACTATAGCTTATGTAAGAGGCCCCATGGATACTGTTGTAATTTTAAGATGCATTAATAGGGCGTAGAATGAGAAATAAAGAAGGTATAGCTGCTGTCCTCAAGAGTTTTGTGAAGAAAAGCATGTGAAATGAGAGGTTCAAGCCTAGGTTTCAACAAAATATGTATGGGAGATCTAATTTATAAATTTTTATCCATGTGTAGACATAATGGGTTGTTTCTTCCCCTCTTCCCCTCTTCCCCTCTCCCTTCCCCCTCCTAATTCTCTCTCTCTTTAGTCTCTCCCTCCTACCCCCTCTACCTCTCTCAAGTCTCTCTCTCTCACTCCTATGTATCTCCACTCTACCCTTAGCCCTCTACCCTTGACCCTTAAATCCTTAAATCCTTAAACCCTTAAACCCTCTATCCTCTCTCTCTTCCACTCCCTCCCTCTCTCTCTCAAGACTCTCCCTCCTACCCCCTCTCCCTCTCTCAAGTCTGTCTGTCTCTCTCTCACTCCCTCTATCTCTCTCTTGTCTACCATTAACCCTAAACCATACACCCTTAACCCTTAAACCCTCTACCCTCTATCTATATCCCACTCTCTCCCTCCCTCCCTCTCTCTCTCAAGTCTCACCCTCCTACCCCCTATCCCTCTCTCAGGTCTCTCTCTCTCTCACTCACATCTCTCCCCCCTCTACCCTTTTAACCATCTACCTGATGGAACTTCAAAGTTTTATCCTGCCTTATGTCTCTGGTCATCTATGGTGTTTGGGAAAATCCTAGGGTTGGGGTTTTACCTTTGTCTTCATGTAAAACCCTAGTATTATCTTATGCCTTAGGAAGGATCTATTTGATCATTACTTTTTGGGAGGGTTTTTAAAACATCTTATATCCCATCACTTCGTCTAGGTCTGGCCCCCTTTAGTTTTATCATTTTATTTCCTTCGTTTAATTTTATTCTCCTAAGTCTTGGATGGTCTCATGCTCCCTCATTTAAGTGAAAACTTATGTCATTATTTGTCGTTGGCCTAGTGATGTCCCCTTATTCCTTTAATAAATATTTTTATTTTGCAGAGGGACAAGTTCACATGACCGTTGTTCAATCATCGTTTGATCTCAACCGTCCTCCGCCATCCCACAATGACCCCACTACACTATCTTGGTTGATCGCGATATCACAGGAAAGGGCCACGTGTCTCATTTGGTGATGCTAAAGGGATGATAAAATAATTTGATGCATCTATTTGATTTTAATACATTTTGCAACGAGTTACTAAAGTGTTTATGAGATGCACGTGCTTCAAATTAACACAGAGGTTATAATCTCGGTAGGAAAGGTGCTCAATGGTTAAAGACAAAGTTGGCGACTGTGTTGGATGAACTGGATTGCTGATGGTTGAAGATCCATGGTTTACCACTATCGCGTGATCATAAGTTGTGAGGTTTTTATCGATTGCGATATCATGGGTGAGTGCCACATGGATTTTGTTGGTAACGCATGGTATGGTGGGCCCCTTGTTGCCATGATGGAGATTATGTCAGTTTTATTTGAAGGCAGTCATTCGATGATCTGACCAAGGTGAAAGATCAATGACCAATATTTGAATTTTCATCGAATGCGATTGGAGCCATTTGTGCAGTGCACGAGTAAGCTTTAATGGCAGACATGACATCTACTACCAGGGTTTGATCGAAATAAAGCAAATTTTCTTCTACTTTTGGTATCATAAAGCATTCAAAACATCTTTGCGGAGCAATTGCGGAGCCAAGGATGAAGTTACAAATTGTTACAAGAATTTGGGTTTCTGCAAGCGCAAAGCCATGAGTTCATTTCTATATCTCCTGGTTATTCTAAATTTGAATTTGGGGAAAATTTGTTGTGTGCTTGTCATAGGGCTTGTCGATAGTTGTTTTAGGGCTATAAGTTAATTGAATTGTGGGAAATTGCAATGTTTTGTTTTGTAATTTCATATTTTGTTAAGCCCTAGTTTGTTTAAAGTTTGAAATAGCAAGGAAGCCCTAGTTTACTCAGGATGGCACCAGAAAAGCAACACTATGGCCAGATTGATTATTTAAGAAGAAACTTATATGATGATTTCCTGGATTAATTGCCCTTGTCAAAAAATGATAGGAAGAAGGTGTTGGTTTTGATGAGAGGAAAAAATCTAGGGGAGGGATTAGTATATAATTGTTCTAACATAGCTGATGTTAGGGTTCCTCTTACTAGTCTAGAGATGTTCAGATTGTGGTTTGGATAGAGAAATTTTCCCCACCCCTCTTCTAATGGTTGGATGTATGATATGGGGAAGTTAGTGGTATTGAATGTGTTCCTTGATATAGACTTTCTTAGGGTAGTGGCTGCACGATATGACCCTGTCACACAAGTGATTTGAGATAATAATGGAAAGGTTCTATTAAGCATCAACAAAGAGGAATTCTGACAGGTTTTTGATCTGAGTGAGCCTAGTACATTCTTGGTTCCTATTGATCTTGAAGAGATGAAGCAGGAATATGGGAGGTTGAAATCACTTTTCAGAGCTAAGTTGCTCCCTCCTCATTTGGCTAGGGCAGGAGGTTCAAAATTCCATATTAGCCCTAATGACCAAGAACCTTTCAGACTGAGTTGCTTTGCAAAGCATTTCTTGGCTACCTTTTACTCATTGTGCCAAACTTTGGGTTTTCACCCCAACATGGTGATGCCTATTGCTTACATGTTTATGGGGGTGCAAATACAACACCCTAATTTCTTAGTAATTTATAATTTTGCTTCTTTATTGGCCGAAAAGATACATGAAGGGCTGTCAAAGTTGTAGAAAAATGATATAGGCACTCCATTCTTTTGGTATTCCATGTTAATGTATATGTTCTTGTATAAGAATGTTAAATTCTTCTATGAGAAGATGGAGTTAAGACAGTGGGTTGACGGAGAAAGATTGCCAGTGCAGGTATGGACTATAGATTTGTAATGTAATAGGGAAAACACTAGTTATGTGTATTTTGAGTATTGTTTTGCTTCTAGATTGAGATCCAGGCTGATGGTAAATGTACCCAAGATTCCTGAGGAGTTGCATGATTTCCTCAAACCAAAGGGGAGGAATCTAGAATTGAAGGTTTGCCATAACTGGGGTGATATCATTCCATACCCAGTCAACACTGTCTTGAGGGTGTATGGTTTTCAGGGGACCCCTCATATATTATTGTACAATGTGCCACCAAGAGTGGGGTTTGCAGAAGTCATGTGGTAGATTGGTTGTATCCATGAGGACAACCTTACTGGGAAAGGTAAAGGAACATTCTTCTTGAATTACACTATGGTGTCAGATTTTATTTTTTCAAAGGGAGGCTAGATACATTTTGGGAAATTTTTTGAGGAATATCATTTGAGGTGTGGCCCCAAGTGACAACATGATCCTGAGGGATTCTTTGCTCTTTTTAGAAAAAGGATAATAGGTGGTAAGTTTGTGCATGAGTTCAACTTCCCTTAAGACTTGATTATAAATGAATTTGACCTAAATAGGTAGGATTTGAACAAGGAGAAGTGGGTAGCTTATGACAAGCTATTGGCTATTGTGCACAAAATGGATCCAAAGTATGATCCATTGATGGAGTTCAATCCATATCATAAGAAAATTGACTTCTTGATGGGAAACTTCAAAGAAATCATGGGCACCTTGATGACCAAAAAAATAAACTTGGAGTCAAATTTGGGCATATAGGAGCAAGATGCCAGGCCAATTGAAGTGAGGCCAACTTACCAACCTATAGAAAGATGGCATATTTACAAAAGGAAGAGAAATGATAGTAGTGATGAAGAAGAAGAGGATAGAAAGGGAAAGAAAATAATGAAATTGCCTACACAAAAAGGTCCAAAGTTCAAAATGCCTGGAGCAATTAAGATTATTGACTTGGATGCATCACCTGAAAATAGTCCCTCACCACCACCATCAGAGCCAAGCCCTAAAAGGAAAAGAATTGAACAATCACAAGAGGATTTGGTGGATGATATTGTTGTCACTAACCAAGACATGTAGATGGGTATGCCTTCCCTCCTAGGCTGGCTGAATTGGTTCTCTTTGATTTGGATATGAAAGGAAAATGTGTACAAGATGCAAGAATGGAGGCATGTAAAGAGTTTCTACATGACAATGCATTTGTAAAAACTCTGGTCTTCTTGCAACTAGTATGGAGAATGAAATTGGAAGAATATCAAGATAAATGCAAGAGGAGAAGAGAATTGAGACCTGATAGGTCAGACCAGGAGAATGATGATGGAGTGAAAGCTAAACTAATGGAAGAATTCAAGAACATCACTCTTGAGGAGGGGAGAAAATTAGTAAATCAAGTTGGTGTCTTGATTTTACCTGAATGGGACATTACAGATGCTGTAGCTTTCCATGCTATTCTGAATTCCAAGCACCCCTTACAAGACTTTGAAGAAGAGGTCAAGGCAACATTGCAAGATTCTGCCTTCAGTGAAGAGTACAAAAATTTTCAATTTGGGCTTTGGCCCCTCAAGGGAGAAAGCTGAATGTTACTGATATTAATGCAAATCTAAGAGGAGGGTTGATAATAAAGAGAGCTTCAAAGAACTCAACTACATAGGCTACTAATTTGACTATAAATGTGGCCAAATTGGCCCAAAAGATTGCTGAAAGAGAGGAGGCTAAAAATAAAAGCTTAATGGAGAAGTACAATGCCATAATTGAGGAATATATCAAGATGCATCAAAGGAATGTTGAGCTGTAGACTGAGGTGGACATGTTAAAGAACAAGTAGATTGGGGAGACATCGAGTGCTCTAGGGATCAGAACATTGCCCTCCACATCAAGGTCAGTGCCTCTTACTTCTCCTATTGTGTCTACACTGGGGTCTCCCAGTCAAACTCCTTCCCTTAGCCCTACTTTAGAGCTAATTGATGAAGAAATGGAATACTCTGTTGATCCTTTGAAGAAGCAGCTAATGCATAAGATTTCAGAGTTACAAGCATCCTTGAAGGTGAGTGAGGAGGGACTATTCTTAAAGCAAAGGGAGGTTGTAAATGTTGTATTGAGACATTTAAATGAGAAAGTTGATGATAGATTGTCATCTGTACATTCTTTATATTCTTTATTATTAAGTGCAATAAAGAATATTGATAGGGATCAAGAGGTTGTAGTACTATTAATTGAGTGATGGATCCCTAGGGCCAATGATCTTGAAATCATGTATAAAGCTTCAAGGTTTGATGTAAATAATAGGCCCAAATCATTAAGGCCTACTCAGGTATTAGTTAAGTCATTACAAGGTTTTCAGACCTTACCAGATGAATTGAGTAGGAATATTAGAGAATTGGTGAAGAACTTTGATGATTGGAGTGACACATTGCTACCTGACATAATTGATGAGTAGGGAAATATCAGGTCACTCCAACAATGGTAGGATCGAGAAAATGAAGTCATCAATTGTGAAATTAGATTAATTTGTGATGACTCAGATTATGATTTATTGGTGAGATGTATGGATAAAATTATTAACACTAGTTCATTCTTTGAATCTTTTGAAAGAGAAGCAAATTAGGTGGAAATTAAGTATACACCTTATAGTGACAAGGTAAATAAGGTAATCAATTTTAATTGGCCAACTAATGAGGAATACCAAAAATGGGTAAATGTATATTTAACTGAGGAGTAAAAAGGAGTAGGCTATTAATAGTTGACAAGTCAGCTGTTGCAGTTACAACGGATTACAATTTATTTTTTGGTGGCAATCTTGCCATGGAATTCTTGAAGCTTTGTTGCTGCATCAATCATTCTCAACGGGCATGATGAACAAGAGGATTCTCCAGGAAATTGCTGTTGTAACAAATTTTGGAATGTCACAAAGTGGTCCAATTGGTTGGTGACGTATGTGCTTTCTAGCCCGATGCTTGTTTGCTCCTTCATTTCTATAAGACGGATTTCAAGGCCAGAAGTATGGGTTAGCAAGTTAGATATTTTTTGGTCGAGTCTAGGTAGAGTTGCAGAGAAAATTGTAAAGTTCGATGGTTTTAAGGAAATGCAATTTAGGTTTTGAGTCATTCTATAGTAGGTTTTGAATTCATGGGGATTTGATGTTTTATGACAATATTGACATTTGAATTGAAATGATTAATTCAAACTCATGTCTCTCCATTGTACATGCATATCTGAATTTTGAATAAGATAATCAAGGGTTGTCTCATTCATCTCACTATTGTGGTGTGTATGATTTCTGTTTTGGATTTAATTCAAGGAGTTAATTAAAATGATTGAATGGGATTGCAAGTGGATATGTTATGTATAAGGATTTGATAAGTAGTATTGGGTTAGAATAAATGTTGATGAAAATGTAAAGAAATGTTCTCAAGGATCTTATATGTTATGTGTTAAATCTGTCATAAACCCTTAGATGTTTATGAATTTGACTCCCTTAATGGATATATGGCACTGATCTAAGTTTTACTAATTTGTATGGTTCAGTATTTTTTTTGTCTTTACCTAGCACTTGCTACAAATTACAAATCAATGACTATTTTACACTATGGAATGTGTTGTAGTTATCTCATGCTCCAAATAGTTGATATTACTGATGAACAACCAATTCTATTCAGTATTATCCTATTATGTTGAGCTATTAAATGAGATTATCTGTTGTTGTTAATGTTGTTTACAATAATGGTGCAAAGGTTGTAAATGCATTAAGGGATCACCCTCCTAGGTCTTGTAGAGCCCAAAGTGTAGGAGGTCTTTAAAATCCTCATCAGTTGGTCCATAGGTGAACCTTGATCCTAATTAAATCATAACCCTAACCATACTACAATTGAACCCTAACGCTAAGTGAACCTTAACTGTAATCCTAACATTAAACCTAATTCTAACCTAATGCTAATTTAACCCTAACCCTATAACTAGCATAAAAGATTTATTTTGTAACCCTAATTGAACCCAAACTCTAATCATAATTACACTCTAACCCTAATCCTTATACTACTTGAACCCTTAACCATAATTGGACCCAAACCGTAATCCTAATTACACTCTAACTCCAACCTAAATTAAACCTAACCATTATCATATCACTAATTAAACCTCAACCATTACCATATCACTAATTAAACCCTAACCCTAATTCTAATTGTAATACTAATTGAACCCTAACCCTAACCCTTATTAAAACCTAACCTACTTGAACCCTTACCCTAGCGAGTACTAACCCTAACCCCAACCTTAATCCTAACCTTTTCCCAAAGCTTTATCCTATAACCCTAACCTAATCTTAACCCTAGTTTAACCCTAATCCTAATTGAATATGAACCCTAATCTTAATGCTAATTAAATCCTAACTGAATATTAACCCTTACTGTAATTGTAACCCTAACTCTAATCCTAGTTGTATTCTAACCCCAACCCTTACCTTGATCCCAAACTTTATTCTAAAACCCTAACCCTCATTTTAGACATTAATTGAATCCTAACCTAACCATAGTTGAATCTTAAGTGTAATAATTCCCTAACCCTAATACTAATTAATCTCCAACCCTAACCCTAATATTAACTTGTAGCTCCTAATCAAAACCCTAATTGAACCATAATCCTAACCATAACCCTAATGTTGAACCATAATCAAAACCCTAACCCTAAATCCCTAGTTGAACTATTACCCTAACCTAACATTAACCCTAACCCTAATTGTATTGAACCCTAATTGAATCATAACCTAACCCTACTTGAATTCTAACCCTAACCCCAACCCCAACCCTAAACTTTACCCCATGTTTTATCCTATAACGCTAACACTAACCACAACCCTAATTGAACCCTATCTTAACCCTGACCATAATTGAACTATAACCTTAATTAAACCCAAATCATAACTCAAACCCTAATCCTAATTCTAACCCTAATTTTGACCCCAAGATTAATTTTGAAACCCTAACCCTAACCCCATCCTTCACCCTATTGTTGACTCCAAGATTTATCTTAGAGCCCTAATTGAATCCTAACTCCAATTAAACCCTAACCCTAATTAAATTTTAATCCTAAACTTAAACCCAACCCTAATTGAATTCTAACCCAAAAGCTTATCTTAATTATAACCCTAACCCTAATTATAACCCTAATTCTACTTCTAACCCTAGCTATAATTCAAACTCTATTCATAATTATAATTTTAATACTAGCCCTAATTCTAATGGTGACCCTAATTCTAACTGTAATACTAATTGAATCCTAAACCTTATTAAAACCTAGCACTAATTTAACCCTTACCCTAGCTTGAAATTAATTGTAGCCCTAACCCTAATTGAATTCTAACCCTCACCCTAGTTGAGTCCTAATCCCCCAACCCTAATTGTAACCTTTATCCAAAGCTTTATCCTATAATTCTAACCTTAACCCTAATTGAACCCTTTTGAACCCTAACACTAATTCAATCCTAATCTTAAATGAACCCCAACCCCAATGGAAATCCTAATTGAACCCTAACCCTAACTGAACATCAATTGAATCCTAATCCTAACCATAGTTGAATCTTAACTATAATGAAACCCTAAGACTAATTAATCTCTAACCCTAACCCTAACCCTAACCCTAACCCTTTTTCTAACTATAACCCTAATATTAATTTTAAAACTTTTTTTTTGTGTAATAATAAATTAATTATAGTTTCTTTGTATTTAATTTTATAATTTTAAATTGATTTTATATTTGCATTTATTATGAAAATACTATCTTATTTAATATTTTTGTACAATAAAACCTTTAGTAAAACATTAAACTAATAATATTGAATATTCTTTATGTCTTAAATAAGGTAATTAAGAAACAAATTTTTATGTGTAATAGTGAATTTAGGATATTCCTTTTTTATTTAATTTTCTTTTTCTGATTTTAAATAAATTAATTTAAAACTTAAAAAATTATAATTATTTTTCATTCCTTAACAATTTTATTTCTACTCTATTATTTAGAAACTATTTTATTTCTATTTTATTATTTCTTTTTTAATTTTAAGTATATTATTTGAGAAACTTAATTTTTATGTGAAGTAATTTAACATATTATTTTTATATCTTATTTTTATAAATAATTATTATTATATAAAAAATCTCAAGATATATCTTGTTTTTACAAACAAGATATTAATTTAGAGCAATCAAAATCATTTTTTAATTTAAAATCACCCCTCTTCTTTGAATACTGGTAGCTTGCTCGCCCGCGATATTGCAATCGATAAAGACCTCACAACTTCTGATCACGCGATGGTGGGCAACTGTGGATCTTAACCATCGGTAATCCAGTTCATTGAACATAGTCACCAACTTTTTCATTAACCATCAAGCACCTTTCCTACCGAGATTATAACATCTTCATTGATTTGAAACACGTGCATCTGAAAAATGCTTTAGTAACCTGCTACATAATGTATTAAAACCAGATAAATGTATCAAAGTATTTCTATCATCTCTTCGACTTCATTAAATGAGACACATGGCACTCGCCCGTGATATTGCGATCAACCAAAACAGTGTGGTGGGGTCATCACGGGATGGTGGGGAACGACTGAGATCAAATGATAATTGATCTACGGTCACACAAACTTGTCCCTCTGCAAAATATAAAACATTTATTAAAAGAACGAGGGGACATCACTAGGCCGATGATAAACAATGACATAAGTTGTATTTTAAATGAGGGAGCACGAGACCATCCAAGACTTAGGAAATAATAAAGTAAGGTGAAGGAAATAAAACGATAAATCAAAAGGATCCCAACCTAGACGAAGCGATGGGGCTTAAGTTGTTTTAAAACCCTCCCCAAAAAGTAACGGCCCGAAAGATCCCACCCAAGGCATAAGATAAACACTAGGGTTTTACATGAAGAAAAAGGTAAAACCCCAACCTTAGGCTTTTCCCAAACACCATAGACGACTAGAGACATAAGACAAGATAAAAATGGAACACAAATAGCAAAATTTTGAAGTTCCATCACAAGGAAAGGTCTCCTCCCTTCTTGGTAGTGATAACCTCCTCCACACACAACCCTTAAAAATTATGAATAGAGGAATATAATATTTGAAGAACTCAAAGTTGATTCTCTCCTACTTGATGCTTTTAGTCATTTTATCCTTACAAAAATTTATAGTGATTACTAGAGGCACATAGACCAATTCTTCATAATAGAAAAATTTGATCATACTTTTCGAATGATGGTATTATGAGAAAACCTTAGGTTAAATGAATAATTCCTAGCTAAGTTCTTTAAATCATGTCCAATCGTATAAGAGAAGACTGCTACTATGTGTACTTGGATACCATGGAGAAAGGCTCTTTGGGATCTTTCATCAATCATCCTACCTTAAAACATACCAAAGTCTCCTAGCAATTAGACATAGGAAGATTTAAGATGACTTAAAAAATTTTTATTGCCAAAGCATAAAATTATGATGACTTAACCAAGTCTAGTACACACTCCCTCCCCGTTAACCACTTAGACATATGGAAATTAAATGTAATTTTTTTGCTATTTTTATTCATGTAGGTGTCCAATAAACCACTTGGTAGTGTTTCCCTTCAAGTTTATTTACTTGAATGAACAGAAAAAGTCCTTTGATTATAGTTAGAGAATACATTTGAGGCCTTGGTTGTGTAATTGGTGGACCATAGTCACATTTAACACTTGTTACAAAGTTTGGGAGTTAAAACATTAAGTAGATTTAATTTGTGATGGAAAAATTTAGATGGTAGTAACAATAACTTGCAATCTATCAAGACTTGATTACCTTATAACCTGTGAAATTCTAGTGATGAAATGATAGATTAATCATAATGTCACATTGGGATCACATCACCATTAAAGAACTTTATCCAACATCCTTATGAGTGTAGGTACCACCAAATAGGTATTTGTTAGATATGTTTTCCTCGAGTGAGGTAAATTCAGAAAGAAAAGAGGAAAGTGAGACATGTAGTATGTCTTAAAGAGGGAGATCAACTAGAGGTCAAAAGATTAGAAGAAAATTCTATAAATGCATGGAATTTTTTCTTTTTGAAGGGGGGTCATGTTCTTATGATGATGAGAGCATAGGTGACATTGAGGTTCCCTTGAGGTACAAACATCTACGGAAACAATGGGTACCCTAGGAACTTCCTCTCCCTTTCCCTCTCTCTCTCTATCATTCTTCCCCTCTCCCTTCCCCTCCTAATTCTCTCTCCCTCTCTC
>VDFB02000363.1:114239770-114307062 GCA_007258455.2 Sequoia sempervirens | reverse complement strand
TTTTTCTTTTCCTTTTCCTTTTCTTTTGTCTATTTCCTTGTGTTTTCCTTTTGGGGATGACACAAGGTATTGAGACAGTCATGTCTCCTTCATGTTGACCCAAAATATTTTCCATTTTATTTCATCTTTTCATTTTCATTTTCTTGTGTTTTCCTTTTGTGGATGACACAAAGCATTGAAACACCCTATGTATCTTCCATGTTGACCCAAAATGATCTTTCTTTTTCTTTTTTTCACTCTCTTTATGTCATTCTTCCAGTTCTATGTATTTGGGGGATGAGGACAGTTCTGAGCTCCTTACAAAACATTGTTGAACCAAACATACTGGCCCCAAATCCATAGATCCCTTATGTGTTTGGTGTTTTCATTTTTGGGGCAACCCCTTCCTCTCTTTATTTTCCTTTTCTTCACATAACGTAGCCTTACTCGGAAACATATGACTTGGCATAGGGCTTTCCAAGTTGGCTCTCATTTCTTCTTTCTTTTTTGAATTTTTCATTTGCTACTTTAAAGTAATTGCTCACAGTACAGTGTGTAGCAATTCATTTAAAGTGGGGGCATGCATTCGCATTATCATTTTGCATTTTCCTTTTTCGTGGTTCTTAGTGTGGCCTTCTTACTTCATACGATGTGTTTGTCGCTTTGTGGATGACATTACGTGTGATGTACTTCATGAGAGTGATCTATCTTAGCGTATTACATTCCTCTTGGTGGCTTGATGTGACATACTGCATCCCCTAAGTTGCAAATTTTCTATTCTTTGATTGGTCCTCTCTTGGATTCATTAGACACAATGTTCCCTAAGTTAAAGATCTAACATGAACTAAGCAAGACTCCTTTGAACATCCTTTGCATGTTGTATTTTGCATTTGTTATATGGCCACCTTGCATAACACAACTTGCATGCCTATGGTGCCATCGTGTTTGTTCATGAGCTCCAAGCATATGAAGTTTTGCTTGTCTCGTGAAGCTCAAAATGCCATTTTCTTTTGTGGTGCCTTATTAAAGTTATCAGGAGGTATAACTTTGGTATGGTTGAGCAGGAAGCCCATTCTAAGGCATGAATTTCCCCATATCCACTTGTCTGTGTGAGTACATACCAGCTGTGAGTGTATGTTTCTCACTCCTTTAGGCCTTCTCACCTGGTAGACAACCATGAGTTCTATTGCCTTAGAGTGAGTATGCATTTTCCAAACAAATAGCCTAGATCTGATCCACAATAAGATGGATAAACAATCGAAGCTTATCCGATTCTCTCTTTTCCTTTTCCTTTTCCTTTTCCTTTTCCTTTTCCTTTTCCTTTTCCTTTTCCTTTTCCTTTTCCTTCTCTCTCTTTCATTATTTTTCGTTAATCTCATGTGTGTTCCTTTGTGCAAATTTTTGGTTTGTTATGGGATCTTGATCATGGGGGCTTGATCACCCCTCTTGATTGTTTTTTTCTCATCTTGCCAGCATGGGTGCATTAAGATCCCACTTGATGTGCATGTTGGGATACTTTAGCGCGAGTTTGAAGTATGTTCATCCTCTCACTAAAGTGGGGGCTAAATGTGTCACAAAAAATGTATCTTTGGAAATTTTCATGCTCATTTGGTATTTCTTATGGATGTTGGCCTTGTTTTTCCTAGATTTAATGTTGTAATGTGATTAAAAAATTCACATTAGGTCTTAGACCCTTGTAAATCAATAAAAATTCTATGATGTTTTGTAAAAGTGTTGTGAAGTGTTGTAATCCACTTTCACACTTTTTTAGGACCCATTTTATTATTATTCACCTAAATAACCTCTTTTTATCACCTACCAAGCCTTATTTCAAAGTGTTGTAAAGAGTTGTAACAAACTTTCACACTTTTCTAGGCTTGTCATCAATAAATTGACCCTTTCTTATGTTTAAATGGCCCCTTAATGCACTTAAAGGCCCTACTTAAGTGTGTTTCAGAGAATAATCCTATTAAACATCATTAAATACACTTTAATTCTTGACACCCATTAAAATTTCCCTGGTCAGGCCAAGTTACCACTAGGGGTAGCTTAGTCCCACTTGGCACAAAAAAACAAAATTATTTCAAAATTCTAGCAAGATATTATTTTCTAGACCTTGAGGTCGGCCTGTGATGTATTTTTTGGAAATTTTGTATAATCAAGTATAAATAAATGGTTTTCCCCTCATTTTTCATGTTCTAATATCCTAATTTCCTTAATATCCTAATTTATCATTCTCAAGCATTCTAGGCACTATCATGTCTACATTCATTGGAGCTTCTACTTGTATGTCTTCATATTTCTACATCAAGGGCTTGGTGAGTTGTAGCATACCATGTTTTTTATTCATCATTCTCTTTCCATTTTATTTCATTTTCAAGGGTTTGATTATCAAATTGGGGTTTGACCAAGGCAAACCCCTATTCACTAACCCTTAACCCTTTCCCCCCTCTTTGCATGTGTGTTTTGCAGGTTTTCTATACAAATTTGTCAAAGAGAAATGTGTTAAAAGGTGTCATTAATCCATCAAAGTCTTTCAAATTCAACAAAGACCTAAAATAAGCTTGGAGATCATCTACAAACCAAATTCTACAGATTTAGATCCGAAAACTAATCAAGAACAAAAGTATAGATTGAAGGCTATAGATT
The DNA here is from genome assembly GCA_007258455.2 of Sequoia sempervirens. Lineage (NCBI taxonomy): Eukaryota > Viridiplantae > Streptophyta > Pinopsida > Cupressales > Cupressaceae > Sequoia > Sequoia sempervirens. The sequence continues at coordinate 114,304,434 of VDFB02000363.1, read as the reverse complement.
CCTGCCCCAAATTTCCTAAGATTCACAGGTGGACTAAGTCACCATCTATGGTGAATTAGTCCCACTTCTAGGTCTAAATTTTTTTTTCTACATTTCTAGATACCCTTTTGGTTGAAACCTGTTCCGACAGAATCTCCCCGAAATAGGACTAAGTCGCCTAGCTTGGCATAAGTGTCCCAGTTGGCTTCAACTGTAAATTCTATGGGATTATAGAGCCTCTATGCATCATATTCTAGTTTCTAGGTGCACCTCTCTAGTTTGTTTCATTTCTGTTATAGTTTATTTGCATTCTTAGGTCATTTTTCATATCACATTATGTTTGCAAACATCTTGCATTTCTTAAGTTTTGCATTAATAATTTGTTTCCTTTTTTACTTTTTTTGCATTTATGACATTTCCATTTTGGAATATTTCAATCATATTAGCATTAGTTTTGAGTGAACCACCAAGATTTTTTGGGATACCTTTCTCCTTTTAGGCGTAAAACCCTAGAAGTGAAAGAGAGCTCCTCTCCTAAAAAAAATTATGGTTCAATTGCTATTCATGTCATGAATTTGGTCATAGAGAAAAAGAGTGTTGGATGCATGCAAGAAAATTTGGATGGAATAAGAATTCTTATGAGTGGTCAAATGGAAGAATCAAAATTCTATGTTATAAATGAAATCACCTAGGTCATACAACAAGGTTTTTTGGAATACAAGTTAGTAATGATGTTTTTGGATTCTCAAGAAGATATAATTATTTTTCTTCACATATGAGTAGTAAGAACATATGCTATAGATGCCATAAATTTTTAAATAATGCATTATTTTGTAAGAATAATTTGGTACAACCTTTTGGTCATCACAAGAAAATAGGCACTAAGAAGGTTAGGAGAAGAAAACAAAACCAAGAGAAGGATGAATCTAAGCTTGTGCACATTGCACAAGTGAAATCTATAAGTGATTAAAAGAGAAGCATGAGGTTAGGGGGATATGTTTATAGTTTTATCATTCAAACCCCATAGACATTAGCTAAAAGGTTGTGAAGGTTGTAAATAAAAAAAATGAATTCATGGAAAGACAATTTGTTGCTACTCATGGTTTTGATATTTATGGTGTCATATTCATGATATTTATGCAAATTTTGCAAAGAGGGATTGTTTACTATTTTTTAGAGTTGCTTGTTCACATGGTATTCAAAGTGTTGTTTCAAGTCTTTTTGGTGTTGCTTCAGGATAGTGCTACAATTGAGGTCTTGGTAGGAAATGGTTTGTTTGTTTTGATTTCATTACACTCTTGAATTGGTGTTGTTTCAAGGAGTAAATAAATAGTTTTTTGAGTCTTATTACATCTTGTAATGAACTTTTAATAATAAGTACGCAGTGCAATCTCATCTTGCATATACATTATGGAGTGTGGAGTACTTTTTCTGATTATCAATGACCCAACATCATAAAGTGCCATTATTTTGTAGCTTGGTATGACAGTGCTTTCCATGGTTGGTTTGGTTGTGACAATGATGTTCTTCTTGAGTCAATACATGATACTGTGAAATGGTTTATAGTGAAGTGTGCTTTTGGTTCACTAAGTATTTGTATACTGATGAGAGAGCTATTCATTTCACATTTACTATTTGTCGGTGCTTACAATCACTGTTGATCAAGACTATGTTACTTTTCCAATGATCTCTATGTATGTTTCTCAATTCTTGTTTTCAAATGCACTCGGTCATAGAGGATTTTCTGCTCAAAGTCTGAGTTTGGGAGTATTAAGAAAATATTTTTTATAGGGTAGACAATGTGTCTCTGTAGTGAAAGGATTGGTGTCAGAATCCATTGTTGTTCATCATGGATCTGAGAGGTATTCCTTGAGGTATTTCTTCTTCAGTTAGAGGTAATGAAGTTTGTCATTGGTTATGCAAAGGTACCTATTTCTTTATTGCAAGGTGATTATGTTTATGGTGTAAAAGAGTTGCTTCATTCATCATTGATATCAAAGATTATTGATGTTTATTCTTGATGCAATAGAGACTCTTCATGGTTTCATTTTTTTGCTGGTCTCATAATGAATGTCAAAGTTATTGTGTTGATACTTGACAGATTCAATGAAATACAATGCTCTACTTTCAATCTCAATGTGTAGAAAAGACTTCTTTTATAAGAAGTACTAGTTTTTCCCACAAAGTTCTTTTTAAGTTCATTGCATGATGTCAAGAAATTGTTCATACAATGTGATGACTTGGAGTAGATATACTAGTAAAGTGCCTCTATGATTATACATCACTGTGAATCTTGCCATTGTATCAACAATGAGTCACTAAGGAATTCTTATTGCATATGTTTAAAGACAATGTAGTGCAGATGGTTACAATGCTTTGAGGAAATCTTCTTCCTTATAGTGACAATGGTCTTCACTTAGTTTGGAATGCTTTCCTTGAATAATATTATATACAATGTTCATTTTTTGTATCTTTGTTAGGTATCTAATGCTCTATGAGTTTAGTGATTTGATTAGCAACAATAGTATTGATGCATGGTATTGGTTTAGTTAGTATTCATGAACAGTTGTTTTGGGCAGTGATAAGTTCAAGAAGAGCTAACCGACTATTCTTAAGGATATTATAGACAATATTCTTGTCACTATTGCATGTTATAGTGTCCAGATGGTTTTCCTTCACAATTTATTTGATTGTATTACAGGGTTATGACATATGGTGCCATGAAAGTATGACATTTGTAGGTTATAGTGCAACAGTGCACGGTGAATAGTCTCTTGAATGGTGCTTTGTTTTGTACCACTTATGTGCAAGAGGAGCTTGCTCTTATCTCTTAATGTTTCCTTGATGATTGGAGCAAAAGGAAGCAAATTGATGCAAATTATTGATAGTTGAATTGATACACAGTGTTTGTGGTTTGATAACATGAAATGTACAGTGCTAAGTATAATGCTCAGTTAATATTCTCATGAAGATGATTTGTTCATTGAAGGAGGAATCAATAGGTTACTATCATCATAGTCTTATCAGTGGCTTGTTACTTGTGATAGTGGTCTTGATGTTTGATAGTTGGCATATCTTTAACTATTGATTTCTTGCTTGAAAACATGTCTTGGGCACATGTCAGTGTCACAGGGTCAATATTTGGTGGTAAAATAAACTTATCTCAAATTGATGCTACCTTATGCTTCTTTTCAGTAGTTCTTTTCTTGTGATAATGGAGGTTATGATGCATGAGAACAATGACTTTGACTTGAAATCATAGTGACTTTCAAAAATATTACACAGTGCAATCATATACAAAATGTTGGATTTTGACTATAGGTGCTTGAATAGTGGTGGTAAGTTGCTTGGATAGTGGCATAATGAATGAAAAATTCTCTTACAATTCTTTCTCTTGCATGATTCTTTGACAATGGTAGGTTGCACAAGTAAATTTTTTGATGCATAATCCCAAGCTTGATAGTGATATGCATGCACTCATTTGGACATCAATATGTATTGTATTGCTCATAACATATTTCAATGCATAAAGTATTGTCAGTGATCTTGAGGAGAATGGATAGTCATATTTCAATGTGTAGATCTAATATATATTAAGCTTTTTATTACAAACAAACAGTTTATAGGAGATGCTAATCAATGACAGTGTTTACTGTTGGGTGACAATGAATTTTTTTTGATAACAATGGCTTGATCATAGTAAGCTTGGTAATAGTGGTCTATCGTGCTTGTTTGAAAGTTGATAGTGGCCTCTCTAGAATGTCAGTGTTGATGTTGTTGCTTTCAACTGCTTGATGTAATGAAAGTTTTGCATGATAGTGGATGGAGGTTTTTGTTAGAAACCCATGATCAGATTTGCAAACTAGAATAACCTTCCACAGAAGAGAAAATAAAAAAAGCAAGTTATTTGCAAGAAGATGTGCAAATAATTATATTCAAGAATTCAATAATTACATGATAATGATTTGCTTTATAAAAGCAAAGATGCATAAACCTAATCTTATCTTGAGCAACAAGATAGCTCGATAAGATAAAGATGAAAGCCTAAAAATTAGGAATTAAATAAATCCTAAGTAAACTTATGCAAAGTGCAATTAAATATTAATTACACCAACACCCCCCCATAAGTGCAACTTAGGGAGAAGCAAATAAAGCATGCACCTAAAACTAAGATGAATGCAAGAAAGCATGAATGGGTCCCGGCAACAAGGCTTGATCAGGTACCCAAGTACAAATGCAATAATGAAGTAGAGAAGGAAAACCCAGTGGGACAAAACCCCCCTACAATGAGATGACTGTTGCAAAGAAGCACTGGAAGACAACTATGGAGTAACACTAGAACCGCAATTTGAAAAACAAGGAAAGATACTTCTGTCTACAACTGAAACCAAAACTGGAATCATGATAATGTGACATCAGACTTGATGCCACAAAACACTTGAAAACTCACAAAGTGGAACAACCTTGGAATCTATGAAGCAATAGGAGATGTGATGATGACATAATCTGGAAGTCATGTAACTCGATGCCGATGCCAAACTGAGACTAAAACTCTTCCATGGGAAAGAGTACCATACATATAATCTGGAACAATAACCACAAAACATGGCCCTCAAACTAAGAAGAATCTGAACCAATGAGGATCAAGAAATGTAATCTCCCAACTGAAGTGTGAACCAATGAATCTGACATGTGTCAAGTTATAGAAAAAAATGTGGCCAAAAGAAACTAGGAGTCTAGATAACCCATGCGAGTTTCCATCAAAACAAAATGAAATATGGTGATCAAAGTGAAAACTACACTTTAATCAGATTTATTATGCAAGAAACCCCCCTGAATGGAACTTTATCATAGTTAATTTATTACAATAACCCAATAATTGTAAAAGGAGAGAAAAATGATCATTCATAAACAAAAAATAAAAATTAATGTCAGATCTGTGTAGAGGACAAAATCAGCTTTCCGATGCTGTGAAAATGACGAAAAAAGGATCACTGAGTCAAAAGATATGCCCTCCGAAGTGAAATTTAAACATCTGACTTCAATTGGAAAAATATCCCATAAAATAGAAAAATATCTGAAAAGAAACTACACCATCATAAAATTGGGCTCGCCAGCTTTCCAGCGATATCTCGTTTCAAAAAATCCGCCTCCAGGATCAAAAGTTATGATGAAATGAAAAGAACAACTATATGGGAGCAAATCAGGGTTTTCATAGGCTAAACGGGCACAATATTTAAGCTCCTTTTGGCCTGGCCCTTGGTCCTCCATGTGACTGTGGGCACTTCCAAAGGAATAATAAAACCCGCTGCCAAGCGAGTGGCGGGTCGGCTGAGCGGAGGTGGCGCCACTCCTGGCACCATCGGCAAGAGAGTCCCCCTGGGGTGGGCCATAGGACCGGGGGCGAAGAACAGAGGGGTGCGGGAGAGCGAATGGAGCTCGGCGGTAGGAAAAGATAGTCGATGGGGACCAGAAGGAGGAAATCCGGTAAGAATGAAGTCGCCGGTCGGCCAAGCTGGAAGAATGATGTGACTGGTCGACGTACAAAGGGCCGACAGAGGGTACAACAGTACCAATAAAGATACAGTACACAGATTTTAAAAAAATCAACCCCACAATATATGCCCAAACAAATATGAATCGCCCAAATTTTTAATAAAGCCCCAAAATAATTTTTGCAGAACATATAAAATATAATTTTTTATTCTGCAATCGTACCCTGTACCTGGTGGGCCGTACGACCTGCTGGGTAAAAAAATTTGCCTCATGAATAGTGACACCAAAATAGGGCGTATTATATGTCATTTTTCATCTCTCAAACGCTATGGATCTGATGGCAAGGTCTGATCTACCTAAAAATGCACTAGAAGCTTTGCAACTCCCAGATCTGACAGATCTTCAAACCCTCATAACTCTGGCATAAAATGTCGGATTTAGGCGAAACAAAAGTGGATCTTGACTTTTTCGATAGCCCTAGACTCGAAAATGAGCTCAGATTTCCTACAACGTGCACCAAAAGCAACCATACAAGAACACCCAAATAGAGAGACAAATTCAAGGTATGAAACCCTCAAGGAATCCTGAATGAACTCTGTAATGAATCTCTCCAAAAATCTAAGAAGGGGCTGCAAATCAAGGCTCTGATACCATGTTAGAAACCCATGATCAGATTTGCAAACCAGAATAACCTTCCACATAAGAGAAAATAAAAAAAGCAAGTTATTTGCAAGAAGATGTGCAAATAATTATATTCGAGAATTCAATAATTACATGATAATGATTTTCTTTATAAAAGAAAAGATGCATAAACCTAATCTTATCTTGAGCAACAAGATAGCTCGATAAGATAAAGATGAAAGCCTAAAACTTAGGAATTAAAAAAATCCTAAGTAAACTTATGCAAAGTGTAATTAAATATTAATTACACCAACAGTTTGGAATGGACACTTTGCATGACAGTCTTGATGCCTTGAAAATGTGCTTTTGATGAGTGAGTATGATTGTGTACTTTGTCAAAATGTAACCTTGAAGATAGTGTAACCCTACTTGATGGCAATGGAATTTTGTTTTTTATGATATTCAATGTCATAATAATCATGACAATGTTGGAACAGTGTGTAACATTTAGGTGAAATTCCATTAAATTTCATTCACTGAAATAGTGAATTGAAGTGTAGATTGAAGTTCTATATTATCATAGTAAATTGAAGTCTTTGTAGCATGGTTTGTTAGTGACTGTCCTAGTTAGTGTTTTTTGAGTTTTCATCATCTATACCATTGTGATATAACTCTTAAGGAATGCATAGTGTGTAATAGCTTTGTCTTCATAGGGGGAGTTATTTCTTGGTGATCAAGTGTCCTTTGCCATTTTTGTCAAAGGGGGAGAAATAAGGTGTAAATTTGGTTAAGTTGACATCAATGCCAAAGGGGGAGTTTGTTGCAAGTGGTAGTTTTTGTCATTGATGTCAAAGAGGTCAGTATTGGTGTAGAGGAACCTGAGGAGCTATGCTGTCATATGCAAAGATAATTGATTGATACATGTCAAAGGTGAAAGATACAAGTCAGGTACATGTTGTTTGATGCTTTTTTTTTTTCCAAAGGAGAGGTTTGTAATTGTTCTCAAAGTTCATGGTCGAAAAATTCTTGTTCATTAGTGTTGGTGCTTGATGATCTCCAAAGGATAGGTATTTATCAAAGGAAAATGTATCAAAGGTATATATGTTAGAAATGTGATGTCAAAGGTGTTGATACAAATTGATGCTTGGTGTTGAAAAGGAAATGTTGAGGTGCTATATGGTGGTTGGCATAGGCCATGATTCAATCACAATGTTATGTATGGTTTCTATTCATGTAGCACAAAGTTGATTCTCAGTGATGAGGTTTTGATGAATTATTCATACTTTGTAACCTAGATCAATAAGAAATTTTAAAAAATCCCTAATCTAAAAACCCTAAAGACCCAAGGGTTATTCTTTTTACATGGAATGCTAAATCTCAAGTGCACTTTTCTTATATTTTAAAAGTGACTTGCTATAGGCGGTAAGAGGTTGTTTAAGTAATAGCATGAAGGGTTTTGAAGTCATTAGAAACTGACCTGTTCTCTTGGTAAAACCAATGGAATAGGTAAAAGCGTCATTTCTCACCATCCAAAACAAAATTGATGGCTGATATTTAAAGATTGAGGTGACAGTCTTAAATCCAAGGGCTCTCATTTAAAATCAATGAAAAATTACTTTCTAGGACTTGAACTTGATGGGAGACTAAGTGTCTTTTTATTTATTTTTCCTTCAATAACTTGAAGTTGAACAAGTGGATGGATAATCTCTATTGGTGCCAATTTGAAAGTATCCTTTTTGGTTTTTTATGGAATATGTGTATAAATTGATGTTATGCAGTGAGTAGGAGTTTTTGATGTGAATTCATATGATAATATGACCGAAATTTGTAACCTTTTGGTGTGTGAAATAGATGTGAGGACACAATGAATGGCTAGAGATGATATTGATACTATGTTCCTCTATGAAATATTGTGTGGCAGCAATGTGTGAAGGTAGAATATTAGAGCATTAAGAAGGGCTTCATGAGAAAATGTTGAAAGCAACTATACCATGTTGGTGATCAAATGATAAAGAGGAAGATGTTTCTTTTGTAACAGGTAACGAAGCTTGAAAGATCCGGTTTTTTCAATGTGGTTATGTGCTTAATAAAGGTTGGTGAAAAAAATATGATATCTTATTTTTATGAAGCTATGCAAAAGTGAGGAATATTGGGGTTGTAATGGGGTTTTTTTTTTCACTGCATAGTATAGTATATCTACCAGTATTCTTGTGTAACTTCCAATTGAATTCTGGATTATGTGAAGGTTTTGAAAGACTATGATAACTTGATTCTGTCAAGTTAATGCAAAATTTTGAGGAGTTGAATGATTTGAATATCAGTATATAAAGAAGTCTTGTAGCTTTGCTTGACTACATTCATCAAATGTTTCTTTTTCACTATTCAACATGGTATGAATGGATGTACAAGTGTCTGAGACAAAACTTTTGTGTTTGTAATCAAAGAAGGTTTATGGTTAGGAACAATGTTTTGATTTGCACATAAGGGTTTATTTAATTAGTGAGTTATAGTGCATTGGAATTGCTAAAATGTTGATTGTCTTTATAGAAGGATTACTTATTTTTGTGTCATCTAAAGACAATATATAAGATTTCAGTAGAAGATCTCATTGTGCAATGATTTTTTTATTGTGTTTTTGAAAGGGAAGTCTTACAAACATTCAACTCTCATGGTCAAATCATGATGATTGTAGGAGGAGTCAATGCATTATATAGAGTTGTGTTTTCCTGATTGTTGGCATATACAATGGTAAGGTTGGATAGGTGTTTAATAGAATTGTGATATGTATGGAAACAAAGTAACCCTCTGGTTTGTACTTATTTCTTTTGAAATGGTGTTGATTGGCATGTAAGGAAGTTTGGGTTGCCAGTGAGGCTTGTATTTCCAATGAGGCTTGTTGTATTGCCAGTGAGGCATGTAATATGTATTTAGAAATTTTTAGCTAGTGAGGCTTAATAGATCAATTGTTTAGAGTGGTTTTTTTCACCCTTTTAGGTTTTTTCTACTCATAAATCCCGTGTCTAGTTATTTTCTTGGTGGTGTGTCTCTTTCTGCATAGATGGCCATGTCTGATTCAAATATATTGTTTTGATTTGCACATCTCTATGATTTTCATAACATTCAACATCTAGTGTCTTTGAATAATCAAGTGTTTTAAGTTTTTGAAATTGGTTTTATTTGACCACGATTCACCCCCTAGTGGTCTTGTACTCCAACATAACCATTGGGCTTATTTTAATTTTTTAAATTTTCAAACCTTTAAATATCCACTATTAATATTTTAATGTTGCTTGATAATAATTTAATGTCGACCCTTCTAATTTTTTTGAAAGTTAATTACAATTTATAATATTTCCGGTCCGCCATGGAGAAGGATGGTGCCCGGTGGCTTTGCCAGGCCATCAGCCCACCACCAAGGGGCTAATTTTTTTTGCCTTATACTCAAACTATGCTTTTTCTTTTGGGGGCATAAATTTCACCAGATTGTCTATTTTTCTCTTTTGGACTCATTGGAAAGATGAATCAGTGCTCTATGTTGTGGTGCTGATTTTTTGATATTTTACATTTTTTAGTGTTTTTCTAGCTAGAAGTTAGATGTTTTTTTAATCTTTGAGAGGTGATATTAGGTGCATACGAGTCAAATTTTGGACTTCAAATAGTTGATAGAATGCTCGTTCAAAGCACTACATAGTGGATTAGGTTTAGAGCTATTTAGACATGATTTATTTTCTGATATTTTATCCTAAGCTATTTATGGGTTATGTTGACTATGGTGATACTATGAGCTTATGGATTGTTGGATCTAGGATTTGATGTTGGATTCATTGTATGTTCAGTTGTACATCTCATATTACTTCTCATTTGATATGGTTACCAGTATTTGGTTGGATTTGTATGCTTCATTGTTGTATCTACAAGTTGTGTAACATTGTAGGTGGCCTATAATTGTCGCACCTATGAATTGGACATGGGTTGTCTATTCCCATAGATATTTTAGTGTTGATGCATTTTCAATTTGGTGGCTTGGTTTAGTCACTTGTTTTTTTGGTTTTGATGTTATCCTGAGGAGGTGAGATGGTATTATTAGGTATAGTCATGATATGAGACCTATGCGGTTGAATATGTTATTCAAATATGTGGGACATATTTGGGTTGAGTTGTTAGTATATTTGGTGGTTATCATGGTGTCATGGATGTTTCTTGTGCTTTAGAGACTCTGGCATGTCATGATGGTTTATGTAGGTGCATTTTTTGTGGTTTTGGATTAGATCCTGATTCAGGTTATGACGGTGTATCTTCTTGGTATGAGGATTATGGTTTAATTTTCCTTCTTATTGAGGAGCTCATGTTTTATTTGAGTTCTTTGATTATGTGAAGGGATCTTGGTTGATCTTCAGGAGAGATTATTATGATGTCATGATAGCTGTTCATTGGTTATACACTTCTTTGGGAGCTTTTTTTGGAGTGATGGATTGGTGGTGATGGATATGTTTATGATGGTTTGGTGGTAGTATGTATCTTCTTGGCTTGGACATCTTGGTTTCACTTGTATTTTACTGATATTGTAGTTGAGTGTGTGCAGAACTGGATGATCTTCATGGAGAGGATGGTTGTCACAATGCCATGTGTAGCTCGTAGCATGATTCAGTGGGAGTTGTTGGTAGTAATGTGGATGCATCATTGGGTATGTTTATCTTCATGTGATTGTGGATATGTATTCTTGGTTTAGAGTGTTTTTCAATTATGCCATTTTTTACTCTTGATGCATGCTTAGATTTTGGCATGGTACTTGTTCTCTTGAGACTAGATGTATATATATATATACATATATATATATATATATATATATATATATATATATATATATATATATATATATATATATATATATATATATATATATATATATATCCATATATATATATATATATATATATATATACAATAATATATATATATATACATATATAATAATATATATATATATATATATATATATATATATATATATATATATATGTATGTATATATATAATATATATATATATGTATATATATATATAAAGGTATATATGTATATAGATATGTATGTATATATATATACATATATATGTATGTATATATACATACGTGTGTGGTGTGTGTGTGTGTATGTTTTGGTGCATGTAATCTCCTAGGAGGAGATGGTTAAGTCATGTTGTCATGTTTATGTTCCTGATTCATGATTGGAGCTTTGACATTGATCGTGTGTGGTTCTCTTGGTATTGGGTACATTGGTCATTTGCTTGATTACTTCATGATGGTGCTATGTTGCATTTGGAGTTTAGCATGGATTGATTGGTTATAGGTACTTGTGGATACTTAGAGATGTAGGTGATGGTTGGAGTTCTCTTATGATTAGAGACATTTTCTTAAGACAGTTACTCTTTGGAGGTTTCAACAGGAAGACTGAGGAGCTTTCACCTGGGTATGGATGTGCGTTCATGAGAGACCAATAGAGGAGATTTTTCTTAGAGTGAGTCATGATGACTTGGTTATCTTGAAGGAGCATTATCATTCCCCACTCTTGGTCTACTTGGAAACTTATTATTTGAGTGGTATTTTCCCATTATATCTTTCAGATGTGTTATGTTTTATGCTTTTATTTCTCATGGGATGGAGTTGATTCATGGTGATTGATTATGGATACTCATTTAAAGATTGGTTTAGCATGAATTTATACGCTTTATCTTTCATAGATATGGATCTTGATCTATGGATATTTAGTTTTGGAGGATTCATTTTGAGGGATGTTATGGCATGATTATCTCCATGTGCATTTGAGTTTATGATATCATTCTTTGATGAGGATTGTTAGGAGATGGTTTATGGGCCGATTTCCATTTTTGGGGATGGTTACTTTGAGTTTGATCTTCTTGATTAGAAAGGCTTACATCCATGTTGGCATTGTTACATTGATGAACATATGTTGTACTTGGTCTATGAGATTGAGTGTTATGGATGTTATTGAGGCTTTTCATTTGGGGTTGGTAGGAGATCATACTTGACATAGTAATAAAATTTTGAGGTGCTAGTAGGAGGACATTATGGTTTACAAATTTCTTTCTTCATGGTTCCTTCTTGGATGTTCATGTTTTGGGAGGATGGTGGCAACATGTTGTGAGAGATTATGCAGCTCTTTGGGTTGTATGTGTGGATCATTGTTATTGTTCTTGGTACTTCATACTTTGATTTACTTATCACACCTTTATATAGTATTGATTGGTAGACTTGATATGATTTGACATTACCTATGCAGTGAGAGTTCTTGGATATGTATGTTCTTCATTGATATGTTTGATACAAGGAGATTGTGATTGTAGTTTACAGGTTTCATATGTTCTTGGCATGAGTTTACTAATGTATTGATAGCTTGGAGGTATGGATGGTCGGATGTATTAGAATGTGTTGCAGATGCTATTATGATCATGTGGGTTTTTCAGTTGATAGCAACTTGGTTAGAGCCTTTTTATTACTTGGATTTGATGCTTGTGCATGTGGATTGGTGCATCTTCACCTTGGCATGTTCATTTTCTTCCATAGGTGGCACGTTGGAGGAGGATGAGAGGAGTTATTTATTGAGATGGTGGTCACTTTATTCTTATTGCAGGTATCTTGATGGAGCATGAGAGCATGTTGGAGATTCATGTGGTTTCATGTATGGCTATGATGATGTATTTCATTTATTGATACCTTATGCAATGTCTACAACAAGCGGGAGAATGTTGAGATATGGTGTTGTACACCATTGCATAAATTGATTTATCATAATTTTGTAATTAAATAATTATTAAGTTGTGATGCACCTTGGTGGTGTGGATAATCACACTAGGTAATTATTTGGGGACCACTTGATGTTGTATTGTAACGTTGTATTATTATTTAATGTGTGGGAGACATGTGATAATAATTTAATATTGGAGAAATATTAAATAAAGTGATGTCTTAGTACCCAATATTAAATAATGGGTTGAGTGGTTTGGCTTTCATTATTGAGTCTTTCTAAAGAGTGCATATGTGAAGCATGTCGTGGGATGTGTGGATTCATGCTTGGACACATGGAGATGCATTGGCTGACTTGATTCTTCAAAAGAGTTTATTGTAACTCTTGTATTTGATTTATGGATGATTAATATGATGGAGTATGGATGCTTTTGGAGGTTGGTTTTTCCCTCTTGATGGTTTTCTTAGGGTATATCTTGTATCTTCTTTGATGGGTATGTTGTCTATTCTCTTGCATATGGATTTTGAGTACTTATTTGCATGAAAATCTCTTTTGGGTTATGTGGAAATTGTCATTAGATGGATGCAAGTTTCCTTATAACCAATACCAAATAAACATTTGATCCTTTATATCCCAGCTACATCAACAGCCCTAGGTTCTCTTCTTGCTCAACATGATGAACCCAGAAGGAGAGATCAACTTACTACATCAGTAGAAATTTGGTTGGATATGAGTTGAATTACTCATCCATTGAAAAGGATTTGCCTAGTAGCGGTGTTTGCTTCACATAAATTTAGAAATTACATGATTTCACACCAAGTAAATCTTATCTCTAGGATCAATCCGTCAAAGTATTTGTTATCCAAAGCTACTCTCATAGGACAAATGGCCAAGTGGGTTATGATCCTCACATAATTTGACACAGAGTACGTGGATCGAAAGGCTGTCAAGGGGCAGTTTCTCATATATCAACTGACAAAGGCACCTATCTATGTAGAGAATCCATTTGTGTCTGAATTTCCTGATGATTCAGTATTTTCCCTTAGAATAGTGGATCAATGGAAGTTATATTTTGACGATTCACATACACAACATGGATTTGGAGCAAGCATTCTCTTCATCACCCCACAAGGTGAGTGTATCCCTAAGTCCTATCAACTCTCTTTCCCATGCATTAATAACATCACTAAGCATGAGGAACTTATCACAAGATTGAGAATCACAATACAGTGGAAAATCCAATAATTAAAGGTCTATGAAGATTCACAGTTGATTGTAAACCATAGATAAAAAGACCTTGTATTTATTGGTGATTTTCTAATTTCTCGACAATTAAACATCAAAGGTCAATAATTGCAATTTGAATTTGAATCATAAAAATTCCACCAAAAACATATTAAAAAGTGGGATCCTCAACCTAAAGAGGACCCATTTTCCCTTGGGTGAATGGGTCCTAAGACCTAAATCCAGGACACACAAATTACAAGGCAATTTAATTAATGTTTGCAATTGTTTAATACAGGTTCCCCTATCTGAAAACATGATTAATTAGGCTTTTAAATGCATAATTGCGTCAATTAGAGGCTTAATTAAGTCCAATTACTTAAGGGGAGGCAAACAAAGATAAAATGTAAAGGAGTACATTTTTTGTCACTATAGTTAGAAAAATCAAATGTCCTTCTATGCCTCATCTAAGTAATTAAATTCTCTCAATAATTATTCCACTTTTCATGAGTGTAGTACTTGCAAGTACTACATATAATATTAAACTTATTCCTTTTCATCCTTCTCGAAATAGGATTTGAAATAGCATTCATATAGATAATTACACTCTCACAAATATGCAATTAAGCATATATTTTTGATTTATCATTTGGATTTATAACATTAGTTAGAAGCCCCCTCGCATCCTTATCAGTAATGATGATAATGACAACCTTGTCATTGTAATCAGTTATACTTTTCAGATTTGAATCCATCCTATCATTTATGTTCCCTGTCCCTTTAAAAAATATAATACTTATATCCTTCTTAATAAAAGCAATATTTAACTCCATAACTTTGATTTGTAAATATATCTTACTCCTTTTATTATTTTTAAAAGGTGAAAAATATTCAATTCCCTTTTTATTCCTAATAGTTAAATTTTGATTAAATATCATTATTATATTTGTTAGATCCACTTTTCACTCCAATTATTTCATTTGAAATTAAATCTCTATTTTTTGTGGGATTTGGTCATAACTCCAACAAAACCATTGAGGATAATAAATTCCTTCCTTAGAAGTTGCATCCAAAACCATATTTTTTTCCATGAATGTGTGATTAATATTGGACAGAAGGAAGTTCCCTATCAATTTTTTAGAATCTTCCATCAAGTCTCTTATCACTCAAGGAGAAGAAGAATATCCCTTAAGAATATCAATTATCATCTTGGAATCACCTTCTATGATAACTTGATCCAACTATATGTTTATAGGCCTTCATAAATGAGTTTTTTGTTATGTGTTGTGATATTACATTCTTTATGATTAATTCTAAGTCACCATAAACTTGATTTTGATAATTTTATTCTTAGGAAAATGCAGCCCATGAACTAGAGCCTCATTTTTAATGCAACTAAATTGTAATCTATAAGATTTTAATTACTTGTATTCTCTAGGAGAAACTAGGAAGTTTCTAGCCCTTCTCTAATTCTACTCTTGGCACCATCAAAATATGATTTATAAATCCTTCAACTGACTAATTTTTTTTTTTAAATTTATGAGAGGAAGTGGTTTTCTTCATTAATTATGTATATTCCCATCTATGAAATCGAAGGTATCATAAGGATTAGGGGAGCTAGTTTCAACAACCCTTACATATTGCAAGTCATTTAGGAGAGGTGTTTGATTCTCATTTGCTAAAAAACTATAATGAAGAGGGATAATATTAGGCTACCAAGGAATAGTTAGGATTAATATTAGGTTTTATATCATGCTCAACATAATGTATGGAAATGGGTGTAAGTCGCTAGCATCTTGAATTTGGTACCATACCTTGTCCCTAAAATATGAGTCTGATCCAAAGAAAAATAACCCCCAAACTTTACTATGAAGTCTCTAGACAAAATTCAAAACTTGAATAAGGTTTATATAACAATTGTATCTTGAGGCATAGTTACATTTGGAAAGACATAAAGAGGAGGTGGTAGGATTATTGATTCCCAAGGTTTTATACCATCTAAATGTGTTACCCCTTTTTCTACAAGTATACATTGCTTTGGAGAAGTAGGTATACTTTACATTGGTGGAATAAAGGATTTTACCTATTCACTTGTACTTTCCTTAGTAGTCTTTAGTTGCTCCTCTAATATTATTTTTTCAATCAAGTTATCTAATTGTACTAGTGGTATATATGATGTAGGTACTATATACCTTTGTGTAGATCTCATACTCATCCTAAGAGACTAGAGCTCAGTTTGTGTCAAGATAACCCCCTTGTATTTGGATAGTTAGAGATACATTTTTTCTTTCAACTTAGAGGGATCGATGGGGGTTGCCTCTAGGATCGTGACTAGGAGCATGGAAGTATGCGCATTGGTAGTACCACATGTTTTTCTCTTCAAATAGGTTACTTTACCTAGGGACAAGATCTCCAATTTGGTTATTTGAGGGAACCTATTGTAGATACATATGGACATGAATAATCTAGGAGTTTTTAGCTTGATCAGGGTGTTCATTATGCTAGTTATAATGTTGATCATATGGCCTATACCCTAATTGTTTTGATAAAGAAGCTTAGGAGAGCAAAAAATTTGATGTATCTTCATAGAATTTAATTCATCACTCTATTCTTAGGATACCTTTCATATCCTCTAATTCTTTGGCTATTTGTAAGGCAACTTGAGAAGTTTCAAAAGTAGTGGCTAAAGTCTATACTTGCATATGGGGCACATAGAAATTTGTATATAATAGAATTAAGTTGGCCTAGGTGTAATTTTGTAGCATATATTAGGCTATTTTCTATTTTTATAACTATATATCATAATTTTTTGACAAGTCAATGTCTCACATAGATTGGAAATCACACCAATTTTAGGGTTAAATGATTTCAATAAATCTAGAAATGTTGTTTGAGAAAGAGATCATATGTATTGAGGGACTATGTTCTAGGTCTTTTGGAGTTTGATATTAAAATAAAATAGTCTCCATTAGAGCCCTCTTTATTCTTGTTAAATTCTCCATCATAGAGAGGTTATCTTCCTTTCTTTGAATTTGATATGGTATGCTCCTCCCAACTAATATTAAGTTGTAATAGAATTTGAGTGCATATTAATACCAACCTAAATTATGTGAGGAAAATATTATACATGCACTACTAGTATCAAAAGCTTCACAAAAAAAAAAATTGATACGAATGTAAAGGAAAATGATGTTGATAAAGTAGAAATAAGACACATATTTACTACAGTGATCCTATAAGTAGTTAAGTGTGATATATCAAATCTACAATTATTTTAGTAAAATAATGACATATAATGCAACACTTAGAAAGAAAGAATGAGAAGTGGCTTACATATACCCTAGAAAAACCCTTTCAAGAAAAATCAAGCCTCAAAAGTAGTGAAACCAATGTATTCCCAACAAAAACATAGTTATAAATTAAAAAATAGGATTCATGTCTTTTGTTGGTAAGCAATTTTTTTGTTGTGATATTTTGTTGCAAACAACTCAGACTCGCCCAATGGGCAACAACAAACACACCAACAATTATATAGATTTCTATTTAATTAACAATTTTCCTTTGCATTTGAGAGGGACAAATCCCTCATATGATTTTAATTTCAGTTTTTTGAGGCATACTTTTAACCAAAAAGTAGAAAGACACACAAAATAAAAATAAAAGTAGAGAGAAACCCTAGATTGAAGACACGAGAAAATCACCTAGACTTCTCAAGAATAGAGTTGGAATAATATTGAAAAGGAACAAACAATGACACAAAGTTTAACAATTTGTGCCCAAAAAAATAAATAATAAGATTGACAATCACCCCTTTTTGACATGCAAGAAAAATGAGGAATTGATCACACATCAAACATAAGATGAATATGTAATCAAGAAAGGACATAATAGCTCAAATTCTAGTAATATTTCTTCAATTCCTATCACACATATGCTACCATGCATAATAGAGAATCATTAAAGAATGGTTACAAACTAACATAATAAAGTCTTGCAATCCATGAGGAAAAGTTAGACATAAAGTTCTAAAACATTACTTCAATTCTTCAATGAAATAAAAAAACAAAGTTTCCCAAATATCGTTGTACAATGGATGTGTTGAAAAGATAGCTAATTTCCACCAAAAACTAACAAATGAAAACCCCTCTTACAAATCTCTCCAAATGAAAGGTTACAAAAATAATCCCCTTCTTAAAAATTAACCTTGTATGTATGCTTGTTTCTATGTTTAACTGTTTCTTGAAATGACCTTTTATTTTCTCTTTTAATTACACTTTTTTTCAAACTCAATAAAATAAATGAGTTTCCCACCTTAATAAAACTAGCTTTATAATTAAATTTGAGTTGAAACTTGGTGGTCATATGGCTGTCAACTTACAAAAGTATATACAAACTATTAAATGAATTTGAGTGTGTAGACATGTAAAAATGGCTTAACGCATATCACACATCTTGAATGGAATTTTTCCATTATCGACATCACTTTCATTATCACTATTGAATTTTGCTTCATTAACATCATTAATCCCCTTTTTTAATATCATCAACATCATTAAACCTATTTTCCTCTATTAATTAAATAATCTCGAATTTTTTAATTAATTCACTATGTTGTCACCTAATTTAATCTTATTCCTCCTAATTGATTAAATAAATACAAATTATTTAATTATGTCACTAGCATACCTTATTCATCTAAATTAATTAAATAGTTATCATTAATTATTTAATTAATCTACTTTCCCTTCTTTGAATTAGAATAATTAAATCAATTATTCAATTTCCCCAAGATCACTCAATGTGGTCAATTAATAAATATACCTTTATTTATTAAAGTCAAAACATATCTTGCACATTCCTCTCAAACATTGATTTATTATTAAATTAATTAAAACATCCTCACATATCTTGATTGAATAATCACGACCATTGATTTATCATTCTATTTCCCAATCCCACCAATTTCTCTAAATCCCACTAAACACTCAATCTAATTTCTTCAATCCCACTAATCATTCAATCTAACCCCACTAATTATCCAATCAATTCCCTTGATTGCATCAATCAGATGATTTAATTGATCAATATTTTCCTCTTAGTAGTCCTCAACTGTTGATCCTAATCTCTTATTATTGCATTTTGATTGTTCATTTGAAAATCATAAATATATAAAACAACCTTCATCCTTCTCATAAAAAAATATGGAGTATTTGTAGAAAGATCATGTCAGATTGACTATTGAAGCAAATTGAACAAACATATACTTACTAGATCATTGTTGTTATCATTCTTTTTGCAATCATAGAGGCTTCATGTTGAATCAAGCAATCCAACATTCATCTTCAATACAGATACACTCAACAATGGGATGGCAGAATTGTAGTTTTTGAATTCATTTTGTGTTTCATTTGTTTATGCTAACCTCTCTTATTTGGATTTTTAAGCTTTATAATTACATTTCATGAGTAAGTGGGTATTGTTATCTTGTTTTGAATTGATTTGAATTCATTTTGTTATTACTAAATCTCCTGATCCATATTCCCCTTACACATTCTGGCACACCCGATGGGACCTAGGTCCTTAACTCTAAATTTTCATTAAGTTTTGTGAGAAATTGTAGGTTTTGGATCGCTGATGTCTTTAGTAGGAATCACTTTTCCTAACTAGGACGTTATTGTCTTAAAATATGAACATAGTTGTTGCTATTGTTTTGTTGTGGTCATCCTAAATCTAACCACTATCAACCTAAAACTGGCTGCTATTGGCAAGAAAGATTGCTATTGTCCTTTCTTTTTTGCAAGTTTATGAGTGTGTATTTAGACTATCATTCTTGAGCTACTATAGTCCTTAGCAGAACCGCTATTGTACTATTTTCTTGTCACTATTGTCTAAAAGAGCCATAGTCGTACTAGGTAAAGAGTCATTATTTTAGGTAACAGGGCTACTATTGTATTATTTTATGGTTTGTGTTAGTTTTGCAAACTTTCTTGGATTCACAGTGTATCTAACCCTAACTACTTGTTGTCGTGTTTTGTGAGATTGTTTGGCATTGTTGGTGTAGTTCTTGTAGGGTCATAATGTATTCTTGTTGAAACAACTAATCATTTTTCCTGTAGGGTTGATGAACATTCCAAGACTCTTAATTTTCAAGCATTTGTATGGATGTTTTTAAGTCTTTGAAAATTTACATTTGGTGCTTTAAAATGAATTTATCTTCCCTTGGTGCACTAAAATTGAACAATACAATTTAAACGATTTGATTTGGTGCTTTAAATTTTACCTAAATTTACCTACAATCTTCACATTTCATCTTGGTGCACTAAAATTGAGCAATACAACTTGAACGCTTTGATTTTGTGCTTTAAAATTTACCTACAATCCTCACATTTCATTTTGGTGTCTAAAATTAAACATTTCATTTGGGCTCAAAAATCTGATTGCAATGACAACAAATTGGTTTATGGAATTTTGTATGTATGTTTTAAGTCTCAAATATTTGAATTTGGTGCTTTTAAAACACAAATTGTTATCTATAACACCTAATGTGGGATTAAAATCAAATTGCAATAAATTTTCCACTATGTCTACCGTGATTGGCAAGCCAAGTGTGTATTCTCTCCCCCTGCATCTTTTGATGATCCTGGGTGATGAGAAACACTTTGGGTTCTTTATAGTTTTTTACATCATTCCCTTTTTAGATTAGGCCTACCTATGAGACACATGCCAAAAGGAAAACTCAAAGGAGACCCAAAGTGGGTTTTCTCTCGAATTGCTATATAAATAAGTTAAGGGAAAATCCAAGATTTAACTGAGGAGTACCTTGCCGACAGTGCCATTCAAAAAGGGGAGGCACCCAAGTGGTATATAGCACCCCTAGTAATTTTTTTTAAAGCTTTAAGTGGCTTACTAGATGCTCACTAGGCGTCAAGTCCTTGAGCAGTCACTAAACACCTTATTGTAGTTACCCACCTTATTTATTGACTATGTATTGGAAAAATTTTCAATGCAAGGGATGTGTACCTCACCCTAAAGTTTTTACTCGCCATATGAACTCCCTTGAGATGAGACAGGAATCCCCAACTTAGCATAGGCTACTTGTAGCTTCCTAGGGAAAAGGTGATTTGTGTTATCCTTCCATGCTAGGAGGCCCCTATCTATTTTCTCTCACAAATAAAAGTGTATACACCCCTTTGGGTGTCCCTACCCTTGAGTTGAAGGAGATTCCAAGTTGTGTTCCTAAAAGTGTTACCATTGGCTTTCACCTTAGGGATAAAACTACTTGAAATGTTTTTGATGTGTTATTACGAATGTAAATTAGGTTGATTTTGGCCTATCAACATTCAAAACATTACAATCCATTCATACACTTTCTTTGAAATAGAGTCACTACTATCAAGTTTTATTGCTATTGTTTCAGAACATTACTATAGTCAGCCTAAAATTTTCTTGCTATTGTTCATTTAATTTCTATTGCTATCACTGGTTGCATGAAAGTCATTGTCAAAACATAGTCATTTCTGTAAACTTTGTCACAGTTGTCCTAAAATAGAATCACAATTGTCCTAAAATCTTTTCGCGATTGTCCCAGATAGAGGCCACTATCATCCTACTTGCATCCTTGCCTCAAAATTTATCAAACAATAGATTTCAAAACATTGGCCTAAAACTTTATTCAGCTATCAAAGAAAATTGTTATCATTGTATCTATACTTACACAATCCAACATAATCATCCTACACTTCAAAGTTGGTTTACATAGGATTGAAACTATCATCTTTTGGACACAACATCAAAATCAAACTTATATGATATCCTATCAAAATCACCATCAACAACCAAACATCAACCTAGTCTTGGATGTGCATTGAACACAAGAAATCAAATCATTATCTTTCTATTGTTTTTAGAGCAACCTTTACTTGCAAGCTCGCAGCTAGTTCAAGTAAAGCAATCACCATATCCTCTAAAACATAGAAAAAAAATTGATTTGATTCTTGTGAAATTTTGTGTTCTAAACTAGCATCAAATCAAAACATCAAACATCATAGCATTATTTATCAAACAACACCCAAAATTGGCTCATCTCCTCATCATAGGGTTGAGTAGCAAAATCTTACCATCAAACATCAAACTTGATCATCTAGCTATCCCAACATCAATCCATAACAAGCAACCAACAACCTTTGTCCAAAAGGTATACACACATCCCCTTTGTACATCATTTTATCAAACAAAATCTCAAAACAAAATGTCATCCCATTTCCATAAGATGTTATCTTAAACATACCAAGGTCTTTTGAGTTCGTTTGTGACTACAACGAGATCTCAACATAAAAAGAAAATGGAAGCCAACAAAAGCAGCCCTAGTGTACCAAACACCAATACCACCAATGCAAAACCTCAACCATGGGGCTACGATCCTAGGACATACTCAACTCCCAAAGAACAACCAACGTTTAAAGCTCAACCAGATCAACCACCTAGTGATGTAGACATATGCCTTAAACATCAAAACATGTTTGCTAGGCAACAAAATCAATCTCCTAATCCTATAGATATGATCATAGAGGAGTATAATAGTGATGAGGAAATCATTGACAAAGTACTTTTAAAATACTCTGAGGATCCTAAAATGTAGAAATTAATGGATAAAATGATTGGGAAGGATCCAAACACATATTTCCTCAAGCTAGCACAAAGTGGTGCCAAGCTATCTATAGAATTTAATGTTGAAATTATTAAGGATCCCAATCTCATTCCTTTGGGAGATAAATTGGTGGTGAGACAAATACCCCAAGCAATGACAAATCCTAAGATACCATATTTATTCTCAAAGCACCTATCAATGACCAATATTTTCCCCAAAATGTGGAGAATCCATTGTATAGACGTCCATCACAAATTGAACAAGTTGTGGTAGCTCAACATACTCAAGAAAATCCAAACCTCTTAACAAGTCACAAAATGTCACCACACAATATGGAAACCAATACAATGAGACCCATAATGTATGAGACATCTTGGAACACCCAACAACAAGATCCTAATATTAATATGCAAAACATGGGAAATATTCCACCAAGACAACAACAACATGTAGTGAACCAACAAGGTAATAACCATTTGCAACCACAACTACATGCTAACTACCCACTTCAAGGGAAACACATATATCAACAACCACCACAAGATCAAAGCATGTATCAAGGAAATATTCAAAATCAAAATCAATACATGCATCAACAACAATACTATGATCCTAACACACAATATGAATATGGATCAACGTCTACCAAAAATACTCAACCTCAAACATACATTTCAACACCACTAAATGTTAATACCCAACATCAAATGTATGTTCAACCACAACAAAACACACACCTTCAAAGTGAAGTACCCAATCCTCCACAACACAACATTGGTGCACAACAACCTCCATCACAATACCAAACCTACACACCACAGCAACATAACATACCTCAACAACAACAAAATCATACCCTTAATAAACAACACACCCACATCAGTCCTCAAGGAACCCATCCATCACCCTACACTCACAACGTGGCCCGAGGGCCTTCATGTATACAAACCCCACAATATAGCACACATAACATTATGAGGAAACAAGGTTATAACGTCTCTCCTTATCAAACAAATGCACCAAGTGATGATGCAACCTTACAAATCCAGAATCTCAACCAAAGGATATTGAAAATTCAAACTGAAAAACTGAAGAAGAGATATTCTCTATAAGAAATATGTCCATATCCCTTTGATCATTCTTTATCCATGATACCTTTCCCCAAAAACTTTGAAATACAAAAATTTGACAAAGACAAGGGAAGAGGAGATCCAATAGAACATGTGCAAGAATTCTTGGTAGCTTGCATGGATGTACAACACAATGAAACCTATTTAATGAGGCTATTCCCATGAAGTCTCAATGGTGTTGCTATCAAGTGGTTCTCTCATCTACTGTCTGGTATCAAAACCTTTGACGAGTTTTCAGATAAATTTGTTAACCACTTCTCATACAACATATAGCAATACATAATGGTCCTCAACCTATACAAAATTAAATAAAGCCAAGGGGAGTCATTTGCTTCTTATCTACAAAGATGGAGACATAAAGCTAGCAAATGTAAATGGTTTGTTCCCGAGAAATAGCTCGTGGAAATATTTGTCTCTAACATACAAGCGAACATTAACTACCAACTCACCATGTTGTGCCCTAGCAGTTTTGAAGAAACCATCAAAAAGGGATTACTATCGACAAAGCTCTCATAGCAAGGGGATTCATTAAACTATATAACACCAAAGAATAACCTTCTAGTTCTAATTAAAGACAAAAATATGGGCAAAGAACAAGAACATTGCCAACTATGGAGTGGTAGATGCAAAATTTGTGCAAAATGTGAAACCTCCTAGAAATCCATAGAACAATGTCCAAACAGCTAAACTGAACTACCCTCAAAACAACTGGCTTACATATCTTAAAAAAAACCAACAAAATAACCTATAAAAAAATCAAGGTCAATATATTCAAAGAGGTCCACTAAGGAAAAATAATGAAACTAGGAGAAAATTCACTCCATTAGGAGAAACTCTTGAGGTATTTATGCATAAACTTGTCCAAAAGAACCTTATCAGGATTCCTAATCCCAATAAAGCAACTTATTACAAACCAAACTTTAAACCCCCTTGGTACAATGAGAACGATCAATGTGAATTCCAAAAGATCAAGGGTCACACAAAAAATAACTATATGAGACTTAAAAACATCGTACAAGACTTGATGGAAAAAGGAGAGGTCAACATTAATCATCATCCTAGGCCCTTTCGTAATAGAGACATGGGAATATAAAAGAATCCAATCCCAAATCATTTTGGGGGAAATGAAAAAGGTAAGGGAAAAAATTACCAAAAAGCTAACTTCACCTACAACAAAGTCATAGGAACCATCTGTCAAGCTTATCGAAATATCAATTTCGTAACCATACTAGGAAAAAACCCCGAATGTAATGTGACTACACGAAGAGGAAAAATCATGATCTAAAGAGCCCCACTTCCAGCCAAAATCACCATCAATCCTTCCAATGAGTACAACATTTTTGACCAATTGAAAAAAACTCCAACATTAATATCTATACTTGAGCTTCTAAAGTTATCACCAACACATAAAGAGATCCCAGAGAAAGCTCTCATTGAATATTTAGTTCCTAATGATCTTAACATTGATCAATTTCAAGCTATGGTTGGTACCATCACTTCACCCCATCACTTGGTATTTTTTGAAAAATACCTTCCCCAAAGAGCCTTTCATAATAAAACTTTGTATCTCAAGGTTTGTGTCCATAAACACAAGATTAAGAGAGTTTGAATAGATGGAGGTCTAGGCTTAAACATATGTATGCTAAAAATGGTAAAGCAGTTGGAATATTCTAATGACGTGATTGAGAAAAAGAAAAGCATCACCATAAGGGATCATGATGATATGGAAAGAAACTCTAAGGGCATAATAAGACTTCCAATTCAAGTGGGGCCAAAAATAGTAGAAATAACTTGTTAGGTACTGGATCTTGATTTTCCATATAACCTTCTCTTGGGATGTTTGTGGATCCATGAAATGCAAGTGGCCCCTTCAACCTTTCATCAATGCTTAAAATTTCCTTACAATGATAAGGAAGTTATAGTATACGCATATCTCGAACCCTTCCATTACTGCTCAAACTTGGAGGAGAAGTACAAAATGATCCTTCAAATACCTAGTAATGACATATCCTTCCACTCATTTTCATATGTTGATCTATCATCACTTGATTTATCCTCAACTCATCTACATAAGCTGATCCTCCAATATCCAACCTCAAGATCCAGGTGCTTGACAAGGGCTATGGAGAATACCATTTCAAACAATCCTTCTACATTGAGGAGCTTCCCCCATCACCAAAATTCTATGGGTGACTAAAGGAAATAAAGCATGTTCAATATGCCACCTATGAATTCAAACCTACTATCTTCACCAAGTGGGGATACATGAAGGATGAAGTGGTATTCAAAGAGTACCTCTCATCATGGCTCTATAAAAAAGAACAAGAAGAACAAAAATAGCTACATCTCCTTCCTATTGATCTTAGCAATAAAGGTTATTAGATAGCAAGAAATATGGGATACACTAGAAAAGATGGCCTTGGTCTACATGAACAAGGAATAAGAGAACCCATCATAATAGAACAATGTAAGAAGAACATGGAACTAGGTTATGGTTCGATAAACGTGGTTACCCCAAACATTGAAATTAAATCTTATTGAGAAATAGCTCCTTCTACCATTGTTAAGACATCGAATAACTACACACATTTTGACAATGACCTAACAATTTTAGACCTATTTAGAAACTTTGGTATAAATATGATCACTTCCCACTCCTTCAAACCTACATTTGAGGACTACCATACTGAAACAAACTCCAACAAATGGGAATGGGAGTCTTGCACCTCTAGTGACTATGACCTAGATACCTTCTGGGACCGTGATAGCTTTGTTATCCTTACCTTTTCCCCATCCACATACACCATAAGCTTTTTTGATAAAAATGATAACCTACCCTTCACCCGCAGTTGATCAATTGGGATCAACAACATCGCACACTTGATGTGGACCTATTCCAAAACAATGAAGCTATTGCTGAGTTCATGGGAATTCAACATGGTATTCCATATGATCACGAGGCCGATTTTGTCATAGAACTAGAACAAGGAGAATACTTTGGAGGGGAGATTGCGTCCTCCAGTCACAAAATTGAAATAAAAAATCTAAAGATAAAAATGAGATCCCCTAGGGAAAACCACAATGTGGTTCTATTGGATCATAGAAAAGAAAAAACAAAGGACGTATCTAAGGGTGAAAACTTCACTGAGGCACTTGAAGATGGAGGATTCAATCTCCCCATTATAGAGTATCAAGAACAATCAGTAGCCCTAGTTGAGCATTTTGAACCTATCAATGTGGGAAAAACAGAGGCACCTAAAGTAACATATCATGCAACTTCCTTAGATCCAAAAAAGTCAACTTCTCAGCATTCATCAAGGAACATAAGATAAAATTCACCTATACATATGCATATATGCCTAGGATAGATCCAACTTTAGTGGTACACCATCTAATGGTATTCCCTACATCAAAACCAATTAAGCAAAAACTTCACAAGATGCATAGGAAAATATCACTATTAGTCAAGGTGGAGCTTCAGAAACTACTGGACATGGGATTCATCAGACCTATAGACTATCCTAAGTGGATATCCAACCTTGTACTGGTATCGAAACCCACTGGGGGCATACATATATGTACAAACTTCAAAGATATTAACAAGGCATGCCCTAAGGATGAATTACCCCTTCCCAACATCAACATAATAGTGGATCTAACTGTTGGTCATGAAATGCTTCACTAATGGATGAATCTTTGGGGTACAACTAGATAAAGATATCCCCTAAAGATCAACACAAAAAAAAAATTACTTGTGCTTGGGGAACCTTTTGTTGGAACATCATTCTATTTGGCTTGAAGAACACAAGAGCCACATATCAAAGAGAAATGACTACTATTTTTCATGACATGTTGCACATCACCATGGAGGATTATGTAGATGATCTATTGGCTAAATTAGTCACAAGAAATGAACACTTGGATAACTTAGCTAGGATATTTGATAAACTAGAGGAATATAACATGCGTCTAATTCCAAAGAAATGTGTGTTGGTGTAACATCTGGGAAACTGTTGGGCTATATTGTATCTAGAAGAGGTATCAAGGTGGATCCCGCTAAGTTCAAGGCTATCCTAGAAATTCCTCCCCTAAAAATATTGAAATAGTTGCGTAGTTTATAAGGAAATCTTTAGTCTATCATAAGGTTTATTGCACAACTAGCAGATAAATGTCATCCATTCACACACTTGCTCCACAAAGATGTAGCACTCAAATGGGACATAAGGTGTGATCAATACTTTTAGTAGGTAAAGGACTATTTACTCACTCCCTCGATATTGATGCTTCCAATTTAGGATAAAGCAATGATTTAATATGTGTCCACAATAGCTTTGGGATCTCTATTAGCACAAATTGATGAAAAGAATAAAGAACGAGTAGTTGACTACATTAGTCATACCCTGGTTGACTATGAGTTGAATTATACACCCATTGAATGAGTATTTCTATCAGTTGTCTTCGTAGCACAAAATCTTAGGCATTACATGTTAAATAGACAAATCAAGTTGATATCTAAGATAGACCCTTTAAAATATCTCTTGGAAAAAACAACTCATACAAGAAGAATCGCTAAGTGGGTCATGATACTTAGCGAATTTGACATAGAATATGTCGTCAGGAAAGGAACCAAGGGACAAGTGATAACAGATTAGTTAGCAGAAGCACCAAATGAAGATCATCAACCAATCATAGAAAAATTTCTAAATGAGAGCATCTTGCTAATAGCTTAGTCAACCAATTGGACTATGTACTTCGATGAAGTTCACACTTAGCATGACTCAGGGGTCGGTATCCTATTTCTTGCACCACAAGGAGACAGTATACCAAAAGCATACATGATTGCTTTCCCCTATACAAACAATATATTCGAGTATGAAGCACTAATCACTAGGCTAAAAATGGTCATGGAAAATTAAGGAACTACAAGGCTATGGTGACTCCCAGTTGGTCATAAGGTGGGTCAATGGCGAATACCAGACTAAAAACAACAAGCTCATGTTGTACAAAATAATGGTGGATAGCTTCAAACAATACTTTTCGGTAATCATTTTTGAACATATCCCAAGGGTTAACAATAAAGTAGCTGATGCTATGGCTACTATCAGTTCACTCCTTGACATACTTGAGAACATTCCTAGATATGAATTCCTAGTGGAACAGTTGCTTATACTAGCATTTGATATCCTAGAATCTAAACTTGTATGTGATGTTGTTGGTCTTGACTCACCTTGGTATGAAGACAAATTTTCCTATATCTAGCATAGAATCATACCATCCCACCTAATGGCCAATCAAAATAAAACCTTCATCTACTGAACATCCCAATTTACTATCGTTGGAGATACCTTATATCGCCGAAGCCTCAATGGTATGTTACTCCGATGTCTAAATTTAGAAGAAGCAAAAATTGCCTCACAAGATGTACATGAAGGTTTTTGTGGATCCCATGCTAGTGGGCCTAACCTCGTCCAAAATTTTCTACGAATAGGGTACTACTGGCCATTATTGGAGCAAAAAGAAATTCACTTTTCCAAGAAGTATCGTCAATGCCAACAACATGGAGATCTTGTGCATGCACCTACACAAGAGTTGCATCCTATCTCTACCCCATGGCCTTTCTCTTAGTGGGGACTTGAATTAATAGTAAATATATCACCGACCTCATCCAATGGGCACAAATTCATCATCACTACTATGAAGTACTTTACAAAGTGGATAGAGGCTATTCCTTTAACCTATATCACATGGAAACACATAGCTAAGTTCATTCTTAACTATTTGATTTGTCGATATGGTATCCCAAAAAATATCATAATAGGTAATGGAATTCCATTTAAGAACCAATATTTCTATAATCTCTACTCAAGATTCTTTATCCAACACTGATTTTCAACCTTATCTTATCCCCAAGGAAATGGCCAGGATGAAGCAACTAATAAGACCATCCTAAAAATCCTAAAGAAAATTGTTAATGGCGTCAAAAGTGAGTGGCACCTACAACTAAACCCAACCTTATGGGCTTATATAACCAACATCCACACACCTACATGTGCAACTCCCTTTTCCTTGGTCTACGGATCCAAAGCAATATTGTTTATAGAGGTTGAAATCCCATCCCTGAGAGTATCATTGAAGGATCTTGTTAGAAACTAAGAGCATCGAGTATCCAGACTCAATGAGCTTGAAATCCTAGATGAAAGATGCTTGAGTGTATTGAACCATCTATAGGCCTATCAAAATTGGCTCAAGCAAAGCTACAATAAGAAAATAAAAAATAGGAACTTTTAGGTTGGTGACTTGGTCCTGAAGGAAAATCAAAAGATCCAACTGAATCAATATGGGAAAGGTAAGTTTGAATCAAATTGGATAGGTCCCTATATCATTACAACAAGTTATGGCTCTGGAGTATATCAGTTGGTTACACTAAAAGGATAAACACTAGCTAAACCTCTTAATAGTAGTCATCTCAAGAAGTTCTACACTTAAGCATATCAAAATATCCCAAGCAAAAAAAGAGGAAAAAGTATAAAAAAAAATCAATAAAAATAATAAAGAGAAATAAGACGTCCTTTAAGTGAAAACTACCTTGTGGTGCTTCTAGGACTGAGATCATAGTGAAAACTTGGTTAAAAGGAGCTACGCATTGAATAAGACTTGCATCCTCATCTATCAACTTATCTATCTACTATCATATCCATTCCACCTATCCCATAATAAAACGTGCACCCAACCATGACTCAATAATTGATCAAGAGTTGGACCTTGTTGCACCATCTCTATCCACCATCTGTTTTATCCACCTATCCCTTTAATAAAACATAATCCTATTTCAAACTGGGGGTAACCTCCTAAACTTGGTAGAAGATTGGATCCTTGTTAATCCCATCACTCTGAAAAATATCAAAACAAAATAAAAAATATCCAAAAAATCATCAAAATCCAAAACAAATTCGTAAAACACAAAAATCCCAAAAATATTGTAGGTCATCTCTAGACAAGTTGTAATTAAGTCTAAATATAGTTGAACTACAATGTCTTTGAGCTTGCATGTAGGCAAGGAAATCATTGATGACCCCTCAAGGCACTAGATCAATCCCTTTAGGTGTTCCTCTTGGTCTTTAAACTTGGTCGAAAATCCAAAAACATTCAAATATCTTATCAAAAAACCAAAAAGATTGGTAAAGAGTTAGAAAACTCCAAAAATAGTGTCACTCAATACAGTTGATCTAGGATGTCTTTAATTTCATCATGTAGACAAGGCCATCATCGATGAGCCCTTGAGGCACTAGGTTAGTCCTTTTAAGTCTCCCTAGTTGTCTCTAAATCTCTTTAAAACAAAAAAAATAACATCAAATAACCTCAAAAGCACAAAAACATTCAAAAAATCTAAAAAATTCTATCTCCATTATCACCTACCCGAAATAAAATTTCCATCTATAAAAATAATAATTGCCATCAGCCTTTGACAAACATAATCAACAAACAAAGCAAACAATGAAATCCAAAACTTACAAGAAAACAAATGAAATGACTAGATCATCATCGAACTAAAACAATGCTTAAGTATTAACTACCCTACCTTTTGAGAATCATCATCAACATCCTGACATATGTCTTAATGGATAAAATGTTCCTACAATAGACAACATCAATGGGTAAAACATCTTGAAACATCAAAACATCTATAGCAAGTGATACAACAACATTGTTTATCTTTTTATAATCTTATCTTTTTTATTTATTTTATTGTCACATTCCTAGGATCTCTTGAGGATGTCCATAAGGATTTAGAGAGGAAGAAATGGGGCATTGATCATTTTTTTTTTTGTCTGCTTTATTCATTGGATATTTTTGCAATACTACCACAACGAATACTTGCTTTGTTCTATGTGTGGAAGTTGTTTTGGGGAAATTTCGTGTAAGTGGTTGCATATTAGGTACTACATACCTTTTTGTATAACTACTCTAAAATGTATTGAAACTTCTCACCTATACACTCTAACATGGTTTCCATATGTCTAGTATGAGAAAGAATACTCCTTGTTTGTAGAGTGAAAGTCCACACAATAGATATAAAGCCATCTTGGTCATAAATGCCTTGGTGCATCATGTCTATTTGCTACATCAATAAGGATTCCTAAAAAGCTATTTAGTCCTCCATGGAAGCAAAAGAAAACTCATCAATGCATATAATCATAAGCATAACCCATTGATTTTCAAAAAATTAGATCAATCATCTAACACTTCTATATATCTATCTCTAATCATACTAACATATCTTTTAACTAACATCTGCATCCTGCATCACAAAGTCATTAGTACCACATGCATCTTGCATCCACAAAATAATTAGTACATATCATCAATCATGTCATAAATCATCCATACATACATGTCATATAAATGCATTAGAAAAGTACAAAAGCATGAGCATATAATAATAAATTATCTCATTTACATATAAGCATACATAAACATCTCATAAGATATCTATGCCGCATCAAAAATGGTATATCTCATATATCATCAAAAATGGGAATGTTATGTACATCATCAAATATCATGTGTTATATCAAAATATACAATATATATATATATATATATATATATATATGAAACCTCAGATGGGCTGATGAATTTATATACAAAAATATATGTTTGCATAAAGCCTCTGATACAATAACATAAAACTAGGATCATAAAAACATCAACCCTTTTGATCCTGCCTTGGAGGGGGTTGCTCCCCATCATGATGGGACCTATGATGACTGTGTGCAGGAGATGGCTGAGGATGCACAATTGTTTGAGACAATTGTGACTATCTAATGGACTGTCCTCTTGAATATGCACTTGTGGCACTGCTCGACTCTCCAAAATGAGGACGTCTCTGTGCTCTCAGTACAAAACTCTCATATGAAGTTTGATAATAAGTAACTTGAGTGATGAATCGATCATGCTCAACCTAATACAAAGCTCAGGGAATCGAGGAAGCCAACACAATCTCTATTGTCATCCACTGTTTCCTCTCAACAAATAGCTCCTCCTCAGTGCATCCCTCTTAGCTCTAAGGGCATCCCTCTCTATGGTCAAAATGAGCACCTAGGAATCAACAACATGTCGTTAAGCTACCTCTACATCTCTCTCAACTGCTTTGGCATCTCTATCCGCAATAAGCTACACAATTTGTCCTGCCATGTCCCCCTGTGGGGAGGTGTCAGTGGTCCCTACTATTGATCCTACTAATTAGGTTGTTGATCACCATCACCCTACACATCCTGTCCATCCTGAACATGTTGTTACTGCTCATAGGAAATCTTAAGTCTATCAATCCTATCGATGCCCAACCACACCTCCTCTCTTGACCCTTAGGACTAGACCTCCAGCTACTCCTCTTATAGGGATAGTGAATCTCTATGGCCTATTTCATGCCCACCATCCATCATACTCCCTACTGGTCCCTGGATCAGGTGGACCCACTACCCATCCCCATCTGAATGGTGTCAGAGCTCTAAACGTTGTAATTGTTTCCTTGGAATCGACACAATGACCCCACACAATCTCCTCTCTAGTAGTCCATCCATATATGGCATGATAATCGTCGATCACACGAGTTTGTCTCTTGCCAAACTGTCTAAGCACCCTATCTAGAAAATATGCCTCAAGAATGATATCAACTCAACCAATCAAAAATTGAGTCTGCCTACAATATACCAACTACTCCTAGTCATCCGACTAGGCCTCGCAGTCTTTGTATGGTCTCCATGTTAAATTTTTCATATCATCAAATACTTCCCTCTAGTAGAATAGTCTCCCTGGCTATGTGCAATGAAGGTAATCAAAATATTGGTAGCCATAAGGATCATGAGCATCTCTATCTTGCATACCCTTCGACCAGGTGATAGCAATCCTCTCCCAAGCCCAAAAAATGTAGTAAACTAGCACCAGTTGATATGCTATTGCAACCCCTGTAAATGACCTCATGCATATCTCTGTAAATATGGGCTAACACACATTGACCCTAGGCATATGTGGTGTCGTGCTCCATCATTTTCTCAATCACAATACCCTAGCCAATAGGAAACCTCTTAACCCTCCTATCAGGCATCAAAGGACCAATAATCAATCCTTCCAAAACAATGACCATCGGGTCTACATCATCAACAAATGGATCCAATTCAATCTCAAAGTTGACCACATGAGGTTGTTGAATGTCGAGTAATCTCTACATAGCTAAGGTTCCCCTCCTAACATCATAATCAATGAACTCTCCATGAATAGGGATCCTCAAAATCCTCCATACAACCTCAAGGGTAATAGTACACTCTCTTGTTGAAAAATGGAAAGTGGCGGTCTTTGAAATCCATCTCTCTACCAAAGTCATCATCATGGCTTGATGAGCCCTAATCGTTAGCATATAGGTTATGTATCATAATCTGATGACATCGAGGAAATCCCTCTCAAGCTCCTGAAAAGCAGCTAAACCATCCATCAACCGAGGTCTCTACTCTCACATGAATAAAAGACATAGGATGGCTTGCAAACATTCAACCTGCAACATCAAAATTTTGTTATAAAATCAAATCGAGAACTTAAATTTGTAACTAAACTAACCAAATCAATTATTTTTGGCAATAACACACTTTTTCTAGGGTGATAGCAGCTTATTTTGGCAATAGCGACTGTCCTTGGCGATTGCGGCCATATTTTTCAAGGGCAGCCTTGTCCCTAAGTTTTCTAAATGTGTGGTCATATTTTTCAAAAGCATCTACTCAAAAGTGGTCATCCATGGTGTAAGTGGTTATATTTTGTAGAAGCAAGCATATTTCTCAATAGCGGCCATCATAAAACAATGATAGTGTCTGTATCGCATCAATAGCATGTTTTTCCTAGAATTGCCACTATTTCCTAGTCTAAGTTTGAACATTAATTAAAAAAGTGAAATAAACTCAAAAGAAAAAATGGAAAGAAGACACATCGCAGTCCCTGCGCTGACTGGCTGTTAGTATTGCCTGACTGCATCCACTCTGTGCGGCGCTCCTCAAACTTGAGGCATCACGAATTGACGTTTGTAGCAAGAAATATCTAAGAACTCTCTAGAAGCAAGAATATCACAAAGAAAAGTGTGCAAATGAGGGGTAATTTCACCCTAATTTCTATTTTTACCCCTGGAACCCTTCTAGGTCAATTTTAAGAGAACCTATGACCATCCAAAACCCCTAAATGCGGGCCCTAAGCCTTAATTTTTTTGTTTTGTACACATCAAAACTACTTTGGAACTTAATCGAGCACCTGATCTAAAAAAGTAATTTTTTTGGCCAATCTCTCGAGGGGGCAACCCAACGTCTTATCATCCTTCCATTGACCGTTGGGGCACAGTGGGGCATATTAAATTTTTTCTTTCTTGATTTGAACATCAAATTTTTTGAAACAATGCAACTAGTACTTGGTGTCAAAAAAGAGCAAGATGTAGACATGTAAAAATGGCTTAATGCATATCACAAATCTTGAATAGCATTTTTCCATTATCGACATCACTTTCATTATCACTATTTTCATTTCACTTTATTAACATCATTAATCCCCATTTTTAGCATCATCAACATCATTAAACCTATTTTTCTCTATTAATTAAATAATCTCGAATTGTTTAACTAATTCACTATGTTGTCACCTAATTTAACCTTATTCCTCCTAATTAATTAAATAAATAAAAATTATTTAATTGTCACTAACATATCTTATTCATCTAAATTAATTAAATAGTTATCATTAATTATTTAATTAAGCTACCTCCCCTTCTCCAAATTAGAATAATTGAATCAATTATTCAATTTACCCAAAATCACTCAACATGGTCAATTAATAAATGTCTTTATTTATTAAAGTCAAAAAACATCTTGCACATTCCTCTCAAACATTAATTAATTAAAACAACCTCACATATCTTGATTGAATAAATCATGATCACCGATTTCTCTAAATCCCAATAAACACTCAATATAATTTCTTCAATCCCACTAATCATTCAATTTAATCCCATTTATTATCCAATCAATTCCTTTGATTGGATCAATCAAATGAGTTAACTGATCAATCTATTTCCTCTCAACAATCCTCAACCGTTGATCCTAATCTTTTATTGTTGCATCTTGACCATTCATCTGAAAATCATAAATCTATAAAACAACCTTCATCCTTCTCATAAAAAATATAAAGAATTTGTAGAAAAGTCATGTCAGATTGACTATTGAACCAAATTGAGCAAACATATATATCCATTATCTTTTGATAAGGGTTACACATTGTTTTCATAATGAGCTCATACGTTCCAGAGTTGTACCTAGTAGCTATGATACCACATGCAACAAACTTGGTGTTCTACTCAGTAAAACTTCTAGTGTTTTCACCTCAAGTGAATAAACCATGATTTCATAACACAACAATAATTTTTTTTCTTTCCATAATGTAAATTACATGCACATTTGAAACAATACTATTTCCAATCTTCCATTGTGTTCCAATGTAATTTCACAAATCTTTCCATAACATAGATGTCATATTGAATGAACTCAATTATATCATTCATGATTACATCCTTCCACATAAATGGGTACATGATACAAATCTAGCCCCTAAGAGCTTCATAGAAATAACTATAGATGGTTTAGGAGCTACCATTCAAATCTTGGTCTTATGTCACCTTCTGAGGAGGAGAATCATCACTCAAGTGCTTATCCACCAACTAGAGACTCATATGCGATCCCCCACACATCTATATATGATAGATGGCCCTACCCTTCAATGAATAGATTGGTGTAGTAACCTCGTACAAAAACTACTCTAAGCTTAGTGTTGTGTCATACAAACTAGAACCTATTCATACATTTGTATTCCCTATGAGTATGAAGATCCCAAACTAGCATGTACTACAGGGACATGGTGAATTGATAGTGGAGCCAAAGGAAATACACAACTTTGGCCAAAGTGTTCTCACTCAGTAATTCGAGTGAGAGTCATCGTATTCACTTACACTACTCAACTTGATTTGACTCAAGGCCACTATAATCTATGCATAGGTATTTCCTCCCCATGGGTAATCTTTAACCCCAAAAATAATCGATCCCTTTTCCCACAACTCTATGGTATTTCTACTCACAAACCATATGAACAAGTTCCCTCCCTTTAATGGACAACCAATCATAGGAGTAATTCACTAGCTATCTAGTATAACCAAATAAATTAGCTATGAGTAACCCTTAACCTACCGTTTTCTAGTATATTAATACCTATGAAATTCTTCCAATCATTTAGTAATTACAAGCACTTCATAAAATAACATAAACAACTTCTATTTTCCTTTTAAAGAAAATGATATATTTCCCTAATGCAAGTAATCTCAATAGATCAAATAAAACACTGGAGAATCGATCTTTCATAAACAAATAAAAATAAAGGAAGATGTATCCTCTTTCTTGCAATACACTTATCCAATTGATTGATTTGTTGCATGACTTTCCAATAGCAGCCTACTTGCTTCTCTTTGACCTCACAAGCAATATCTCAATAAAACCTCTCTCACAAGTTGATAATATGATCCTCTCAAGTATAAGTCAAATAATAAATCTCCTCACAAAAAACTCAAGGCTCTCACAAGAAGAAGAAAAATAAGATTGCATAAAAGTGTAGAATAGAAGTGTGTAATAGTATGGAATAGAACTCATCAAATGAGAGAGCATGACTCTCTATTTATATAGAAGAAAGGATACTTCACAACCTACAAAAAAGAAAAGTAAATTGATAGCAACATCCATGCTAGTAAACTCACTTCACTTGGAAAAAAGGTGGCAGCAATCAAAGACTTTACTCAATACAAGAAGCTACAGGCTGACCTCTATGTTTTGATAACAACTAAAGATTAATTCAATCTACACATGATCAAATGGTGATAGTCGATTTGTTTCCAAAATGGACTTCTACAACATTTATAACTTCATAATATGACAACAAGCAAACAACCTCCTCCATTTTGTTTTGGCATGGCTTTGCTCATTGAATCAGTCTACATTCAAAATGCAACAATTGTTCATGGTTGACTAAGTATAAGCTTAGTATAAAACAAAGGAACTATGAATCACTTTGGCTTACGAATATTCTTTCAAAATTCTTTTCCTTGCTGTAGCAATTCCAATTATCATGCATTTTACACTTTACTGTGTTGTTGATATTTAATCCATCACTATATGATAATGCGTCCAAAGTAAATTTCTATTTACCATGTTAAAGATGCTATTTACTTAGCATCGACTATGTTATATTCTCCATATCGGCTTAACTGCTATGCTATATATTGCTTATAATTTTCCCTTTATTCAATGCTAATATATGTTATATTCAGCCTTTAAATTCTTTGTATGTATTATATACAAATTGACCTATATTAAGCCGGACTAAGTATTAATTCATTCAGTCTTTTAAATGGCAAGAAAGACTATGTTGATTTATGCTTTGCTCATAGCATTCAAATAGTATTTTCCCATTAATACGGTGGAGTTCAAGACTTCCATGCGCTGCCATGATATATCATTTACTTCTAAATGATTCATGTATTGATAATAATTCATGCGCTCCCCAATAGTCATATGAAATGCTCTTCATATAAGCTAATTCTATTAAATATCACATTCTATTTATATATATAGAACAACACTTTAAAACTAGAATAATCATGTATTCATACATTATATATATACTATATATATAATATAATATATATCCACATATTATATTATATATATAATATATATTCACAAACATATATAATATATATAATATACTTTTCAAAAGCATCATTTGATATTTGAATGCATGCTATCCATTTAATCGGCCGTATATATAAATAAGTACACTATATATACACTATACACACATATATTTATCAACTCATATGACAATAAACATATATCATTTGATATCACAAATGCATACTTCCCAATCATTATTTCTATTGAACAATATGCATGTGTATATACTTACAAATATACATATATATAAATAATATATACACTTCTCTAATAAGCATTAACACTTACAAATGCATATGCATATATATATACATGACATATATATTCTATAGCAATCAATAGTCAAATAATCCATTCAATATCCAAAATGATTATGACCCTATGACTATATTCATAATAACATATTTATATACATATATGCATATCTATACGTATGTTTTCATACTCGTATGGACATCCCATTATATCCAATGTATGTGTATGTCGACATATGCATATATCCCAAATACTCATTTAACCATACAATCAAGCTTTGTAAAATAAGGAAGGACTCATAAGTTCCAAATAGATAAACATCACCTAAGCATGGATTCAACAATAATCAAAACCCTTTTTTTTGCAAACACACATACTAAGGACAACTTACCAATTCCCAACATAATATCTAGACTCAACCATTGTATTGTGAGTGTGTGTAAGCTTAGATAGGTTATGTTACTGGTTACCCAACCAAGATCTTCTTCTAAGTGGTACTTCCCCTCCACCTAGAGGATTTGAACTTGTCCCTAAAACCAAATCATCACATTTGTAATGGTAGTTAGACATTCATAATAAGTCCACATGCATCATAAATTTAGCATATTTATATAGCAATCAATGTAACATATTTACTCTTTCAAAGCCATATTAAGCATTTATCAATACTTTCATATAATAACTATTTTGGTATTCCACTATTTTAGCAAGCATATCAAAATCATGATTGCATTTACCATCCTATTTACCCATGAAGGTAAAAGTAAATCGGTGATAATAATATAAGGTGTTACATTTAAGAATTTATGTTCATCGGGAAAAAAGTTTGAAGTGATAGAAGAGTCAATATGCTAGTTAATTAACCAGGTTGATGTTCCAGATTTGTAAGGAAATGACTTGTTGCATGTGCTCTCTGGAGATAGCATGGAAAGGTGAAATAGGTATAGGTTAAGGTCCTTGAGAGAAGTGCACAACTTCATGTTCTATTGGTAGAAACAAATTTGATTTAGGACCAACCTGCTACACATTTCATGCAAATTTGAATTTAGGTCCACCTTAGCCAACTTGGCTAACTACATATGGTGTTAAGGGATTCTTGGTTAGAATTTAATGATGTTAATGTAATGGGATATATATATAATGAATAATAATCATAGTTTATATGTGAGTGTGTGTGTGAGTGATTATGTAAGAAAGTTTAATTTCGGGTGACTCAATGAGAGTTTCATCTTAATATTTTTGTGTCATCATCAATAGATCATCAACTCTATAAGAGAGGGTCTGAAGGAAGATCAAATCAAGTGTAAGTTGTGTAATCAACATTGAAGATCCGTAAATCTAATCTATGTAATCTAGTAGGATTGGTGTCTTACTTATTTAGTTGATGCTCAAATCTATGTATTGGGGATTGGTGTCTCTAGTAGGATGGTGCCTACAAATATAGCAAGGTATTGGTGTCTCCAGTAGGTTGGTGCCTAATTCATTATTTTAACTTATTCTTTATTTTTATGAGGTAATATTTAGCAATAGATCCAAGAAGATCTTGTCACCATGTTTTTCACATTCTAGGTTTCCACGTATATATGGTCTTCATTGTGTGAATGCATGCATATGTTTTTCTTTGATGATACTAGTTGTTTTGATTCAAGTTTGGAGAAGTAACTAATATTAATTCATGTTCAATTAAAGAGTTTTAAGTAGACTTGATATATTGATTCACCCCCCTCTTAGTATATTGTGTGCCCTTCACATAGTCTTCCATTCATCTCCTTCTTAGACCTTTATCTTATGTTATATACTCTTCAAATCTATATTAGTGATGGATTTGACTCCACTCAAAAAATCCATTATCTCATCCATCCAAGGAAAATTAAATATATACTTTATAGTGATATTATTTATGGCTCTAGAATTAGTACACATCCATCATTCTCTATCCTTTTTGGGTGTGAGTATTGTAGGTACAATACACTGACTTAAACTTTCTCTTATTAATCCCTTATCCAATAGCTCATGCACTTGGTGATTTGTCTCCTAATTCTCCATTGATGTCATCCCATATGGTGTCTTGTTTGGAAAACTATTCTCCTTAGTGATGGTAATCCATTAGGTAATTCCATCAAAATATTTGAAAAATCATCAAGAATCTCTTGTACCTCCATGGGAACTTCTTCCTTGTTCCTTTTTATAACCTCTAAAGGCTTAGGAATGAATGAATAACATGTCTATCCTTGTTTAAATCTTTCAAAATTTCTTTCTAGTTACCAAACAACCTTTAGGAATCTTTTTTACCTCCTCATATGTATCCTTCAGAGGATTCAAGGCATGCACCTTCCCATTCTCTTGATCTTATAATAGTGTCTTACCATCACGAATGAATTGCCTCTCATATTACTAAGACATATGTAACATAATATCAGATGCATCCATTAGAATTATATCAAACATTATATTATCCTTAAATAACTTCCAATATGAAAATTCACTAAACATTGTTTATTTATTAGTAATTGGTGTCCCTTCTGCAACCAATAAATTTTATAAGGACTAGTATGATTCATCCTCTTCAACTTCAACTTCTCCACTAGTTCCTTTGACACCAGATTGTTAGTGTTGCCACTATCTATGATGAATTTGCAAAATTTTACTCCATACTTACATTTGGTCATAAACAAAATTTTCCTCTTTCTAGTTCTTATTTGGCCTTTTTGGTTTCAACATAATTGCTTTGAGCATTAAGGACTCTCCATCCTTTGGATCTTCTCTTCACGTTAGTGAGGCTACACTCTCATATTTTTCTTGGTCCACATGAATTTTGGCCTCCTTACCTTTATTAATTTTAGATTGTATTTGAGGAAATTCAAAGGTCATATGTCCAATTTCACCTCATTGGTTACAACATGTACTAGTGAATCCTCTCCCTCTTCCTCTTCCAAAATTTCCACATCCTCTTGAATAATCACCTCTACCTTGAGGATATCCTCCTCTCCCTTTAGCTTCGTGGGTGTAGGAACTTGTCTAGGAGGTGTTGGATTTTTCTTGTTTACCTTGGTAACCTCCTCCACCACCTAGCTATCCTCTTCCACATGAGAACCTCCCTCTACCTCTAGATTTACATGACCCTATTTCCTAGTCAAATTCTATTATTCCTTTAATACATATTGGTAGGCTTATTCTATATTTTGCAACTTGACCATGCTAATATCATGTTGAATAGAGAACCATAGACCATTCAAATACTATGAAACCTTCTCAACATCATCATCAACATGGAAATACCCTAATGCTCAATATGTAGAATTATTTTGTATATTTATTTACACTAGAATCTTTTTATTTCATATTATGTAACTTCCTATGATAACTTAGGTTATATGTTGGCACAAATTTATCCTTCAACTTGGTTACCATTTGGTTATGTGAATTAATCATGTCTTTTTCTTTTCTTTGTCTCTCTATTTTCATATGTTCCCACCATAGGATTGCATTTTCTTTCAACTTAGTACAATAAACCTTCACTTTCTCACCATCTTCAATTCCTTCAAAATAAAAATACTTCATCTTTGATATCTAATCTATAAGTTCTTCAAGGTTTAAGCTACCATTTATAGGGAGGATCTAATCTTGGTTTTCTATTGATTTTGAGCATTCCTCTCAAGAATATTTATTCTCTTTTGTCTACTTCACCTTTGTTTGCCTCATTTACTTCATCTCCTCCTATCACCTTTTCTTCTTCCTCCTCATTGACATCTTTGATGTGTACTCTTCTATACACCACCTCTATTACTTCTAACCTTTTTTTAATTCATCTCAACATTTCTACAACTATCATATCACTACCCCATGGTGATACTCTTCTTTGATCACACCCTCTATGTGCTATGTCTTCAAAATACTTTGCAGTTGCAAGTTTTCTCTTTCTCTTACTTACCCACACCAATTTTTTTAAAGTTTTCTTCTCTCAACACAAACACAAAAAATTGTCTCTCCTAAAACCTTGCTCTAATATAACTTGATGTGTTCAAGATTGGTAAATCCTATCAAATAACCCAATCACATAGCCAAATTCAATACACCAAAATAAAATTAATATTTACATAAGAAATTAAATTCATACCCTAATGTTTGACATCAAAATTCTAACACATGAGTACAATCAAATCCTTTCATGATCTCTAACACCCTTCTA
The DNA here is from genome assembly GCA_007258455.2 of Sequoia sempervirens. Classification (NCBI taxonomy): domain Eukaryota; kingdom Viridiplantae; phylum Streptophyta; class Pinopsida; order Cupressales; family Cupressaceae; genus Sequoia; species Sequoia sempervirens. Next base: position 114,261,329 of record VDFB02000363.1, on the reverse strand, counting down.
CAACTTCCCAGAGATTCCAAAATGCATGCATTTATCTTCATTTATTTGTTAGTGGCTAGGAAGTCAAATTAGATTTGATCTTGGCTATTGCAAAAATTAAATCATTGCAAAAATGTCAAAATGTAATAGCAGGTTGGAAGTTTGCAAGTGCAATAATAAGTTGGAAACTTGCAAATGTAGTGGCAAGCGGAATATTCTTTAATGGCTAGTTCAATCAAGAAATCTCACTTCATATTTAGTTGGTTAGTAAAACTCAACAAATCATACATGGTGACATCATCATCTTGTTAAAGTTAGTTGATGTCATCAACAAAACTATTCATTTGAGCTGGTTTATTAAACTTGTTAATGTTCGATGCACTTGATTTTACTCACAAAGTTTAGATGATTATGAGGAACACATAAACTTCTATTGGATATGGAATTATTGAAAGAGGTAGATGAATACGAAATTCCTACAAGCTAGATAACTTTAATGTTATCACTATGTAGATGAATCCATAATACTAGTTTGTGTATTCATTGGAGGTGATTAAAAGTATATGGGATGATGCAAAGAATTTGGTTCACTTGACTAATATATTTTTGTGAATGTGGACACATATTTTGATGTTGGTTATATAGAAAAACACATCGAAATTGATCCAAAACATTAAAACATGTTGAAAATAGCTGGTTCAAGAAAAAGTATTTTACAAAATCCAAAAGTAGACCAAACATCTACATAAGGAAGGTTTAGTCACAACCAAAAAGTCCATAATTGATAATAGACTAAAAAATCACAAAACCATATCTTAGCCAAAAGAAATTCACTCTTCACCAAATTGGACCTACATATAACTATTAGGATCCTCTACAAAGTGACATCATTGAATTTTCCAAATTATTTTTAAAAATCCTCCTCTAGAAACTAACCAAAACTAACTCTACTAGAAACCAAAAGCAACTAAACTAAAATAAAATACTTGATATAGGATTGCTTGTGAACCAAGATGCTCTTACATCAATAGTTCTGATGAAATTTGGAGGTCTATAAAAAAAAATTAGTATATGGAACTTTATTGATTTATTGAAAAACATATATTTATTGAAATGAAAAAATCCATTCACAAATGTTTTGATTTATTAATGAAAAATTAGGAAAAAAAACTTATTATTAAAAAGTGGAGAGTCCCATTAACCTCATTTTCCAACATTTTATCAATTGCAAGAATGGAAAGAATGAAGATGTTGTCATTGATGTCAACTGGTCAATTGGTTATCAACTGATTGTTGTTGTCATTAGTTTCATGGATATAGGTTATTGGTTGTATATATTGAGGACATTTAGAAAATTGTATTGAAGAAAGATTGCAAGTTTTCAATGGTTGCTATGGGTTTTGCTCCTATGTTTGTGTGGTTCAAATGTGTTGATCATGGTTGTTGGAAGTTGCTATATCCAGATCTTTGGATGTTGATTCATTGTATAGTGTGAGTTATGTTCACCAGTTGTGAACTATGGTTTTTTGTGTTTCTGGTTGAGGTCCATGAGAAATGTTGTTGGTCTATATTTCTCTTTGTTAAATTCTTATGACTTGTAGTTCTAAAGTTGAGCTGTTTTGATTGTAATGAAGATAATTTTGGTATCTAGAATTAAGGTTCGTGCTTAATTGGTCTATGTGTTTTACACTGGTTTGGCTGACCTTGTGTTGAATACTACCTTCGGAGTTGATGAAATGTGTTGGATCTATTTGGGTCCTTATGAAGCATGTGTTTGGGTCACTCTCATTCTAATTCCACCCTAGGATGTTTTGGCATTTGAATTTGAATTTGGATGACTAACTTTGGATATGTTTCAAAGTTGAAGATGGTATAAATATAGGATGAGTTAGTGGTGAAATATAGAATAGAAAGAGGAAAGAGAGATAAGTGAAAATAAATAGAGTAGATAAATGTAAGATTGATGTGAATCAATGAGTGTATGTGATGTGAGTGTGGTAGATCAATGCAAAGCCTAAATGTTGAGTTTATGAATGCGGTGAGCAAAAGATGTACTCTATCATTCATGCATGTTTGCAAGTGGTTGAGAAAATTGTGGTAGATTTCTCCATTGCATTGAGATTTTCTTCTCTCTATAACATATATCTTCTATCTTCTTTGTATCTTTGTGGAAGTGATCCCTCTAGGTTGTTAGCCTTGTCAGACAGTGAGTCATGATTTGGATAGTGAGTCCTTATTTTGGTAGTGAGCCTTGTTTCTTAGGTAGTGAGCCTCTTGTAATCAATTTTGATATTCTCTATAGTGTGAGTTAATCCTCACCATGGTTTTTCCATGTAAATATGGTGTTATTATGTTTATGTGATGGTTTTTAGTTTCTGCACTAGTATTTAATTTTTAATCACTTAAGTAGTGTTAAAGATTAGTTCCAGTGAATGAATTAAGGTTTAAATTTGTGATAACTGATTCACCTCCCCTTTCAGTTTTCTTGTTCAACAATTGGTATCAAAGCTTGGTTCCTTGGTGAAGAGATTAACCACTTGGATGGCTAGCAAAATGACTTATGATTATTTAAGATTCAATGGAACTAATTATGCTATTTGGAAAATATTGATGGAAGAATATCTAGAGTTTTGTGGATATGATGTGGAGAAATCTTACAAGAATCCTTACATTCCTCTTGCTATTGGTCTGAGTATGGCTGATGAGATCAAAGCACATGAAGCGAACAATAAGGTGAAGTAAATTTTGAAGAATAGTCTGGTACATTCTAAGTTGATTAAGGTTCAAAATATGAACACTACTAAGGAAGTCTGGGATGCTTTGGAAAGGGCACATGAAGGTGATGAAAGAGTTAGAGGAAAAAATGTAGAATTTGGAGACATAGTTTGAGCTTCTTCACATGTTTGAAGATGAGAATGTCAAAGATTATGTACAAAGACTGGATGAGATAGTGAACAAAATGCAAGGACTTGGTGCTACTATAGATGAAACTAGGATTGTAAAGAAGATTCTTAGGACTCTCCCTGATGCTTATAGTGAGAAGGTGTGTGCTATTAAACAAAGTATAGATTATAAGACCTGCACTAAAGATCTATTGTTGGGATTTTTGACATCTTATGAGATGAGGAAATCGAATTTGAGGAATGGATGTAAATCAAAAATTGCTTTTAAGGCTATAAAAGTTGAATATTCAGATGAAGATAATTTTGATGAAATAGAAGCTAACTTTGTGAGAAGGATGAGGAAAGGCTTTGTTAAGCATGAAGGTAAGTTACCCTTTAATTGATTTAGTTGTGGAGAAATACATCATTATGATGCAAAGTGTCTGGAAAGAGCTAAGAGGAATAAACAAAGATATAAGAAAGAAAAGAAAGAAAATAAGATCAATAGAGCATATTATGTGAATGAGAATGCTAGTATATTTGATGAGGATTTTGATTATGAAGATCATGATGAAAATGAATTCTTTTTCTTGGCTATAAAGGATGAACCTACTTTTGCTAAATCTATGAAACAAGTGAAGGAAATCCTTCTGAAGAAGGATAAAAATGAGGTATTGTTATCTCTTCCCTACATGCTAAACAAGAAAATAGATACTGGGTAGTTGACATTGGTTGTTCACAACACATAACTGGTGATAGAAGTAAGTTTGTTAAACTTGAAAAATATGATGAAATATTGGTTATGTTTGGAGATGATACTGGTGCTAAGACTTGTGGGATAGGTTCAGTAAGCTTTGATGGCAAGCATAATATGATGATGTCTACTATGTTAAGGGTTTAAAGTATAATATCTTGAGTGTTGGACAAATGTGCAGTAAGGGATATGATCTTGTGTTTAAGGATGAGATATGTGAAATTCGGAAAGGATCCAGAAATTGATTATTATAGGAAAGAAATATGAAGGAAATATCTATCAACTTAAGGGTGTTGATGGATGATGCTTTATGAATCAGATTAATGACAATTGGCTATGGCATCAAATAATGTGTCACATGAATTTTGATAACTTGGAAAGGATTAGTGCAATTCATGCCATGAGAGATTTACCAAGGATTACAAAGAATGTTAATGCTATTTGCAGGAATTGCTAGTTTGGAAAGAAAGAAAGAAGTCACTACATATCAAATGAACAATCTACTACTGGACTATTGGACTTAATTCATATAGATCTTTGTGGTCCTACAAGAGTGAGAAGTTGATGTAGGAGCATCCATGGTTGACAGGCTATCCTGCATCAACCAAAAGGAATTTGAATTTGCATTTATATTTTTGTGAGGTTGTGGGATGAATTTGAATTTCATGTGAGGGATGTTGAATTTCATTTCATCTTGGTTAATTTCATGTTTATTCAAGCTCATTTTGAAATGGTAAAAATTGGCATAGTGGAAATAATGCAAAATTGCAATTTTAATGCAATTTGAATTCAAAAATGCCAAGAAACACATGATAGGAATTGGGATATGAAATAAAGGTGTTTTAAAAAAAAAATTAGAATCCCTAAAAAATAGCAGTTGTGGAGGTGGGTTCCCAAGTCTACTTTTTCTGGGATTTGCTTTTTTAGGAGCTAGTGGAGGAGCGATAAAATGTAACTCCCAACTTTTGTGGAATGTAGAAATCAATTGGATTTAATTTTTAACATTATTTTATGTTTTTAGTGCAGCTACATGATAGGGGTCGTTCCAATTTGGGGAAAGGGGAATTTGAAGGAAATGAAATGAAATTTCATTCTGACAAAGAGTTATGAAGGGATTTTTCTTCCTCTAGCTTTCAATTTTTGGGAGGAGAAGTTGAAAGGGAGTTGGAGAGAGGTTGTAGCATCCCATGGAGATTTCTTTTTGTTGTATGTTGTCGGTGTGAGAAGCTATTTGTAGTAGTAAATAGATTGGAAGTTCATGGTTAGAACTTGTTGAGTGTTGTGAGTGTTTGTTGCAGGATGCATAAATGAAGACTGTGAGACAAAGTCTACTTGTTAAAGGGATAAAATATATGAGTTTAGTTCTTAGTTTTTGGGGTTTGAAATGTTGTTTATTGCAGGTTTGGAGTGATTGATAACAAAAAAATAGAGTTCCAAATCTTTCAGTCATAAGTTACAGGAGTTGCAAGTGGAATAGAGGTGTTGGAGAGTGCATAGATTTGTGGGAGATCACATAGTTTGAGCATGAGAATGTTTTTCAATGTATTTCATTGGCTTATGGGTGATCCCACAAAGCTAGTTTACAATTTCTTGAAGATTCTAATTTTTGTTGAAATCACACATTTTTAGAAAATATAATGATTTAAGCCTTAAAAAGTTCCATTTAAAGCACTCCAATTGAAGAGGGTATGATCAAACTACCTTAGATCAAACCCCCTTGGATAGAACCCCGCTAGTTTTAAACCATACCTATAATGGAGTCTCCTTTACACCTATCAAAATGCTGATAAAAAACAACTATTGATTTACCTTTTGGGGGATCAAATGAATTCATTTAAAATGTATTTTTTGTAAGTATGTAGTCCTTATTATAAGTTTCCCAAAAAGTATAATTTTAAATAAATTTAATTTAATTATTATATTTATTTTTTATTTCTTGTGAATGTAGGTTTTTCACCGAAAATCAAGCTCTTTATTGTACACGTGGAAAAATAGAAGATTATAATTTTTTTTTTGAAAAATATGAGTGCACTAGATATTGAAGTTCTTGATCCAACAAAAAAAATATTGAATTTCGATACATACAAAAAAAGTTGTGTTATACGGTTCGCCTATGTTTGAATTGTAATTGGTTTGACTTTGAAACTTGATTAAGGAAAAAATATTCAATAAAACACTATGAAACCAATTGAAGCACTAGATATTGTAGTTAAAAATCTAAATTAAAAAAAAAAAATTATCCTTCATGGAAAAAAGTGTTATACGGTGAGTGTCACTCCTTAAAAATGGTGTTTACTGAACAAAACTAGTTTTCAAAAGAGATGGAAAAAGAAGTTCAATATGATTCCAAAAATTTTGAAAAAAATATATTTAGAATCTATAGAAAAAATTTCACAAATCACTAGTTTGCATCATCTTCAATTTCCTCATGATTTAGCCGCCATAGGTTCCCGAAAGTGAAAATATAGTTTAAAAAAATCAGTTCAGTGTGATTACCCTTATGTGATATTTTAATGGGGTTTTATTGCTGTTTATCAGTCCTCTATGATTGAAAATAAGTTGTAATAATATTTTTCTTTGAAGGATAGCAATGGCTGCAAGTTGCAAACCAAGATTGTGTTGGATTGTTTGAAATTTCTATGTTGTTTGAAGAATTGATTGTGAGAGGGTTTTAAGGGGGTTGTTGCAGGTATTAAATGGACATATGTTGCTTTCCATGATTCCTTTGTTAACTGAAAATTATTTTTAATCCTTTATTTTTACATTGCAATATCAAGTTTGCAAGTGCAAACCAAGTTTTCTTGTTTTATGAGCAATACTTCCAACTGTTTAATGTAATGCCTATGTAGATTTTAAAGAGGGATTGGAGTGGTTTTTGAAGGGTGTTGCATCCTTTATTATTCCATCATAATTATACAAGGTGAAAGGTACTTTATGCTTTTGATTGATGATTATTCTAGATATACATGGGTTACATTTCTTAGAGAGAAATCGGATGCATTAGATAGATTCAAGACATTCAAAGCTATGGTTGAAAATGAAGTGAATTTGTGGATAAAATGCTTAAGGTCTGATAGAGGTGGATAATTCACCTCCCATGAGTTTGATATATTTTGTGAAGTGCATAGAATAAAGAGACAATTATATACTCTGAGAACTCCTCAGCAAAATGGATTTGTTGAAAGAAAAAACTGATCAATTCAAGAGGCTGCTAGATCAATGATTACTAAGGTTGGTTTACCGGAAGTTTATTGGAGAGAAAACATTCATACTGCTATTTATGTATTTAATTGAGTTAAAGCAAGAGAAAATAGTACAAAAACCCCCTATGAGCTATGGCATGGAATAATTCCTACTATTAAGTATTTCAAGGTATTTAGAAGTAAATGTTATATCAAAAGAGATAAAGAAACTTTAGGTAAGTTTGATATAAGAAGTGATGAAGGTATTCTTCTTGGATATTCTTCTAAAAGAAAAGCATACAAATTTTCCAATAAAAGATTGAGAAAGATTGTAGAAAGTGCAAATTTCAAGGTTGACGAGACAGTAAAGAATTCAATTAACATTGATAGATATGTATCTGATGAACCTGATTATGTAAGAATAGAAGAGATTATGGAAGAACAGGAAAATGATGAGCAAGAGAAGCACATTGAACGTAATGAAATAGAAGAAGCTTTGGTGGTGTCACCTAAGACACCTAGATATGTGTAGAAGAATCATTCAGAAATTCAAATTATTGGAGATAAGACTAAAGGAATATTGACTAGAAGCAAAGCTACTGCTGAAGTAAATCTGTGTTTATTTTCTGAGATTGAACCAAAGATTGTAAGTGAAACATGTAAAGATGAAGATTGGATGGAAACCATGAAAGAATAAATTATGCAAATTAAGAAGAATCAAACTTGGGAATTGGTCCCAAGATTGAAAGATAAAAACATTATTGGATCGAAGTGGGTATTTAGAAATAAGTTGAATGAGAATGGAGAAGTGGTTAGAAACAAAGAAAGGATTGTGTGTAAAGGTTACTGGGTATGTGTAGGATCATGATGGGCGAAAAAGTGGCTATATGAGGGGTATGTGTAGGGTATGTTCCTAGTGACTTTTTTAACCCAAAATTGATGAAACAAAAAGGGTTTTTAAAGGAGATTCACAACTTTCCACAGTATAAATTATGCTTTACTTTGACTTTAATAAATAATTATTATTCATTTTCTATTTGAATTACAACTAAAGTCCTGATTGATAGGCTGATTGAAAAACATCTATAGCTTTCAAATGGTATCACATTTTTTGAATCTGAAACATGTGTCACATTCTATGCTTTGCATACTATAGGATTAAAAAATTGAATTTCTTGAAGTTTTGAACAAGTTAAGGTGGTCAGGACATACAATTTTTATATTTTTAAAATTTGTAATAAATTTTTTATAATTAATTATTTACTTGGAAAAAAATTACAAAAATATGCATCACATCGGGACATGCGTCCTCTATGTATACCTAAAATATTATAAAAAATTATTATTATTTTATTGTGGTTAGGTGGTCGACAAACACCTACTTATTTTTTCCCTGAAATTTAAGTACTATTGCATTGAAATTCAAATTTTCACCAAATAGATTTTTTTTCTAAATAAACCTAGTAATTTAGAAACTACATTCAATTTGCTACAGATTCTATTCTTACATATTTTTAAAATAAGATAGATAACTTATTCAAATTTTTATGTCAAGTTGTCTAACTCTAATTTTTCTAAATTTTTTGCCACTTAAGGGCCTATTTTTTCCATGATGATCCTGCACATACCTTACTCACAAGTAGAAGGCATATATTTTTAGGAAACTTTTGCTCTAGTAGCAAGAATGGAAGCTATAAGGATGTTCTTAGCATTTGTTGCTCATAAAGACTTCAAGGTCTATTAGATGGATGTCAGATTAGCATTTTTGAATGGTGAGATGGAAGAAGAGGTCTACATGGAACAAACAAAAGAATTTCAGTTGTTAGATCAATCGAATATGGTGTACAGACTGAATAAAGCCTTATATGTATTGAAGAAATCTCCTAGAGCTTGGTATGCGAGGTTAGATAGGTATTTGATTTAGCAAGGTTTCACCAAAGGTACGATAGATAGTAATTTGTATTTTAAGATTGAAAATGAAAAAATAATGATTGTAGTTGTATATGTTGATGACATTATTTTTGGAGGAAATGAAAATATGTGCAAGATGTTTGTGGAAGAGATGTAGAAAGAATTTGAAATTTCTATGTTTGGAGAGATGAATTTCTTTCTTGGGCTATAAATTAATCAAAAAGAGAAAGGAATCTTTATTTCATAATCTAATTATATGAAAGAGATGTTGAAGAAGTTTGGGATGGATGGTTCCAAACCGGTATGTACTCCTATGGTGACTGGTTGCAAATTGAGTAAAGATGATGATTCACCTAAGGCTGATCAGAGCAAGTATAGATCTATGATTGGTGGACTATTGTATTTAAATGCTACTAGACCGAATATGATGCATGATGTCTATCTTGTGGCTAGATTTCAAGAAGATCCTAAGGAAACACATGTTGCTGCTATTAAAAGATATTTAGATATTTGAATGGCACTCTGGATTATGGATTATGGTATCCTAGAAATACTAACTTTACTCTAAGTTCCTATACAGATGCAGATTTGGCTAGATGTGTAGATGACAGAAAGAGCACAAGTGGTGGTGCATTCTTTCTTGGTTGCAGATTGGTGGCACAGTTGAGTAAAAAAGAAAGATTCAGTCTCCTTGTCTATTGCTGAAGTTGAGTTTATTACTACTGCATCTTGCTACACACAAGTTCTATGGATGAAATAGACATTGAAAGATATCACAATGGTGTATGATGATCCTATTTCTATCTTATGTGATAATACAAGTGTAATTAACATTTAAAAGAATCATATGATGAATTCAAGGATGAAGCATGTATCTATCAGGTATCATTTCTTGAGAGAGAAGGTCGTGGAGAATGAAGTAAAACTTGAATATGTTTTGACAAAGGATCATTTTGCTGATATATTTACAAAGGATCTTCCTAAAGATACTTGTGAGTATCTTTGGGAGGAGTTAGGGGTCATTTCCCATCCTTTATTGAACTAAATGCATATGGAGATGCATCAATTAGGTGGATCTATGGATCTTTCTTTCTTTTGGATTGATGTTTTGGTGGCTACCTCTCAAGGGGAGTAGGTAGTATTAGGTGTTGTCATTAAGAGTATTATGTTTTTAATTTCAAAGGGGAAATCAATTTAAAATATCTTTTTCCTTTTCCATTGATGTCAAAGGGGGAGATAAAGCATGTGAAAAAGATAGGAAGACTCTACTAAGGGGGAGAAACAGAAAGAAAAATCTTGAGAAGTGTATTCAAAGCTAGTATGGTGTCTTTAATGTTTTTTCACATCATGTGTTGCCATAAATGACAAAGGGGGAGATTGTTGCAAGAATGGAAAGAATGAAGGTGTTGTCATTGATGTCAATTGGTCAATTGGTTATTAATTGATTGGTGTTGTCATTAGTGTCATGGATACATGTTATTGGTTGTATATGTTGAGGATATTGAGAAAATTGTATTGAAGAAAGATTGCAGGTGTTCAATGGTTGCTCCAAGTTTTACTCTAAGATTTTCTCCTATGTTTGTGTGGTTCAAATATGTTGATCATGGTTGTTGGAGACTGCTATATCTAGACTTTTGGCTATTGATTCATTGTATAGTGCGAGTTATGTTCACCAGTTGTGAACTATGGTTTTCTGTATTTATGGTTGTGGTTTGAGAGAAATGTTGTTGGTTTGGATTTCTATTTGTTAAAGTATTATAACTTGCAGTTCTAAAGTTGAGTTGTTTTGATTGTATTGAAGATAATTTTGGTATTTGGAAGGTTCGTTCTTAATTGTTCTATGTGTTTTACACTGGTTTGGCTGACCTTGTGTTGAACACTACCTTCAAAGTTGATGAAGTGTGTTGGATTTATTTGGGTCCTTATGAAGCGCATGTTTAGGTCTCCCTCATTCTAATTCCACCCTAGGATGTTTTGGCACCTACCTAATTTGAATTTGAATTTGGATGGCTGAATTTGGATATGTTCCAAAGTTGAAGATCGTATAAATACAGGATTAGTTAGTCGTGAAATATAGAATAGAAAGAGGAAAGAGAGATAAGTGAAAAGAAATAGAGAAGATAGATGAAAGATTTATGTGAATTAGTGAGTGTGTGTGATGCGAGTGTGGTAGATCAGTGCGAAGCCTAAATGTTGAGTTTTTAGATGCAGTGAGTAGAAGGTGTACTTTATCATTCATGCATGTCTACAAGTGGTTGAACAAATTGTGGTGGATTTCTCCATTGAATTGAGATTGTATTCTCTTTGTAACATATCTCTTATATCTTCTTTGTATCTTTGTGGAAGTGATCCCTCTGGGTTGTTAGCCCTATTGGACAGTGAGTCTTGATCTTGATAGTGAGTCCTTGTTTTGGCAATGAGCCTTGTTTCTCAGGCAGTGAGCCTCTTGTAATTGGTTTTGATATTCTCTATAGTGCAAGTTAATTCTCACCATGGTTTTTCCCTTATTTTTTTCCACATAAATCTAGTGAACTATTGTGTTTATGTGATGGTTTTCAATTTTTGCACTAGTATTTAATGTTTAATCATTTCAACAATGTTAAATATTAGTCCCAATGAATGAATTAAGGTTTAAATCCGTGACAACTAATTCACCTGCCTTCTCAATTTTCTTTTTCAAGATTATCAATAATAAAATGATTTTGTCAATTTTATAAAAGATATATCTACATATATTTTATTCTAAAAGAATATATATAATCATAAACTCCACTAAAAAAATTATTTATTATTGTATGGGAGTGAATTTGCACCCCTTGTGTAAATTCCCCTTTGGCATACCCTCGCCTTAGAAAATCAAACCCGAAGGTGAAATTCCACATCACCCATCTAAAATGCATCCACCTGGTGCATGTTTTGTGTGTCGATGGGGGAATATTTGTTGGGGATGCAAGTGTGGCACGTAGACATCTGCGTGGTGCATTGTCATCCCTAATAGATTCCCACCTCTAGAGTCTTTAGGGACATTACACTCCTTAATGGGGATGAATTGTAATGCCTCTGTGCGACCAACCAACCTAAAAAATGGCTCCTTCTCTCCCATTTTGGTCTTCAAATGCATCCATTTCACTATCACTCCATCCTCTACACACTCATTCATTCATCTTCTAGCAATCTATCATATTCTCTCAAGCATTTTTCAAAACTCCATTGAGCATTGAAGCAAGAAAGCTTGTTTTTCCATCAATTACATCCTTGTACGTGTGGTGCTACTATATAAGATGCGATTTTGGAGTCTTGTGAGACCTCCCTTTGTCACTGTTGTAGTCGTGTCAACTTTGCCAAGCTCATTGCTTGTATTCTCCCTTCATTGGAGTTGAGAGCCTTTGGGTGGAGGTGGTATCAATTCATTTTCCTTTTTTGAGTTGATAGTGTTCAATACTCTCTTTTCTTCTTTCCCTTATCGTACTTTCTACTTTGTGGCTTTTTTGGATTTTTGTGGAGGTGGAAACGCCAAAGTAGGGGTTTGAATGAGGAAAAACACTATACAACCCAACATTTTCCCCCTCTTTCTTGTGTATAGGAGAATGTGTGCATGGAGCTCGTTGGTGAACTAGAGCTATAGTGAGTTGATATTCGCCACCCTTGTCTTCATCTACTTGCTTTATCTTTTATGTAGTTACTTTTCATACTTCACAATTCTATTTATTTCATTAAAACTAGTTAGCTAGGAAGTTAGTAGGTGTAGACATTGAAAAATGTCTTGAATGATATCATGCACTTGAATCAGGTATACTAACATCATTTCCTCTTGAAACCCATCCTCTTTTTGCTTAATTAATTAAATTAGCCTAGCTAAATAATTAATGACATCATTTTCACCTATTAACCTAATTAATTTAACTAGGTTAATTCCCCCCTTTCACGAGAACATTTCATCTCATTAAATTAAATAAATCAAACTATTTAATTTAATTCCATAAGTCTTCTTATTTAATTAAATAACCGTAAGTTATTTAATTAAATGTCATTTCACCTTTCCCCCATTCTTTAAATTACTTAATTTAATGAATATCATTTTAATTCTTCTAAAATCCCCCTAATTGAATAATTATCAATTATTAATTAATATAATTTCCCTCCCACTTGCAAGGGAACATTCCAAGGGAATATTCCTCCTTTGCACATTCCTCCAAAAGGGGAATATTCCCTCCCCTTTTGCACAATTAAACTTTGTTTTAATTTGAAAAATATCCTTTTCCCCCACCCATGAGAATATTCCAAAGAATATTCTCTCTCCAATCATTTAAAAAAGGGAATATTCTCACTTAGCTTCATATGTAAGTTAACTCCAAACTTCTTGTACAAGTTAACTTTTGACTTCTTGAATAGGTCAAAGGTGTACTTGTTTGAAGGAATGAGAACCCTTGATTAAATATCATCTTACATTCTCACCCGTTGATGAGAATCCATGATCCATGCCTCCAATTTCCTCCATCCTCGACCATTGATTACCTTTTTTGATCTCAGCCCTCCATTTCTCATTTTCTCTCCTATAAATAGTTCACTATTTGGAGACAAATGGATCCATATTTCAAAGAGAAAACTTATGTTGTTGAAATCACTCGAACACTCACACTCATATTTAGCTCATATTTGGCATATTTTATTTTAAATTAGTTATATAATAGCTTAGCTTCCATTAATGGCTTCCATAATGCATCCATTTAGCTAATTAAATAACTAGGGTTTGAATCTTTTAAGTTTAAATCTCATTTAGATTAGCTTAGCATTTGTATATCTGAATCATTTTAGCATAAATTATGTTAAATTAGCTTTTGCATCATGCACATTTAGATTAAAATAATGTTTTATGACATCTCACAAGAATTTCATCGATTCTCTTAAATAGAATCGATTAAAACAAGATCACTGATCACAACATTAGGAAAGGGTCGTCGTTCCAAATCAACATGACACCACTCCCAAAACATGATAAGTTTCGAATGGGTTAGAGTAGACATTTTAAATGTTTCCATAGTTTAGAATGCTTTGTTTTAATGAATGTCTAGTTTAACTTCAATTTGATTGATCCTATTTAGATTGGAATTAGTGGAATTTTTATGCTTTGATTATTCATGGATCAAGCGTACTCGACCCATACTAATCTAACTGATCACATTCTGGCACTAGGAGGGAAAAACCAATCAAATTTAATCACCTTATATCTTGAATTCTATTCATTCTGATTTTTTTATAGGAAACAATGATGCCCAAAAAAATTTTAGTGACACCTTTGCTGGGCGTCGCCATATAGCAATGCTATTATCATCTAAAACAATGATGCCTATTTAGTATCCCAATGTCGATTAAAAAATGATGATGCTAATACTCTTTAGAGGTATCAAATATTTTCAAATGGTGACACACTTCAAAATGGCGATGCTATCATGCTCACTGTTTTCTCTGTAGAGTGACACCCAAATTCACCAAAGCGACGCTATTGTGAATAGCAACGCCCAACTCTGGTAAGAAATTAAACCATCATTTTTTAGCATGCGTTTTAATTTTTTCACTTTATCAGATTACTAGCATGCTTCTAATGTTGTTCTGGTTGTTAGACTAATAGGGTTTTATATGTTGGACGATACAAGGTGAAGTGAAGAAGCATTCTCATCTTTTTATCTTATAATTGTAACAAGAATTTTCCACTTTTAGGGAAATTATAACCTACTTATTATCCATTTCATTTCATGCTTTATGACCTCACTAATTTTCATTTGGGTTTAAAATGAACGCTCAAACAAGACTAAAATTGAACCCTCATTTCATCATTGTCTTTTATGTTTTAAAATTGAACAAGGAAACTTAACATTTCATTTGGTGCATAAAATAAAGTCATCTTAGCTTAGGGATTAAAATTAACAAGTGTTTTCTATGTTTTGATTTACATCTTTGTTATTGAATGTGTATGCAATTCTCTCACTCCATTTGATGATCTTAAGAAACATAAATATTCCTTAAAACTTTGTATAATCACCTACATCATTCAATTTGGATTAAAAATGAACCCCTTGCTTGTGTAGGGAAAAGGTGTGGTTTGTGTTCTCTCCTTGTTTCATGCAAAATGGGATGATCAAACTACAAACATACTTCCTTGATATTGTCTATCTTTAGAGGGCTCACATCCTCACTTTGAAAGGAGGGAATGACCCAAGCGGTAATGAGGCTAAGGCCAAGCTACTTTCAAGCTGCTATATAAAGATGTGTTTGTGATGAGAGTCATAAGCAACAAGTGCGAATGTGTCATACCGACAAGTTCCACCCCTAGTTTCCTCATGACACGTCAAAATCTCTTCTTAGGAAGGGACTAGGAGGCCTCTTGATTCTCCATAATCTTAAGCTAATCTTGTTGTGTGTATCTCCACCTTGCACGAAGGCCCTTATTATAAACCATTTGTTTAGAAGCCAAAAACCTTTATAATTTTTGGTGCAAGAATGATTGTTCTGAAGCCACCCCACATTTTTATTATTCATTGTTGAAACAAAAAAATCCTTAGGATCTTCAGATCTTCAAGATTTTAAAATTTGGTGGTCTCGAGAAGTGTGTGCCATGGAGCAGAGCTAGTGTTGCCAAATCTCTAACTATTCACATTGTATTAGTGTTTGAAGAAATCTGAGTGGGGAGTCAACAAGTATGGCCATTTCAACCTAGGATTGTAAATGCTTGAGAGCTAGTTTAATACTTTGCTTGGTTCCAAAACATTACAAACAAACATTCATAATCTTCCTCAAAATTTCAAACCCTTTGGTCTAAGTATGGATAGCTCTTGAATAGCCTTGATATTAATGCTTTTCCTAAGGATTTCTATCCTTAGATATTTCTAAATATCTTGACTTATAGCTCAATCAATATTTTCCAATGTTAACATAGGAAACTATGGCTTGAACTTCATCATTTTCACAAAATGGACATTGTGAAATTTATGATTTTTTTGACATAGACATTTTAGTTTGAAAACATAATCAAGACAAGTGTTTGTGGTAAAATAAATTTATTTAAGCAAGACAAATTGACAAATTGAACCCCACATGACTATTTGGAGACCAATCTCTCCTATTGAACAACTTGATCTTGAAGGTGCTATCATTCAACCAAACTTTGAACTCATTAATGCAGAAAAAGCCAATAACATTAGTAGTTTGAGAAGCTTCACTTTTGAAACAAAGGAAATAACAACCCAGTGAAGAAACACAACAAATTCCATAGACGAAGAAGAGGAACAAGCTACTATTGAGGCTGGAAGGCCCATATTACCACCACCTGCATGGAAATAAATATCCTCCTTTCTTCCATGAACTTAAACTTCTCTAAATGATCTCACACAAAATCATAATCCCCAAAAGGTCTATAGGTCATTACTTCAAACTTAGGCATTGTAATTCAAAAGAAATCAAAAATCACATCTTGGAACTCTACCAAAACATAAACAAGTTGTAAATAAAATTTTATGAATGTGCACTAAAGAAATATCTAGACATGTATACGTTCTTTATGAGTCAAAACATTGGTCTTTTCATGATAATGAACTTCTCTAAAATATTGGGTCTTTAGGATTTGAAAACTTTAGAGGTCTATCATGTTTCTCACTACTTTGGTCTTATTAAACAAAGGTTCACTCTAAGTCAACATTGGGTCAAACATTTCATTCACTCCATCAAAATTTCATCCTCCACCTCACCAAACTTTGTAAAATTTTGAATAGACCAACACTTTTTTGACTTCAACATCTATCAAGCCAACCCCTAACTTAGGTAATTTGTATGTGAAATATATCCTTTTCCATGAACTTAGTTAACTTAGTTATCATCTTTGAATTAGTTCATCTTGAAGGTCACGAGTCTACCCTAAAGATTTCCAAGTTCATCAACATCCTTTATCCAAACATCAAAAACTCAAACTTAAGTCAAAAGTGTTGTTCCAAAACATTTGCAAAGATCACTCCCAACATCACCCATATTTTCATTGCCCATTTTCATCATTACTCCAAAACAACTTAGAGCATCCCTTTTACCTAGATTTGAGTCAACTAGAGAGTTTAAACATTGCAAATCACAATACAACTCTCCTAGAGGTGACCCAAAATTTATGGTAAAGACATGATCACAACACATGAGAATCATGGAGAAAACCAAAGTTACATTTACCTCAAATGATCCAACTCCTCTAGAATTTGATCTAAGAAGTCACATTACTCCATCACAACAACCATCATATCCATAAGGGCCATATGAGATTGAAGACGTTACAAATAACCCATTTGGACTTACTAGGGAGAAAATCATGGAACATCAAGCCTTTGAAAATGTAGTTCCAATTTCCCCACCATTTTTTGCACAAAAATTGACACAAAGCTTCATAACTCCATCACTAGGGATAAATCAAACATCCGCTCCTAGTCTTACAACTAGTCTTGCCAAGGAATTTGGTCTAACTCTTCCATTTGAAATTAGTACACTTGTGGGTACCCTTGATACTAATCCTCCATCCCAAACAACCACGTGGAAACAAACATTTGGTGCTCCTCCCATTCCTGAAGATCCTAAAAAACTATATAAACCCCTTGAACTTCATTACTCCATCACAACCTCAACATATTGAGGACACCCGTCTTCGTCCATACCCATGAGTACCAAAAGTGTTCCCAACATCACACAAGGTAGTACAGACCAACTAGACCCAAAAAGGAAAGGAAATACCCTCATTTAAAATCAACCTTTAACACCACATGGGACCTCTTCATCCAATCTTCTCATTGATACATCAAATGTAGTGGTTTCCCAAAACACATCTATCCCATCCATCATCAAGCCCCATCAAAATAATCCTTTGGTCATGGATACCATTAACCTAGGTAGTATCTTGTCTATATCCCTAACACAAGGAAATCCTCAAGACATGGGACAAGGAAACCTTATTAATCAATGGACTCAAGGTCCTAATGTGTCATTACCATCACAAAATCTAATGGTGTCATCCTCATTCTTTCCCATGGTCCCCTTCACCATGCAAAATCAGATGGGACATCAAATCTACATTCCTCCATCTCAATCCACTATCTTACAAGGAATGTTGAACCTAGGGAACCTCCAACCTCTCATTAGCAACTCGCTACCCATTCAAAAAATAAAAACTCAAAATCCATCACAGATGTCCCAACAACAAACTGATCCTACATTATAAGAACATGCCTTAGCTTTATGTCAAGAATGAAAAGCTTATCAACAAGCCATCAAACAACAACAACAAAAAGAAACCCTAGTAGCACAAAAATAACAAAAAAAAGAAAACCTAGTAGCACAACAACAATGACAACAAGAAGCAATCTTTGCACAACAACAACATCAATCCCATCAAGCCACCCTAGTAGTGTAACAACAAAAATAGGCCCAATAGAAAGCCCTAGGGGAACAACAACAAGCCTTACTAGCTCAACAATATGCCAAACAACAACAACAACAACAACAAAGTTCCTATTATAACCCTCAATCGAATATCCTCAATACAAATATGTTAGGAACATATATATCAACACCACAATCACCTTTGTAGAATATCACACCACCATACACCCCATACAATACAACATTATATCACAATCCCATATACAATCCATCTGTCATCCCACCATATGTTCCTCCACCAAATCTGCAAGATGTTCTAGAATCACAATTTAAGGTGCTATCCCAAGAAATGCAAGACCTACAAATGGGAAAGACAAAGAAGCCCCATACACAAAATCTATGTCCTTATCCATTTGATTGAAACATCACAATGGTACCATTCCCTCCAAGATTTGAAACCCCAAATTCAATAAATACAAAGGGAGAGGAAGTCCTATGGACCATGTCAAAGAGTTTAATGTCATGTGTATGGAGGTGGCTTACAATGATTTTTATTTAATGCACCTCTTCCCTCAAATTTTAATAGGTCCTTCCATGAATTGGATTTCTCATCTACCTCTTGGTATCAAAAATTTCCAAGAAATTACCGATAAATTCATCAATCACTTCTCCTTAAATCTTGACATGGATGTAAGTCTAGAAGAACTATACATTCTTAGAGAAAACAAATGAGAAACTTTCGCTAATTTGTTGAAACAATGGAGATAAAGAGCTAGTAAAAGTAAATGCCCTCTTCTCGATGAACAATAAGTGGGGATAATCATATAAAATCTAGATCTAGATCTATCCTTCCACTTAAAGATGTAGTGCATCACATCTCATGACGAGCTTGTCCCTAGAGCCCTTAACATTGAGAGAGTTCTAATCTCGTAGGGAAATACTCAATCTTACAAAGACAATCACCCATCAACTAGTTCGAATGACAAGCCTCATGTTTGGGATAAGAACAAAAATGTAACAAATGATGGTGTGGTAGATGCTAAGGTAGTCCTAAATGTTCCTTAGCCAAACAACAATCAATTTGCTAACATTCGACCAACTGTGCAGTAAACAAAACCACCCAGAGCAATCAAATCAACAACATCGAATCACAACAAAGGTGAACCCCTAATGAGAAAAACTATCCTAAATGCAAGTACACAGTTATCAGAACCCATCAAAACCATCATGAAGAAGTTGGTAGAGTCAAACTTGATAATGCTTCCCAAGTTTGAAAACTACCAAGAACCCCAAGAGAAACCATCCAGGTACAACAAGAATGATCTCTGTGATTTTCACAAAATTAAAGGACACAAAATGCCAAACTACATGAGACTCAAAAAAATTATCCAAGACCTCATAGAGAACGACACCATATCTATTGAGGTACCATTTAGGAATCAAGATCTTAAGATATACAAGAATCGCCAGATCATAAAAAAGGAAACAACAATGGGAAAGCTAAGGATTACATAAATGTGCAACATACCTATTCCAATGTGGTCACTTCCTGTGATAGCATCATTATTGTCGTCACCATCAAAGGACCTAGTGTGGAGTGTAGAGTCACCACACGACATGCAAAGATCACCATCCAAGGAGTATCATCTCAATCTAGGACATTGCCTACTTTACCAACATTATATCCTAAAAAGAACAAACTCCTAGATTAGCTTAAGAAAAACCCCGCACATATATCAATCTTAGAACTATTAAGGCTATCACCTGCACATAGGGAAATCTTAGAGAAAGCTTTGTTAGAGCCATCAGTTCTTAAGGATATTGATATAGATAAATTTCAAGCTATGATAGGCCATATCGCTAACCACCTTCTCACCTTCTCAGAAAAAGATCTACCATCAGAACCATCTCATAACTATGCTTTACACCTTGAGGTTATCATTCATAAGAATAAGGTAAAAAAAGTATTAGTAGATGGAGGTTCTGGTCTAAAAATTTGCACACTTTAGTTGATAAAAAATCTAGCTATTCAGGGGATACTATTGAGAAGACAAAGAGTACCACCATCATAGAATATGATGACCAAGAATGGGTATCACAAGGCATCATTGCATTACCCATCCAAGTGGGCCCCTTCATCACAAAAAATACATGCCAAGTGTTAGATCTGGATCATCCCTACAACATACTGCTTGGTTGACCCTAGATCCATGCCTTAAAAACTGTAGCCTCGACTTATCATCAATGTGTGAAGTTTCCTTTCTAGGGAAGAGAAGTTACCATCCATGGTGATCCTGACCCTTTTTACTACTACAAAAATCTTGAGCCCAAGTTATATAAAATCCCCCAAATACCTAAGAATGATGGAGGGTCTACACTATCTACCACATTTGTTAACTCATCATCCCTTGTATCCACCTCAAAAATGAAAACAACCATTGTGTGGAACATTCCCAAAATCAAAGCAGTAATCTAGGATGATGGTTATGGAAACTATAAGCTAATGAAGAATACTTGTGTCTTAGGAGAGCTACCTATTTCTCCTCAATCTCATGGAAAACCCAAATCTAACAACAAAGAGCCAAAAAAAATCAAGATGGAAGCTACTACATCACTAAGTGGCGGGATTTGAACCAAGCAGATGTCAATGAGGAAGATGTCTCTAAACCACTCTATCAAGATGAATGAAATGTCCCCACTCTTCCCATGGAAGATGATAACAAAGGCTTACAACTAATGAAGGGAATGGGTTATAACAAGAATGAGAAGCTGGGATAAAATGATAATGGTTTGTTGGAACCCATTGTTCTTGAGAAACGACTAAAGAATCTTGGTCTAGGTTGTACTACTAGCAAGGTTTCCCTTATTGGAAAAAGGTACTTATGCTAAACGGGTCGAGGCTTCCTCTTGGTTACCTACATCACATTATATGACCTTAGTTGACTTCCCCCTTGATGTTACTGGCCTATTTGAGAATAAATCCATTTTCATGATATCCATTACATCCTTTGTTCCAAGCAATAAACCAACTAAAATATTCCTAGTATACCCACAACTCATTGACTTGGACCAACAAGGACAACTGATTCTAGATTTATTCAAAAATGATGAAGCACTCTCATAATTTATGGGAATCCATAACAAATTACCATGGGTAGATCACAAAGTAGGTTTTGACATAGAGTTGGACAAAGGGGTGTAGTATGGGGAGATGATTGAATCCTTCAATTGCAAAATTGATGAAATTCAACTAACATGCAAATCTTTGAGTGAAAACCACAATGTGGCACTTTTTTATCCTAAAATAGTAAAAGGAAAGTACATATTCGAGGGTGAAAACCTATCTGAGGTGACCAAGGATGAGGGATTCAATCTCCCCATTAGTGTGATGCATCTAGAGAAGTTAGCAATACTAGCAAAAAAGGCCACTCTAATCAATGTGGGAA
>VDFB02000363.1:114195381-114239670 GCA_007258455.2 Sequoia sempervirens | reverse complement strand
CATCAAATAGTAGATGATATGTGGGTGATAGATTAGACACCCTAGGATGATGAACAAATACCTTAGGTGATAAAACTATTTAGGCACCACAGTGTTATCATCAATAAATTACCACAAGAAAACTACAAATTCAACACAAAGGCACATTTATACAACAATCACAACCAAAACATGGAAAACCACATACTTCATTGGCTTCCATATTTTGAAAATATCACTACCAAATAAATATAGTCTAGCATTAGCAAGGGATGTACCAAAAATATGAGTAAGCACTACCACAAGATGAACCGCGACAAAAATTACAACAAAAAATGAAACAACCTCCAAGAAGGTAATAACTCACTACAAATCCACAAAATGTGCATATGAAAACATGGGATCCCATTGCAAGATAGGGATAATTACTTCATAGAGGATCAATCATCACAAAGGGAAAACAATTAACAAAAGAGTTTTAATCTTTGTGGTGAAAATATTAGCATGAAGAGAACATGTGGTACAACTTAAGTGACATGTGAAAAAATAGGACACATGGAGACATAACACAAAATGAGAAAGCAAACACCTAGTAGAGGGAAGGAGGGACAACAAAATAATACAACATTACAATAGAAAGATGACAAGATGACACAGGTAAAAATATTGTGATGTGCAAACTTAGAAAAATAAGTCTTGTAGAATATATCTATGCTAGCATATGAAGATACTACAATGAACATTGAAACCATAATTAATTAGAATATGCAAACTTGGTATTATGACTTGACATTATTTAAATGATCTTATTTTGGTCTTAAGTCAAAAAAAGCAAGAAAAGAGAGTTGGTCTTTTATTTTAAAAGTCTTGTCGAAAGATTTTTATTTTTTTTAAAAATGTTTCAAGCATCATGTTTCCATGCCAATTTAGAGAGAAACTTGAAATTGCATGAAAAAAGGGAATAGGGGAAGAGCACCAATAGTTGTCATAGTTCCAATAACTGTTATATCATACATGCTAATTAAAAGCCCACTAAAAAATTCCAAATGTACCAATAGTTGTCCACTTTATATCTAGTAGCTACAAAAAATAGTGCTTAATTGGATAAATTGTGCATATGTATTGGACCAATGGTGCACTATTATTGGGGCATTTGTGCATATGTATTGGATCAATTGTGCAAATTTTGTGGTGGTCAAAGTGAATGGGTATGGGGACAATAGAGATTATGTATCAAGTGTCACTTTGAAATGAGTACTTTTTGACCCTTCCGCCCTTAACAATGCATCGTTACTACCCAAAAGCCACAATTTTTGCTATAAGCATTTAAGTCCCATACGGAGACAACAGAAAAAATCCTCAAAATCCAATATATTTTTTAGGATCTGTAGGTGCGTGAAGTTAGCTATAACTCTTCCCCTAGATAACTCTTTGTTTAAGTGCCAAATAGAGGAGAAAGAAATCAAATCTGCAAAATAAAGCATCATTTAAAGAGGAGTTCTAGAGTTTTGGCTTGCTGGAAGTGAAGTTTGAAGGCATGGAGATAGTTTTCAGAGGATTGAGGAAAGGGCATGCAACTTCTAGCTCTTGAGATACCTCCCACGTTGCCAGTTTAAGAGATTTGAAGACCACATATGTATTCTCCTTGTGCAGCTGCCAGGTACACCCGAAAGTTATCATATGCTGTTAAGGGTTTCTGATCTTATTTCAGTTTTATCTAGCTATTATGGGGTCATCGAATTTGTCAAACAATCATGGACATTTCCTTAAACTTCCTTTTAAAACTTTGCACTAAACCCTATTGAGAGCCTTTGTGCCTTTCAGTTGGAATCATTGATAGTGGAAGATAGAAAGGAGCAGATGATTTAAGCTTTTGAATTAACAACTCTCTTTCAAGGTTTAGAACAGGAGAGTTTTGATAGAAAGATGAGAGATTCTGTCTGTAGGCAGAGGAAGAAAGAAACAAAAGGTAAAGAACATAAGCAATTAAGGAGGGCAAATGCTACAAATGCTAAATCCGTCAGTCTTCTTTAAATTGCAGCAAATACAAAGTCTCTCTCTATATGCAAATTTGGGGTTTCGACCCACAGTCAAGGGTCACTTACTCTCAGGTTCGATGAATGAGAAATTATGTACTTGGGAAATCAGGAAAGAAGAGTAAGGTACGACTTATGGAAGAATCCCATGTGCGCCTTTTCTCAGAGTATCACATTATTGTGTTAGGACACGGGCGAGAGACAGACATACATGAGATGCTCAATATGACTCTGCAGATGCATGGGTAGCAATGAAGGATGGCATATTACAATCCATTATTAGTGAGAGTAGAGTTTGAACTTGCAACAATGGAGGTTGTTTGCATCAGTAAAACATCAGCCTTTTAAAAGTTGTGAGCATATACAACAAGCTTCAGTTTTGAAGGTCATTCAATAGCTATATCAGAGGAGGCATTTGCGGCACTTTTCCAAGGAGTTTGTCATCAAAAGTATAATCATTCTATGAGTACCTACATCCCTGGACGCATCCATCCATTCTTAATAGAATGGGCACTCAAAGGAGGACTACAGATAATTCGGTGGACTGATATGTTCATACTTATTCCTATGAATTACAATCCCATTGTCACAGCTGATGAAATGAGCGCTAATACTAATATCATAGAGATCGGGAGGTTCACTATTCCAATTTTGTAGTTGTTTTGGGTAGGAACAAACCATGCATGGCAACCACAATGTTGAGAAAAGTGCTTCAAACAATGTTATTGAGATGTTAGGAGATGAGCATCCTCCCATACCTGAGCATTTTTCACCTTGTATCACATATTTTCTACATCAATGCTTCCGTAAGGATGCAAAGTTAAGATCCGAAGCAAAAAACTCTTTTAATGCATCCATGAATTCATAATTCGAGATGTTCTTTACAATCCTCACTCCATCAGACAGGTGGATGAATCAAGAATCTACCCCAAGATGTTTCAACAGTTGTGGATATAACTATCGAAGATGGGGAAAAGGAAGGAAGACCATCTGCAGAGAATATAAGGAGGCCGGAGTTGTTTGAGGCAACATTATGAAGATATTGTAGACATTTTAAATTGTTCTGATTAATATTGCGTATTTGAAATCGATTACTAACATCATTTTCGTCTTGATTCAACCTTTTTCAACTATTTAATTAAATAATCATAATTGTTTAATTAAATTCATCATTTTTTTCTATTAATTGAATAATTGACATTATTAAGATAATTTAAATCTTTCATATTAATTCTCATCCTATTTAATTAAATAATGTGAATTATTTAATTAAATTTCTTAAGTCTTCTCAACTGATTAAATAATCTTAATTGTTTAATTAAATGTCATTAATTCCCTCTTTTTAATTAAATGAGTTAATTGTTTAATTAAATCCTTAAATTCCACCACCTTGCACAATTGACTAATTTCTTTTATCCCTCCAATTTCTCCCACTTGCAAAGGAATATTTTCATGGAATATTCCTCCAATTCAAATTCAAACTATTTCCCTCTTACATGGTGATGAAAGGGTTGCAACACCCTTCAAATTTCAGTTAAATACCTTCTTAAAAACCTCACACAAACTTGCATAAATAGTGCAACAATAACTCAGAAATTTGGTATTGAAATCTGAATCAAGTTTACATAACAATATGCCAACCTTATTGGCCTCTTAATACATCATTTGAATATGATTTTCCCTCTCAATAACCATCTGAAACACACTCAAAAACTCCAGGCAATCTGATCTAAATAGAAAATATGATGGATTCAAAACCCCAAAACTATGCAAGTAAAACTAGACAATTTTACATTGAAACTTACAAATTGTTTACAAAACACATGCCAATCTTGTTGACTTCTTATTATATCAATTCAAAACTCACATGGGCCTGGTATTAGGCCTTCAACACATGTTTATTTGCAGCATCAAAACTTGCAACACAATCCTCTCCTTCAACCTTGGTTCTTCTCCTAAAGATCAACTTGCAATCTTCTTCCTATAGCTAATCCTGTCTCTCCCCAAACACGTGCAAATATTAATTTTCTGTTCTTAAACCTTAAAATCTATAACATTCATGGCTTCCAACATCCTCTAAGACAGGTTCTACGACCTCCTTTCTTCTCTCCCACCTTTCAGTCTGCAAAAATGAATGATTTTCCACCTTTTGTTGCTTCTTTCAATGCATTTTCCACACCTAAAAGTGCAACTCCCAAGATGTCATGACCCCAACTTGTAAAAGAGCCTCCAAAGAACATTAAATGAAAAAATAAAAACATTTGCATGCTCATCCACTCCCCAAGGAATAATGCTAATTTTGGACTCCATCTTGACTGCACTACACCCGAATATGGTCAAAATTAGAAATTTCACAACCATCACCACTTGGACACCAATTTTTGATTTCCTATCATTTAGAAAAGAATAAATGTGTTATGACAAGTTGTAACTCCCCAAAATCCACGCCTATCTTTGCATTTTTTATTTTTATTTTTCAAGATTTGACTCCTAAACTATCTCCCACATCAAGATTTTGCAACAATTTAATAAGGCTAATTATTTATTACATTATTTTGGCCAATAAATTGTAATTTATTCTCCAACTACAAAATCACCAAACCTTAGGAAATTAAAAATTAAAATACTTCTTTTTTGGTTGATGCAAGATTGCTCTCACAACACAGGATGCTCCTACATCAGACACCCAGGGTAGGAAAATTGTGAATCTGGATTCACAAAATGGAGTTGAGTGGTAGTACCATCTTTTCAGATTGCAAGCAATCTATGACAAATTCCATTGTTGAAATAGATACCTCTGATGTGTTCTTCTTCCTTCTCTTCCAACACCTAACTGGAACTAGTATCCTTCTCTGACAACTCTTCTCAACGCTCAATCCCTTAAATGTGGAATCAACTCCACCATGAACCAACCACATCCTCCAAATGTATCTCATACTCTCCTCTAATCTTGTGGGATTCAAACCACCATAGTTCGACCACCTCCACCAAAATGTACCTGCACTAAACTCTGCAACACCATATAAATCCTCTGCCTTCCATACTTCACTAGTAATCTCTAATTGAACCATCTCATTTGAATTCACTAAATCATCCAACTTATCATAAAAATAATTAAAAAGAAAAGGTTTTACCTTCTCACTACTTGCTGCAATATCATTCTCAACCTCATCAAAGCATTCATCAAAATCTGATTTCACCTCATTACCTTTTGCTGCAATCTTCACTCCACTTTCCGTCAACACTTGCCATTCCTTTTCTACTGCTGAAATCTTTTCATTTACTCAAGTTCCACTCTCATCTTCATCATAAAAATGAAACATATTATGCATTACCTCTTTCTCTTCAACCTTTCCTTCACCACTGCCTGCTGCCATATCTTCTTCACCTTCACTCTTAGCTACACTTTCATTTTCCATTACTATCAAGTCCTCCAAAGGACACTCATCATCCTTAATTATTGCTACATTTTCCTCTTCTTTTCCCTCTTTATCCATTTGAACAAGGATCTCCACATTTTCCTTTCCATCCTTCTTCCCTGCACACAAAGTTTCACTTGCAAACATATCAATACCAAAAGAACAATAAGATTCAAACCTTCCCATTTTATTTTCCTTTCTATCTTTATTATCTGCTACAACTTCTTTTGCCACTTCCTCTTGCCTATCCTGCAAAAGATTCAAAACATATTCTTTCCCATCCTTTATGATGCTATATGTATTCTTCCTACCATCATGTAGAGCTCTTTGATCATACAACCATGGTCTACCCAAAAAAACATGGCATACATTCATAGGTACTATATCACATATTATCACATCCTTATATCTACGAATTTTAAAATCAACCACACATTTCTCACTTACCCATATCTGGAAATCTCCTTGCAACCAGGAAATGTAGTATGGTCTAGGATGCTTGATTCTCTTCAATTTTAGCTTGTCTACCATCTCTTCAGATACAATATTATTGGTGCTACTGTTGTCCACAATGACTTTGCAACATTTCCCACTCACATTACACCTTGTTCGGAATAAATTACTCCTCTAGATGGGCTCTTGATTCTCTGTTTGTGGCTCTAGAAATTCTTTCTTCATAACAAAACATTCCCTTGACTTTCAAGACATTTTGTCACACTTTTCTACACTCTCTTTGCAATTGCTTCACTCTCTACCCGCAGGTCCTGGTGCAAATTGCCTCACATTGACGCTTCTGCTTGCATACTTAGGAAAAAATTGGCTCCGATACCACTGGTGAAAGGGTTGCAACACCCTTCAAATATCACTTAAATACCTTTTTAAAAACCTCACACAAACTTGCATAAATAGTGCAACAATAACTCAGAAATTTGGTATTGAAATCTGAACCAAGTTTACATAACAATGTGCCAACCTTATTGGCCTCTTAGTATATTCTGATTTTCCTCTCAATAACCATATAAAACACACACTCAAAAACCCCAAGCAATCTGATCTAAACAAAAAATATGATGGATTCAAAACTCCAAAACTATGCAAGTAAAACTAGACAATTTTACATTGAAACTTACAAACTATTTACAAAACACATGCCAATCTTGTTGACTTCTTATTACATCAATTCAAAACTCACATGGGCCTGGTATTAGGCCTGCAACACATGTTTATTTGCAGCATTAAAACCTGCAACACAATACTCTCCTTCAACCTTGCTTTCTTCTTCCAAAGATCAACCTGCAATATTCTTCCTGTAGCTAATCTTGTCTCTCCCCAAACTTGCAAATCTTAATTTTCTGTTCTTAAACCTTAAAAACTGTAAAATTCATGGCTACCAACAACCTCCAAGGCAGGTTTTACAACCTCTTTTCTTCTCTCCCACCTTCCAATATGCAAAAATGAATGATTTTCCACCTTCTGTTGCTTCTTTCAATGCATTTTCCACACCCAAAAGTGCAACTCCCAAGATGTCACTACCCCAACCTACAAAAGAACCTCCAAAGAACATTAAATGAAAAAATAAAAACAACATTTTCATGCTCATCCACTCCCCAAGGAATAATGCTAAGTTTGGACTCCATCTTGGCTCCTCTGCTCCACCTGAATAGGGTCAAAATTAGAAATTTCACAACCATCACCACTTGGGCGCCCATTTTTGATTTTCTATCATTTAGAAAAGAATAAATGAGCTATGGCAAGTTGTAACTCCCAAAAATCCACACCTATCTTTGCATTTTTTTTATTTTTCAAGATTTGACTCCTAAACTATCTCCCACATCAAGATTTTGCAACAATTTAATAAAGTTAATTATTTATTACATTATTTTGGCCAATAAATTGTAATTTATTCTCCAACTACAAAATCACCAAACCTTATGAAATTAAAAATTAAAATACTTCTTTTATTGGTTGATGCAAGATTGCTCTCACAACCCGGGATGCTCCTGCATCACATGGAAATATCTTGCATATTCTTCCTAAATTTCAAGATTTGTGTTTCTTCAAATCAATTTCATCCATTGATTAATTGTATCAGTCCATGTGATTATTCAATCTCCTCCATGGATTTGATCCTTGATCCATGCCAATTCTTCTCATTAATTTGCATCCATTGATTAATCAAATTGATCTTGACCATTGATTCACTCCAAATTCTTATAAATAGCCTCCATTTCATGAGCAATTCATCTGCATTTATTAATAGTAATTAGACTATAGCAAATTTTAGAGCAATTCTTAAGAGCATTTAACAATATAGTATCAATTTTAGGCATTTTCTCCATTGGAGCATCATCAAAAGCTTGTTTCAATCAATGGGATTGGGAAAGGGTTGACATTCTACATCAATTCGACATCAAACCCCAATAGGATTAGCTTTGCATTGGTTAATTAGTTTCTTTTATCAATTTTGAGTACATTTCATGTTTTCATGGCTTCTAATTTTTGACAAGTCGACGCACTTACACTTTACCAGAGTGATACATTTGTAAACCAATGCATTTTTCATGATGCAAACTAGCGCACTTGTGAAATTCCAGAGCACTTATTATCAGAATTCTAGCACACTTTTTTGACAGAGTAGCACACTTGTAGAAAAAACCAGAGAGGTAAAATTTCAAAGTTAATTTGAATCTTAATTTGAATTGATTTATAAACCTAACAAGTTTCTGATATGTGTTTGTTGTTTAGTACTAACAACTTGTAGGTTTGAGCATTGAAGCATGGAGTGAAGAAAAAGTGTTCATTAACACTTGTCTTGTTTAAATTTTCAAAGTATTTCTAAATACTTGTGAAAATGATAACCTAAGAATCTTTTACATTCATGCTTTAGTTAAATAGCACTTCGATTTTGGTTTAAAATAAATTCACACTTCAATTTGGGTTTAAAATCAATTCACACTTCAATTTGGGTTTTAAATCAATTCACACTTCAATTTGGTTTAGCAATGAACAATGCTATGAGTATTTTCAAGTTGGATTAAAATTGAACCAAACATCTTCACACTTCAATTTGGTTTAAAATTGAACAAGACAAATTCACACTTAGTTTTGGTGCTTAAAATGAACATAACATCTATCTTTAGTGCACTAAAATGAACCATTGTCTACTTTCTTTTCTATGATTGGTAAAATTTTAATGCGTATCCTCTCCCTTGTGCTTCGTGCGATCTTGAGTGAAGAGAAATACTTTTAGTTTACAACCTTTTTGAGTCACGCAAGGCTTGCTACATATCCTCTCCCCTTGCGCTTCGTGCGATCTTGGGTGAAGAGAAATAACATTCATTTTTCTTTTATTAGAGAGGGCCTCCCTTGAGATACATCCCACAATGGAGAACTCAAGATGACCTTCAAGCACATTTACCAATGGGTTATATAAAGTATGTGAAAATGAAAGTAAATAGCATAAATTTGCAGACGTTATACCTTGCTGGCCTACTCTCATGCAAACGAATGGGTTGCTTAGGGGAAGCTAGAGACTTTGGTGTCTCCCGTATGAAGTATACTTGTGGTCTTCACGGTGTCATTAAAAACCTTTGTATCTAGAGGCCATCCAAGTTTTCCAAAATTTTTCTTCAAAGTAGTGCACGAGAATAACATCGTTCCCAAAAGTTACTTACCACGTCCAGTTTATGGTTGAGGCATAAAGCTTAATAGTTCATTCTATTTTACAAAGCTAGGAGTATCAAGGTGGTACATGACCTTGGTATTTCCTATTCGAACCCTCCATAAATTCTAATTACATCACTCTTTCGGGGGTGAGGTAAGCGTACTATGAAGAAACACACCTTTACTCCTCTAGGTTGTCATTGACTGATTTTGTTTGAGCTAAACTAGTAAGTCTTATGGAAGAAGGCTTGCGAAATATCCCTCTCACCCATTGAGTCGGTAAAATACATTGCTTGACATTTAAACTAAAAAAAAATCAACATTGTCACAAAATTTTAAACCCATTGAATATAATGGAGTACACTTGAAGAACACTATACTACTACATGACCCTAAGTATATCTTGTTTTTATTAAAAAAATATCTTAGTGGCTTCCTAGTATTTGGGTTCATATCTCTACTCATTATTTCAAAGTTAACCTAGAGGACTATGATTTTAGCATCTTGATTTTCACAAATTTCAAGCTTTGTGGAAAATAATTTGCTTAATTATAGACATCTTAGTTTCAAACATAATCGAGCCGTGTGGTAAAAAAATTTCACATTAATCAAATTTTAAGAATTGAACCACAAAGAAGGTATACCTTGGTCTTATTTTCAAAAAATTTTGGTTACAACAAAAGCACACAAGGAAATGCACACTTAAAGTTGTTTTTATTAAAACAATTTTGGGTATATCACTCCTTCAAAACATCATACCAAAGTTCCTTTAGCAAACAATCATTGAGTCCTCTAGGTTTAAACACTCAAAGGAAAATGCATGTTTATCAACACCTTGATCTTGTCACAAGTTCCTCTTAGGTCTCAAACATTAGGATCAAACAATAACCAACACATTGATATCCAACATCAAACATTTGACATCTCATCTCACCAACAACTTTAAATTTTGGGAAAACAAATCTCCTAGACCAAAGTTTCATCAAACACCATTGAACCTAGCTACATGTTTGGAAACACGTCCCTTTTCATACATTTAGTTGGGTTGGAAAACATCCTTTTGAACAAATTTATCCTAAAGTCACAATTCTACTTCTAAGTTTTACAAGTTCATTAGCATCGTCATCAAAAACATATCAAAACCTAAGTCTAGTTTTGTCCAAGATTAAGAGTTCCTTATCATTCATATCACTCATCCTTTCACCTTTCATAACATCATTGGTACTAAATCCCTTAGAGGTTCACTTTAAATTTTTTTTGAAACAACTCAAGAGTTTCAACAATATAAATTCCATCATACTACTCCAAAAGTTGATCCAATTTTTATGGTAACAAGGTCAAAACACAAGAGAGGCATGGAGCAAAACCAAAATTTATCTATTATGAGTGATCCAAACCAACAAAATCTTGCAATGCAAGAATTCGATCCTAGAGGTTTCACAATCCAATCTCAAAATCCACCACAACCTCCATCACAAAATCCACCTCAAACTTCACAAGAAATGGGGTACCAAGTAGAGGATGTTACCAATAATCCCAATGAACTTACTGTAGATGAACTACTTGAGTTGCAACATGATCCTAAGAATCACAATCTTATCATCATCTGTGTGAGTACATGACCATTGAGAGTGGGGGGGTGAATCAATGGTCAAATAAAACCAATCTCAAAAACTTATTTTCCTTGACTACACAAATTTTTTATATATATACTTCATGAAAGAACTAAAAGATATGAAAATTATAGCATCACATGTGAATGAAGAAAACTCAACCAAGTATTCATCAACACACCATCAAGAAGACATGAGACACCAAGTTTATGAGCGGAAAAACCCTAAAAAAGGGTGAAAAAACCACTCTTCAATAAAAGCTCTATTAGGCTTCACTAGCCAAAAATTTCTATTTACAGATTGTGTCTCACTGACTGCACAACAAGCCTCACTGGCTGAATATCAGGTCTCACTGGAAAAACTTCAACAATACAATGACAATATTTAAGCAGATAAACGTAAATTACAAAGGGTTTCTCTGTTTCTCTACAATTCATTTACAATTCAATGACCTTTATTTCTGCATCTGCAAAAACACTATCTCTTTCACTGCAATTCATATATTTCTTCATTAGAAATTCAACTACAATTCTCCAATTCATTCAAATGCATTTCATCATTTCTTTCAACTGCATCTCACCACTTCATTCAACTGTATCTTCCATTCACAAATTATTGTATTTTCAATTCACATATTTCTACATCTTCAATTCACAAATTTGTCTATCCTTATATCAATTATCTACACCTTCAACTCATAACACTCTACATCTTTATATCACAAATTTGTATCTTCATTTCACAACTTCTCATATCTGCAAACACTAACAACCTTGTCTCTGTTCTTTTGCAATATATAAACTTATCTCTACTCTTTTCAATAATAGAAACTTGTCTATGCCTTTTTAATAACATAAATGTCTCAAATTTTTCCTTTTTTCAATTTGATATTCAAGTCTCCTTTACTCTGCACTATCTCTCAAAACTATGGTATCATCATCTCAAAAGATTCACTTCAACATTGCCTAAATATAGTTACCAAGCTACATAGACTTGAGAAATACTCATTTCACTTTCCTGCTATACTCTACATTCTTTCATTTACTATGTTTTTATCTTCATACCTTCTTTCACTTCTAATCCATACAACATACAAAGGCAAAAATCTTTTCTTCAAAATTGGTGCCAACACCAATAACCAATGACTTTTCATTTCCAAATAGAAACAACACTGCAAAAACACTTGAGACGTTCCACCTCCCATCAAACTAGGTTCCATAGGAAGTAACTATTAGAAACTTTAAATAGGAGCCGTCGATCTTCTCTTGCCTCCAAAATCAGCTTTTAAAGAAAGTCATTGATAAACACTTAAACGATTTAAACAAGCCTTTTGACTTACTCGACAAGTAACTAGATACAAGGGGGGTGGTTGAGGAATGTATCAAAAGCCTTGAGCAAGTCACTTAAATAAATAGTATTTGGTGACTATGAGTCACTTTCAAAATATAAGAAAAAATGAACTTTCTTTAAAAACCCTTATAAAACATGAAACCCTAGATCCTTAGAAAGATAAAAGTCTTAGGGTATTAAAGGAAATTAGACTTTTATGTTGTGAATCATAATTTTTTTTCACCAACTTCCTTATGAAACATTCAAATGTTTGCTGTGATACGTCTTAGATGAAATTCATGCCTTTGATGCACTAATACTATGCTTTGAAGCTTTGATGCTCTTTGAAGTACCTTGAAGCTTTGATTGCTTGAATGACTTGAAATTTAATGAAAAATTGCTTTGATGCTATACCTTGATGAAATGGTTTTGACTTGAAGTACCAAAATACTCACCAACCACTGCCAATGCAAGAAACTCATGGTGACACTCCTTCATGCAACAAACTTTGACATCAATGACAAATCAATGCCAATGCAACAACACCATGATGAAATTGAATCCAACCCAATATATGTTGGCCTTGGCAAAAGGAGCTAAACTCCCTTCCACATTTGAATTGAACACTCTAATAGAACAACCTTTGGTGAATGTTGCATCCATTCCTAAAAAATTTGGCACACAACCCTTGGTCCAAAATGTTGTTCAATCCATCACCCAACCATCCTCATCACATGTACCAATCCAACCTTTAACTTCTAGGATGGTTTCATCTAGTATATCCCCTTAGTACTTGAAACATCTCCATCCCCTAAAACATCTATCAAACACCCCCTTGGTACTCAAAACAAAAGAATCCCCCAAAAAATATCCATCCCTCAGCACCCTCAACACCCTCAACATCTAAACATGCCACTTACATCACATGCTTACAACATAAACATGACACCAACATTTCGTGCATAACCATATTCTTCAATCACAACAAATACCCAAAATATTCAAACCAATGTCCCTACTATCTAACAACCCCAAGTCAATCTCCAAGGACAAATGAACACAAAATTACAAGGAAAATCATCCACATTTCAAGGTCAATCATCACAAAACCATCCAATTGATCCCCAATATCAAATGGTTCCACATCAAGTGCCTCAACATCAAGGAAATTCATTGATCCAAAACAACCAAGTCAATCAAGGTAATCCTCAAAATAAATTGGTCCCAAATCAAGGTTATCCACTAACATCACAACACCAAGTGGCGTCATATAAAGTATCCCAACCTTTGGTTCAAAATAAAGGGATCCCACAAACAATGAAAAATCAAATGGGTCCTCAAACTTATATTCCTCCATCACAATCCCAAATTTTACAAGGACTTATTGCACAACAAAATCAAGGACAATTTTCACAACAAACTAAACATGTACCAAATCAAAGTCAAGTGTCTAACAATCAAAATTTGGTCTCACATCAATACCAAAATCAACTCAATCCTTCATCACAAGCCACTCACAACATGATTCCCAAAATCCATCACAAAATACAAACATCCCATCAAGCCAATACATTCAATCAAACCAATATGTCCCAAATCAAAACACCATTCCATCACCTCAAACACAAAATTCTTTGGCTTATCAACAATCTATTGTGTATCAACAAGCATAAACCCAATTTCAAGCACAACAAGCACACGCCCAATTGCAAGAACAACAAGCACAAGCTTAATTGCAAGCACAACAAGCCCAATTATGAGCTCAAAACTTGCCTTGCAAGCGCAACAAACACAAAAAAACCTACATGCACAACAAAAATATGCACAACAAAAATAATTTATTGTACAACAACAACAACAAGGCTTGTATTTCAACCAACAACAACCATATGAAAATTCGTAACAAAATGTCTTGAACCAAAATATGCAAAGGAGAATACAACACTGCACCACCATTATAACCATTCAATCTGCAATATCAAAACAATCCATCATACACACCATATAATACATTCAACACAAACACTCCCCCTTATCAAAATCCCGCATACAATTCATCTACAATTCCTCAATATAACACATATGATCCACCACCAAGAAATCCTCAAAATGATCTTTCCTCGCAAATCAGAATGCTCACAACATATTCAAGATATCCAATTAAGGAAAATGAAGAAATTTTATGCACAATGAGACTTGTGTCCATATCCTTTTGGTCGTAACATTGCAATGCTACCATTCTCGCTAGGATTTGAAATCCCCAAATTTGACAAATACAAAGGGCGTAGAAATCCAAAAGATCAAATTAAGGAATTTTGTGGCATGTATGGAAGTATCATACAATGACTCATATTTGATGCATCTTTTCCCACATAGTTTGGGAGGCTAAGCCATAGAATGGTTCTCGGATCTACCTCTTGGAATCTGAACTTTTCAAGAAATAATAGATTAGTTTGTAGAACACTTCTCCTACAACCTTGATATGGACGTAAGTTTGGAAGAACTTTATACCCTAAAAAAAAACAAGGGTGAATCATTTGCAAAATTTTTGCAATGATAGAGGCATAGAGCTAGTAAATGCAAATGGCCAATTCCTGAAAAGCAACAAATAGAGATCATAATTTCCAATGTGGAAACAAATTTATCCTTCTAACTAAAAGTGCAATGTGTCTCAACATATGAAGAACTCATCCCTAGGGGCCTTAACATTGAAAGATCCCTCATTGCACAAGGAGAAATGCAAGCCTACAAAGATAATCGACCATCATCTAGTTCTAATGACAAACCCCATAAATGGGCCAAAAACAAGAACGTTACTAATGATGGCATAGTTGATGCGAAAGTGGTGCTAAGTACTCCAAAATAGATGAACACCCAACAAAAAAATTCATAACAGAACACACAACAACCAAACACATAGCCACAAAACAAACAAAAACCAATCAACAATGCAAACCCGCAAAGAGGACCACCCCCTTGAAACAATTACCGTCAATGATGCAAATACACACCTTTGGGGGAACCTATTGAAGTGGTCATGAAAAAATTAGTGCAATCTAATCTCATCACACTCCCTAATTATCAAAATTACCAAGAATCCCAAGTCAAACCACCATGGTATAGAGAAGAGGATCTTTGTGATTTTCATAAAATCAAGGGACACAAAACATCAAGTTCAATGAAATTCAAAAATTTCATTCAATATCTTACTAACAACAAAGATGTAACTGTGGATTGACAATTGGGAAATCAAGACCTTAAAATATAAAAGAATCCAATGTTGGATTATAGCAAGGGAAACCATAATGGTAAAGGGAAGGACTACCACAATGTAGGTCATGTTTAAAACAATGTGGTAGCATCTTGTGATCATTTTATATCCGTCATCACAATTAAAGGACCTACTGCAGAGTGTGGAGTCACCACACGTAGAGGAAAAGTCACCATCCAAGGAGCACCATCACAACTTAGGGAACCACCCTCACTACCAAAGTTGAATCCCAATGATTATAACCTTTTGGACAAATTGAAGAAGACCCTCACCCAAATCTCCATCTTAGAGTTATTGAAAATATCTCCTGCACACAGGGAAATCCTAGAGAAGGCTTTATCCTTGTCATCCTTACCAGATAATCTTGATACTAAACAATTCCAGGCTATGGTCAGACACATCACCACCCCTCATCTTTTCACCTTTTTTGAGCAAGACCTTCCTAGGCAACCATTGCATAATCACACATTGCATCCTGAGGTCCTCATCCACAAAAAAGAAGTTAAAAAAGTCTTGGTAGATGGAGGAGTTGGCCTTAATATTTGTACCCTTTAGCTAATCAAGAACTTGGGTTATTTCGAAGATGTCATTGAAAAGGATAAAGGTGTTACCATAAGAGCATATGATGATCAAGAATGGGTTTCTTAAGGCACAATCAAAATTCCCATCCAAGTAGGACCCACAATTGCAAAAACTATTTTCCAAGTGCTTGACCTTGACCTACCATATAATATCCTTCTAGGTTGTCCATGGATTCATGCCATGCAAGTTGTAGCTTCCACCTACCATCAATGCATTAAGTTTCCCTATGAAGATAGAGAAATCACAATCCATGGCAATCCCAAACCCTTCTACTATTTCAAGAGCCTAGAAGAAAAGTAATATAGGATCCCACAAGTGCCTAAGAATGATGAAGTACCAATACCCTCTTTGTTCATTGACCCATCTTCCCTATCTTCCACCTCCGAATCAAAGACACCAATCTTGCAGAATATCCCTGATATCAAAGAAGTGATCAAAGACAATGGTTGTGGAGATTACAACTTGAAAAAAAATTGTAATTGGAGAATTTCTTATTTCTCCTAGATCTCATGGGAAGCCTCAACCTATTAACAAGGTATCAAAGACAATCAAGATAGCATCTACCACTTTCACAAAGTGGGGAGATTTGAACAAAGAAATGATTGTTGAGGAAAATGTATCATAATTGCTATATCGAGATAACAAACCAAATCCCATTCTTCCAATGGAAGATGACAAAAAAGGATTGTAGTTGATGAAG
Organism: Sequoia sempervirens; assembly: GCA_007258455.2. NCBI lineage: Eukaryota > Viridiplantae > Streptophyta > Pinopsida > Cupressales > Cupressaceae > Sequoia > Sequoia sempervirens. Next base: position 114,223,078 of record VDFB02000363.1, on the reverse strand, counting down.
GGTTGGGGATATAACAAGAATGAAAAGCCAGGCCAAAAAAATAATGGTTTGCTGGATCTTCTTGCTCCTGATAAACAACCTAAGAATCTTGGTCTTGGATGTACCACAAGCAAAGTGACCATTTGTGGCAAGGGTGCTTCTATTAAGGGAGTCAAATCTTCCTCTTGGTTACCTACATTGTGTAATGAAACCATCAATGAATTCCACCTCAATATCACATACCTATTTAAGGATACATGGATATTCATGATAACCACTACATCCTTTACTTCCAATAGCCAAATCACTAAATTGAAACTAGTCTACCCTCAACTTATAAACTGGGACCAACGAGGACTGCCTATTCTAGATTCATTCAAAAATGATGAAGCTATATCTGAGTTCATGGGGATTTATGACTACATGCCATATGGGGATCACAAAGTAGGTTTCGACATTGAACTGGATACACAAGTCTACTATGGGGAAACGATTGAGTCTCTCAGTCACAAAATGGAAAATATGATAATCATGTCTTGATTCTTTAGTGAAAACCACACTGTGGCACTTTTCAATACTAAAATAGTAAAAATAAAGGATGCATGTGATGGTAAAAACCTCTCTGAGGTGCTGAAGGATGAGGGATTCAATCTTCCCCTTAGTGCGATACATCTAGAAAAATCAGCAGTGCTTGCCAAAAAATCCAATCCAGTCAATGTAGGGATAGATGGGGCACCACAAATCACTTTCTATGCAGAATCACTCCTTGATGAATGAGAAAAAGAAGTTAGCAACATTCTTGAAAGAGAAAAAGGTAAATTTTGCATGGTGTTATGTAGACATACCGAGCCTTGATCCTGAGGTAGTTGTTCAGGCAGTGTATCCTCATGCTAAACTAGAAAAGAAAAAGATAAGGAAAATGCATCCGTAGATAGCCTTATTGGTCAAACTAGATTTGCAAAAGCTTCTTGACATGGGATGTATTAGGCCAATAGATTATCCTGAGTGGGTTTCAAACCTCGTACCTATCTCAAAACCCACTTGGGGCATCAAAATATGTATTGACTTTAGAGATTTAAACAAAGCATGTCCCAAGGATGACTTTCCTCTTCCCAACATTGACATCATTGTGGATCTAACTGTAGGACATGAGATGCTTTCACTCATGTACAGGTTCTTAGGGTACAATCAGATCATGATAGCTGAAGAAGACAATATAAAACAATGTTTACATGTCCATGGGGAATGTATTGTTGGAATGTGAGGCCATTTGGTATGAAGAATGTTGGAGCCACATATCAGAGAGCAATGAAATTTATTTTTAATGATATGATTCATAAGACTTTAGAAGACTATGTGGACAACATTCTGGAAAATTCAAGAACAAGGAAGGAACATCTAGAGGTGTTAGGGCCAATCTTTAACAAACTCGAAGAGTAAAAGGTGCGGTTGAATCCAAAAAAGTGCATCTTTGGTGTAACATCAAGAAAAATCTTAGGATACATTGTGTCACAAAGGGAAATCAAGATAGATCCAACTAAGGTCAAGTCAATTTTGGATATGGAACCACCATAAACATTGAAGCAACGATGAGGTTTACAAGGGAGATTACAGTCTATCAGAAGATTTATAACACAACTGTCAGATAAGATTCATCCCTCTTCTCACCTTCTTCACAAGGGGATAGCCTACAAATGGGATGAGAAATGTGACAAAGCCTTTCAACAACTCAATGATTACCTATTGACACCCCTAGTCCTTATGCCACTAATGTTGGAATATGGTGTTGTACACCATTGCATAAATTGATTTATCATAATATTGTAATTAAATAATTATTTAGTTGTCATTCACCTTGGTGGTGTGGATAATCATGTGCTAGGTAATTATTTGGGGACCACTTGATGTTGTATTGTAACACTATATTATTATTTAATGTGTGGGAGACATGTGATAATAATTTAATATTGGGGAAATATTAAATAAAGTGATGTCTTAGTAGCCAATATTAAATAAGGGGTTGGCTATCATTATTGAGTCTTTTTTAAGAGTGCATATGTGAAGCTTGGCATGGGATGTGTGGATTCATGCTTGAAAACATGGAGATGCATTGGAGGACTTGATGCTTTAGAAGTGTTCATTGTAACTCTTGTATTTGCTTTATGGCTGATTAATATGATGGAGTATGGATGCTTTTGGAGGTTGGGTTTTTCCCTCTTGATGTTTTTCCTAGGGTATATCTTGTGTCATCTTTGATGGGTATGTTGTCTATTCTCTTGCATATGGATTCTAAGTACATATTTGCATGAATATCTCTTTTGGGTTATGTGGAAATTATCATTAAATGGCTGCAACTTTCCTTACAAGTGGTATTAGAGCTTTCAAGATTGAAGATTTTTTGTTATAACCCCAGGTTGAGAAGATATTGCTCAAAGTTTGAATCTATGCAATGCATGGGAGAATGAAATAAATAGCAAGATATGAGGGTTTTGCAGGTTGTTTATTGTAGATCTAAGGGTTTTGGGTTTGCTGTTATGATGGGTTGTTTGTAGATTTGGGGTGTGAAAAAAATTGGCTAAAAAGGATTTCTTGGTTGTGCATTCAAATGGGGGTTTTGTGGGGTAAATTTTCCAAATGACATCTTGGGACAAAATGAACCTCATGGTTGGATTCAGGTTGGTCAAGAGATGAATTTTGATATAAAATTCAAGATATTTTGGTGACAGTGAAAAAAATGCAATTTTTTTAGTCAAACCCCCTTTTGTAGGCCGTACAAACATCATTATTGTTGTAGAGAATAAAAAATTATTAAAAAATTAATGTTCGTTGGTCTTCAAAAAAATATTACCCTGAAAAAGTCAATTTTTTAATAAAAATAATCAATAGAAAATATCGATGAAATTGGTTATAATAGATTTTTTTTAATAAAAAATATAATATGAATTTTTGGGGGGGGGGGTGGGGGTTCGGCCCACCCCCCGTCATACCCTGCATGATTGGCAGACTGCCAATGGCAGGTACTTCCACTGGCAATTTTCCCTTTCCCATACAGAGCGGTATAACCTGTTGGTAGTGGCAGTGTTTGTCATTGATGTCAAAGAGGTCAGTATTGGTGCAGAGGAACCTGAGGAGCTATGGTGTCATATGCAAAGGTAATTGGTTGATACATGTCAAAGGTGACAGACACAAATCAGGTACATGTTTGATGCTTGTTATTTTCCAAAGGATCCTCAAAGTTTATGGTTGCAAAGTTCTTGTTCATTGGTGTTGGTGCTTGATGATCTCCAAAGGAGAGGTATTTATCAAAGGCAAAGGTATCTATAGATGCTAGACATGTGATGTCAAAGGTGTTGATACAAATTGATGCTTGGTGTTGAAAAGGAAATGTTGATGGTGCTATATGGTGGTTGGCATAGGTCATGATTCAACCACAATGTTATGCATGGCTTCTATTCATGTAGCATGGAGTTGATTCTCAGTGATGAGGTTTTGATGAATTCTTCATACTTTGTAACCTAGATCAATATGGAATTAAAAAAAACCCTAAAGACCCAAGGGTTATGCTTTTTACATGAAATGCTAAATCTCAAGTGCACTTTTCTTATATTTTAAAAGTGACTTGCTATAGGCAGTGATAGATTATTTAAGTGACATCATGAAGGGTTCTAAAGTCATTAACAACTGGTCTCTTCTCTTGGTAAAACTGACTGAATAGGTAAAAGCTTCCTTTCTCACCATCGAAAAGAAAATTGATGGCTGATATTTAAAGATGACTGAGGCGGCAGTTTAAAATCCAAGGGATCTCATTTAAAATCAATGAACGGTTAATTTCCAAGACTTGAACTTGATGGGAGATTGAGTGTATTTTGATTCTCTTGCCTTCAATAACTTGAAGTTGAATAGGTGGATGGATAATCTCTATTGGCGCCAATTTGAAAGTATCCTTTTTGGTTTTTGTATGGAATATGTGTATATGTTGATGTTATGCAGTGAGTAGGAGTTTTTGATGTGAATTCATATGATAATATGACAAAAATATGTAACCTTTTGGTATGTGGAATAGATGTGAGGACACAGTGAAAGGCTAGAGATGATATTGATACTATGTTCCTCTATGAAATATTGTGTGGCAACAACGTGTGAAGGTAGAATATTAGAGCATTAAGAAGGGCTTCGTATGTAGAATGGGATTCATGAGAAAATGTTGAAAGAAACTATACCATGTTGGTGATCAGATGATAAAGAGGAAGATGTTTCTTTTGTAACAGGTAACAAAGCTTGAAAGATCTGGTTTTTTCAATGTGGTTCTGTGCTTAATAAAGGTTGGTGAAAAACAATGATATCTTGTTTTTATGAAACTATGCAAAAGTGAGGAATATTGGGGTTGTAATGGTTTTTTTTTTCACTGCATAGTATAGTATATCTACCAGTATTCTTGTGTAACTTCCAATTGAAGTCTAGATTATGTGAAGGTTTTAGAATACTATGATAACATGATTCTGTCAAGTTAATGCAAAAGTTTGAGGAGTTGAATGATTTGAATATCAGTATATAAAGAAGTCTTGTAGCTTTGCTTGACTACATTCATCAAATGTTTCTTTTTCACTGATCAACATGGTATGAATGGATGTACAAGTTCCTGAGACAAATTTTTTGTGTTTGTAATCAAAGAAGGTTTATGGTTAGGAACAATGTTTTGATTTGCACATAAGGGTTTGTTTAATTAGTGAGTTATAGTGCATTGGAATTGCTAAAATGTTGATTGTCTTTACAGAAGGATTACTTATTTTTGTGTCATATGAAGAAAGTAGATAAGATGTCAATAGAAGATTTAATTGTTCAATGATTTTTTTATTGTGTTTGTGAAAGGGGAGTCTTGGAGACATGCAACTCTCATGGTCAAATCATGATGATTGCAAGAGGAGTCAATGCATTATATAGAATTGTGTTTTCCTGATTGTTGGCATATACCATGGTAAGGTTGGATAGGTGTTTGATAGAACTGTGATATGTATGGAAATAGAGTAACCCTCTGGTTTGTACTTATTTCTTTTGAAATGGTGTTGATTGGACTGTAAGGAAGTTTGGGTTGCTAGTGAGGCATGATGTTCAGCCAGTGAGGCTTGTTTTGATAGTGAGGGTTGTATTGCTAGTGAGGTCCAGTGAGGCATACAATCTGTATTTAGCAAGATTTAGCTAGTGAGGCTTAATAGATCAATTTTTTTGAGTTTTTTTTCACCCTTTTAGGGTTTTTCTACTCATAAATCCTTTGTCTAGTTATTTTCTTGGTGGTGTGTCTCTTTGTGCATAGATAGTTATGTCTGATTCAAATATAGTGTTCTGATTTGCACATCTATGTGATTTTCATAACATTCAACATCTAGTGTCCTTGAATAATCAAGTGGTTTAAGTTTTTGAAATTGGTTTTATTTGACCACTGATTCACCCCTCCTCTTAGTGGTCCTATACTCCAACAAGTGGTATCAGAGCAACAGGTTCCCTAAAAAAGTTTAATCAACTTGGGTTGATCTTGGTGGTGGAGTACAATGGAAAAAATAAAAAGAAACAAAGAAAAAAGAAATACTTAACAGAGTGCTAAACAAAAAGCACAACCTAAACCAAGTAAAAATGTTGATGAAGAAGCAATTAAGAGAAATGATATACAAACTGAAAAAGATACAAGGTTAGAAGATGATTTTATAGTTGAGAATGTTGACAAATAACGAGATCACTTTGTGAGTGAATTTGAACATAAGTATGATGAATATGATTGTGAAATTGATATTGAAGGCGATCTTATTTGTGCCCTTGAAGAGATTAAGAAACTCAGGTTGGAGAATCAAAGATTAAAGTTGCAACTCCATGAAGAAAAGATGTCCAAGACTAAAACTCTTTCAGACCTTCAAGAAGTAGAAAAGCTGATATAAGATTTGGAGGTGCAAGTTGTAGAAGTTAAGAAAATAGAAGAAGTCAAAAGCCAGTTTAAACCAAAAGAGGTTGATTTTGAAAGGTATGAATGAAAAATAGTTTCTTTGAGAAAGGATCTAGAAAAGACATCTTCTATGCTGCACAAGAATCTTCAATTTGAAAGAGCACTGAATGCTTAAATGAAATGTTAAGAAATAAAAAATGTCACAAGGATACTACTGGGTTAGGTTTTGAAAAAGGGCATAATTCTAAGGTTAGAGAAACACCAAGGAAGAAAATAGATCTAGACTATCATTCTGCTGCTCCTAAGACTGAAGACAAGAAGAAGACAACAAAAAGTACTCCTACACAAGCCAACGACAACAAGTTTAGAAGATCTTTCCATTTAGAACATCATCAAAAGTCAAGGTTTGAAAATTCTTTTCATGGTTATTGTTGTGTCGCAAAAAATATATATATTTGGACATTTTCACGCTCATTTGGGTCTTTCTTATGGATGTTGGCTTTGTTTTTCCTAGATTTAATTTTGTAATGTGGTCAACACATTCACATTAGGTCTTGGACCCTTGTAAATCAATAAGAATTCTATGATGTATTATAAAAGTGTTGTGAACTGTTGTAACCCACTTTCACACTTTTCTAGGACCCTTTTATTATAATTCATTTGAATAACCTCTTTTTATCACCTGCCAAGCCTTATTTCAAAGTCTTGTAAATAGTTGTAACAAACTTTCACACTTTTCTAGGCTTGTCATCAATAACTTGACCCTTTCTTATGTTTAAATGGCCCCTTAATGCACTTAAAGGCCCTACTTAAGTGTGTTTCAGAGAATAATCCCGTTAAAAATCATTAAATACACTTTAATTCTTGACACCCATTAAAATTTCCTTGGTGGGACCAAGTCGCCATAAGGGGCGACTTAATCCCACTTGGCACAAAAAATCAAAATTATTTCAAAATTATGGCTGGTTATTATTTTCTAGACCTTGAGGCCGGCTTGTGATGTGGTATTTTTGGGAAATTTTGTATAATCAAGTATAAATAAATGGTTTTCCCCTCATTTTCCATCTTCTAATCTCTTAATTTCCTTAATACCCTAATTTATCATTCTCAAGCATTCTAGGCATTATCAAGTCTACATTCATTGGAGCTTCTACTTGTATATCTTCAGATTTCTACATCAAGGGTTTGGTGAGTTGTAGCATTGCATGTTGTTCTTTCATCATTCTCTTTCCATTTTATTTCATTTTCAAGGGTTTGATTACGAAATTGGGGTTTGACCAAGGCAAACCCCTATTCACTAACCCTTAACCCTTTTTCCCCTCTTTGCATGTGTGTTTTGCAAGTCTTGTATGAAAATTTGTCAAAGAGAAAGGTGTTAAAAGGTGTCATCAATCCATCCAAGTCTTTCAAAGTCAACAAATCCATAAAATTAGCTTGAAGATCATCTACAAACCAAATTTTGCATATTTAGATCCAAAAACTTATCAAGAACAAAAGTATAGATTGAAGGCTATAGATTCATGTCCCAAATTTCTTGAGATTCACAGGTGGACTAAGTCACCATCTAGGGAGAATTAGTACCACTGTCAGGTCTGAAAAGTGTTTTTTTCATTTCTGGATACCCTTTTGACTGAAACCTATTTCGATAGAATCTCCCCGAAACAAGACTAAGTTACCTAGCTTGGCATAAGTGTCCTAGTCACTAACTCATTTGACTGCAAAATCCGATGAATTTTTTTGACGAAATATGTATAATTTGATGTATTGTCAGGTGCTTGTAAAATTTGATGTGTAATTTTCAACCTTTTAAAAGTTTATCCCTGACGTTCGTTGAAATTTTGACGAAATTGGGTTTCGTACAAACATGAAAAATAAGAAAAAAATCAAATTGTGGCTGACATAAAGAAAAGTGAGTTTGCTGATTTATTGTGACAGTGTTTTGCTATACTTGTGAATTTTCTCTACTTGAGACAATTTGTGGAGAACTAAGGACGATTTTCTTGGGAAAAAAAAAAAAATTCAAGAAGATATCGCCAGTTGAGGGTAGTCATTGTCTTTTGTAGAATTCGGTTGTGAAGTCAGATTTGTAGTTCTAGGTTTGAAAATCATATTTTAAAGCAATATGTCATCATATTTCATTTTTAGAGGTTTAGGGTTTTAAAATTTCGTCCCAGATTTTGTTGTGTGGAATCACCATAAGATCACAACCAAGGAACAAATTCTTGTGACTGTAATTATGTGATCCATAACTCTATTGGTCATGTGGCATAGTTGTGCTATAACAAATACAAGATGCATTCATGTGTGACCCAAGTTTAATGTGGCTATGTTGTGATAAAAATGGAGGGACTCATATAATGTAGTTAATTCAGGTTGTATAATGTAGGTGTTAATCATCATTGGGTGCATTCAGGTTGTCTCAAGTTTAACAGGTTACGATGTAATTATAGCATGATCCAAGAGTGTTTACCTCTTGCTGCAATAAAGAGCCTATAACTCTAGTTGATATGCAGAGTGGTTGTATTATATCAATTATGTAGTGCATTCAAGCACAACCCATGTTTAATGGGCTATTCTAGAGAGTGATCAAAATTTTCTAAACCTTATGAATGTTACTTAAAAGTGTATAGCTTAAACTACAAACCAAGTTTGTTACATATTTGATTGCAATCTTGGGTTACCACAAACTATAATAATGTGATTTGCTAATAACCATTATGGAAAGTATTAAAGCAAGTCCCATGCTATATAGGATACATTTCCTTGATCAGGTTTACATACTTTAATGATCAAACACAAGCTTCCCACACACTTTAGGATACAATCCAAGATCATACCACAACCTTGTCAAGACAACTAATTTTATGACCCAAGATTTAAGGTTGTTTTTTAATACCAACAGAAGCATTGGTAAGATCATGATTAGGGTACAAACCCTAAGCCTCTGTAGAAACATAAACAATAACTCTAGTGGATTAGTGAGGTTGCAATACCAGAAAGATTGAGACATTGTAGCTAATAACAAAATCTTGCAATCTAAAGATTGTAGCTAATAACAAGCACACTATGTAGCTTAGTGACATTTGTAAATGTAATCTACGGTAAGAAGAATGACAGTCACTTGAGATGTGACAGTCAAAAAAAGGTTGAGCAGTGACAAGATAATAAAACTCAAACCTTGCATAGTAAAGTGGAGATTTTAACAGTGAGTTTCCTTACCCCCTTGCTGACCTTAAGGGTTTTTCAAATGCTTTTGGTAGTGTTAGACAAGGCAAATGCAATTAGGGAATGACTGTCCAAATGAAGTAACAGTGGTAATCATAGGTTCAATGTTTCTTCTTAGCCATTAATGTATAATGGAGGTAGTGGATTGCATGTTTGAGCAGTGTTTTGAGACTCATCAAAGATGGGAGAATAGTGAATAATACCTTGTGGACCGTGAAGTAGTGTCAATAAGGTTGAAGGATCTTAAGATCTACAATACCATGAAACAATAAGTCCCCTATAGTAAGTAGGTAGTCTATAGGGCATAGTTTGATTTTATAGAAGGATGCTCATGAAAGGAATCTTCAAGTGATAATGAGTGAGAGTTTTGAGATTGCAGTTGAGGGTGCAATACCCAGTCTTAAAGGAAGTTAGCAAAGCAATAAATGTGCAAGAAAATCAAATCGTACACAACAAACAATTCACAATGTTATCTTGCATAATGCCTTGAGTTTGAAGACAAAATTCTCATTGTATCTTGATGAAAGTGGTGATCTTAATGGTCAATCACTGGAAACCATGATTTTAAAACATGCTATTGTGCTTATGGAGGCAACATTTTAAGCAAGGCAATGAGTGGTGGTTTGGAACAATGGCAGGTATGAAGGACTTGCTTTATATGCATACTATACAGTCTAGCTTAAGACAACGTTCTTAGAAGAGATTGAAGGTGGATTATGGAACTCAAGGGTTACCATGAAAAGAATTAAAGCAAAGACTGAGATCTATTTAAAAGTAATGGTCATGAAGATATTAAAGATGTCACATGCAAAACCCTAGTAGCTAGAGTTATAAATACAGTGCCAAAGAGGATAGTGTGCTAGGGAAAATTTAGATCTCCACATTATCTAATTACAGGGAAATACATCATTTATTTATTTTTTAATTAGAAAAAATCATTCTAAACCCTATATAGGATACATTGATACTTCAAAAGCCTCTGAAGGAATTTGAGATTATGCAAATATATGTCAAGTAAATACCTAGATTACAAATAATAGCGGGAACAATGTAAGATTTGTTGAGCATAGTAGTAATGAGATAAGCAGCAATGAATCCTATGCCTCCTTTCACACACATCTCCTCACCATTCTTTGTCATTCTTTACTGAAACAATTCTCCATTTTGGTAGTCTATGCTTGAAAATAATGTTTTGATGAAGGTTTCAGAGTATGTTTATTAAAATGAAAACTCCATTCTGGTGGGCTACGCCTAAAAATAAGATTTTGACAAAATTTTTAGGGTATGTTTATTAAATTTTTAGAGTATTTTGGCGGGCTATATTCTTGATTCTGTAAATGATTTATTCAAATGGATTGTGACTAAATAAATGACTAACTATTTAGTCATTTTTATTTGTGTGACTAAATAATTTTTAATCAACGACCAAACTAGTAATTTATTTACTCATTTATAGCTGAGTTGCAAAAAATGAGCAGAATTTAGTCATTTTTAGTTGTGACTAAAAGTTTTAGTCACCTAGTCATTTATTTTCCAAATTCTACTAGTGTGTGCTTCCTTGTGCGATTAGGGCTCTCTCAATGTTGAGGAACCTAGGGATAAGCTCGTCATAAGAAGTGACACATTGCATCTTTAACTAAAAGGATAAATCCGTATTGAAATTAGCAATGATGATTCTGACTTGTTGCTCCTTAGGAATGAGTCACTTGATCTTACTAGCTCGCTACCTCCATCATTGTAGGAAGTTTGCGATCAAGTTCAATATTATGATTTTAGGAGTCTAATGGTTGGAAATAATAGTAAAATAAGAATTTAATAAGTTTTGGAATTAGAATTTTAAAGTGTTTTTTGGGGTCATTAACTTTAGACTATCTTCTCTTTTGCAGGGGTGGTTGCATGCCAATTTTTTTTGGTGTAAAATATCAGAATTATTAGATTTTGTTACTTGTTTATGAATAAAAATTATTGGAGTGTGAGTTTGATATTTTTTAAATATCTAAATAGTCAAGCTTGGTAAAGAAAAATCATATTAGATAATATTAGTCCAGAACAAAATGAAGAGACACTTGATGGATTGTGGGCTAGATTGAAAAGAAAGGGTGATGGGAAATGTTATTGTCCTTGCAATAATTGCAAGGGCTTAAAGACGAGATGACTTTTAATCACAACAACTGAGAAACATTGTAGGAAACATGGTCATGTTGAAGGGGGACATGATTATCATCCATTGGTAAGTTGTTCATTATATGTGTTTATATTGATTGAATTTGTAAATGTTTATATCGTTTTAAAATTATATATATATATATATATATATATATATAATCACTTGATCATGATCATGGTTTATTTGTGTCTATCATTATTATAAAGGTGGGGCACCCTAGGGTACATGATATGGATTATCATGGCCCGAGAATGTGGTTTTGAAAGCGGATGAACATGGAGCTGTGAATATCGAAGATGAAGTTAATGATCCTATGGAAGAAGATGATCATGCGCTAGAAAACACAGTTGAAGATGATGGTACATATACATTGATCCATGACACATTTAGTGGCAGAGCTGATCATGATGATAGAGATGACTTTGATGATGTTGATAATTTACCTGTACTTGAGAAGGCATACGAGCCCCTTTATGAAGGCTGCCAAACAACTCTTCTCTCTGCTGTATTGTTGCTGTTGAGCTTGAAGGTTGTGAATGGTTTATCAAACATAGCAATCTCACGGATGTTAAGGTATGTCATATATGTCATCTTTTTTCATCTATTTTAATTGTTGTTAGTTCATCACTAATAAATAAAGGATGAAATATGTACCATTAATATTCTTTATTATTAACAAATTATTTTTTGTTGTAGATTGATTGGTGAATTTTTGTTACCACCATCAAATATTTTATTTCGCTCATACCGAGATTTATCTAGCATTATGAAATATATCAGAATGGAGTATCAAGCAATAGATGCATACCCCAATGATCATATTATATATCATAAAAAAATGAATTTGCAACATAATGCCCAAAATGTCATATCAGTAGATATCAAATAGATCAACTAACAAAAAAGGTGCCTCACAAGGTTCTTAGTTATATTCCCATTATTCCACATATGCAACAATTATTTAGGTGTGAAAGCTTAACACAATTTATGGATTACCATGCACATAATAGAAGTGGAGATTACATTCTTCGAATGCCTATTGATGGTTCTGCATTTAGGGACATGGAGGGAAAATGGCCATACTTTAAAGAAGAATCTCGTAATCTCAGGCTTTCATTGAGAGTAGACAGTGTCAATCCATTTGGAGAGCTGAGATCTATTTACTCGGTGTGGCCTATTTTTGTTATCAACAATAACATTCCTCCATGGATGTCAATAAAGAGAGAGCACATAATGTTGTCAATGATTGTTCCAGGTATTTATTTACATCAATTTTCTTTAGCGTAGTAGCATCTCATTTGTCTTGTTTGTTGCATAATAACATATTTTTTTCATTCAATAGTCATGTACATTAATTTATATATATTGCAGTAAAATGGTTATAATAATTATGTAATTTTTATGTTTATTCAAGTAGGTAAGTACCAAGTTAAAGATATGAATGTATATATCGAACCTCTTATCGAAAAGTTACTAAAGTTATGGAATGGTGTCACTATGTATGACGTCTCTAGACCAATAGGACAAAGACAATTTCAATTCCATGCAATGTTTGTATGGAAAATTCATGATGCCCTAGGGCTAACACATTTTTGTGGTATGTTATAACGTTCAATGCACTTTAACAATATTTAATTTTATGAAGTAGATATCATGCATGTTTTTAAAATAATCTATTCATTATATATAATTATAAAATTGACATATTTAATCCAATATATATGATCTTGCAGGTCTTCAAACAAAGAGAAAATTTGCATGTCCAATTTGTCGTCCAAAGATGAAATCTCATCATTCAACAAGTTTAGGAAAGTAGGTGTTTGATGAGTATAGACACTTCCTCCATAGAAATCATAAGTATCAATCTCTGAAAAATATTTTTCAATGGGAAAGAAGAGAATACATCAAAACCACGAAGAATGACACCTCGCCTATGGAAGTTGGAATATAATAGAATTAATCATCAAGGTTATACATCAGGATCAAATTGTTTATCTATCATATATGATATGTTTTGAATTTATATTTTTATATTGTGTTGTGTTTACTCATGCTGTAATTAACAATGATTGTTAATTTGTTTAACTTATATGCTTCATGAAGGTTGTCAAGGCATTAATGGTCAGCTTCCATAGGGATTGGTTATCCCAAACAATTTAGTAGGTTGCCCTACTATGAGCAGCTACAAATTGTGCATTTGTTTGATACAATGCATATCGAAAAGAATATAACATAAACGTTATGGAAAATATTGGATGGAAGGCATGACAAAGAAAAAATTGTCAAAATTTGTAGTGACATTCAAGAAGCCAATCATGCAATGAAAAATGTCATTCAATTAAATAGCCATGGAGACCAAATTAATATAAGTTCCCTTCCTTGGTTATTAATGGAGCATCAAAGCAATGCTATAAAAGAAGTCATACGAAAAATTCAATTTTCCACAAGATTTGCTGTGAACATAAACAATATAATAACAAAGAAAGGTGAATTTGGGTCAGGGATGAAAACACATGATTGGCATACCTTCATTAAGGTAATTATTCTGGTATATTATATACACTTAAATAATGCATGTACTTTTCAGTGTATTATGTTTACTACTTTTGGAAAAATAATGAAAAGATCATTTTATAATTGTTGCAGTACGTTCTACCTTTATCTCTCCTAGACAACTTCGACAACAATGCCAAGCAAGTTATATATGATCTTGAAAAATACATGAGGTAAGTAGCGATATTTGTTCAATTCGTTGTATATATCTTATAATTGCCATTTGTTTTACTTGTTATGTAATATACTGTATATTTTTGTTAAATCTCGTGAATATATTTGTGCCTTGAATCACTTGTAGATGGCTGTCATCTAAATAAATCTATAAAGAAGATATAAATTATTGGAAGAGAAAAATTCTTCGTCTAATATGTGAAATGCAAAAGTGTCTATCTTCGACATTTTTAAATGCACAAGAAAACTACCTCATACACCAGGTTGAGGAGATTGAATTGTGTGGACCTATACACACAAGGTCAATGTGGATGGTTGAAAGGCACTTGAAATTTTTGAAGGCTTTGGTTAGACAAAGAGCACATCTTGAGGGTTCTATGGTGGAGGGATATATGGTATACCAGACCATGGTGTACATTAGTGAATATCTTCCTAAGTTTGCAACAAAGATCCATGTAGATCGCATTTGGGATCCCAACTCCATTAATAAATTCGAAGGGGAGTACTTAATGGGGAAAGGTAGATTGAGGAAAGTGAGAGGTAATTATAAGATGGTCATGAAGATTAATTGGAATATATTTTACATATGGTTTTTATGTATATCGTACTTATTTAATTTTTAATCTTCAATATACATCAATTATAAATTAAGGTCGTATATTGTGGTATTTAACTAATTATACGTCATTTGTGAATTTCAATTTTTTTTGATACAGTTGGTTGAGAGTGGGATGCACTACATTTGTACATTGCAAACAATCTTAATTGGATGACGATATAGATTGAACAATGTCAAAAATCTAGTCGTGCATTAACATGTGAAGGGTGACTTCATTGGTTAAAGAAGCTCATTGTAATGGAGATTCCAATGTTACACAAAGGGAAATTGATTTAACATATGGTTTAAGAGATAAAAAGGTACATATAAATATATTAATCACCCATATTATTTAATTATTTTCAATTGTATTGATGTATATATATGTTGAGATTTTTTTCTTTGCATACATTTGGCCAATAATAAATATGTTTATCAATTGACGATATTGCAATAATTTTTACATGTTTGACATATTGCAGGTGAAACACCACAAGACTATGTGGTGCAATGGTCATAAATTTCAAATCAAAATGTTGGATGACATGAAAAAAAATTGTGATTCTGGTATAACTGCAGTTTTTGAGGTGACTAATGTTTCATCTAGAAGCGACATACATCCAAAAGTCTCAGAAAATCGATACTATGAGATTTTAGATGATATACTTGAGTGTGAATTTAAGTCCTTTAGATTAATTCTATTCGCCGTCCTATGGTACATGCTATGATTGAATGAAAATGATCCTGAGAGAACTGTTATTGAACATGATAATGGATTTACCATGGTTAATACAAGGTCAATCGAGTGAGCTGGAAATGAGCCCTATGTTCTTCCAAGCCAATGTGAGCAGG
This sequence comes from Sequoia sempervirens, assembly GCA_007258455.2. Lineage (NCBI taxonomy): Eukaryota > Viridiplantae > Streptophyta > Pinopsida > Cupressales > Cupressaceae > Sequoia > Sequoia sempervirens. The sequence continues at coordinate 114,207,598 of VDFB02000363.1, read as the reverse complement.
TAGTTTACTCAAAGGTTCCAGGTAAACCGGGTTGGTCATTTGTTGTTAAAAATGATCCAAGAGGAAGGCCGGTAAAGTATAATGTGGTGGAAGAGGAAGATACCAAAGAACTAGAAGATGATGTAGATGATGATTAGGATCAACAGTTAGTTGATGATGTCCCTGACGAAGATGTCGAAGAGGAGGAACTAGATCATGATGATGTAGGAGTTAATGTTCATGAAGATGATATCCGTGTGGATGATGACATTATCAAAATTGATATCAATGATGATGATGATGATATGAACAATCCTTACAATGTCAAATCTGGATCGGATGATACAACAAAGAGTTGGATGAAGAAGAAGATCAATGACATTGAAATGTATGAGTTATGCGATTATATTATCTATTTGATATTAATTTATTGATCGAATTATATTTGAATTATGTGGTTACATAATTAATTCATGATGTTTTTAATTTTTATGCCATTACATAATTAATTTAATGATGTACTTTTTCATGTTTGAAAGGTCAAAAAATTAAAAACATTTCAATAGTGATGTTAACAACCTTGAAATTAGTGTGTTTTATGTTTCATGTGATCATAAAAGATTAAAAGGTTAGTTGTAGAGGTGGTTGTTCAGTGGTTGATGTGTAAAGGCCTTTAAAAGGCATAAAGTGATCATTGTAATGGTTGTTGATGGTTGAGGATTTAAAATACAAGCTCTTGACATTCAAAAATATGTGTTTTTCTTCAAAATTTCTATATTTTTCCCGTTATGCAACACTGTATGATCACATGCAGCCATATTTTGATGTGAAATCAATTCCAGGTCATGAAGATATGTGTTAGATTTTATTTGAATCTGATTTGAGGGCTTAAGGCGTTGATTTGAGTTAGAAAGCTTCATTTCTTTGCATACAACCCGGTTACCTTGTTTTTGAGGGTTTTGTAGTCCAAACATGATATAAAGGGGCTCTTACACTTTTTATGATTACTGTAGCTTATGTAAGAGGCCCCATGGATACTGTTGTAATTTTAGGATGAATTAATGGGGTGTAGAATGAGAAATAAAGAAGGTATAGCTGCTGTCCTCAAGAGTTTTATGAAGAAAAACATGTGAAATGAGAGGTTCAAGCCTAGGTTTCAACAAAATATGTATGGGAGATTTTATTTTATGAATTTTTATCCATGTGTAGACATAATGGGTTGTTTCTTCCCCTCTTCCCCTCTTCCCCTCTCCCTTCCCCCTCCTAATTCTCTCTCTCTCTCTCAAGTCTCTCCCTTCTACCCCCTCTACCTCTCTCAAGTTTCTCTCTCTCTCTCTCTCTCTCACTCCTATGTATCTCCACTCTACCCTTAGCCCTCTACCCTTAACCCTTAAATCCTTAAATCCTTAAACCCTTAAACCCTCTATCCTCTATCTCTCTTCCACTCCCTCCCTCTCTCTCTCAAGACTCTCCTCCTACCCCCTCTCCCTCTCTCAAGTCTCTCTCTCTCTCACACTCCCTCTATCTCTCTCCCCTCTACCCTTAACCCTAAACCTATTAACCCTTAAACCCTCTACCCTCTATATCTATCCCACTCCCTCCTCTCTCAAGTCTCACCCTCCTACCCCCTCTCCCTCTCTTAGGTCTCTCTCTCTCTCTCACATCTCTCTCCCCTCTACCCTTTTAACCATCTACTTGATGGAACTTCAAAGTTTTATCCTGCCTTATGTCTCTGGTCATCTATGGTGTTTGGGAAAATCCTAGGGTTGGGGTTTTACCTTTGTCTTTGTGTAAAACCCTAGTATTATCTTATGCCTTAGGAAGGATCTATTCGACCGTTACTTTTTGGGAGGGTTTTAAAAACATCTTAAGTCCCATTGCTTCGTCTAAGTCTGGCCCCCTTTAGTTTTATCATTTTATTTCCTTCGTTTAATTTTATTCTCCTAAGTCTTGGATGGTCTCATGCTCCCTCATTTAAGTGAAAAATTATGTCATTATTTGTTGTTGGCCTAGTGATGTCCCCTTATTCCTTTAATAAATATTTTTATTTTGCAGAGGGACAAGTTCACACGATCGTTGATCAATCATCATTTGATCTCAACCGTTCTCCGCCATCCTGCAATGACCCCACTACACTGTCTTGGTTGATCGTTATATCACAGGAAAGGGCCACATGTCTCATTTGGTGATGTTGAAAGGATGATAAAATAATTTGATGCATCTATTTGATTTTAATACATTATGCAATGGGTTACTAAAGTGTTTATGAGATGCACGTGCTTCAAATTAACATAGATGTTATAATCTCGGTAGGAAAGGTGCTCAATGGTTAAAGACAAAGCTGGTGACTATGTTGGATGAACTAGATTGCCGATGGTTGAAGATCCATGGTTTACTGCCATCGCGTGATCATAAGTTGTGAGGTTTTTATCGATTGCGATATCCCGGGTGAGTGCCACGTGGATTTTGTTGGCAACGCATGGTATGGTGGGCCCCTTGTTGCCACGATGGAGATTATGTTAGTTTGATTTGAAGGCAATTGTTCGATGATTTGACCAAGGTGAATGATCAATGACCAATATTTGAATCTTCATCGAATGCGATTGGAGCCATTTGTGCAGCACACGAGTAAGCTTTAATGGCAGACATGACATCTACTGCCAGGGTTTGATCAAAATAAAGCAATTTTTCTTTTGCTTTTGGTATCATAAAGCATTCAAAACATCTTTGCGGAGCAATTGCGGAGCCAAGAACGAAGTTACAAATTGTTACAACAAGAATTTGGGTTTTTGCAAGCGCAAAGCCGTGAGTTCATTTCTATATCTCCTGGTTATTCTGAATTTGAATTTGGGGGAAATTTGTTGTGTGCTTGTCATAGGGATTGTCGATAGTTGTTTTAGGGCTATAAGTTAATTGAATTGTGAGAAATTTCAAGGTTTTGTTTTGTAATTTCATATTTTGTTAAGCCCTAGTTTGTTTAAAGTTTGAAATAACAAGGAAGCCCTAGTTTACTCAGGATGGCACTGGAAAAGCAACACTATGGCCAAATTGATTATTTAAGTAGAAAATTATATTATGATTTCCTGGATCAATTGCCCTTGTCAAAAAATGATAGGAAGAAGGTGTTGGTTTTGATGAGAGGAAAAAATATAGGGGAGGGATTAGTATATAATTGTTCTAACATAGCTGATGTTAGGGTTCCTCTTACTGGTCTAGAGATGTTCAGATTGTGGTTTGGACAGAGGAATTTTCCCCACCCCTCTTCTAATGGTTGGATGCATGATATGGGGAAGTTAGTGGTATTGAATGTGTTCCCTGATATAAACTTGCTTAGGGTAGTGGCTGTACGATATGACCTTGTCACACAGGTGATTTGAGATAATGATGGAAAGGTTCTGTTAAGCATCAACAAAGAGGAATTTTGACAGGTTTTTGATCTGAGTGAGCCTAGTACATTCTTGGTTCCTATTGATCTTGAAGAGATGAAGCAGGAATATGGGAGGTCGAAATCACTTTTCAGAGCTAAGTTGCTCCCACCTCATTTGGCTAGGGTAGGAGGTTCAAAATTCCATATTAGCCCTAATGACCAAGAACCTTTCAGACTGAATTGCTTTGCAAAGCATTTCTTGGCTACCTTTTACTCATTGTGCCAAATTTTGGGTTTTCACCCCAACATGGTGATGCCTATTGCTTACATGTTTATGGGGGTGCAAATACAACACCCTAATTTCTCAGTAATTTATAATTTTGCTTCTTTATTGGCCGAAAAGATACATGAAGGGCTGTCAAAGTTGTAGAAAAATGATATAGGCACTCCATTCTTCTGGTATTCCATGTTAATGTATATGTTCTTGTATAAGAATGTTGAATTCTTCTCTGAGAAGATGAAGTTAAGATAGTGGGTTGATGGAGAAAGATTGTCGGTGCAGGTATGGACTACAGATTTGTAATGTAATAGGGAAAACACTAGTTATGTGTATTTTTAAAATTGTTTTGCTTCTAGATTGAGATCCAGGCTGATGGTAAATGTACCCAAGATTCCTGAGGAGTTGCATGATTTCCTCAGACCAAAGGGGAGGAAGCTAGAATTGAAGGTTTTCCATAACTGGGGTGATATCATTCCATACCCAGTCAACACTGTCTTGAGGGTGTATGGTTTTCAGGGGACCCTTCATATATTGTTGTACAATGTGCCACCAACAGTGGGGTTTGCAGAAGCCATGTGGGAGATTGGTTATATCCATGAGGACAACCTTACTGGGAAAGGTAAAGGAACATTCTTCTCAGATTACACTGTGGTGTCAGATTTTGTTTTTTCAAAGGGAGGCTGGATACATTTTGGGAAATTTTTTAAGGAATACCTTTTGAGGTGTGGCCCCAAGTGACAACATGGTCCTGAGGGCTTCTTTGCTCTTTTTAGAAAAAAGGATAAAAGGTGGTAAGTTTGTGCATGAGTTCAACTTCCCTAAAGACTTGATTATAAATGAATTTGACCTAAATAGGTAGGAGTTGAACAAGGAGAAGTGGGTAGCTTATGACAAGCTATTAGCTATTGTGCACAAAATGGATCCAAAGTATGATCCATTGATGGAGTTTAGTCCATATCATAAGAAAATTGACTTCTTGATGGGAAACTTCAAAGAAATCATGGGCACCTTGATGACCAAAAAGATAAACTTGGAGTCATATTTGGGCATACAGGAGCAAGATGCCAGGCCAATTGAAGTGAGGCCAACTTACCAACCTACAGAAAGATGGCCTATTTACAAAAGGAAGAGAAATGATAGTAGTGATGAAGAAGAAGAGGATAGAAAGGGAAAGTAAATAATGAAATTGCCTACACAAAAAGGTCTAAATTTCAAAATTCTTGGAGCAATCAAGATTATTGACTTGGATGCATCACCTGAAAATAGTCCCTCACCACCACCATCAGAGCCAAGCCCTAAAAGGTAAAGAATTGAACAATCACAAGAGGATTTGGTGGATGAGATTGTTGTCACTGACCAGGACATACAGATGGGTATGCCTTCCCTCCTAGGCTGGCTAAATTGGTTCTCTTTGATCTGGATATGAAAGGAAAATGTGTACAAGATGCAAGAATGGAGGCATGTAAAGAGTTTCTAGATGACAATGCATTTGTAAAAACTCTGGTCTTCTTGCAACTAGTATGGAGAATGAAATTGGAAGAATATCAAGATAAATGCAAGAGGAGAAGAGAATTGAGACCTGATAGGTCAGACCAGGAGAATGATGATGAAGTGAAAGCTGAACTAATGAAAGAGTTCAAGAACATCACTCTTGAGGAGGGGAGAAAATTAGTAAATCAAGTTGGTGTCTTGATTTTACCTGAATGGGACATTGCAAATGCTGTAGCTTTCAATGCTATTCTGAAGTCCAAGCACCCCTTACAAGACTTTGAAGAAGAGGTCAAGGTAGCATTGCAAGATTCTGCCTTTAGTGAAGAGTACAAAACTTTTCAATTTTGGCTTTGGCCCCTCAAGGGAGAAAGCTGAATGTTACTGATATTAACACAAATCTACGAGGAGGGTTGATAATAAAGAGAGCTTCAGAGAACTCAACCACATAGGCTACTAATTTGACTGTAAACGTGGCCAAATTGGCCCAAAAGACTATTGAAAGAGAGGATGCTAAAAATAAAAGCTTAATGGAGAAGTACAATGCCATAATTGAGGAATATATCAAGATGCATCAAAGGAATGTTGAGCTATAGACTGAGGTGGACATGTTAAAGAACAAGTAGATTGGGGAGACATCAAGTGCTCCAGGGATCAGAACATTGCCTTCCACATCAAGGTCAGTGCCTCTTGCTTCTCCTATTGTGTCTACACCAGGGTCTCCCAGTCAAACTCCTTCCCTTAGCCCTACTTTAGAGCTAATTGATGAAGAAATGGAATACTCTGTTGATCCTTTGAAGAAGCAGCTAATGCATAAGATTTCAGAGTTACAAGCATCCTTGAAGGTGAGTGAGGAGGGACTATTCTTAAAGCAAAGGGAGGTTTTAAATGTTGTATTGAGACATTTAAATGAGAAAGTTGATGACAGATTGTCATCTGTGCATTCTTTATTATTAAGTGCAATAAAGAATATATATAGGGATCAGGAGGTTGTAGTACCATTAATTGAGAGATGGATCCCTAGGGCCGATGATCTTGACATCATGTATAAAGCTTCAAGGTTTGATGTAAATAATAGGCCCAAATCATTAAGGCCTACTCAGGTATTAGTTAAGTCATTACAAGGTTTTTAGACCTTACCAGATGACTTGAGTAGGAAGATCAAAGAAGTGGTGAAGAACTTTGATGATTGGAGTGACACATTGCTACCTGACATAATTGATGAGCAGGGAAATATCAGGTCACTCCAACAATGGTAGGATAGGGCAAATGAAGTCATTAATTGTCAAATTAGATTAATTTGTGATGACTTAGATTATGATTTATTGGTGAGCTGTATGGATAAAATTATTAGCACTAGTTCATTCTTTGAATCTTTTGAAAGAGAAGTGAATCGGGTGGCAATTAAGTATACACCTTATAGTGACAAGGTAAATGAGGTAATCAATTTTAATTGGTCAACTAATGAGGAATACCAAAAATGGGTAAATGTATATTTAACTAAGGAGTAAAAAGGAGTAGGCTGTTAACAGTTGACAAGTCAGTTGTTGCAGTTACAATGGATTACAATTTATTTTTTGGTGGCAATCTTGCCGTGGAATTCTTGAAGCTTTGTTGCTGCATCAATCATTCTCAACGGGCACGATGAACAAGAGGATTCTCCAGGAAATTGCTGTTGTAACAAATTTTGGAATGTCACAAAGCAGTCCAATTGGTTGGTGATGCGTGTGCTTTTGGCCCGATGCTTGTTTGCTCCTTCATTTCTATAAGAAGGATTTCAAGGCTAGAAGTATGGGTTAGCAAGTTAGATATTTTTTGGTCGAGTCTAGGTAGAGTTGCAGAGAAAATTGTAAAGTTCGATTGTTTTAAGGAAAATGCAATTTAGGTTTTGAGTCATTCTATAGTAGGTTTTGAATTCATGGGGATTTGATGTTTTATGACAATACTGACATTTGAATTGAAATGATTAATTCAAACTCATGTCTCTCCATTGTACATGCATATCTGGATTTTGAATAAGATAATCAAGAGTTGTCTCATTCATCTCACTGTTGTGGTGTGTATGATTTCTGTTTTGGCTTTAATTCAAGGAGTTAATTAAAATGATTGAATGGGATTGTAGGTGGATATGTTCTGTATAAGGATTTGATAAGTAGTATTGGGTTAGAATACATGTTGATGAAATTGTAAAGAAATGTTCTCAAGGATCTTATATGTTATGTGTTAAATCTGTCATAAACCCTTAGATTTTTATGAATTTGACTCCCTTAATGGATATATGGCACTGATCTAAGCTGTACTAATTTGTATGGTTTAGTATTTTGTTTGTCTTTACCTAGCGCTTGCTACAAATTGCAAATAAATGAATTTTACACTATGGAATGTGTTGTAGTTATCTCATGCTCCAAATAGTTGATATTACTGATGAACAACCAATTCTATTCAGTATTATCCTATTATGTTGAGCTATTAAATGAGATTATCTGTTGTTGTTAATGTTGTTTACGATAATGGTGCAGAGGTTGTAAATGCATTAAGGGATCACCCTCCCAGGTCTTGTAGAGCCCAAAGTGTAGGAGGTCTTTAAAATCCTCGTCAGTTGGTCCATAAGTGAACCTTAACCATAAGTGAACCTTGATCCTAATTAAATCATAACCCTAACCATACTACAATTGAATCCTAACGCTAAGTGAACCTTAACTGTAATCCTAACATTAAACCTAATTCTAACCTAATGCTAATTTAACCCTAACCCTACAACTAACATAAAAGATTTATTTTGTAACCCTAATTGAACCCAAACTCTAATCATAATTACACTCTAACCCTAATCCTTATACTACTTGAACCATTAACCATAATTGAACCCAAACTGTAATCCTAATTACACTCTAACTCTAACCTAAATTAAACCCTAGCCATTATCATATCACTAATTAAACCTTAACCATTACCATATCACTAATTAAACCCTAACCCTAATTGTAATTGTAATACTAATTGAACCCTAACCCTAACCCTTATTAAAATCTAACCCTAACCTAAACCTTAATCCTAACCTTTTCCCAAAGCTTTATCCTATAACCCTAACCTAATCTTAACCCTAGTTTAACCCTAATCCTAATTGAATATGAACCCTAATCTTAATGCTAATTAAATCCTAACTGAATATTAACCCTTACCGTAATTGTAACCCTAACTCTAATCCTAGTTGTATTCTAACCCCCAACCCTTACCTTGATCCCAAACTTTATCGTAAAACCCTAACCCTAATTTTAAACATCAATTGAATCCTAACCTAACCATAGTTGAATCTTAACCGTAATAATTCCCTAATCCTAATACTAATTAATCTCCAACCATAACCCTAATATTAACTTGTAGCTCCTAATCAAAACCCTAATTGAACCATAATCCTAACCATAACCCTAATGTTGAACCATAATCAAAACCCTAACCCTAAATCCCTAGTTGAACTATTACCCTAACCTAACATTAACCCTAACCCTAATTTTATTTAACCCTAATTGAATTGTAACCTAACCCTACTTGAATTCTAACCCTAACCCCAACCCCAACCCTAAACTTTACCCCATGTTTTATCTTATAACACTAACACTAACCACAACCCTAATTGAACCCTATCCTAACCCTGACCATAATTGAACTATAACCTTAATTAAACCCAAATCATAACTCAAACCCTAATCCTAATTCTAACCCTAATTTTGACCCCAAGATTCATTTTGAAACCCTAACCCTAACCCCATCCTTCACCCTATTGTTGACTCCAAGATTTATCTTAGAGCCCTAATTGAATCCTAACTCCAATTGAACCTTAACCCTAATTAAATTTTAATCCTAAACTTAAACCTAACCCTAATTGAATTCTAACCCAAAATCTTATCTTAATTATAACCCTAACCCTAATTATAACCCTAATTCTAATTCTAACCCTAGCTATAATTCAAACTCTATTCATAATTATAATTTTAATACTAGCCCTAATTCTAACGGTGACCCTAATTCTAACTGTAATACTAATTGAATCCTAAACCTTATTAAAACCTAGCGCTAATTTAACCCTTACCCTAGCTTGAAATTAATCGTAGCCCTAACCCTAATTGAATTCTAACCCTCACCCTAGTTGAGTCCTAATCCCCCAACCCTAATCCTAACCTTTATCCAAAGCTTTATCCTATAATTCTAACCTTAACCCTAATTGAACCCTTTTGAACCCTAACACTAATTCAATCCTAATCTTAATTGAACCCCAACCCCAATGGAAATCCTAATTGAACCCTAACCCTAATTGAACATCAATTGAATCCTAATCCTAACCATAGTTGAATCTTAACTATAATCAAACCCTAAGACTAATTAATCTCTAACCCTAACCCTAACCCTAACCCTTTTTCTAACTCTAACCCTAATATTAATTTTAAAACTTTTTTTTGTGTAATAATAAATTAATTATAGTTTCTTTGTATTTAATTTTATAATTTTAAATTGATTTTATATTTGCATTTATTATGAAAATCCTATCTTATTTTAATATTTTTGTACAATAAAACCTTTAGTAAAAGCTTAAACTAATAATATTGAATATTCTTTATGTCTTAAATAAGGTAATTAAGAAACAAATTTTTATGTGTAATAGTGAATTTAGGATATTCCTTTTTTATTTAATTTTCTTTTTCCGATTTTAAATAAATTAATTTAAAACTTAAAAAATTATAATTATTTTTCATTCCTTAACAATTTTATTTTTACTCTATTATTTAGAAATTATTTTATTTCTTTTTTAATTTTAAGTATATTATTTGAGAAACTTAGTTTTATGTGAAGTAATTTAACATATTATTTTTATATCTTATTTTTATAAATAATTATTATTATATAAATCTCAAGATATATCTTGTTTTTACAAACAAGATATTAATTTAGAGCAATCAAAATCATTTTTTAATTTAAAATCACCCCTCTTCTTTGAATACTGGCAGCTTGCTCGCCCGCGATATCACAATCGATAAAGACCTCACAACTTCTGATCACGTGATGGTGGGAAACCATGGATCTTAACCATCGGTAATCTTGTTCATTCAACACAATCACCAACTTTGTCATTAACCATCAAGCACCTTTCCTACCGAGATTATAACATCTTTGTTGATTTGAAACACGTGCATCTGAAAAATGCTTTAGTAACCTGCTACATAATGTATTAAAACCAGATAAATGTATCAAAGTATTTCTATCATCTCTTCGGCTTCATTAAATGAGACACATGGTGCTCACCCGTGATATTGCGATCAACCAAAACAGTGTGGTGGGGTCATCACGGGATGGCGGGGAACGACTGAGATCAAATGATAATTGATCTACGGTCACACAAACTTGTCCCTCTGCAAAATATAAAACATTTATTAAAAGAATGAGGGGACATCACTAGGCCGATGATAAACAATGACATAAGTTGTATTTTAAATGAGGGAGCACGGGACCATCCAAGACTTAGGAAATAATAAAGTAAGGCGAAGGAAATAAAATGATAAATCAAAAGGGTCCCAACCTAGACGAAGTGATGGGGCTTAAGTTGTTTTAAAACCCTCCCCAAAAAGTAACAGCCCGAAAGATCCCACCCAAGGCGTAAGATAAACACTAGGGTTTTACATGAAGAAAAAGGTAAAACCCCAACCTTAGGCTTTTCCCAAACACCATAGATGACTAGAGACATAAGGCAAGATAAAAATGGAACACAAATAGCAAAATTTTGAAGTTCCATCACAAGGAAAGGTCTCCTCCCTTCTTGGTAGTGATAACCTCCTCCACACACAACCCTTAAAAATTATGAATAGAGGAATATAATCTTTGAAGAACTCAAAGTTGATTCTCTCCTACTTGATGCTTTTAGTCATTTTATCCTTACAAACATTTATAGTGATTACTAGAGGCACATAGACCAATTCTTCATAATAGAAGAATTTGATCATACTTTTTGAATGTTGGTATTATGAGAAAACCTTAGGTTAAATGAATAATTCCTAGCTAAGTTCTTTAAATCATGTCCAACCATATAAGAGAAGACCGCTACTATGTGTACCTGGATACCATGGAGAAAGGCTCTTTGGGATCTTGCATCAATCATCCTACCTTAAAACATACCAAAAGTCTCCTAGCAATTAGACATAGGAAGATTTAAGATGACTTAAATTTTTTTTATTGACAAAGCATAAAATTATGATGACTTAACCAGGTCTAGTACACACTCCCTCCCCGTTAACCACTTAGACATGTGGAAATTAAATGTAAATTTTCTGCTATTTTTATTCATGTAGTTGTCCAATAAACCACTTGGTAGTGTTTCCCTTCAAGTTTATTTACTTGAATGAAGAGAAAAAGTCCTTTGATTACAATTAGAGAATACATTTGAGGCCTTGGTTGTGTAACTGGTGGACCATAGTCACATTTAACACTTGTTACAAAGTTTGGGAGTTAAAACATTAAGTAGATTTGATTTGTGATGGAAAAATTTAGACGGTAGTAACAATAACTTGCAATCTATCAAGACTTGATTACCTTATAACCTGTGAAATTCTAGCGATGAAATGATAGATTAATAATAATGTCACCTTGGGATCACATCACCATGAAAGAACTTTATCCAACATCCTTATGAGTGCAAGTACCACCAAATAGGTATTTGTTAGATATGTTTTCCTCGAGTGAGGGAAATTCAGGAAGAGAAGAGGAAAGTGAGACATGTAGTATGTCTTAAAGAGGGAGATCAACTAGAGGTCAAAAGATTAGAAGAAAATTCTGTAAATGCATGGAATTTTTTCTTTTTGAAGGGGAGTCATGTTCTTATGATGATGAAAGCATAGGCGACATTGAGGTTCCCTTGAGGTACAAACATCTACGGAAAAAATGGGTACCCTAGGAACTTCCTCTCCCTTTCCCTCTCTCTCTCTATCATTCTTCCCCTCTCCCTTCCCCTCCTAATTCTCTCTCCCTCTCTCTCCCCTTCTTCCCCTCTTCCCCTCTCCCTTCCCCTCCTAATTATCTCTCTCTCTCTCTCTCTCTCAAGTCTCTCCCTTCTACCC
>VDFB02000363.1:113716153-114194702 GCA_007258455.2 Sequoia sempervirens | reverse complement strand
ACCCTCTACCCTTAAACCTGTCTCCCTCTATCTCTCTCCCACTCCCTCCCTCTCTCTCTATCAAGTCTCTCCCTCCTAGCACCACTCCCTATCTAAGGTATCTCTCTCTCTCTCTCACTCACTCACTCTATCTCAAGTCTCTCCCTCCTACCCCCTCTCCCTCTCTTAGGTCTTGTTAGCTCTCAAAAATGCAGGCGGGATGCCTCAAGAGGCTGCCAATCTCTTGATACGTTTTAGGGTAACAGACAAGGTCAAATGAATTTAACCTTCTACTCTTCAGGTGCTGCTAAACCTAGGTGGGTGTTCCTATCTAAATGAAGTAGACTTGACTTATGATTATCCTTCATGCAATTATTTGTCCACAATGGTAGATGGAAGTGAACAAATGAAACCAAACTTGATAGCAATAGCAATATTATGATCTAAATCCTAAATTGCTCAATTAATAGATATAAAGAAACTGAATGAATTCAAAATGATGAAGCTACAGAGACCAATGCCTTATTGGGTATGCGAAGTTGAATGAAACATAAGTGGGCAACTTATTCTGGAAGAAGCTCAAATTGCTGGCATATATTTCTTTTGTAACTTGTACAAACATGCAAGATTATGATTACTAAACTCTACTTTAATAATCTAGATGAATCTCCCTGATTACTGTGATCAACTAAAAGGATTTAATCTCTTCTTGAGAGAACCAGTCAATTAACCACATAGATACAACAAATGTGCACTGATGAACTGAAAATAAGCTTGTTATATCAATCTAAACAACCAAAAAGAATCAACATGGAGACAATTTAGCAATACTTTTCAATAAATTCAACAGACAATTGACACCAGAAATAAACTACCACACCAGCCGAGTTTCATTGAAATCGCCATTTGGAAACATACACCATAGTCTCTATTATGAGAAATTTATTCTACTGTATGCATTCCTCATCTCCCTCCTGTAATATGATTCTCCTCTCTTTTTTTTTCCATTTTGAATGAATAAATTATATCCAGGTAACTGATGAGACATAACGCTCCATCATCACATGTCGGTGACCAACTATATTCGGGCTTTGCAAAACGTCCACTGAAACACTCTGCAAGAAACACATTGCCAAAAGAATTCATGCACCCATGCGTTACACTGTGACACAAGGAATCGAAGAGACGTTTTTAGAAATCACCTTGCGTCTCATTAATATGCGTTCCTTTCTCCTCATGTGTCACCATGACCCCTCAGAGTCGAGGAGATGTCCCATAGACCATTCTGCCTCATCGAGATGCTCTCTTGTTATATCTATTCCAATCACTGTGACACGAGAAAGAATCTCACCGAGACGTGCCCCTTATCTTACTAGCTTTCACCATAGCTCAATGATGTCGGGGAGATCTCTCGTAGACATATTATGTTTTGCTGAAAGTCTTCACCCATCCTGTGTCACTGTGACCAAACAATTCTCATACCGACAAGTCTTTTTGTGTTTCATCGGCGAGACCGGAGGTCACTCGCCAAGACCTCATACCGATATCGCTCAGTTTGGCTAAAACAACATTTGTTCGCATAGTCGAGAAGACAATTCACACTCACCAAGACCATATGCTGCAAACTTCAACTCTTACTGATGTAACCTTTTCATCCTGTGTATCGGTGAGACACATCAATGTCGGGGAGACCTCTTGGAGATTACATTATGTCATACTGAAGCATCCTGAACACACCTAAGATCGCCAAGAGCATTAAAAACACTCACCGACAGAGACCTCTTTGTTTTCCATCGGTGAGATCAAAGGTAACTCACTGAGACCTCTTATCGAGAACCTTATCTCTTATGGAGCTATTCATTTAGTTTTCAGTCGGTGTAACAAAATGAAATCGCTATGACTTTGCACCAAAAGCAACATGTCTGGCCGAAGTGAATCCATACTGTGCCTGTCGGTGAGACCACAAGAGTTCGCTGTGATCACTCACCGAAGATCAAACCTTTGCCGAAATGTTCATCCATCCTGAGTCATTGAGACAAGAGAAAACTCTCGCTGAGAAGCAACTCCCACTTGCTTTCGCCAAGACATTTCAAAATCGGGGAGAGGTCTCGTAGAGTTCACTTAGTCATACCGAAAGCCTCTTTTTCACTTTGTGTGTCACCGAGAGAATGCCAACCTTTCACCGAAAGCCATACTAAAGAAACCCTTATGCTCTGTCGGTGAGACATGTGCACATCATTATGACCCTTCATCGAAGACCTTATGCTTGGCCGAAGCTAAAACTCATATGAAGTGTCGGCGAGACCGAAGGTCACTCGCCAAGACCTCACGTCGATAGCTTCAACCTATACCGATATGAATTCTCTCACCACTAGTCGGTAAGACAAAATATATTCACCAAGACACAATGCCGATACCGCCTAGCTCTTGCCGATAGACCTCCATATGCACAAGTCAGGAAGACAATTCACATTCGATGAGACAATACCTCGATGACAAAACTCCTGCCGATAAGTGCATCCCCAGTCGCTGAAAGAACATGAATGTTATGCCGATAGCCACCAATAGGTGAATGCCGGTCACTGTAACAATGGACAAGTCTTGTTGAAATACCTACAACAAATGTATGTTAACGCACAAGCAATATGGGTCAGGGAGACGTTCATAGACCTATGTCGACAAGAACTACAATATGGAAAATGCATGACCTGATGGATTCAATGGGGAAATATGGCAAAAAATGGGTGAAATATGCACATGGTAGGACCAATTTGGAAATTTATGAGTGAAAATAATATGTAAAATCATCAAATTTTTACAATTCCAACAGTGGCTCCATCTAGGGATGAATGATAGTAAGATCATTGGAAGGATCCAAATCTTTGGGTGAGAAGACTAGACACAAAACGATGAACCAATGAGAAAAATGGAAATGGGTACAAAGGCAATAAGGAAATGAACAAAACCCTAAACTACTGTGCATGGAAAAGAAAATTAAAGAGGATGAGCAAGAGTTGTCCATGCACTGGCAACCCTCAATCCTCCATGTTGCTTCAAGAGAAAAAATGCTTCAAGAATTTCCCATGAACAAGCAATTCCTGATCTTCACCAGCCATATTCTATTGATAATATGAATCTTCACCTCTCTTCCCAACAACAACAAAAGGTCCCAGCCACAGAGCTTAAAACTTACCATGCTTACCTTTCTCCTGACACCTTGCATTCCACATCAACACCAAGTCATTTTCTTCAAATTTTCTATCCTTTTCCTTCTTATTAAATAGATACTTCATCTGTGTCTATAACTTCATGTTTTGAATTTGAGAAACCCTCCTTATTTCATCAAGTTCAACTAGTTGCTCCATTCTATCTTCCATAGGTTTAGGAACTTCCAAATCTTCCTGAAGGACAAACTTGTAGACTGGTAACAAATTCTGCAAAGGCATCCTGGCCTGTGTTCTATACACCAACTCAAATGGGGACTTTCCAATTGACCTTTTCATAGTAATCCTATCATCCTACACAACTAGTTTCAATTTTGAATCCCAAGTTTTCTTGTTTTGACTCAACATCCTTCTTATAATCTTCAAGAGACTCTTATTACTAGATTCAACTTGACCCTTGGCTTGTGGATGGTAAGGAGCTGCATAAGAAATAGTAATGCCATATGTGTCATAGAAAATTTTGAACTCATCTGACCTGAAACACATTCCATTGTCTGTGATTAACTTCAGTGGTGAACCAAATATGGTGATAATGTTGTCCATCAAGAAATTTGTCACCACTTTGCTTGTAGCCTGTTTAGTTGGGATTGCCTCTACCCACTTGGTAAAATAATCAGTAGCAACCAATATCCACTTGAATCCTCCACTTTATTTTTCCTGTATCTCTCCAATGAAATAAATCCCCCATTGATGAAAAGGGGCATCAACTTACAAAGGTCGAAGTGGCAAAGCCCCTTGATACTTCAGTTTTCCAGAAAAATTCTGGCAGGCTTCACACTTTCTTACGTGTGTAAAAGAATCATTAAAAACCTTAGGGCAGTAGTAACCTGCCCTGAGAATTTTGTGTGCAGTTGTTTTTACTGAGTAGTGTCCTCCACAAACTCCTTCATGCATTTCAGTTAGAACATGCTTGGCCTAAAACTCATCCTGACATAACAACAGTATACCATCCCTATTTTTCCAAAACATATCTCCATCCATAAAAACATATTTAGATGCCTGCAACTTTAGAGTTCTTTTCTGGCTGTCATTAAATCCCCTTGGAAATTTCATGTACTTAAGGTAGTGCATAATATCAGTATACCAAGGAGTGTGGTCAATGCTTGCAATTACAGTCTCTTCCTCTATATTACAAACCTGATTTGCCTCAATATTTGATTCTGCCATCAGCCTAGCCAAGCCTTGACCTCTTACTAATTTGGTAATTTGTATCTCCATGTAAAATTCTTGGATCTTATTAATCCATTTGCACCTTTTTCCTATAACTTCAAATTGTGTCAGAATATCCTTGATAGCTGCATGAGGAACATAAGCAATCACCTTTGCTCCAACAAGATATGGTCTGAATGCTTTTGTAGCCTTTACCAATGCGAATTCCTATTTTTCCATTATATCATACTTCAATTCAGACCCTTGTAATGACTTACTGAAGAAAGAAACAAGCTATTCATGACCATCCTCATTCTTCTATAACATAACAACAACAATAGTGTGGATTGAAGCGAAAGAGAATATCTGAAAAGGCTTTGCAAAGTCTAGAGATTTAAGGACATGAGCTTCCTTGATGGCCCTTTTGATAGATATAAAAGCTTCCAAGGCTTCTATAGTCCATTCTATTTTCTATCCTTTCTTCAACACTTTTGATATGGGCTTGATGATCTCAACAAAGTTAGAAACAAACCTCCTAACGAAATTAATCTATCCAAAGAATGACTATATAGCCTTAATAGTTTTGGAAACAGGAATTTTATCAATGGCCTCAACCCTCTCAGGATCTATTCTAACTCCCTCTTTTGAAACAATATGTCCTAAGAGCTTACCTTCTGTGACTGTAAAATTAAACTTCTTAGGATTTAAACTGATACCATATTCTAGGGCTTTAATAAATACCTTTTCTAGATGTTGTACATGATCATTAGCCTTCTTTGAATAAGCAGTCAGGTCATCCTGGTATACCACCATGATAGCATTAATCAGATCTGCAAATGCCACGTCCAAAGCTCTTTGGAAAGTCGCTCCTACATTAGTGAGACCAAATGGCATTCTTATGTATACATACATTCCCCAAGGAGTTGTAAATGATATTTTATATTGCTTAGATTCTTTGACCTTAACTTGGTTATACCCTGAAAACCCATCCATCATAGACAACAGCTCACACCCTACCACCTTATGCAATATAGTCTCCATATTGGGTAGAGGATAATTGTCCTTAAGAGATACCATATTCAGATATCTGAAGTCCACACACAATCTGATGTCTCCATTTTTCTTCCTCACAGGGACCAAGTTTGAGACCCACGTTGAGTGCCTGATTGGTTTGATAATTCTCCCATCTCTGAGTTTTGTCAGTTCCTCTTGCATCTTAGGCTCTAGTGTTGGATTTATAGGTCTTTGCTTTTGTTTGAATGGCTTAGCATCTAGATTCAATGGTATTTCATGCTGAAAAAAATCTTCCATGTATGCTTTCAGATCTTCATAAGACCAAGCAAACACATGCTTATAATTTCTCAACAACTCTATCATCATTCTTCTAATTGTAGGGCTTATCTTCTTTCCTATCTACACCTTTCTTGGTCCTATCTCAGTCCCCAAGTTAATTTCTTCAATATATTCCCTTCTGACTAGTGCTTGCTTCATGAGGGACTGATCATTTCCATCATACAACCTCTCCAATGCCACCAAGCCCTTAGGAAGATTATTTGTTTTGAGTTGTAAGATCTCTTTGCCAAACACTATTTGCTTCCCATCAACTTCTTCAACAAAAGCATTGAAATCAATTTCCTGAGCTTCATATTGATCTATACAATTGAGGAATTTCAAAAGGTCAGTATCATCATTGAAGACCTGCCAACTGTAAATGTTGTTAGGAACAACATGCCTTGTTTTAAATTCAATTTGTGAAACCCCAGCCAATGTGATATCATCTCTTTTGAGTGCCACATTTGCTAAAAAATCAGCCATTATATTCTTTGACCTGTAAATCCACTCAATTGAGAAGGCATCAAACAATTCAATTATGTCCCATACAACATTCCTGTATTGTTTCAATCTTTTGTGCTTTGCTGCATACTTTGATTAAATTTGTGAAACAACCAACTCAGAATCGCCCAAAACAGCCAGCAACTTTGTCTTGTGTTTCACAGCTATGTTCAAACCTGTCAATAAAGCTTCATATTCTGCCACATTGTTTGTGCATTCAAACGTCAACATGAATGAATATTTAAATGTAACACCTTCAGGGGACACAAAAACAATCCCAGCTCCATTTCCTTCCTGGCCGCAAGCTCCATGAAAAAAATCTTCCATATGCCATTGCAATTTTGCGCAACATGTTTTTCAATTGGATCACTATTGATTAATTCTGGTTGGGCATATTCAATCTTAAAACTTCCAAGATCAACATCACAAAAATAATTGATTTGATATTGTGGTACAAAGTTAACAAGCTGGTTCATTCTTGGTTCTCTATACAACTTGACTTCCTGACCATTCACTAGAATAGTAGCATAAGATAAATCAAATTGGACATTTCCTCCAACTGTTGCTGTCCATTGTCTTGACAGAAGCATACCAAACTGCGGAGGATTATCAATCACTGTGATATCTATATTACAAGCCACCCATGGATAAGTAGCCAGTTTCACTTCAACACCTCTCATAATGCCTACCACAGGTACATGTCTGTTATACATTGCATAGCATTTCCCTTCACATGTATCAACCCACATGCCAAGCTGCTTCATAACTGCTACTGGCATGATATTGATAGCAGCACCAGATTCTATCATGCAATTCCTCAACAATTTGTTATTTATGAGTAATGTAGTGAAAAAAGGATCAACTTGTGGGGGAGTTGTTAATACATCACCCAAGCAGACTTCTGGGATATTTACTTTCTCCTGCCTATTGACTGCTTTAATAGCTACACTATTCTTAGAATTCACATGTTTTTCATTTCCACTTGTTATCAGTTGAACAACAGTATCTCTATATTCTTTAATTTTCATCATCTCAAGTAGTGGGACAAACATTTTTACCTGGGATAATGCCTGAGTGAAGTCAAAAGAAGAGCCCTCCACCTTGACAATCTTCTTTTGCTCCAATGTTTCTCCTTTGTTTTCTTCTTTTCTTTTTTACTAGGCTGGTCAGGCGTTTGAATATTTTTATGTAATTCCTTCACTTCCTTCTTAACTTCCTATCTTTGGACATGCTTCTATTCATCTTTATCAGGCAGTCTCTTTTCTGACTTCTTGACAGTTCCTTGTGTTGCCCTCTGATCCTTCATAAAAATTCCCCCAGGGACACCTACCATATCATTCACTTTTATGTTTCTCAACCAATATTTACTCCTTGCTTCCTCAACTGCAGTAATAGTCAGTCTCTGTATTTCTTCTTTGGTGAGTCTCCTCATACTGCATGGAGCAGGCACCTTAACAAAATGTGGCTCTGTGTAATCTTCCTCAGAATCAGAAAAGACCTGCTGTTCAGCCATATGGACATGATACTTTTGATTTGAAACATCATACTCATATCCTTCATCTTCTGAAGATGAGTATCTCTCCTGAACATGATGAAATGTATTTGAAGTTAAATACACTGTGTGATTCTTCATTGTTTTCCATCAGCATTCCCTCTTCTTGCATCCTTTGGGCTACAACATAATAATCTAGAGAATGTGGCTTATCACAAGCCTGACAGAAGTAATTGTTACTCACCATATAAGTTCCCTTCTTACTCAATGGATTAGGAGTCTCTTTGTTTCTAGGCCTAGCTGTTATAGGTTTTCCATCCTTCTAGTCTGTATTATAAGGCATATCATGCAACCTCGGCCTTTCATTTCTGTATGTATTCTCCTATCTGTACTGATGATTGTTGCTTGCTAAGGAGGCCTTAGGTTATCTCTTTTATTGATTATACCAGCAACCTTCCTATTGTTTTCAATTGTTAATGCTATCTTCTGAGCTTCAGCTAGATCTCTTGGGAATTGATTTCTCAATTCATACCCTATTTTAGGATCAAACACATTTAAATAAACACTTAATGCTACAAAATCTGGAAACCTTGATCCAGGAGGTACTTTAGTTTGCAACTTGTTGAATCTTCGGTTGAAATCATAAATTGAATCATTATGATTCTTCTGAATTCACATCAATTCATGAAGAGCTGCATCTAGTGCATTTAGATTCCCATAGTGCTTTAAGAATCTGTCCTAGAATATTTGGAGATAATTAATTGAGAGTGCTGGCAAGCTGTTGAACCAATCCCTAGCATCCTCAAGAAGTGACATCACAAATAACCTCATATGTAAATCTTCATATGGCACACCTATGTCTTGGATGAACACATTGAAATTCTTTAAATGTTCTTCAGCAGTAATTGCATTACTCCCCGTAAACTTAGGTACCAGACCTCTTCAACTGCCATCCATAGGGTAAGGGTAGAGATGAAACCCTGTCAAATCAAACTGTCTGATAATTGCTGTATACTGATGAGGGGGAGGGTTAGGTGGGTACTGATATTGGTACACCAGGTTATTGTATTGTGTGTTATGCTATGGGATGTAATGCTGACTAGGAGGTGGATGTGTATTTGCACATTGTGTGGGAATATGAGGTGGATGATTTGGCTGATTATAGTGATTTCCTATCTGATGGTGAGGAAACACAGGTGGATTTGAAGGCCTTGCACCATGATTACCCTACTCATGAGGTGGTACATACTTCAGGGGGTACTTAACTATTTGAGAAGTAATTTGGAATTTTTGCAGTGCATCCTTTAGTTCCTCTATCTCCTTCCTCTGTGATTCAAACTGTGCTTTTAATTCCTTAGGAAGCTCATGATCAGTAAACACATTTTGGCTACTCTCCATTTTCTGATCATACTCATGCTGAATTCTAATTCATTCATCCTCAAGTGCAACTTCAAACTCAACCTATTTCTGAGGATCAATAGAAGGAAAGGGATTTCTTTGATCTTCAGGGGTACAAAGTTCTGCACTTGAATCATCTCTCCATGTATCAAAGCAATTATATGTTTCACCCTGTGCTCTTGACGCTTTGCCTTTGTCAATTATGCACATGTCCTCATTGATCCTCTTTCCCTTATTAGCTCTGTCATCTTTGTGTGTCCATTTACTACTGCCAGGAGGAGCGCCAGTATGACCTCCCCTATATTGAGATCTTCTTCCATTCATGTTTGAATAGCTACAAAATTTATGTCAGAGTCGCCACTCACTTTTGTCAAAATGAGAAAATACTTGATGTCTCTTATCCCTAGCAGAGTCTATATAAAGTTCCCGACTCTATGATTAAGGCCTTGATTATGAATGTATCCCCAGAAAAGTCGCCAATTTGTTAGCTCTCAAAAACGCAGGTGGGATGCCTTAAGAGGCTACCAATCTCTTGATACGTTTTAGGGTAATAGAAGAGGTCAAATGAATTTAACCTTCTACTCTCTAGGTGTTGCTAAACCTAGACGAGTGTTCCTATCTGAATGAAGTAGACTTGACTTATGATTATCCTTCATGCAATGATTTGTCCACAATGGCAGATGGAAGTGAACAAATGAGACCAAACTTGATAGCAAAAGCAATCTTCTGATCTATATCCTAAAATGCTCAATTAATAGATATACAGAAACTGAATGAATTCAAAATGATGAAGCTGCAGAGACCAGTGCCTTATTGGGTATGCGGAGTCAAATGAAACAGAAGTGGGCAACTTATTATGGTAGAAGCTCAAATTGCTGGCATATATTTCTTTTGTAACTTGTACAAACATGCAAGATTATGACTACTAAACTCTACTTTAATAATCCATATGAATCTCCCTGATTACTGTGATCAACTAAAAGGATTTAATCTCTTCTTGAGAGAACCAGTCAATTAACCACATAGATACAACAAATGTGCACTGATGAACTGAAAATAAGCTTGTTATATCAATCTAAACAACCATAAAGAATCAACATGGAGACAGTTTAGCAATACTTTTCAATAAATTCAATAGACAATTGACACCAGAAATAAACTACCACACCAACTGAGTTTCATTGAAATCGCCATTTGGAAACATACACCATAGTCTCTGTTATGAGAAATTTATTCTACTGTATCCATTCCTCATCTCCCTCCTGTAATCTGATTCTCCTCCGTTCTTTTTTTTTACCATTTTGAATGAATAAATTATATCCAAGTAACTGATGAGACATAACGCTCCATCCTCACATGTCAGTGACCAACTGTATTCAAGCTTTGCAAAACATCCACTGAAATGCTCTACAAGAAATGCATTGCCAAAAGAATTCATGCACCCATGCATTACACTGTGACACAAGGAATCGAAGAGACATTTTTAGAAATCACCCTGCGTCTCATTAATGTGCGTTCCTTTCTCCTCATGTGTCACCATGACCCCTCAGAGTCGAGGAGATGTCCTGTAGACCATCCTGCCTCACTGAGATGCTCTCTTGTTATATCTGTTCCAATCACTGTGACACAAGAAAGACTCTCACCCAGACATGCCCCTTATCTTACTAGCTTTCGCTATAGCTCAATGATGTCGGGGAGATCGCTCATAGACATATTATGTTTTATCGAAAGTCTTCACCCATCCTGTGTCACTGTGACCAAACAATTCTCATACCAACAAGTCTTTTTGTGTTTCATCGGCGAGACCGGAGGTCACTCACCCAAACCTCATATTGATATCACTCAGTCTGGCCGAAACAACATTTGTTCGCATAGTTAGGAAGATAATTCACACTCGCTAAGACCATATGCCTCAAACTTCAACTCTTACCGATGTAACCTTTTCATCCTATGTATCGGTGAGACACATCAATGTCGGGAAGACCTCTTGGAGATTACATTATGTCATACCGAAGCATCCTGAACACACCTAAGATCGCCAAGAGAATTAAAAACACACACTGACAGAGACCCCTTTGTTTTCCATCGACAAGACCGAAGGTCACTCACTGAGACCTCTTATTGAGAACCTTATCTCTTATCGAGCTATTCATTTAGTTGCCAGTTGGTGTAACAAAATGAAATCGCTATGACTTTGCACCGAAAGCAACATGTTTGGCCGAAGTGAATCCATACTGTGCCTATCGGTGAGACCACAAGAGTTCGCTGTGACCACTCACCAAAGATAAAATCTTTGTCAAAATGTTCATCCATCCTAAGTTGCTAAGACAAGAGCAAACTCTCGCCGAGAAGCAACTCCCACTCGCTTTCGCCAAGACATTTCAAAATCGGGGAGAGGTCCGGTAGAGTTCACTTAGTCATACCAAAAGCCCCTTTTTTCACTTTGTGTGTCGCCGAGAGAATGCCAAGCTTTCGCCGAAAGCCATACTAAAGAAACCATTATGCTCTGTCGGTGAGACATGTGCACATCGCTATGACCCTTCACTGAAGACCTTATGCTTGGCCGAAGCAAAAACTCATACAAAGTGTCGGCGAGACCGAAGGTCACTCTGCAAGACCTCACGTCGATAGCTCCAACCTATACTGATATGAATCCTCCCACCACCAGTTGGTAAGACAAAAGATATTCGCCAAGACACAATGCCGATATTTCCTAGCTCTCGCCAATAGACCTCCATATGCACAAGTCGGGAAGACGTTTCACATTCGATGAGACAATACCTCGATGAAAAAACTCTTGCCGATAAGTGCATCCCCGGTCATCGAAACAACATGAATGTTATGCCAATAGCCACCCACAGGTGAATACCGGTCACTGTAACAATGGACAAGTCTTGTCTAAATACCTGCAACAAATGTATGTTAACGCACAAGCAACATGGGTTGGGGAGATAGTCATAGACCTATGCCGACAGGAACTGCAATATGGAAAATGCATGACTCGATGGATTCAATGGGGCAATATGGCAAAAAATGGGTGAAATATGCACATGGTAGGACCAATTTGAAAATTTATGAGTGAAAACAATATGTAAAATCATCAGATTTTTACAGGTCCAGCAGGTCTCTCTAATTCACTCACTCCCTCTATCTCTTTTCCCTCTACCCTTAACCTGAAACCCTAAACCTTTAACCCTTAAACCTTAAACCTTTAAACCATCTACCCTCTACCCTCAACCCCCCTCCCTCCATCTCTCTCCCTCTCTCAAGTCTCTCCATCCTACCCCCTCTCCCTCTTTAGGTCTCTCTCTCACTCCTCCTCCTCTATCTCTCTCCCTTAACCATAAACCCTAAACCCTAAACCCTTAAACCCTCTACCCTCTACCCTTAACCCTCCTTCCTTTATCTCTCTCTCTCAAGTCTCTCCTCCTAGCACCACTCCCTCTCTTAGGTCTCTCTCTCTCTCTCCTCACTCACTCACTCACCTCCTCCTCCTCCACTCAATCTCAAGTCTCTCCTACCCCTTCTCCTCTCTTAGGTCTTTCTCTCCTCACTCCTCTATCTCTCTCCATCCACCATTAACCTAAACCCTTAAACCATCTGCCTCTCACCCTTAACCCTCCTCCCCTCTATCTCTCTTCCACTCCCTCCTCCCTCCCTCTCTCTCAAGTATCTTCAATATCCTACCCCCTCTCCCTCTCTTAAGTCTCTTTCTCACTCCTCCCCTTCCTCCCTCCCTTTATCTCTCTCCCTTAACCTAAACCCTAAACCCTTAACCCTTAAACCCTCTACCCTCTACCCTTAACCCTTCCTTCCTTTAGCTCTCTCCCACTCCCTCTCTCTCTCTCTCAAGTAGTTCCCTCCTACCCCCTCATCCCTAAACCCTAAACCATAAACCCTTAAACCTTCTATCCTCTACCCTCAACACTCTTACCCTCTCCCTTCCCCCTCCTAATTCTCTCTCTGTCTCTCTCTCTACCTCTCCCCTTATTCCCCTCTTCCCCTATCCCTTCCCCCTCCTAATTCTTTCTCTATATCTCTCTCTCCCTTCCCCCTCTCTCTCTCTCATTTTCCCTCTCCCTTCCCCCTCCTAATTCTCTCTCTCCTCCTCTCTTTGTCTCTTGCTCTCTCCCTCCCTCCCTCTCTCTCTCTCTCTTGCCCACCCTCAACCTCCTAATTACTCTTGGGTATATGTGTGCAAAAATCAGATATTTGATTTAGATCAGATATCCAATTTATAGCACCAAAATATTACATTTTAATTTTTTTTTCAAATTAGATATTAGACATGAATTGGATATTCAAAGAAAATTGGATATCTGATTTGTAGTACTTTGGCTTGGGCATTGCTATGGAGCAATGTACTGACACCCAACCCAAAAAAAAAGTCAACTCGAGATTTTTGCATTTTTTGGCGAGTTCAAAACGCTACTTTTTTCATGTTGCCACTTTTTGGCCCATCATGACCCTGCACATACCCAGGTCTAAATCAAGTAGTTGTTATTGCTAAGGTGGATCACTCCTTTCTTCGAAGGCCATACACTTATGATTGGGTCAAGTGGTCTTTTCTTTAGAAAATTCCTATTGCCTTTTTGATAGGTTAATTATGATTTGATTAGATGGGTTATGAAGCACTTATTTCAAAAAAATATCTTTATGAAAGAAGTATATTGCCATGAAATTAAATATGATTTGTATTCCAATGTAAAAACTACAAAGAATGGAAACAATTCTTTCAACACATAAACTATTATGTAGTAGTCAATTAAAATGAAAAAGCTTACTCTATATTAGTTAGGATACACAACTAAGAAAATAATCTAAAGTGACTTATTTATCCTAGAGGAACTAAGTATATAGTATACAAATAAAACCAACTACCCCTATTTTGAAGGAGTTTAGTTTTCTCCCTTTCCCGATCTGGCTAATATTGTCTAATTATTTTAAAGAGATGAATGGTCATAACACAAATTTATTCAACCTAGTAAATAGCTTGGTTAATGAAACTTGACAAAAGAAACAAAACAATTGCTACATTTGGCATTTCATGTTGAATGAAGAGTGGTGAAAATAATCTACTTATAGTTTAATAAAACAATATTTTAGAAAGAAAGCTTGACATTAGAAAGATAAGTGTTACTTATAGTTTAATAAAACACTATTATAGTTTTACCAACATATACTATTGTATGCTTGCATGACTTCTTAGTTAATATATGGGGAGAGAAAGAGAGAGAGATAGAGATATATGGGAAGAGGAAGAGAGATGGAGATATATGGAAAGAGAAAGGAAGAGAGGTGGAGATAGAGAGTCTATGGATAGGGGGGATAGGGAGGGAGAGATGGTGAGAGATAGAGAGGGGGAGATAGAGAGGGGGAGGGAGAGAAAGGGATATAGATAGAAAGAGATAGGGAGAGGAGTGAGAGGGAGATAAAAAGAGAAATAGAGATAGAGATATAGAGTAGGAGAGATGAAGGGAGAGATGAAGTGAATGGGAGAGAAAGGGGGGAGAGGGAGAGATAGCTAAATAGATAGAGGGGGGAAGAGGGAGTGACATAGATAGTGGGAGATATAGGGATATAGAGAGCGACAGGGAGAGATATATCAATCACCCTCCCTATATCTCTATCTATTCATCCTTATCTCTTTATATCTCTACCTCTCTCTATCTCTTTGTATCCCTTTCTATTTGTATGTTTGTCATTATCTCCCTCTCTCTTTATATTTTCTTCCCTATATTTATCTTTGTCTCCTTAAGTGTGCAATGGGTACATTGAAGAGATCTTAAAAGAGATTTATCATATCTTTAATCAAATGGCATGCTACCTTGAGAATAACTCCCCAAGGACACATGCCATCCTTGGATTGTTGACATGAAACAACCAATCAAAATTTAGTTTCTCTCTCTCACATATTAATATATATTACTATTATATTAAATATATATTATATTAATTATATTTGTATTATATAAAAATATACTTATTATTAATTATTAATTATAATAATTTTATACGTATTTAATAATTTTGTTAAAGAATATAATATATAATTATAATAAGTTGAATAATTATATTATTTATTATGTAAAATATAGCTAATATATACTTAACTATATTGTAGAATATTAAAACCTAGCTAAATGGCGCCAAAATTTTCAATTTAATTAACATATTGTAAAACCTAACAAAACTGGGTTGTACCTCGTCAAATTGGAGAAGTGAAAGGTCAATACCAGTGCCAAGGAAAATTTTGGAGTAGTGAAAACAAGGTCAATGCCAGCGCCGAGGAAGAGTTTGGAGTTAAAACAAGGTCAATACTAGCATCGACGAAGAGTTTGAAGGAGTGAAAACAAGGTCAGTATCAGAACCAAGGAAGAGTTTGGAGGAGTGAAAACAAGGTCAATACCAGTGCCGAGGATGAGGTTGAGGGCACTCAGGGAAAATCAATGACCAAGGGGAAATGAGTACAGTAAGTTTGGCACCCTCATTCTCTTTAACTTGCAATTTTCATGCCTAGTTTCCAAAGATCTTCTCGTACATTGGCACCCCCATTCTCATAAAATGGTATAAGATAAGACAGAAAAAAATGAAATAGCTTAGTCTTTCACATTTTTATCAACCAACCTCAGGTCTTGGTAAAACTCCCATAATCTACCCACTTCTTGGTTGAGGTCTAGGATTTCATCACACATAGCCTTTGTCGCATGAATCTGAAGCAATTGTAGACTTAGCCCAAGTATATGCTAGGCTAAGGTAGATCTAATGAATGAAAATAGAGGCATACAATTATTCTTTAATACCTCCACCACAAACATATGCAAGGTGTTGGTTGTTTTTATAGTAAGCAGTTTGATCTTCTAATCTACCTATGGAATTGCCAATTCCAATAAAGGGTAGCTCGAAGGACCTGGACCAACTGGCGAGGATTTTAAAGACCTCCTACACTTTGGGCTCTGCAAGACCTGGGAGGGCGATCCCTTAATGCATTTACAACCTCTGCACCATCATCATAAACAACATTAATAACAACAAATAATCTCATTCAATAGCTCAACATAATAGGATAATACCGAATATAATTGGTTGTTTATCAATGATATCAACTATTTGGAGCATGAGATAACTACAACATTTCATAGTATATGATAGTCATTGATTTGCAATTTGTAGCAAGCTCTAGGTAAAGGAAAACAAATACTGAACCATACGAATAAGTACAACTTAGATCAATGCCATATATCCATTGGAAGAATCAAATTTATAAGCATCTAAGGGTTTATGACATATTTAACACATAACATATAAGATCCTTGATAACATTGCTTTACAATCTCATCAATATGTATTCTAACCCAATACTACTTATCAAATCCTTATACAAAACATATCCACCTACAATACTACTTATCAAATCCTTATACAGAACATTCAAGCATACAACCCAGTTACCTTGTTTTTGAGGGTTTTGTAGTCCAAACATGATATAAAGGGGTTGTTACACTTTTTGTGATTATTGTAGCTTGTGTAAGAGGCCACATGGATACCATTGTAATTGTAGGATGCATGAATAGGGTGTAGGATGAGAAATAAAGAAGGTATAGCTGCTCTCAAGAGTTTTGTGAAGAAAAGCATGTGAAATGAGAGGTTCAAGCCTAGGTTTCAACAAAATATGTATGGGAGATCTGATTTTATGATTTTTTATCCATGTGCAGACCTAATGGGTTGTTTCTGAACACTAAATATAAATGACACACACACACACACACACACACATATATATATATGTATGTATGTATATGTATTTTTAAATGTAAATGTAAATGCAATTACTGGATGCTCTCATAGAACAATAAATGCAACATATCATTAAAGAAATCTATATCTATGTATATAAATGTGTATTTCTAAATGCAAAGAGCATATGGTTTTGTAGTGTTATAGATACAACATATCCATAAATTAATGTAATTGAAATTCTAAAGTCTTCAACACATATAATATGAAATCAATCAAACTATTAAACTACATGAGAAATAAATGAAAACAATAAATGCATATGTATGTGTATTTGTAAATGTAAGTGTAAAATAAATAAGAATAATGAAAATTATAAAAGAATACAAGGGGAGACCGGTACCTTATTGGGTATATGGAGTCTAATGAATATTTGCAAATGTGGATTTCAATAATGGAAATAATTCAAACTGTCAGGCACAAAAATTGTTTACAACTTGTGTAAACGTGCAAGTAAATAATTGACAAACTCTTCTTGAGATAGAATGGAAATTCTAGTTATGTGATTCTTCTTATTAATCCAAGTAACACTTCCCAATTGCTGTGATTGATTAAAAGATTTTAATCCCTACTTTAGAGAACCGAATAACCAGATCACACATATATATAAAATGTACAATGATAAACTAAGTATAAACTTGTTATACCAATTTAAACAATAGAGAAGCATCAAAATGGAGACAATCAAATAACTGCATAAATTTAACAAACAACTAATACCAAAATATTAATCTGCAACTTAGATATCTTCATTTACTCCATCAAAATACATACATATGAGTCTCTGTATATCAAAATTCATTGTCTGCTACAAATGACCTATGTGCCATATGTTTGGTGTCTATATCTTGGCTCTCTTCAACACTTAGTTCTCTAGGAGGGCAGCTGTAATCTTGAGTTTTTAGTTCTCTAGGAGGGCTAAATAGAAATATGAAATTACAGAATATAACCTTGTAATCGCATTTGATGAAAATTCAAATACTAGCCGTTGATCCTTCACTTTGGTCAGATGATCAAATGACTGCCTTCAAAACAAATTGACACGATCTCCATCATGGCAAGAAGGGCTCACCATACTATGTGTTGCCAAGGAAATCCACGTGGTGCTCTCCCATGATATCGTGATCGATAAAGGCCTTGCAACTTCTGATCATGCTATGGCAGGAAACCATGGATCTCAACCATCAGTAATCCTATTCGTTCAACACAGTCGCTAGCTTTGTCATTAACCATCAAACACCTTTCCTACTGAGATTATAACATCTCCATTGATTTGAAACGCGTGCATCTGATAAATGCTTTAGCAACCCACTACATAATGTATTAAAACCAGATAAATGTATCAAAGTATTTTTATCATCTCTTTGGCTTCATTAAATGAGACACGTGGCGCTCACCTGTGATATCACAATCAACCAAAATAGTGTGGTGGGGTCATCACGAGATGGCGGGGAATGACTGAAATCAAATGATAATTGATCTACGGTCACACAAACTTGTCCCTCTGCAAAATATAAAACATTTATTAAAAGAACGAGGGGACATCACTAGGCTGATGATAAACAATGACATAAGTTGTTTTTTAAACGAGGGAGCACAAGACCATCCAAGACTTAAGAAATAATAAAGTCAAGCGAATGAAATAAAATGATAAATAAAAAGGGGCCCAACCTAGATGAAGCGATGGGGCTTAAGTTGTTTTAAAACCCTCCCCAGAAAGTAATGGCCCAAAATATCCCACCCAAGGTGTAAGATAAACACTAGGGTTTTACATGAAGACAAAGGTAAAACCCCAACCTTAGGCTTTTCCCAAACACCATAGATGACCAAAGACATAAGGCAAGATAAAAATGGAACACAAATAGCAAAATTTTGAAGTTCCATCACAAGGAAAGGTCTCCTCCCTTCTTGGTAGTGATAACCTCCTCCACACACAACCCTTAAAAATTATGAATAGAGGAATATAATCTTTGAAATACTCAAAGTTGATTCTCTCCTACTTGATGCAATTAGTCATTTTATCCTTATAAACATTTATAGTGATTACTAGAGGAACATAGACCAATTCTTCATAATAGAAGAATTTGATCATACTTTTCTAATGATGGAATTATGAGAAAACCTTAGGTTAAATGAATAATTCCTAGCTAAGTTCTTTAAATCATGTCCAACCGTATAAGAGAAGATTGTTGCTATGTGTACCTGGATACCATGGAGAAAGGCTCTTTGGGCTCTTTCATCAATCATCCTACCTTAAAACATACCAAAAGTATCCTAGCAATTAGACATAGGAAGATTTAAGATGACTTAAATTTTTTTTATTTCCAAAGCATAAACTTATGATGACTTAACCAGGCCTAGTACACACTCCCTCCCCGTCAACCACTTAGACATATGGAAATTAAATGTAAATTTACTGCTATTTTTAGTCATGTAGGTGTCCAATAAACCACTTGGTGATATTTCCCTTCAATTTTATTTACTTGAATGAAATGCAAAAGTCTTTTGATTACAATTAGAGAATACATTTGAGGCCTTGGCTGTGTAACTAGTGGACCATAGTCACATTTAACACTTGCTACAAAGTTTGGGATTTAAAACGTTAAGTAGATTTGATTTGTGATGGATACATTTGGATGACAGTAACAATAACTTGCAATCTATCAAGATTTGATTACCTTATAACCTGTGAAATTCTAGCAATGAAATGATAGATTAATCATAATGTCACCTTGGGATCACATCACCATGAAAGAACTTCATCTAACATCCTTATGAGTGCAGGTACCACCAAATAGGTATTTTTCAGATCTGTCTTCCTCGAGCGAGGGAAATTTAGGAAGATAAGAGGAAAGCGAGACATGTAGTATGTCTTAAAGAGGGAGATCAACTAGAGGTCAAAAGATTAGAAGAAAATTTTGTAAATGCATGAAAAATTTTCTTGTTGAAGGGGGGTCATGTTCTTATGATGATGAAAGCATAGGCGACGCTGAGGTTCCCATGAGGTACAAACATCTACGGAAACAATGGGTACCCAAGGAACTTCCTCTAATAAATACTAATTTTTGTATCAACGAGAGGATATATCGCATAACACCATCATCATTACATGGTTTGGGCCTATTTTGCATGGACGGCATAAAGGTTTGTTACGAAAAAGTTACTAAATTGATGGAGTATGTTGGACCCTGTTACAGTTACAAAGATTGGATGCAACTGGTTCGATATATATGAAGTATGCGTAGGTATGCACTATCAGCAAATTATATACATCTAAAAGATAAGGATCAAAATAAAGGAGTGGCTATGTACATTGACAAAAGGCCAAAATCATCAGGGAATATTGTAGGGTTTATAAATAGTACATGACTTGGGTCAACAAATAAGCAACCCAATTGCATATTCGAGGTGTGCGAGGGAAACCGTATATTCATATGTGCAATAAAATCAATGACTGTAGGAGAAGAGTTGCTAATCGATTACAATTTGAATCGCTTAGTTACAAACATAGTTACTATGGGGGTGGTACGTACTATGTACCATTTTACCCAACCTCCAATTAATGACTCCAATATACCATTTTATTCTTATATTTTTTTT
This sequence comes from Sequoia sempervirens, assembly GCA_007258455.2. Classification (NCBI taxonomy): domain Eukaryota; kingdom Viridiplantae; phylum Streptophyta; class Pinopsida; order Cupressales; family Cupressaceae; genus Sequoia; species Sequoia sempervirens. The sequence continues at coordinate 114,174,230 of VDFB02000363.1, read as the reverse complement.
CGTAAGTCTATTTGTTTCATCTTGGTAATGTTTTTTTATATTTAATTTTTGTCACAGCGAGACATTGATCGCACAGAGAAGGCTCCGACCCAAAGCACAGATTGCGATGTATCTTCAGGTGCTTCTACTCAACAAGTTTACCTCATTGTAATTTTACAAATTAGATACGAGAAAAATGTTTTATATTTATGTTTTTTTCATAAGTTTATTGGGTTAATTTTGATAATGTTTTTAATATTCTTGTTGTAGTTGACTGATCGGGGAAAGGCACCAGCAATAGATGAGAGCATCCATAGGGAGGTGCAGTCAATATTATGTGATGATGACATCGCTTATTCAAAAAACCCTCTCAATATGATAAGGAAGACCCAAAAAAAATGCAATGAAGAAATCCTTAAGTTGTTATTCATAGTGCCTCAAACATATGAGATAAGAGAGAGGGTTAAAATATTGACTAAGAGATCACAAAAATTGCAAGTAAGCTGTCATGAGGTATTTAATTATAACATAAGTTCATTTATGGTTTTATATTTTGTACTCTTTTATGTCATGAACTAAAATATGTGTTGTTTTTATAGGATATTTTCTGTCCTCATGATGCTCCTGGCCATGATTAGGGTATTGCAAGTGCTGGCCAAGGAGTAGGGGTTGGTACAAGTGTCCATCCTGATCTTCCTGTGCATACATCACATCATATGGCCCCATCATCTGTGCTTATATTTTCGTCTAAAATGTCAGCAACACATACCATGAAGGCATCCATTAGTGCACCCTCTAGCAATGAACACATGCCAAAACATGCGTCAGGACATGTACTTGGGGATGCAGAGGCCACCAGTACTGGTGACATTTTAGCAACATTTCCTGGATCTTCCTGTATTACTAGTACAGGAACATTTCTGGTCACATTTGTGGTGACCAAGGATTTCATTCCTATAAAGATAGAGAAGGTCCCAGGTACTTTAAAATGTTTTAATTACTATTATATATAATCCAATTGAAATTTACTTATTGATCACTCCTTTTAGACTATTGATCCCATGATCATTTTGTAGGAAATGATGTTTTTTATAAACATCTAAGTGATTTTACATTGGAGCTCTTCGGGCCCACCATACGTACATAGTGGAATGCCCAAAATCAAGATTTAAAAGATGAGCTCATTAACCGTTTAGTTGTGTTGTTCGGTGATAAAACATTCAACCAAACCAAGGTCCTTAAGAAAGTACACCTATCTAAAGTATGTGAGGGACCAATATAGGTCACATTTAGAGAAGAACAAAAAGTATGAGCATCCCCCATGATTCCAGAGAGGGAGTGGAAGGACCTGGTGTCAGATGGAAAGAAGAAGGCTAAAAAGAAAAAAAGGAAAGACACCACCGGGCCAAGGAGGGTATGTGATACTATTAAAAATGTAATTATATATTGATTACTCTTTCTTTTTACATAATCTAACATATTTCAAACTTTTCATAGGCTACCTGACACATCGAAGGCAATAAAGGAAAGACTAGAAAAACATGGGCAACACAAACTTGGCTCTGGTGGTTATATAAAATTAGCATACAATTGTAAGTATCAATAAATAAAATATTGTATCCAAATAATAAATTGAAAACAATTTTGGTTTTATCACGCCATAGAAGAAAAATTCATGATCTTATGCAAAAATGTAGGGCTCACGAATTCAACGAGTTCCTGAGAAGAGGACCAGATTTCCTTCCAACAAGGCTATGGAGCCGTGGTGAATGCCTAAGAGTCTTGACTGGGAAAACATAATCTTCCATTGCATCCAACGCGCAAGTAAATAAACTCAATAAAGTTTATTTAAAATTGAATACTTATGCAATCTATTCAATATTAATTTCCACCATAAAGTAATTACATGCCTATTTGTTTTAAACATTCAAGCAATGATAATACTCACATGACATTGGAATGCACCTGGTGAGGGTGGAGCACAACTTGCAGATGAAGGTCATGGTGTGCATCCCGGTACTTTAGAGCATGTAGAGCGTGATCAACATGTTGAGCATGATCAGGCTAGAGAAGATCAGGAACATGATGTGGCCCCATCAAGTAAAGAAGACCACTCTAAAGTTGTTTTAAACATATTTAATTGCAATTGGTGTATTAATTAATGTAACCTTTCATGTTTTAACTTTAGAGCATGTAGAGCGTGATCAACATGTTGAGCATGATCAGGCTAGAGAAGATCAGGAACATGATGTGGCCCCATTAGGTAAAGAGGACCACTCTAATGTTCTTTTAAACATATTTAATTTCAATTGGTGTATTAATTAATGTAACCTTTCGTGTTTCAACTACAAATCAGGATTTAGAGGGTGTTCAACATGTTGAGCATGAGTCTATAATAGAAGTTTAGGAACATGATGTGAACCCATCAGGTAAAGAGAACCACTCTAATTTTCTTTTAATTAATGAAATACTTGTAACAATAATAATAAAACATATAAGTTTAACATTTCTTTGTTATTACAGCAGACCCCCCCTTGCAGCAGCATCCACATCGTGAGCATACGACTAGGCGTACATTAAGATCATGAGCAGAGGGAAAAAAAACTAAAGGGGTGACAGATGATTTAGAAAACAATACTCCAATTCATATTTTTTTAGCTTTAAAAAAGAAAAAAAAAGTGATTGTAATCATATCATGACAACCATATTTTTGATTATATGTAAAAACTGAAAGAATGAATATTATATGTTAATGAATGAATATGAATATGTTAATTAATGAATGTTATATGTTAATGAATGAATGTTATATGTTATTAATGGATGAATGAATGAATGTTATATGTTATTAATGGATGGATGAATGAATGCTATATGTTATTAATGGATGAATGAATGAATGTTATATGATTGGGTATGGGGAATTGAGAGTGATGTGGGCCAAATGAGCTTCCACTATCACATGGTTGGCCCTATTAAGTAGAGAATATTAAACTATTCTCAAAACAAAGAGAAGCTCAATAAGGTAATGCACTTTTCAATATAAGAAATACATCGTTTGAAACATCAAACCAATATGCAAAGATGAAAGAAAGTGCTAAATTTTCACTATGGTGGTAAAAAATGATTCTTTATACCCTAAATCCATACTTTGCATCATAATTTGGAGTTGTTTCCATTCCAATGTTCTGAGTTTTAGTTTTTTTGTATGACTTTGTATGAATACCACATTGTGTTGTGTGTGGATTTGTTTCAAAGCTCTGTTTCTTCTGTTTTTAGTGGTGACATAACTCTAAAATTTGACTTTTGTGCATAACAAGTTAGTGGAAAAATTGACAGCTATGAAGGGTTTAGAGGCTCGATTGAGATAGATACATGGATATTTGATCTTGTTGTTGATGGGAGGCTTCCACTTAACCATGAAATTTTGTACCATCTGCAGGTATGCAAAAATTTCTCTACTTACATTCATTCTTGATCATAAATGTTCTAAATGATATTACTACTTCAAACTTAAGATTCATTTCATTGTTATAATGATCAAAATGTTATACTTTGCTATACATTCAAGCATTCTCTTGCCCCCTACCCTTTTCTCTCTCCCCCTCCTTTTAAGAATTTTCATTGTCATAAAAGATTCACATTTTTGTCTCATTTACACAAATTTATCTGAAGCGCTAGGAGCAAATGAAGATATGTAAAAGATGATGGATTATGTCTAAACAACAACTTTCCATCTTATAGCTAATTAAATCCTTAATATTTGAATAGTTTAGAGCTCGAATAATGCTTGTATATGCATGTGTAGCAATAAGGGAGCCTATGTGAAGATTGAAATTTAAAACATCACTTTGGTATTTTTCCTTGAAGATTGAAATGATATTTTGAGTAATACAAACCTACACACATTGATATTTTTGGCATTGCATTGAGAGTTTTTTTTTTCTCTTATACCTACCCTCGGCTAGACATGGAGGTATATATAATATTGGTTTGGTTTTTTTCAGAAGTAGTTAATTACAGAGGAAGACTAAAATCTTCTTAATGTCTGTCAGGTGTGAAAGCATATGAATCACTTGCTGAAGGCACCATTTTGTATTCATCCAAAAATTGGTTTGTTCTTTTTTTTATGTTTCTTGTATGTGTTTTTTTAGGCTCTAGAGATGTAGCTCAACTCTTTCCTTTGCACTTTTCATCTATTTTGATGATTACAGTAGATTTTTCCTCATAATTTTTTATGTAGATCTGTTTGTAACCTTATTTTCTACCAATCAATTTGCAAACCAGTCACATATTAAGGACCATTTCACTAACTTGTAGTCATCCATTACTTCATATGTTGCAGGTTGTGTCTGTGTGCCAATAAATCCTGATGATTGCGAGAAATTTAATCCTACAAGTGTACCCAATCTTTCTCAAGTAAAAGTATTACCTTATTTTATAGTACTTTAAATGGTTAATTGAAGGTGCTTCTTTAGATTTGAGATAGTTGAACCCTGGATTAAAATATGGTATTAGATGGGCAATATAATGATAAAACTGAGGTCCATTGAACACAAATTAGAACATAATTTACTGGACTATGAATAGTGTTACAATTATAATTATTTGTCCTTTACCTACTGCTCCATTAATGAAAAAGATATTAGATATTGGAAGTTCATTACATGTCTCATGTATGTGTTAGTATTTTAATTTTGTTTAAGTTGTTCAAGAGCTTGATTAGGTCAAGAATATGTTCTACAAGCTTTGTTCTCTTGACATTGCTCAACATTTTCCCTACACATTTTCTCTTCAATCCAAACATTTCTTAACTCCTTCCCTTGTTAGCCCTTGGTTGTTTTCAAGTGTAATGATTTTTCTATGCATCTTGCAGTTTGTATGTATGATCGGTCATCTCTTATGAATCATGGATAACCTTTCATGGAATTGTTGTTGTGATTAGATAATTTCCATTGTGAGAATAATCATTTAATTTGTATGGAAGTAAGTATTTTTCATATTATTTGACTTGGTATTGTAAACTTGTCTTTGCAGGATTCTCTAGGGGGGAACAACAGAACTGTGATGATAGGTAGAGTTGTACAACACCATAAATCATTTGGAATTATCAATATATTGCTTATAAAATACTCTGTGCTTGAGTAAAATGGAATGTGCAATGACAATTGGTCTAAAATTCAAATATGAATATAAGTACATTATACACAAGAAGATGGTATCTATTCTATAATTTAAAGAACCCCCAAAAAACAAAATTAATAGGTTCCATTTGTTTACTTTCTCTTAGACACTTGTTTAATCGGCGAGACCCTTAGAATGTCTTGCTGATAACCAGTAGTGTTCAAAACTCCTGAAGAGGTCAGATCGGTGTGACATTGGATTTATCTTGCCAATGGAAGTCATTGGCAAGAAATGGACTATTGGAGTGAGTTTTCTATCCCGTGCCAATGATTGATCTCTCATCAATGGGTTGGCTTCGATGGTCATCACCAAGAGTCTCCACGATCTGACATGGTGTAGGTCTATTTAAAACTCCTAAAGAGGTCAGATCGGTGTGACATTGGGTTTGTCTTGCTGATGGAAGTCATCGGCAAGAAATGGACTATCAGAGTGAGTTTTCTATCTTGTGCCAATGATTGATCTCTCACTGATGGGTTGGCTTCGGTGGTCATTGCCAAGAGTCTCCGCGATGGTACATTTCAATGAATATTTTTTAAAAAAAAATTGCATTGTTTCGTCGCAATTTCGACGAAGGCCATCGACGAATCACCAAAAAGATCCGATGAAGTTGCTATAGCTGCAATGAAGGCTTTGTCGTTACTTCTTTCCCATTTTGTCGAAATGGCGATGAACTTTTGGTGTTGTTTCGATGCTTCGGAAGAGCCATTGCAATTGCATTTTGGTTATAATTCGTCGGTGGATACACGAAGTTGTCGTCGATATTCTGATGAACATCTAAGTCATTTTATGATGCCGACAACCAATGAATTTGTGCCATTATTTCAGCATTTAATTCATCATTATAATTTTGAGAAAAAAATGGTGACAATTTTTTTTTTGTCAATTCGTCGATTGTCCAACAAATGTTTGTTGAATGACCAACAAACATTTGTCGAAAAATGGAGTCAAATTTAGTAGTGAGTTGGCTTCAACAACAAATTCTATAGGATTCCAAAGCCTCTCTACATCACATTCCAGTTTCTAGGTGCACCTCTCCAGTTTCTTTCATTTATGTTATAGTTTGTTTGCATTCTTAGGTCATTTTGCATATCACATTGTGTTTTCAAACATCTTGCATTTCTTAAGTTTTGCATTAATAATTCATTTCCTTTTTCAGTTCTTTGCATTTAAGGAATTTCCATTTGGGCATATTTCAATCATATTAGAATTAGTCTTGAGTGAACCACCAAGTTTTTGTGGGATAACTTTCTCCTTTTAGGTGTAAAACCCTAGAAGTGCAAGAGAGATTCTTTCCTACAAAAAATTGTGGTTCATTTTGGTGAACCTACATTTAGAACATCCTATTTCTAATTTAGAATGCATTTACATCCTAGGGATAACTTGCATGGGCATTGCATTGCATTTTGCATTGTTTAAATTGCATCCTAGGGTTTTAAAATTTGTATTAGTGAAAAGCTCATTTAGCTTGCATTTTTGCATTGCATTTCATTAAAAATTTTCAAAACTCTGCATATTCATATTATATCTGCATCTGAAAACCTAAAAATCATTATTTTTTTTTGAAAATTCTCAAAAAAATCACTACTTGGACTAATTCGCCACCTTGGGCGACTTAGTCCAATTGCACTTTCTACACTGTAATTTTAGTCATTTCCAAATCATTTTCTGCATTTCTATTTTTTGTTATTGTATTTCTATTCTTGTTTCCTGATTTTCTATTTTATTCCATTTGTTTTATCTAGTTTTTTTTCATTCATTTGCATCATGCTATGTGTTTTAATAAGTTTTGGATGTCATTAAAATCCTTAGTTGACATGTCAAGCTGTGCCTTTGGAACTGATCCTAATGACATTGAACTTCCTTATGCTCCTTCAAATCCTCATGAATGTCCTCCTCGTGATGTTGACATCATGAATGAGGTCCTAAATGAATGCCTTGACAACCTTGAAGCTAATGCATCCTTTTATCCATCTATGAAACAACAAGACCTTCCTATAGTATCACCTCCTAATATGTTTGGTTACTTACATACTAAAACAAACAAAGGCCTAAGTTCCCTCCACCAGGTGAACCTAGTTCTTCTAAACAAACAACTACTCAACCATTCTATGATAACAAAGTCACCAATACTCCAATCAACCTTGAAGAAAAATATGGTAAAGGTTTTACCATTTTAAGCAAACAAGGATGTGACACAACAACTGAACATGACATTCATCAACTCTTATAGCAAACTCCAAAAGATGATAACACAATAGGGTTAGGATATCAAGATCCCTCTCATAACAATAAGCCTCCTAGAGAGTATTGGTGGCTTCGTGATGATGGCATGGTGATCTTTGATTATCCTCCCGATTTGAATGCCCTTCTTCCTTGAGAGCAATTCTTACATGATAACAATGACAAGGATGAGAGGATCACTTTGGGTCCTCCTTCCATTCAAGAAAAGGGTGAATCTAGCAAACGAAAAAGACCTTACAAGTTATAAAAATTAAAGTTTCCTCTCCGTCCACCACCTGAATGTGAAAGGAAATTGCAAATACTTTTAAACAAATGACTCATACTATTACCACCTATGAATAGGTTGGTAATCTATCCTAAAGATGCTAGCATTCCACATTGTGCATGTCATTGCGTTCTTGGACATAGAAGTGATGAGTGCAGCCAATTGAAAGAAATACTGAGCAAGTATCATTTTGATGGTGATAATTGTTATCCAATAATTCCATAAATCACCATCGAACGCCTCCTCATGTAATAGTTGTAGAAAATTTCCTTCTCACTATTACATGATCTTTCTCATCACCTACCTCGACTCATTCTTGTCTTGCACTCAGTGGGGGTAAGAAGTTTCTAGCCTTGTCCTAGTAATGCATTTGTCATTGTTCCTTCCCTGTGTTATTCACTTTCTGCTTATATAGATTAAGATTGGGAGGTAGATGACTTGCTTGATGGTTAACTCGCATTTTCCTTACTAGTCTTTTACATGTTCCTTTTCTTTTTCTTTTGGGTGTTTTCATGTGCGTAACGTGTTCCCTTGTGATGTGTTGTTTGATGTTCTCTCTCTTTGTGACATTCCTCTATTTGTATCTTCATTCTTCTCTATGTAGTACATTGCTTTCACCTTTTCTTTTGTCTTTTTCTTGTGTTTTCCTTTTGGGGATGGCGCAAGGCATTTATACATTCATGTTGACCCAAAAGGCCCTTTTCTTTTTCTTTGCCTTTTCTTTTATCTTTTTCTTGTGTTTTCCTTTTGGGGATGACACAAGGCATTGAGACATTCATGTCTCTTTCTTGTTGACCCAAAAGGCTTTTTATTTTTCTTTTCCTTTTCCTTTTCTTTTGTCTATTTCCTTGTGTTTTCCTTTTGGGGATGACACAAGGTATTGAGACAGTCATGTCTCCTTCATATTGACCCAAAAGCTTTTCCATTTTATTTCATTTTCTTGTGTTTTCCTTTTGGGGATGACACAAAGCATTGAAACACCCTATGTCTCTTCCATGTTGACCCAAAAGGATCTTTATTTTTCTTTGTTTTCACTCTCTTTATGTCATTCTTCCAGTTCTATGTATTTGGGGGATGAGGACAGTTCTGAGCTCCTTACAAAACATTGTTGCAACAATCATACTGACCCCAAATCCATAGATCCCTTATGTGTTTGGTGTTTTCATTTTCGGGGCAACCCCTTCCTCTCTTTATTTTCCTTTTCTTCACATAACGTAGCCTTACTCAGAAACATATGACTTGGCATAGGGCTTTCCAAGTTGGCTCTCATTTCTTCTTCCTTTTTTGCATTTTGCATTTGCTACTTTAAAGTAATTTCTCACAATACGGTGTGTAGCAATTCCTTTAAAGTGGGGGCATGCATTGGCATTATCATTTTGCATTTTCCTTTTTTGTGGTTCTTAGTGTGGCCTTCTTACTTCATACGCTATGTTTGTCGCTTTGTGGATGACATTACATGTGATGTCCTTCATGAGCATGATCTATCTTAGCATATTACATTCCTCTTGGTGGCTTGATGTGACATACTGCATCCCCTAAGTTGCAAATTTTCTATTCTTTGATTGGTCCTCTCTTGGAGTCATTAGACACAATGTTTTCTAAGTTAAAGATCTCACATGAACTAAGCAAGACTCCTTTGAACATCCTTTGCATGTTGTATTTTGCATTTGTTATATGGCCACCTTGCATAACATAACTTGCATGCCTGTGGTGCCATCACGTTTGTTCATGAGCTCCAAGCATATGAAGTTTTGCTTGTCTCGTGAAGCTCAAAATGTCATTTTCTTTTGTGGTGCCTTATTAAATTTATCAGGAGGTATAACTTTGGTATGGTTGAGCAGGAAGCCCATTCTGAGGCATAAATTTACCCTTACCCACCTGTGTGTGTGAGTGCATACCAGCTGTGAGTGTATGTTTCTCAATCTTTTAGGCCTTCTCACCTGGCAGACAACCATGAGTTATGTCACCTTAGAGTAAGTATGCATTTTCCAAACAAATAGCCTAGATCTGATCCACAACAAGATGGATAAACAATCGAAGCTTGATCCGATTCTCTCTTTTCCTTTTCCTTCTCTCTCTTTCATTCTTTTTCATCAATATCATGTGTGTTCCTTTGTGCTAATTTTTGGTTTGTTATGGGATCTTGATCGTGGGGGCTTGATCACCCCTCTTGATTTTTTTTTTCTCATCTTGCCAGCATGGGTGCATTAAGATCCCACTTGATGTGCATGTTGGGATACTTTAGCGCGAGTTTGAAGTATTTTCATCCTCTCACTAAAGTGGGGGCTAAATGTGTCACAAAAAATGTATCTTTGGACATTTTCATGCTCATTTGGTCTTTCTTATGGACGTTGGCCTTGTTTTTCCTAGATTTAATGTTGTAATGTAGTTAACAAATTCACATTAGGTCTTGGACCCTTGTAAATCAATAAAAATTCTATGATGTTTTGTAAAAGTGTTGTGAAGTGTTGTAACCCACTTTCACACTTTTCTAGGACCCATTTTGTTATTATTCACCTAAATAACCTCTTTTTATCACCTACCAAGCCTTATTTCAAAGTGTTGTAAAGAGTTGTAACAAACTTTCACACTTTTCTAGGCTTGTCATCAATAATTTGACCCTTTCTTATGTTTAAATGGCCCCTTAATGCACTTAAAGGCCCTACTTAAGTGTGTTTCAGAGAATAATCCTATTAAACATCATTAAATACACTTTAATTCTTGACACCCATTAAAATTTCCCTGGTCGGTCCAAGTTACCACTAGGGGCAGCTTAGTCCCACTTGGCACAAAAAAACAAAATTATTTCAAAATTCTAGCGAGATATTATTTTCTAGACCTTGAGGTCGGCCTGTGATGTGGTATTTTTTGGAAATTTTTTTATAATCAAGTATAAATAAATGGTTTTCCCCTCATTTTTCATTTTCTAATCTCCTAATTTCCTTAATATCCTAATTTATCATTCTCAAGCATTCTAGGCACTATCATGTCTACATTCATTGGAGCTTCTACTTGTATGTCTTCATATTTCTACATCAAGGGCTTGGTGAGTTGTAGCGTACCATGTTGTTTATTCATCATTCTCTTTCCATTTTATTTCATTTTCAAGGGTTTGATTACCAAATTGGGGTTTGACCAAGGCAAACCCCTATTCACTAACCCTTAACCCTTTTCCCCCTCTTTGCATGTGTGTTTTGCAAGTCTTGTATACAGATTTCTCAAAGAGAAATGTGTTAAAAGGTGTCATCAATCCATCAAAGTCTTTCAAATTCAACAAAGACCTAAAATAAGCTTGGAGATCATCTATAAACCAAATTTTGCAGATTTAGATCTGAAAAATAATCAAGAACAAAAGTATAGATTGAAGGCTATAGATTCCTGCCCCAAATTTCATGAGATTCACAGGTGGACTAAGTCACCATCTATGGTGAATTAGTCACACTTCTAGGTCTAAAAAGTGTTTTCTGCATTTCTGGATACCCTTTTGGTTGAAACCTGTTCTGACAAAATCTCCTCGAAACAAGACTAAGTCGCCCAGCTTGGCATAAGTGTCCCAGTTGGCTTCAACAGTAAATTCTATAGGATTTTAGAGCTTCTATGCATCACATTCTAGTTTCTAGGTGCACCTCTCCAGTTTGTTTCATTTATATTATAGTTTATTTGCATTCTTAGGTCATTTTTCATATCACATTATGTTTTCAAACATCTTGCATTTCTTAAGTTTTGCATTAATAATTTGTTTCCTTTTTTAGTTCTTTGCATTTATGGCATTTCCATTTTGGAATATTTCAATCATATTAGCATTAGTTTTGAGTGAACCACCAAGCATTTTTGGGATACCTTTATCCTTTTAGGTGTAAAACCCTAGAAGTGAAAGAGAGCTCCTCTCCTAAAAAAAATTGTGGTTCAATTGCTATTCATGTCATGAATTTGGTCATAGAGAAAAAGAGTGTTGGATGCATGCAAGAAAATTTGGATGGAATAAGCATTCTTATGAGTGGTCAAATGGAAGAAGCAAGATTCTATGTTATAAATGCAATCACCTAGGTCATACAACAAGGTTTTTTAGAATACAAGTTAGTAATGATGTATCTGGATTCTCAAGAAGATATAATTCTTTTTCTTCACATATGAGTAGTAAGAACATATGCTATAGATGCCATAAGTTTGTAAATAATGCATTATTTTTTAAGAATAATTTGGTACAACCTTTTGGTCATCACAAGAAAACATGCACTAAGAAGGTTAGGAGAAGAAAACAAAACCAAGAGAAGGATGAATCTAAGCTTGTGCACATTGCACAAGTGACATCTATAAGTGATCAAAAGAGAAGCATGAGGTTAGGGGGATATGTTTATAGTTTTATCATTCAAACCCCATAGGCATTAGCTAAAAGGTTGTGAAGGTTGTAAATAAAAAAAATGAATTCATGGAAAGACAATTTTTTGCTACTCATGGTTTTGATATTTATGGTGTCATATTCATGATATTGATGCAAGTTTTGCAAAGAGGGATTGTTTACTATTTTTTAGAGTTGCTTGTTCACATGGTATTCAAAGTGTTGTTTCAAGTCTTTTTGATGTTGCTTCAGGATAGTGCTACAATTGAGGTCTTGGTAGGAAATGGTTTGTTTGTTTTGATTTCATTACACTCTTGAATTGGTGTTGTTTCAAGGAGTAAATAAATAGTTTTTTGAGTCTTATTACATCTTGTAATGGACTTTTAATAATAAGTACTCAGTGCAATCTCATCTTGCATATACATTATGGAGTGTGGAGTACTTTTTCTGATTATCAATGACTCAACATCATAAAGTGCCATTATTTTGTAGCTTGGTATGACAGTGCTTTCCATGGTTGGTTTGGTTGTGACAATGATGTTCTTCTTGAGTCAATACATGATACTGTGAAATGGTTTATAGTGAAGTGTGCTTTTGGTTCACTAAGTATTTGTATATTGATGAGAGAGCTGTTCATTTCACATTTACTATTTGTTAGTGCTTACAATCACTGTTGATCAAGACTATGTTACTTTTCCAATGATCTCTATGTATGTTTCTCAATTATTGTTTTCAAATGCACTCAGTCATAGAGGATTTTCTGCTCAAAGTATGAGTTTGGGAGTATTAAGAAAATATTTTTTATAGGGTAGACAATGTGTCTCTGCAGTGAAAGGATTGGTGTCAGAATCCATTGTTGTTCATCATGGATCTGAGAGGTATTCCTTGAGGTATTTCTTCTTCATTTAGAGGTAATGAAGTTTGTCATTGGTTATGCAAAGGTACCTATTTCTTTATTGCAAGGTGATTATGTTTATGGTGTAAAAGAGTTGCTTCATTTCATCATTGTTATCAAAGATTATTGATGTTTATTCTTGATGCAACAGAGACTCTTCATGGTTTCATTTTGTTGTTGGTCTCATAATGAATGTCAAAGTTATTGTGTTGATACTTGACAGATTCAATGAAATACAATGCTCTACTTTCAATCACAATGTGTAGAAAAGACTTCTTTTATAAGAAGTACTAGTTTTTCCCACAAAGTTCTTTTTAAGTTCATTGCATGATGTCAAGAAATTGTTCATACAATGTGATGACTTGGAGTAGATATACTAGTAAAGTGCCTCTATGATTATACATCACTGTGAATCTTGCCATTGTATCAACAGTGAGTCACTAAGGAATTCTTATTGCACGTGTTTAAAGAAAATGTAGTGCAGATGGTTACAATGCTTTGAGGAAATCTTCTTCCTTATAGTGACAATGGTCTTCACTTAGTTTGGAATGATTTCCTTGAACAATATTATATACAATGTTCATTTTTTGTATCTTGGTTAGGTATCTAATGCTCTATGAGTTTAGTGATTTGATTAGCAACAATAGTATTGATGCATGGTATTGATTTAGTTAGTATTCATGAACAGTTGTTTTGGGCAGTGATAAGTTCAAGAAGAGCTAACCGATTATTCTTAAGGAGATTATAGACAATATTATTGTCACTATTGCATGTTATAGTGTCCAGATGGTTTTCCTTCACAATTTATTTGACTGTATTACAGGGGTATGACATATGGTGCCATGAAAGTATGACATTTGTAGGTTATAGTGCAACAATGCACGGTGAATAGTCTCTTGAATGGTGCTTTGTTTTGTACCACTCATGTGCAAGAGGAGCTTGCTCTTATCTATTAATGTTTCCTTGATGATTGGAGCAAAAGGAAGCAAATTGATGCAAATTATTGACAGTTGAATTGATACACAGTGTTTGTGGTTTGATGACATGAAATGTACAATGCTAAGTATAATGCTCAGTTAATATTCTCATGAAGATGATTTGTTCATTGAAGGAGGAATCAATAGGTCACTATCATCATAGTCTTATCAGTGGCTTGTTACTTGTGATAGTGGTCTTGATGTTTGATAGTTGGCATATCTTTAACTATTGATTTCTTGCTTGAAAACATGTCTTGGGCACATGTCAGTGTCACAGGGTCAATATTTGGTGGTAAAATAAACTTATCTCAAATTGATGCTACCTTATGCTTCTTTTCAATAGTTCTTTTCTTGTGACAATGGAGGTTATGATGCATGAGAACAGTGACTTTGACTTGAAATCATAGTGACTTGCAAAAATAGTACACAATGCAATCATATACAAAATGTTGGATTTTGACTGTAGGTGCTTGAATAGTGGTGGTAAGTTGCTTGGAGAGTGGCATAATGAATGAACAATTCTCTTACAATTCTTTCTCTTGCATGATTCTTTGACAATGGTAGGTTGCACAAGTAAATTTTTTGATGCATAAGCCCAAGCTTGATAGTGATATGTATGCACTCATTTGGACATCGATATGTATTGTATTGCTCATAACATATTTCAATGCACAAAGTATTGTTAGTGATCTTGAGGAGAATGGACAGTCATATTTCAATGTGTAGATCTAATATATATTAAGCTTTTTGTTACAAACAAATAGTTTATAGGAGATGCTAATCAATGAAAGTGTTTACTATTGGGTGACAATGAATTTTTTTTTATAACAGTGGCTTGATCATAGTAAGCTTGGTAATAGTGGTCTATCGTGCTTGTTTGAAAGTTGATAGTGGCCTCTCTAGAATGTCAGTGTTGATGTTGTTGCTTTCAACTGCTTGATGTAATGAAAGTTTTGCATGATAGTGGATGGAGGTTTGGAATGGACACTTTGCGTGACAATCTTGATGCCTTGACAATGTGATTTTGATGAGTGAGTATGATAGTGTACTTTGTCAAAATGTAACCTTGAAGATAGTGTAACCCTACTTGATGGCAATGAAATTTTATTTTTTATGATATTCAATGTCATAATATTCATGACAATGTTGGAACAGTGTGTAACATTTAGGTGAAATTCCATTAAATTCCATTAAATTCCATTCACTGAAATAGTGAATTGAAGTGTAGATTGAAGTTCTATATTATCATAGTAAATTGAAGTCTTTGTAGCATGGTTTGTTAGTGACTGTCCCAGTTAGTGTTTTTTGAGTTTTCATCATCTATACCATTGTGATCTAACTCTTAAGTAATGCATAGTGTGTAATAGCTTTGTCTTCATAGGGGGAGTTATTTCTTGGCAATCAAGTGTCCTTTTCCATTTTTGTCAAAGGGGGAGCAATAAGGTGTAAATTTGGTTAAGTTGACATCAATGCCAAAGGGGGAGTTTGTTGCAAGTGGTAGTTTTTGTCATTGATGTCAAAGAGGTTAGTATTGGTGTAGAGGAACCTGAGGAGCTATGGTGTCATATGCAAAGATAATTGGTTGATACGTGTCAAATGTGAAAGATACAAGTCAGGTACATGTTGTTTGATGCTTGTTGTTTTCCAAAGGAGAGGTTTGTAATTGTTCTCAAAGTTCATGGTTGCAAAGTTCTTGTTCATTGGTGTTGGTGCTTGATGATCTCCAAAGGATACATATTTATCAAAGGAAAATGTATCAACGGTATATATGTCAGACATGTGATGTCAAAGGTGTTGATACAAATTGATGCTTGGTGTTGAAAAGGAAATGTTGAGGTGCTATATGGTGGTTGGCATAGGCCATGATTCAATCACAATGTTATGTATGGTTTCTATTCATGTAGCACAAAGTTGATTCTTAGTGATGAGGTTTTGATGAATTATTCATACTTTGTAACCTAGATCAATAAGAAATTTTAAAAAATACCTAATCTAAAAACCCTAAAGATCCAAGGGTTATTATTTTTACATGGAATGCTAAATCTCAAGTGCACTTTTCTTATATTTTAAAAGTGACTTGCTATAGGCGGTAAGAGGTTGTTTAAGTAATAGCATGAAGGGTTTTGAAGTCATTAGAAACCGACTTGTTCTCTTGGTAAAACCAACGGAATAGGTAAAATCTTCCTTTCTCACCATCCAAAACAAAATTGATGGCTGATATTTAAAGACTGAGGTGACAGTTTTAAATCCAAGGGCTCTCATTTAAAATCAATGAAAAATTACTTTCTAGGACTTGAACTTGACGGGAGACTAAGTGTCTTTTGATTTTTTTTTCCTTCAATAACTTGAAGTTGAACAAGTGGATGGATAATCTCTATTGGTGCCAATTTGAAAGTATCCTTTTTGGTTTTGTATGGAATATGTGTATATGTTGATGTTATGCAGTGAGTAGGAGTTTTTGATGTGAATTCATATGATAATATGACCAAAATTTGTAACCTTTTGGTGTGTAGAATAGATGTGAGGACACAGTGAACGACTAGAGATGATATTGATACTATGTTCCTCTATGAAATATTGTGTGGCAGCAATGTGTGAAGGTAGAATATTAGAGCATTAAGAAGGGCTTCGTATGTAGAATGGGCTTCATGAGAAAATGTTGAAAGCAACTATACCATGTTGGTGATTAAATGATAAAGAGGAAGATGTTTCTTTTGTAACAGGTAACAGAGCTTGAAAGATCTGATTTTGTCAATGTGGTTATGTGCTTAATAAAGGTTGGTGAAAAAAAATGATATCTTATTTTTATGAAGCTATGCAAAAGTGAGGAATATTGGGGTTGTAATGGTTTTTTTTTTCACTGCATAGTATAGTATATCTACCAGTATTCTTGTGTAACTTCCAATTGAAGTTTGGATTATGTGAAGGTTTTGAAAGACTATGATAACCTGATTCTGTCAAGTTAATGCAAAATTTTGAGGAGTTGTATGATTTGAATATCAGTATATAAAGAAGTCTTGTAGCTTTGCTTGACTACATTCATCAAATGTTTCTTTTTCACTATTCAACATGGTATGAATGGATGTACAAGTGTCTGAGACAAAAAATTTGTGTTTGTAATCAAAGAAGGTTTATGATCAAGAACAATGTTTTGATTTGCACATAAGGGTTTATTTCATTAGTGAGTTATAGTGCATTGGAATTGCTAAAATGTTGATTGTCTTTACAGAAGGATTACTTATTTTTGTGTCATCTAAAGACAATATATAAGATTTTAGTAGAAGATCTCATTGTGCAATGATTTTTTTATTGTGTTTTTGAAAGGGAAGTCTTACAGACATGCAACTCTCATGGTCAAATCATGATGATTGTAGGAGGACTCAATGCATTATATAGATTTGTGTTTTCCTGATTGTTGGCATATACAATGGTAAGGTTGGATAGGTGTTTAATAGAATTGTGATATGTATGGAAACAAAGTAACCCTCTGGTTTGTACTTATTTCTTTTGAAATGGTGTTGATTGGCATGTAAGGAAGTTTGGGTTGCCAATGAGGCTTGTATTTCTGGTGAGGCTTGTTGTATTGCCAGTGAGGCATGTAATATGTATTTAGAAAGTTTTAGCTAGTGAGGCTTAATAGATCAATTGTTTAGAGTGGTTTTTTTCACCCTTTTAGGTTTTTTCTACTCATAAATCCTGTGTCTAGTTATTTTCTTGGTGGTGTGTCTCTTTGTGCATAAATGGCCATGTCTGATTCAAATATAGTGTTTTGATTTGCACATCTTTATGATTTTCATAACATTCAACATCTAGTGTCTTTGAATAATCAAGTGTTTTAAGTTTTTGAAATTGGTTTTATTTGACCACTGATTCACCCCCCTAGTGGTCTTGTAATCCAACATAACCATCTGGCTTATTTTAAATTTTTTTAAATTTTCAAACCTTTAAATATCCACTATTAATATTTTAATGTTGCCCGATAATAATTTAATGTCGACCCTTCTAAAATGTTTTTTGAAAGTTAATTACAATTTATAATATTTCCAGGTCCAGCCATGGAGAAGGATGGGGTCACCCGGGTGGCTTTGTCACCACCGGCGGGCCACCGCCCCACCACCAAGGGGGCTAATTTTTTTTGCCTTATACTCAAACTGTGCTTTTTCTTTTGGGGGGCATAAATTTCACTCAGATTGTCTATTTTTTCTCTTTTTGGACTCGTTGGAAAGATGAATCAGTGCTCTATGTTGTGGTGCTAGTGATTTTTTGATATTTTACATTTTTGATAGTGTTTTTCTAGCTAGAAGTTAGATGTTTTTTTAATCTTTGAGAGGTGATATCGGGTGCATACAGAGTCAAATTTTGGACTTCAAATAGTTGATAGAATGCTTGTTCAAAGCACTACATAATGGATCAGGTTTAGAGCTATTTAGACATGATTTATTTTCTGATATTTTATCCTAAGCTATTTATGGGTTATGTTGACTATGGTGATACTATGAGCTTATGGATTGTTGGATCTAAGAGATTTTATGTTGGATTCATTGTATGTTCAATTGTACATCTCCAATTCTTCTCAATTTAAATGGTTATTAGTATTTGGTTGGATTTGTATGCTTCATTGTTGTATCTACAAGTTTTGTAACATTGTAGGCGGCCTATAATTGTCACACCTATGAATTGGACACAGGTTGTCTATTCCCCTAGATATTTTAGTGTTGATGCATTTTCAGTTTGGTGGCTTGGTTTAGTCACTTGTTTTTTTGGTTTTGATGTTATGTTGAGGAGGTGAGATGGTATTATTAGGTACAGTCATGATATGAGACCTACGTAGTTGAATATGTTATTCAAATATGTGGGGCATAGTTGGGTTGAGTTGTTGGTATATTTGGTGGTGTTCATGGTGTCATGGATGTTTCTTGTGCTTTAGAGAATTTGGCATGTCATGATGGTTTACGCAGGTGCATTGTTTGTGGTGTTGGATTGGATCCTGATTCAGGTTATGACGGTGTATCTTCTTGGTATGAGGATTATGGTTTAATTTTCCTTCTTATTGAGGAGCTCATGTTTTATTTGAGTTCTTTGATTGTGTGAAGACCTTTGGTTGATCTTCATTAGGAGATTTCTATCATGATGTCATGATAGCCTATTACATTCATTGGTTATACACTTTCAGTGGGAGCTTTTGACAGTGATGGATTGGTGGTGATGGATATGTTTATGATGGTTTGGCGGTGGTATGTATCTTCTTGGCTTGGAGATCTTGGTTTCATTTGTATTTTACTGATATTGCAATTGAGTGTTTGTAGAATCAGATGATCTTCATGGAGAGGATGGTTGTCACAATGCTATGTGTAGCCCGTACCATGATTCAGTGGGAGTTGTTGGTAGTAATGTGGATGCATCATTGGGTATGTTTATCTTCATGTGATTGTGGATATGTATTCTTGGTTTAAAGTGTTTTTAAATTATGCCATTTTTCTCTTGATTTTGTCATGGTACTTGTTCTCTTGAGACAAGATGTATATATATATATATATACATATACATATATATATACATATATATATATACACATATATATACATACATATATATACACATATATATACATACATATATATACACATATATATATATACATATATATATATACACATATATATATACATATATATATACATACATATATATAGATATATATACACACATATATATACATACATCTATATATACATATATATATACCTACATATATATATACATGCATATATACATACATACATATACATACATACACAGATTACATAAGTATATATACAGACATATACATACATATATATTACATTTATTATAGCATATATGATTAGAATATATATATATACATATATATATGCATATATATATACATACATATATATATGTGTGTGTGTGTGTGTGTGTGTGTGTGTGTGTGTGTGTGTGTGTGTGTGTATGTATATATATATGTTTTGGTGCATGCAATCTCCTAGGAGGAGATGGTTAAGTCATGTTGTCATGTTTATGTTCCTGATTCATGATTGGAGCTTTGACATTGATTGTGTGTGGTTCTCTTGGTATTGGGTACATTGGTCATTTGATTGATTACTTCATGATGGTGCTATGTTGCATTTGGAGTTTAGCATGGATTGATTGGTTATAGGTACTTGTGGATACTTAGAGATGTAGGTGATGGTTGGAGTTCTCTTGTGATTAGAGACATTTTCTTAAGACAATTACTCTTTGGAGGTTTCAACAGGAAGATTGAGGAGCTTTCACCTGGATATGGATGTGTGTTCATGAGAGACCAATAGAGGAGATTTTTCTTAAAGTGAGTCATGATGACTTGGTTATCTTGGAGGAGAATTATCATTCCCCACTCTTGGTCTACTTGGAAACTTATTATTTGAGTGGTATTTTCCCATTATATCTTTCAGATGTGTTATGTTTTGTGCTTTGATTTCTCATGGGATGGAGTTGATTCATGGTGATTGGTTATGGATACTCATTTAAGGATTGGTTTAGCATGAATTTATATGCTTTATCTTTCATAGATATGGATCTTGATCTATGGATATTTAGTTTTGGAGGATTCATTTTGAGGGATGTTATGGCATGATTATCTCCTTGTGCATTTGAGTTTATGATATCATTCTTTGATGAGGATTGTTAGGAGATGGTTTATGGGCCGATTTTCATTTTTGGGGATGGTTACTTTGAGTTTGATCTTCTTGATTAGAAAGGCTTACATCCATGTTGGCATTGTTACATTGATGAACATATGTTGTACTTGGTCTATGAGATTAAGTGTTATGGATGTTATTGAGGCTTTACATTTGGGGTTGGTAGGAGATCATACTTGACATAGTAATAAAATTTTGAGGTGTTGGTAGGACATTATGGTTTACAAGTTTCTTTCTTCATGGTTCCTTCCTGGATGTTCATTTCTTGGGAGGATGGTGGAAACATGTTGTGAGATATTATGCAGCTCTTTGGGTTGTATATGTGGATCATTGTTATTGTTCTTGGTACTTCATACTTTGATTTACTTATCACACCTTTATATAGTATTGATTGGTAGACTTGATATGATTTGACATTACCTATGCAGTGAGAGTTATTGGATATGTATGTTCTTCATTGATATGTTTGATACAAGGAGCTTGTGATTGTAGTTTACAGGTTTCATATGTTCTTGGCATGAGTTTACTAATGTATTGATAACTTGGAGGTATAGATGGTTGGATGTATTAGAATGTGTTGTGGATGATATTCCAATCATGTGGGTTTTTCAGTTGATAGCAACTTGGTTAGAGCCTTTTTTATTACTTGGATTTGATGCTTGTGCACATGGATTGGTGCATCTTCACCTTGGCATGTTCCTTTTCTTCCATAGGTGGCATGTTGGAGGAGGATGAGAGGAGTTATTTATTGAGATGGTGGTCACTCTATTATTATTGCAGGTATCTTTATGGAGCATGAGAGCATGTTGGAGATTCATGTGGTTTCATGTATGGCTATGATGATGTATTTAATTTATTGATCCCTTATGCAATGTCTACAACAAGCGGGAGAATGCTGGGATATGGTGTTGTACACCATTGCATAAATTGATTTATCATAATATTGTAATTAAATAATTATTAAGTTGTGATGCACCTTGGTGGTGTGGATAATCACACTAGGTAATTATTTGGGGACCACTTGATGTTGTATTGTAACGTCGTATTATTATTTAATGTGTGGGAGACATGTGATAATAATTTAATATTGGATAAATATTAAATAAAGTGATGTCTTAGTACCCAATATTAAATAATGGGTTGAGTGGTTTGGCTATCATTATCGATTCTTTCTAAAGAGTGCATATGTGAAGCATGTCATGGGATGTGTGGATTCATGCTTGGAAACATGGAGATGCATTAGCTGACTTGATTCTTCAAAAGTGTTTATTGTAACTCTTATATTTGATTTATGGATGATTAATATGATGGAGTACAAATGCTTTTGGAGGTTGGTTTTTTCCCTCTTGAGGGTTTTCTTAGGGTATATCTTGTATCTTCTTTGATGGGTATGTTGTCTATTCTCTTGCATATGGATTTTGAGTACTTATTTGCATGAAAATCTCTTTTGGGTTATGTGGAAATTGTCATTAGATGGCTGCAAGTTTCCTTATAACCAATACCAAATAAACATTTGATCCTTTATATCTCAGCTACATCAACAACCCTAGGTTCTCTTCTTGCTCAACATGATGAAACCCAGAAGGAGAGAGCAACTTACTACATCAGTAGGAATTTGGTTGGATATGAGTTGAATTACTCATCCATTGAAAATGCTTTGCCTAGTAGCGGTGTTTTCTTCACATAAATTTAGAAATTACATGATTTCAAACCAAGTAAATCTTATCTCTAAGATCAATCCGTCGAAGTATTTGTTATCCAAAGCTACTCTCATAGGACAAATGGCCAAGTGGGTGATGATCCTCACATAATTTGACACAGAGTACGTGGATCAAAAGGCCGTCAAGGGGCAGTTTATCGTAGATCAACTGACAAAGGCACCTATCTACATAGATAATCCATTGGTGTCTGAATTTCCTAATGATTCAATATTTTCCCTTAGAATAGTGGATCAATGGAAGTTATATTTTGATGATTCACATAGACAACATGGATTTGGAGCAAGCATTCTCTTCATCACCCCACAAGGTGAGTGTATCCCTAAGTCCTATCAACTATCTTTCCCATGCATTAATAACATCACTGAGCATGAGGCCCTTATCATAGGATTGAGAATCACAATATAGTGGAAAATCCAATAATTAAAGGTCTATGAAGATTCACAATTGATTGTAAACCATAGATAAAAAGACCTTGTATTTATTGGTGATTTTCTAATTTCTCGACAATTAAACATCAAAGGTCAATAATTGCAATTTGAATTTGAATCATAAAAATGCCACCAAAAACATATTAAAAATTGGGATCCTCAACCTAAGGAGAACCCATTTTCCCTTGGGCAAATGGGTCCTAGGACCTAAATCCAGGACACACAAATTACAAGGCAATTTAATTAATGTGTGCAATTGTTTAATACAGGTTCCCCTATTCGAAAACATGATTAATTAGGCTTTTAAATGCATAATTGCGTCAATTAGAGGCTTAATTAAGTACAATTACTTAAGGGGAGGCAAACAAAGATAAAATGTAAAGGAGTACATTTTTTGTCACTACAGTTAGAAAAATCATATGTCCTTCTATGCCTCATCTAAGTAATTAAATTCTCTCGATAATTATTCCACTTGTCATGAGTGTAGTACTTGCAAGTACTACATATAATATTAAACTTATTCCTTTTCATCCTTCTTGAAATAGGATTTGAAATAGCATTCATATAGATAATTACACTCTCACAGATATGCAATTAAGCATATATTTTTGATTTATCATTTGGATTTATAACATTAGTTAGAAGCCCCCTCGCGTCCTTATCAGTAATGATGATAATGACAACCTTGTCATTGTAATCAGTTATAATTTTCAAATTTGAATCCATCCTATCATTTCTGTTCCCCGTCCCTTTAAAAAATATAATACTTATATCCTTCTTAATAAAAGCAATATTTAACTCCATAACTTTGATTTGTAAATATATCTTACTCCTTTTATTATTTTTAAAAGGTGAAAAATCTTCAATTCCCTTTTTATTCCTAATAGTCAAATTTTGATTAAATATCATTATTATATTTGTTAGATCCACTTTTCACTCCAATTATTTCATTTGAAATTAACTCTCTATTTTTTTGTGGGATTTGGTCATAACTCCAACAAAACCATTGAGGATAATAAATTCCTTCCTTAGAAGTTGCATCCAAAACCATATTTTTTTCCATGAATGTGTGATTAATATTGGACAGAAGGAAGTTCCCTATCATTTTTTTAGAATCTTCCATCAAGTCTCTTATCACTCAAGGAGAAGAAGAATATCCCTTAAGAATATCAATTATCATCTTGGAATCACCTTCTATGATAACTTGATCCAACTATATGTTTATAGGCCTTCATAAATGAGTTTTTTGTTGTGTTGTGATATTACATTATTTATGATTAATTGTAAGTCGCTAGCATCTTGAATTTGGTACCATACCTTGTCCTTAAAATATGAGTATGATCCAAAGACAAATAACCCCCAAAATTTACTATGAAGTCTCTAGACAAAATCCAAAACATGAATAAGGTTTATATAACAATTGTATCTTGAGGCATAGTTACATTGGGAAAGACATAAAGAGGAGGTGGTAGAATTATTGATTCCCAAGGTTTTATACCATATAAATGTGTTACCCCTTTTTCTACAAGTATACATTGCTTTGGAGAAGTAGGTATACTTTACATTGGTGGAATAAAGGATTTTACCTATTCACTTGTACTTTCCTTATTAGTCTTTAGTTGCTCCTCTAATATTATTTTTTCAATCAAGTTATCTAATTGTACTAGTGGTCTATATGATGTAGGTACTATATACCTTTGTGTAGATCTCATACTCATCCTAAGAGACCAGAGCTTAGTTTGTTTCAAGATAACCCCCTTGTATTTGGATAGTTAGAGATACATTTTTTCTTTCAACTTAGAGGGATCGATGGGGGTTGCCTCTAGGATCGTGACTAGGAGCATGGAAGTATGCACATTGGTAGTACCACATGTTTTTCTCTTCAAATAGGTTACTTTACCTAGGGACAAGATCTCCAATTTGGTTATTTGAGGGAACCTATTGTAGACACATATGGACATGAATAATCTGGGAATTTTTAGCTTGATCATGGTGTTCATTATGCTAGTTATAATGTTGATCATATGGCCTATACCCTAATTGTTTTGATAAAGAAGCTTAGGAGAGCAAAAAATTTGATGTATCTTCATAGAATTTAATTCATCACACTATTCTTAGGATACCTTTCATATCCTCTAATTCTTTGGCTATTTGTAAGGCAACTTGAGAAGTTTCAAAAGTAGTGGCTAAAGTCTATACTTGCATATGGGGCACATAGAAATTTGTATATAATAGAATTAAGTTGGCCTAGGTGTAATTTTATAGCATATATTAGGCTATTTTCTATTTTTATAACTATATATCATAATTTTTTGACAAGTCAATGTCTCAAATAGATTGGAAATCACACCAATTTTAGGGTTAAATGATTTCAATAAATCTAGAAATGTTGTTTGAGAAAGAGATCATATGTCTTGAGGGACTATGTTCTAGGTCTTTTGGAGTTTGATATTAAAATAAAATAGTCTCCATTAGAGCCCTCTTTATTCTTGTTAAATTCTCCATCATAGAGAGGTTATCTTCCTTTCTTTGAATTTGATATGGTATGCTCCTCCCAACTAATATTAAGTTGTAATAGAATTTGAGTGCATATTAATACCAACCTAAATTACGTGAGGAAAATATTATACATGCTGATGAGCCCAAAATGTGCTCATAGTTTGGATATTATGATGAACTTTAAATGCCTTTACTTTTGTTATTTGTGGTTGTTTAAAACTCTTTTGAAACCTTTTATGGGGATATCCTGTAGCAAAACATTTTCATATTCCTACAGCTTATTATGTTGACTTGACTACATTTATTACCCTGTTGACTCCCTAAATGATTGGTATATCACATACAATTTTTGAATGATGAAATAGATTTAAATGTGTGATTAATGAACATATATTGTGTATGTGCCATGTACCTTTTCTTTCGCATCTGTTACCTTGTGTTTCGTAGGTTGTTGAAGAAGTATGATCGAGTCAAGCGCAGCCGATCTCGGCCTTGCAATAAAGTCTATTTCCTGTACGACTTTGAGGAAGCTCTGGCGAAGACTCCTTGACCGAGTTGGGAAAGATTTTTAATGACAGCCAATCTAGAAAGAGTGGAGCACTAGATTCTCTCTGGATCGGGTTGAACGCATAAATTCATTTATGAAGTTTGTTCCTTGATTCTAGGATACACTTTACTTCCACGTCTTTCTTTGATAGGGTTAGTTAGTTAGTTGCTCTCTTGATTTTAAATAAAGTACTCCTCCTGCGTGAGTGAGAAAAGAGATGATAGTTAGAGTAAGATAGAAGCATAGTGATAAAAAGTTAACAGATACTATGTAAGAGTCAGTATGATAATGAAAAGCAGAATCTGTTTGACAAAAGACAGAGTTTGTTGTTAGTTTCTATATCAACAAAGCAATGTATACCATTCTGTTTTCATGAATAAAGTTTGATGAAGTTCTAAGTTCAGCACCTGCGTAATCAGTAGATGCTTGCTAAGGGGGCCCACTTAGTAAGTATCTGTAGCTAGTTAGTTAGTTGTTCTTTTTTGTTGATCATCAGTTAGCTTTCATCTTTGAAGTTTTCATACAAACTCAGTCTTGTATTGCTCCTGCAACATAGGGAGTCCATCCCTGTGCCTGTTCTTGTAGCATAAGGCTAGTTCATAGTTTGTGTTTTAGTTGTAGTTGTTATGGTTTCTGTTTTAATCAAATCATAGTTGAGTTAAAAGAACTTTGCATTACCTTCCTGTAGTGTAGATATAATTCCTTTCAAGTATTTATTTCTATTAAGTTTTGACTGAAACTAGTTCTTAGTGCATATATTGTGCTGCGCCATTTAAAGTATACGTCCCCTAGTTTGACAAGTAAATGAATGTCCATAGAGAGATATTAGTCACCTATTGGAATGTCCAATTCCCAGGAAAGGTTTTACTGTGATTTTCATATCCTTTTGTGGGCGCGACCATTTTTGGCGCCGTTGCCGGGGATGGCATCAAGCTAAGGATTTTTCAGAAGTCATTTTTAATATTAGTTTAGTTTGTTAGTCAAAATTTTCAAAATATTTCAAACCACCATTCATCGTATTGCATGCATAGAAGAAGAAGAGACGCACTGGGAAGGTTCCTCCCTGAAAACCTGTTTGTTGAACTACCATTTAACCCAGCTGACGAAGAACCCGAGGAAAATCCATTCGCTCTATTATTCCAACAACCAAACATGGAAAATAATCCACCTAATAATCCACCTCTTGCTTTTGAGTTTCCTATTGTTCCCCAGTGAGATACTGACAATCTTAAAAATATTCCCTCTTCATTGCTTCCCAAATTTTATGGCCTAGTTACGGAGGACCCAAAAAAATTTCTGTTTGAGTTTGATGTCCTCTGTCACAGTTATGACTACAACTCAGACACTCATAAACTAAAGTTATTTCCTTCCACTTTGAAGGAGGGAGCTCTCAAATGGTTCATGAGTCTGGGAAGAGGTGTTGTTGATAGTTGGGAAGCCATGCAAACAAAATTCCTTGAGAAGTATAAGGAATATTGTAAGAGTGCCAGTAAAGGTGATGACATATTCCAAATTCAACAGAAGGAGGATGAAAGTCTAGAAGATTATATTTCAAGGTTCTTGTTTTCGTTAAAAAGGAACTCAAACCATACTCTCAATGAAGACTCTCATAAATTACTCTTTCTAAGAGGAATCAGTGATGCTTGTATAGATGCCCTGGACCTGATGGGAGGAGGTGATATAACCCAACTGCCTTGGGATGATATAAAGAAAATATGTCTTAACTACTCTCAAGCAATAGTTAAGAAAGGTCGAGGTCATCATGCTACAGTGGGGAAGTCTTCTTCTGGTGGAGTTTCTCAGATGGAGATAACGAACTTGCTGTCTGACTTCAAGCAGGACATCATTAATAATATGGCTACACAACTGGACACTATGCAAGCTCGAAAGAAACATGAGGAAGCTGAGGCAGTTTTGGCCGAGTTCTATCCATACTGCAGACAAAAGAAGCGTGACTGTAGATGCAAGATGGTGGCTAATTTGGAAGCTAAGAAACTACCTACTGACTTCAAACTAGTAGAAGGTGATGATGATCAAGTGTTCTTTGTTGCACAAAGGAGACCATGGGCCCAAAGACAAGGTATGCTTCAAGATCCTTTAAATTTTGGTAATCCTTATTCTGGCTATAATAACCAATGTCAACCTGCATATGGACCACCACCACCCTAGAATCCACCTCAACCAAGTTGGCCTAATTATCAGACCCCGCAATGGCAATCTTCTCAAGGAGGTTGGCAATAGCCACAAGGACAATGGACCCCACCTCTAGGTAATTGGCAATAGAATCCTCAATAGAGAGGTCCTCAGCAATGGCAAAACCAGTCCCCTGGGTTCCTGCAGCTTCCACAGCTACAACCACAGGCCCTCATGCCACCTCCTGCAGTAATTGCCACAAATCCTGGCCCTCCAAAGCAAACGCCTATGCCTGCCCAACCATTGCCAAATCCAAATAATAAGCAACAACAACAGCCACATCAGCCTACATATCTTGCCGAAGCCAACCAATATCAAGCTTATGCCTTAAATGTTAATGATATCCATTTGAGGTCTGGAACCACTCTACCTGCTCCAAAATCACCTCTAATTACTAAAATACCAGATTCTCCCCTTGAAAAATCTACTGCACCTGCTGATCCTACTGAGCATATGCCTATACCTAATATGGTTTCTAAGGAGTCTATTTTGCAAAGCCAAGAAAAACCACCTTTTCCTCAGAGGTTGCAAAGTACTACATTTAAATCCATGGAAGAACCCACTTTTGACATTTTGGATCAGCTCAAGAATGTACAAATTCAAATCCCTTTATTTTAGGCTATTAAAGATGTTCCCATTTTTGGAAAAGCTATCAAAGAGGCCTGTTTGAAGAAGCCTGGACGGAAGAAAAATGATCCCCAAACAATTCATGTCTTAGGGAAATTGGCTGATATAATGTTGGAAAATGTAGTCATCCCAAAGTATATTGACCCTGGAAGTCCTGTGGTGCAGATACATATAAATGGCCAAATTGTAAAAAATGTTTTGATTGACTTAGGTGCTGCCATTAATGTCATGACAAAGCGTACTATGGACTCCTTGAATATTTCAAACATTAGGTCTACACCTACAATTTTGCAGCTTGCAGATAGCTCCACAGTTAAACCTGATGGAATGGTGGAAGATATAATTGCCACTCTTGAATCTTGAGAGTATCCAGCTGATTTCATAATATTATCAGTTAAGGCAACTTTAGGAGGGTATCCAGTTATCCTTGGTAGACCATGGTTAGCAACTTTTGATGCTTTTATAGGATGCCGTTCTAGAGATATGACCATTTCTGATGGACAGTCCACAAAAAAATTGGCTTTGTATCCGCCTGCTAGACCTCAACCAGATTTGTTCCAACCTATTTGGCCAGATATGGGGGAAGAAACTAAAGAAGCCAATTCATTGGCTCAATTAATGATGCTTCAAAATGTTCCATTCTCACAACTTCAGAATGAGGATGCTTTGCTTTTTCAAATTCTGTAGTTTAACTCTGATACGGATAGTTCATCTGATCCAAATGGTAGCCATCTACAATGTTTCCTGCAACAACCAAATTCTGAGAGTTCACTACCTAAACTTTCAGAAATTTTTCATAATTTGCTTCCACAAGAGGTACACACATCACCTGTAGATTCTATAAGTAATCTCACTAAGCAGATAAAATTGTCTCCAGGTCACTATTTGAATATCAATAGCAAGCTGTCACAGTCTTAACAAGCTGACTTATTAAAAATGCTACAAAATTAGCATAAAGCTTTTGCATGGGAATATGGGGACATGCAAGGAATAGATCATCAAATTTATACTCATAGGATCTATATCAAAGAAGATTGTTTACCAGTTAGGCAGCCTCAAAGAAGAGTAAATCCAACACTTAGAGAAATGGTTAAAAATGAACTTCAAAAGTTGCTTGATGCTGGTTTTATTTATCCAATCTCTGAAAGTCAATGGGTTTCTCCATTAGTTATTGTCCCCAAGAAAGATGGAAAATGGAGAGTGTGTGTAGATTACAGAGAATTGAACAATGCCACTAAAAAAGATCACTTTCCACTACCTTTTGTAGACCAAGTACTAGACTCACTATCTGGCAAAATATATTTTTCTTTTTTGGATGGTTACAATGGGTACAATTAGATAAAAATTGCCCCTGAAGATCAAGATAAGACCACTTTTACCTGTCCATGGGGAACATTTTCTTACTCAGTCTTGCCTTTTGGTCTATGCAATGCGCCAACAACATTTCAGAGAGCAGTAATTAGTATCTTTGCTGATATATCTCATGACTGTATGGAGATTTATATGGATGATTTCACTACCTATGAAGTCACATTTGAAGAAGCACTGGTGAATTTAGAAAAAAGTATTAAAAATGTGTAGAGAGAAAAATTTGTCTCTAAACAGTGAAAAATATTTTCTAATGATGGAAGAAGGTATTGTTCTAGGCTATCATATTTCAAAGAGTGGAATTCAGGTCGACTCTGCTAAAATTGAAGTTATTCTGAATTTACAAACTCCTGCAAAACAAAAGGATATCAGAAGTTTCCTTGGCCATGTAGGGTATTATAGAAGGTTTATAAAAGATTTCAATAAAATTTCCAACCCACTTTATGCCTTGTTAACTAAGGATTCTCAATTCGAGTGGACAGAGGCCTGTGAAAAATCCTTCCTGCAACTAAAGGACTTGCTTACTAAAGCTCCTGTTCTTCAAGGTCCAAAATGGAATTTTCTTTTTCATATACATGCTGATGCCTCTGATTTTGGTATAGGAGTAGTCTTAAGTAAAAAAGAAAATTCAATTGAGCATGCTATCTACTTTATCAACAAGAACCTTCAAGGTCCTGAGCTCAACTATACTGTTACAGAAAATGAATTGCTTGCAGTAGTGTATGATTTGAATAAATTTAAGCATTATGTCATAGGTTATCAGATATTTGTCCATACTGACCATGCAACAATCAAGTATCTAATGAACAAATCTACCATTTCTGGTAGATTAGCAAGATGGCTCCTATTGTTACAAGAATTTGACATTACAATCATTGATAAACCAGGAAGAGCTAATATTGTAGCTAACTTTTTATCAAGACTTCAATTAGCTGCACCTGTTGAACATGAGGTCATTGATGATAGGTTCCCAGATGAACACTTTTTTTCTATTGCTACACATACACCATGGTATGCAGACATTGCCAATTATCTAGCAGCAAGCAGAATACCAGCCCACTTTTCTCCAAAAGAAAATAAATTGTTAATAAAGAAAAGTTTTAACTTTTCATGGATTGAAATTTTTTTGTTTTATACTAGACCTGATCAAGTAATGCGAAGATGTGTAAGAGAAGATGAGACTTATGATATCTTGCATGCTTGCCATGATGAACCATGTGGGGGACATTTTACAGCAAAGAGAACATCAATGAAGATTCTTACAACAGGGTACTACTGGCCAACATTACATAAGGATGCTGTGGCCTATACAAGGAAATGTGACCAATGTCAGCGTATGGGAAGACCAACCAAGTTAGATGAAATGCCACTATACCCACAAGTAATAGTCACCCCTTTTGATAAATGGGGAATGGATTTTGTGGGACCAATTGATCCACCATCAAATGACAAGTCATACATTCTAGTTTGCACAGACTATGTAACAAAATGGGTTGAGGTAAAAGCTATGACTCATGATCGAGATAACAAGGTTGCTAAATTTCTGTATGAATAAATTTTTACTAGATTTGGAGTTCCTAGAGAGCTTTTAACTGAACAGGGAGCTCAGTTCACATCGAATCTGATCACTACACTAATGAATGACTATAAAATCAAACATAGGAAGTCTAACCCCTATCACCCTCAAGCCAATGGTCAGGCAGAGGTAACAAACAGGGAAATTGAGGCAATCCTAATAAAGACAGTGCAACTCCATAGAAAAAATTGGAGCAATAGACTTCCTGAAGCAGTTTGGGCCTACAAGACTACATGGAAGACAACAATTGGGTTTACACCTTTTGAGTTGCTTTATGGGAAAACAACCATGTTGCCCATAGAATTCGAGTAGAAAACCTTGAGGAAAGCTCTTGAACTCAATATGGAAATATCTGAAGCACAGAAGGACCATCTCCTACAGCTAAATGCTTTGGAAAAAATGAGAAAAGCTGCCCTGCAGCATACAGAAGCAGTCCAACAACAACGGAAGAAATGGCATGATCAACACATAAAAACCAAGCAATTTTTTGCTGGTGATTGGGCTCTGTTATATGATTCTAGTTATCAAAAAAACTAAGGTAAGCTCACAACATGTTGGATTGGTCCCTATGAAGTTGAGAATGTGTTTGACAACAAAGCTGTACAGCTAGCGACAATTGATCCAGTCTGTTTCAAATTGCTAGTTAATGGACACCAACTCCGGTTTTACCATAAACCAGTCTCAAAAGAACAATTCATGCAGTAGTTCATTTAGGTTTCTCCCGCTACTCTTCCTGCAGCTGAAGGCTTTAGCCTTTCTCTTGCAGCTTCACCGTAATTTTGAAAAGCATGCTCATAATAAAAATTTTCTTTTTTTTAAAGGAAACCATTTTTTTTTTCTCCATTCTCATTTATCGCCCCTTCTCACTCCTTTATCTTCCATCCATCCATTCTATCCATTCATCTCATCCGCCCACGTCACCCATCCACTTCATCCATCCGCATCACCCTTAATTATGATATCATTCCCAACTGTCAACTCATGCAGACGCCGTCATCTTTCTTCACACGTACATGCAATTATCAAAGGTACACCATATCTTTTGTTATCACATATTTGATTTATTTTATTCTATTTATTTACTGCTATGACTGTACCAGTCATTATTACTTGATCTCCACCTATTCTTTAGTACATGTGAGGACACATGTCATACTCTAAGTAGGGGCAGGGTAATCCACCTTTTAAAACCTGTCTTTTCGCCGCTGCTATAACTGCGCAAATAACCTTTCTTTATTATTTTTTTAGTACTTTCCAAATATGACCGCATGTCCTTTTTATTGCATATTTTTCTTGTAAACTATGATTAAAACTGCTTGTTCAAAAAGTTCATTTTTGGAAAAGAAAGAAATGTGAGGACATGATAGAAGAAAAACCAGAACAGAAAGGGAAACAGAGAATTTGAATTTTCAGCAAGGAATTGAGTTCAGCTAGGGGAAAAATGTGAACATGGGTGGTCAGCTAATGTGACATGAGCCTGTAGCTCATGAATTATTATTGCAAAATCCTCAAACAGTCCACGCATTCAGCCTCTATGGATGGTTAAACTACTTCTTGAGTTTAAATGCTTTTGATGAGGAGGCTGCTGGAGAATTTTTGAGAACCCTTTCTGAAGGGGAAGCTACTGTGTGGGGTCTAACAGTTGTTGCAACTAAAGACAGAATTGTTGAAGTAATCGAGCTTCCAGCCGTTGGAGAAAATTTTTCTTCAGATGCTGCCACTACAAGGGTTGAGTTTTCAATGCCCACTGATGGACCTTTGAAAGTCTCCAAGCAGGGATGCAAGCGGGTATCGTTGCCTCCTCCTTATTCAGAATATGCCAATTACATAATCAGGTATTTAACCTGTGAAGGCCGTTTCTCCTACATGCATTCTTATCATTTTAAATTATTAAGTCATATGAGGCATGGGTTGGTTATAAATGTTTTGAATTTCCTGTTAAAATTTCTAGAACAAAGTACCCACAGAACCCAACAAGGGAAAGATAATTTTGTCGCTCATCATAGCCTTATCAAATTATTGATTGAATGCTCTTTGACAGATGTCTCACCTCTTTCCTAGCAACAATTCATTGCCCAAAAGAGCTTGCAAATTTCACAACCCCCAAGGGAACTTACCTCACGACCTCAGAAAAAGAAGAAAGAAATTGCGTCTACCAGTAGAACAGGGCAAGGGTCATCTACTCCTGTAGCACTTGGTCCTGCAGCTCCCTCATCGGAATCCTCTGCTCGGGTACAAACTAGGTCTACCACTAGGAAAGAGAAGGAAAAAAAAAGGCAGGTGAGTCGTCTGGGGCAAAACAAACCCCAGAGTCTGACCCTCATTCTCAGAAAAGGCAATGCTCTTCTCCTACAGCACCTTCCCCTGTAGCCATCTCTCCTACAACAACACCTATTGCTAACACCAGTTCACCATCATCCTCTAGCAGGGCAGAGCCCTCTAAGCAGACCAGAAAGAGGAAGGCTACCAGAACACCTCCTGTAGCCGCACTAGTGTCAAGAAGAGTTTCCACAAGGAAACAATGTAAGACCTCCCCTGCTTCACCTCAACCAGTGGTTATTGTAATTTCAGAAGGGTATGTAGAGTCTGAATTTGATGTTTCTTAGAATGTGTCCGAAAATGCTACACAGAGTTCATTCATTCTTGAAGAGGAACAAGTTGAGACAAAGGAAATGGAGCAAGGGTTACCAAGTCTTGATGACTTGGCTACTGCTGCTATGCAGTTCTCAGAGGAAGCATAATCTTCTCCACTACAACAACAAGAATTCATCTTGCAGAAAGAACAGGAACAGACTGAACAATTGAATGTGCCTAGTGAAGCTATATTTCACCCTACACCTTGTAAAGCCATTGTTGTTTATATGAAGACGTTTTTGATTGAGTTTCTGGAATATATCAAAGCTAATTGGGAAACAGTTACATTGCAAACCCTGACTTTCTGGCACCTAGCCTAGATTGACATGCAACAAAGTCTATGGGAGGTAGAAAGGAAGAAATTGAAAAAGGAAATTGAAAGTCAGAAACAAGAAATTTCTGAGTTAAAAGCAAAAATGGATGAAATGTTAAAAGTAACTGGTCAGATTATGGAATGTAGACCACCACCTAGAGTTTATGCTCTGTGCCTTAAAGAACAATTCTTATGGTTCCAACTAATGAGAATTTCCAGAAATCAAGATCCTATACTTCACACTACTAAAGAATTTTACGATGCATACCAGGCAACCCCTAATTGGTTAAGAAATTCTCTGTGTGAATTTTATTTACATGGCTTTTTAATTCCATTTGAAACAGAATGGAATCCTCTTCTGTATATTGGTGATATCCATTTGAGATCATTTATGTCATGGGCAGCAAATGAAGTAAATTATGGCAGGCAATGAGAGACATATGAGGAAGCCGAAAGGAATGAGCCTGTTCCATTACGCTCTCAAAGTTCAAACCCCCATGCAATGTTGAAAACTTGGTTTACTCTGACATATGGCATTAATAATACTATAGCCAGAGAGAAAATATTTGATATCAGGAAACAGGTATATGATGAATTTCAGGCACAGTCATATTCATTTTGGAGACTGTCATACACCAGAAGTGAGAAAAGGTGGGAAAGACTAACTGTTGGGCTAAGAAGGTCTGAACCTCACAGTCCCCTAAATTTCACAGCAGCTCTTAAATGATCAAGCAGATATATACAACTGGGACTTCAAAAGAAATTTGAACTATGGTTGCCATTGACATTCAGACCTCCTATGCTAATGTGGCCCCTCTATCCTCACCAGGCTACAAATCTTAATGATGATTTAGAAGACCGTAGGTATGAAAGGTGCCAGGCTTTCAGAGGATTTTATTACAGGTTTGGAACTCCATTTCAGAGTCATGCAACAACCACTAATTTTAGAGAAACCACCAGGAAAGTTAATGCTGGAGGACCAGCATTAGGCTAAGTAGGGGGCAGTGATGAGCCCAAAATGTGCTCATAGTTTGGATATTATGATGAACTTTTAATGCCTTTACTTTTGTTATTCGTGATATATCAAATCTACAATTATTTTAGTAAAATAATGACACATAATGCAACACTTAGAAAGAAAGAATGAGAAGTGGCTTACATATACCCTAGAAAAACCCTTTCAAGAAAAATCAAACCTCAAAAGTAGTGAAACCAATGTATTCCCAACAAAAACATAGTTATAAATAAAAAATAGGATTCATGTCTTTTGTTGGTAAGCAATTTTTTTGTTGTGATATTTTGTTGCAAACAACTCAGACTCACCAAATGGGCAACAACAAACACACCAACAATTATATAGATTTCTATTTAATTAAAAATTTTCCTTTGCATTTGAGAGGGACGAATCCCTCATATGATTTTAATTTGAGTTTTTTGAGGCATACTTTTAACCAAAAAGTAGAAAGACACACCAAAATAAAAATAAAAGTAGAGAGAAACCCTAGATTGAAGACATGAGAAAATCACCTAGACTTCTCAAGAATAGAGTTGGAATAATAGTGAAAAGGAACAAACAATGACACAAAGTTTAACAATTTGTGCCCACAAAAATAACTAATAAGATTGGCAATCACCCCTTTTTGACATGCAAGAAAAATGAGGAATTGATCACACATCAAACATAAGATGAATATGTAATCAAGAAAGGACATAATAGCTCAAATTCTAGTAATATTTCTTCAATTCCTATCACACATATGCTACCATGCATAATAGAGAATCATTAAAGAATGGTTACAAACTAACATAAGAAAGTATTGCAATCCATGAGGAAAAGTTAGACATAAATTTCTAAAACATGTCTTCAATTCTTCAATGAAATAAAAACACAAAGTTTCCCAAAAATCATTGTACAATGGATGTGTTGAAAAGATAGCTAATTTCCACCAAAAACTAACAAATGAAAACCCCTCTTACAAATCTCTCCAAATGAAAGGTTACAAAAATAATCCCCTTCTTAAAAATTAACCTTGTATGTATGCTTATTTCTATGTTTAACTGTTTCTTGAAATGACCTTTTATTTTCTCTTTTAATTACACTTTTTTTCAAACTCAATAAAATAAATGAGTTTCCCACCTTAATAAAATTGGCTTTATAATTAAATTTGAGTTGAAACTTGGTGGTCATATGGCTGTCAACTTACAAAAGTATATACA
Organism: Sequoia sempervirens; assembly: GCA_007258455.2. Classification (NCBI taxonomy): domain Eukaryota; kingdom Viridiplantae; phylum Streptophyta; class Pinopsida; order Cupressales; family Cupressaceae; genus Sequoia; species Sequoia sempervirens. The sequence goes on along the minus strand of VDFB02000363.1, from coordinate 114,137,529 downwards.
AACTATTAAATGAATTTGAGTGTGTAGACATGTAAAAATGGCTTAACGCATATCACACATCCTGAATGGAATTTTTCCATTATCGACATCACTTTCATTATCACTATTGAATTTTGCTTCATTAACATCATTAATCCCCTTTTTTAATATCATCATCATTAAACCTATTTTCCTCTATTAATTAAATAATCTCAATTTTTTTAATTAATTCACTATGTTGTCACCTAATTTAATATTATACCTCCTAATTGATTAAATAAATACAAATTATTTAATTATGTCACTAGCATACCTTATTCATCTAAATTAATTAAATAGTTATCATTAATTATTTAATTAAGCTACTTTCCCTTCTCTAAATTAGAATAATTAAATCAATTATTCAATTTCCCCAAGATCACTCAACGTGGTCAATTAATAAATATACCTTTATTTATTAAAGTCAAAACATATCTTGCACATTCCTCTCAAACATTGATTAATTATTAAATTAATTAAAACATCCTCACATATCTTGATTGAATAATCACAACCATTGATTTCTCATTCTATTTCCCAATCCCACCGATTTCTCTAAATCCCACTAAACACTCAATCTAATTTCTTCAATCCCACTAATCATTCAATCTAACCCCACTAATTATCCAATCAATTCCCTTGATTGCATCACTCAGATGATTTAATTGATTAATCTATTTCCTCTTAGCAGTCCTCAACTGTTGATCCTAATCTCTTACTATTGCATTTTGATCGTTCATTTGAAAATCATAAATATATAAAACAACCTTCATCCTTCTCATAAAAAAATCTGGAGTATTTGTAGAAAGATCATGTCAGATTGACTATTGAAGCAAATTGAACAAACATATACTTACTAGATCATTGTTGTTATCATGCTTTTTGCAATCGTAGAGGCTTCATGTTGAATCAAGCAATCCAACATTCATCTTCAATACAGATACACTCAACAATGGGATGGTAGAATTGTAGTTTTTGAATTCATTTTGTGTTTCATTTGTTTATGCTAACCTCTCTTATTTGGATTTTTAAGCTTTGTAATTACATTTCATGAGTAAGTGGGTATTGTTATCTTGTTTTGAATTGATTTGAATTCATTTTGTTATTACTAAATCTCCTGATCCATATTCCCCTTACACATTTTGGCACACCTGATGGGACCTAGGTCCTTAACTCTAATATTTTCATTAAGTTTTGTGAGCAATTGTAGGTTTTGGACCGCTGACGTCTTTAGTAGGAATCACTTTTCCTAACTAGGACGTTATTGTATTAAAATATAAACATAGTTGTTGCTATTGTTTTGTTGTGGTCATCCTAAATCTAACCACTATCGACCTAAAACTGGCCGCTATTGTTAAGAAAGATTGCTATTGTCCTTTCTTTTTTGCAAGTTTATGAGTGTGTATTTAGACTATCATTCTTGAGCCACTATAGTCCTCAGCACAACCGCTACTATACTATTTTCTTGTCACTATCATTTGAAAAAGCCATAGTCGTACTAGGTAAAGAGTCATTATTGTAGGTAATAGGGCTACTATTGTATTATTTTACGGTTTGTGTCAGTTTTGCAAACTTTCTTGGATTCAGTGTATCTAACCCTAACTACTTGTTGTTGTCATGTTTTGTGAGATTGTTTGGCATTTTTGGTGCAGTTCTTGTAGGGTCATGATGTATTGTTGTTGAAACAACTAATCATTTTTCTTGTAGGGTTGATGAACGGTCCAAGACTCTTAATTTTCAAGCATTTGTATGGATGTTTTTAAGTCTTTGAACATTTACATTTGGTGCTTTAAAATGAATTTATCTTCCCTTGGTGCACTAAAATTGAACAATACAACTTAAATGATTTGATTTGGTGATTTAAAATTTACCTAAATTTACCTACAATCTTCACATTTCATCTTGGTGCACTAAAATTGAACAATACAACTTGAACGCTTTGATTTGGTGCTTTAAAATTTACCTACAATCCTCACATTTCATTTTGGTGTCTAAAATTAAACATTTCATTTGGGCTCAAAAATCTGATTACAATGAGAACAAATTGGTTTATGGCATTTTTTATGCATGTTTTAAGTTTCAAATATTTGAATTTGGTGCTTTTAAAACACAAATTGTTATCTATAACACCTAATGTGGGATTAAAATCAAATTGCAATAAATTTTCCACTGTGTCTACCGTGATTGGCAAGCCAAGTGTGTATTCTCTCCCCCTGCATCTTTTGATGATCCTGGGTGATAGAAACACTTTGGGTTCTTTTCAATTTTTTACATCATTCCCTTTTTAGATCAGGCCTACCTACGAGACACATGCCAAAAGGAAAACTCAAAGGAGACCCAAAGTGGGTTTTCTCTCGAACTGCTATATAAATAAGTTAAGGGAAAATCTAAGATTTAACTGACGAGTACCTTGCCGACAGTGCCGTTCAAAAAGGGGAGGCACCCAAGTGGTATATAGCGCCCCTAGTAATTTTTTTTAAAGCCTTAAGTGGCTTACTGGATGCTCACTAGGTGTCAAGTCCTTGAGCAGTGACTAAACACCTTATTGTAGTTACCCACCTTATTTATTGACTATGTATTGGCAAAATTTTCAATGCAAGCGATGTGTACCTCACCCTAAAGTTTTTACTCACCATATGAACTCCCTTGAGATGAGACATAAATCCCCAACTTAGCATAGGCTACTTGTAGCTTCCCAGGTAAAGGGTGATTTGTGTTATCCTTCCATGCTAGGAGGCCCCTATCTATTTTCTCTCACAAAGACAAAAGTTTATACACCCCTTTGGGTGTCCCTACCCTTGAGTTAAAGGAGATTCCAAATTGTGTGCCTGAAAGTGTTACCATTGGCTTTCACCTTAGGGATAAAACTACTTGAAATGTTTTTGATGTGTTATTACCAATATAAATCAGGTTGATTTTGGCCTATCAACATTCAAAACATTACAATCCATTCATACACTTTCTTTGTTATGTTTTATCACTTGATGTATCTCAAAAACATTATCTTAGACATCAAACCAAACAAACATCAAAACTTGCAAACTTATCAAACAAACTGCCATCACAAAACTGAAAACTATTGAAATAGAGTCACTACTATCAAGTTTTACTGCTATTGTTTTAGAACATTACTGTAGTCAGCCTAAAATTTTCTCACTATTGTTCATTTAATTTCTATTTCTATCACTGGTTGCATGAAATTCATTGTCAAAACATAGTTGTTTCTGTAAACTTTGTCACAATTGTCCTAAAATAGAATCACAATTGTCCTAAAATCTTTTCGCTATTGTCCTAGATAGAGGCCACTATCATCCTACTTGCATCCTTGCCTCAAAATTTATCAAACAATTGATTTCAAAACATTGGCCTAAAACTTTATTCAGCTATCAAAGAAAATTGTTATCATTGTATCTGTACTTACACAATCCAACATAATCATCCTACTCTTCAAACTTGGTTTACATAGGGTTGTGACTATCATCTTTTGGACACAACATCAAAATCAAACTTATACGATATCCTATCAACATCACCATCAACAACCAAACATCAACCTAGTCTTGGACGTGCATTGAACACAAGAAATCAAATCATTATCTTTCTATTGTTTTTAGAGCAACCTTTACTTGCAACCTCGTAGCTAGTTCAAGTAAAGCAATCACCATATCCTCTAAAACATAGAAAAAAATTGATTTGATTCTTGTGAAATTTTGTGTTCTAAACTAGCATCAAATCAAAACATCAAACATCATAGCATTATTTATCAAACACCCAAAATTGGCTCATCTCCTCATCATAGGTTTGAGTAGTAAAATCTTACCATCAAACATCAAACTTGATCATCCAACTATCCCAACATCAATCCATAACAAGCAACCAACAACCTTTGTCCAAAAGGTATACACACATCCCCTTTGTACATCATTTTATCAAACAAAATCTCAAAACAAAATGTCATCCCATTTCCATAAGATGTTATCTTAAACATACCAAGGTCTTTTGAGTTTGTTTATGACTACAACGAGATCTCAACATAAAAAGAAAATGGAAGCCAACAAAAGCAGCTCTAGTGTACCAAACACCAATACCACCAATGCAAAATCTCAACCATGGGGCTATGATCCTAGGACATACTCAACTCCCAAAGAACAACCAACGTTTAAAGCTCAACCAGATCAACCACCTAGTGATGTTGACACATGCCTTAAACATCAAAACATGTTTGCTAGGCAACAAAATCAACCTCCTAATCCTATAGATATGATCATAGAGGAGTATGATAGTGATGAGGAAATCATTGACAAAGTACTTTTAAAATACTCCCAGTATCCTAAAATGTAGAAATTAATGGACAAAATGATTGGGAAGGATCCAAACACATATTTCCTCAAGCTAGCACAAAGTGGTGCCAAGCTATCTATAGAATTTAATGTTGAAATTCTTAAGGATCCCAATCTCATTCCTTTGGGAGATAAATTGGTGGTGAGACAAATACCCAAAGCAATGATAGATCCTAAGATACCATATTTATTCTCAAAAGCACCTATCAATGACCAATATTTTCCCCAAAATGTGGAGAATCCATTGTATAGACATCCATCACAAATTGAACAAGTTGTGGTAGCTCAACATACTCAAGAAAATCCAAACCTCTTAACAAGTCAAAAAATGTTGCCACACAATATGGAAACCAATACAATGGGACCCACAATGTATGAGACATCTTGGAACACCCAACAACAAGATCCTAATATTAATATGAAAAACATGGGAAATATTCCACCAAGACAACCACAACATGTAGTGAACCAACAAGGTAATAACCATTTGCAACCACAACTACATGCTAACTACCCACTTCAAGGGAAACACATATATCAACAACCACCACAAGATCAAAGCATGTATCAAGGAAATATTCAAAATCAAAATAAATACATGCATCAACAACAATGCTATGATCCTAACACGCAATATGAATATGGATCATCGTCTACCAAAAATACTCAACCTCAAACATACATTTCAACACCACTAAATGTTAATACCCAACATTAAATGTATGTTCAACCACAACAAAACACACACCTTCAAAGTCAAGTACCCAATCCTCCACAACACAACATTGGTGCACAACAACCTCCATCACAATACCAAACCTACACACCACAACAACATAGCATACCTCAACAACAACAAAATCATACCCTCAATACACAACACACCCACATTAGTCCTCAAGGACCCCATCCATCACCCTACACTCACAACGTGGCCCAAGGGCCTTCATGTATACAAACCCCACAATATAGCACACATAACATTATGAGGAAACAAGGTTATAATGTCTCTCCTTATCAAATGAATGCACCAAGTGATGATGCAACCTTACAAATCCAGAATCTCAACCAAAGGATATCAAAAATTCAAACTAAAAAACTAAAGAAGAGCTATTCTCTACAAGAAATATGTTCATATCCCTTTGATCATTCCTTATCCATGATACCTTTCCCCAAAAACTTTGAAATACCAAAATTTGACAAAGACAGGGGAAGAGGAGATCCAATAGAACATGTGCGAGAATTCTCGGTAGCTTGCATGGATGTACAACACAATGAAACCTATTTAATGAGGCTTTTCCCATGAAGTCTTAGTGGTGTTGCTATCAAGTGGTTCTCTCACCTACTGTTTGGTATCAAAACCTTTGATGAGTTGTTAGATAAATTTTTTAACCACTTCTCATACATCATATAGCAATACATAATGGTCCCCAACCTATACAAAATTAAATAAAGCCAAGGGGAGTCATTTGCTTCTTATCTACAAAGATGGAGACATAAAGCTAGCAAATGTAAATGGCTTGTTCTCGAGAAATAGCTCATGGAAATATTTGTCTCTAACATACAAGCGAACATTAGCTACCAACTCACCATGTTGTGCCCTAGCAATTTTGAAGAAACCATCAAAAAGGGATTACTCATCGACAAAGCTCTCATAGCAAGGGGAGTCATTAAACTATATAACAAGAACATTGCCAACTATGGGCAACCTTCTAGTTCTAATTAAAGACAAAAATATGGGCAAAGAACAAGAACATTGCCAACTATGGAGTGGTAGATGCAAAATTTGTGCAAAATGTGAAACCTCCTAGAAATCCATAGAACAATGTCCAAATAGCTAAACCGAACTACCCTCAAAACAACTGGCTTACATATCTTAAAAAAAACCAACAAAATAACCTATAAAAAAATCAAGGTCAATATATTCAAAGAGGTCCACTAAGGAAAAATAATCAAACTAGGAGAAAATTCACTCCATTGGGAGAAACTCTTGAGGTATTTATGCATAAACTTTTCCAGAAGAACCTCATCAGGATTCCTAATCCCAATAAAACAACAACATTTTTGACCAATTGAAAAAAACTCCAACATTAATATCTATACTTGAGCTTCTAAAGTTATCACCAACACATAAAGAGATCCTAGAGAAAGCTCTCATTGAATCTTTAGTCCTAACGATCTTAACATTGATCAATTTCAAGCTATGGTTGGTACCATCACTTCATCCCATCACTTGGTATTTTTTGAAAAATGCCTTCCCCAAAGAGCCTTTCATAATCAAACTTTGTATCTCGAGGTTTGTGTCCATAAATACAAGATCAAGAGAGTCTGAATAGATGGAGGTGTAGGCTTAAACATATGTATGCTAAAAATGGTAAAGCAGTTGGGATATTCTAATGACGTGATTGAGAAAAAGAAAAGCATCACCATAAGGGATCATGATGATATGGAAAGAAACTTTAAGGGCATAATAAGACTTCCAATTCAAGTGGGGCCAAAAATAGTAGAAATAACTTGTTAGGTACTGGATCTTGATTTTCCATATAACCTTCTCTTGGGATGTTTGTGGATCCATGAAATTCAAGTGGCCCCTTCAACCTTTCATCAATGCTTAAAATTTCCTTACAATGATAAGTAAGTTATAGTATACGTAGATCTCAAACCCTTCCATTACTACTCAAACTTGGAGAAGTACAAAATGATCCTTCAAATACCTAGTAATGACATATCCTTCCACTCATTTTCATATGTTGATCCATCATCACTTGATTTATCCTCAACTCATCTACATAAACTAATCGTCCAAAATCCAACCTCAAGATCTAGGTGCTTGAGAAGGGCTGTGGAGAATACCATTTCAAACAATCCTTCTACATTCAGGAGCTTCCCCCATCACCAAAATCCTATGGGTGACTAAAGGAAATAAAGCATGTTCAATATGTCACCTATGAATTCAAACCTACTATCTTCACCAAGTGGGGATACATGAAGTATGAAGTGGTATTCAAAGAGTACCTCTCATCATGGCTCTATAAAAAGAACAAGAAGAACAAAAATAGCTACATCTCCTTCCTATTGATCTTAGCAATAAAGGTTATCAGATAGCAAGAAATATGGGATACACTAGAAAAGATGGCCTTGGTCTACATGAACAAGGAATAAGAGAACCCATCATAATAGAACAATGTAAGAAGAACATGGAACTAGGTTATGGTTCGATAGACGTGGTTACCCCAAACATTGAAATTAAATCTTATTGAGAAATAGCTCCTTCTACCATTGTTAAGACATCAAATAACTACACACCTTTTGACAATGACCTAACAATTGTAGACCTATTTAGAAACTTTGGTATAAATATGATCACTTCCCACTCCTTCAAACCTACATTTGAGGACTACCTACTGAAACAAACTCCAACAAATGGGAATGGGAGTCTTGCACCTCTAGTGACTATGACCTAGATACCCTCCTTGATAGATTCATTATCCTTAACTTTTCCCCATCCACATCCACCATAAGCTTTGTTGATAAAAATGATAACCTACCCTTCACCCGCAGTTGATCAATTGGGATCAACAACATCGCGCACTTGTTGTGGACCTATTCCAAAACAATGAATCTATTGACGAGTTCATGGGATTTCAACATGGTATTCCATATGAAGATCACAAGGTCAGTTTTTTCATAGAACTAGAACAAGGAGAATACTTTGGAGGGGAGATTGCGTCCTCCAGTCACAAAATTGAAATAAAAAATCTAAAGATAAAAATGAGATCCCCTAGGGAAAACCACAATGTGGTTCTATTGGATCATAGAAAAGAAAAAACAAAGGATGTATCTAAGGGTGAAAACCTCACTAAGGCACTTGAAGATGGAGGATTCAATCTCCCCATTATAGAGTATCAAGAATAATTAGTAGCCCTAGTTGAACATTTTGAACCTATCAATGTGGGAACAATAGAGGCACCTAAAGTAACATATCATGCAACTTCCTTAGATCCAAAAAAGTCAACTTCTCAGCATTCATCAAGGAACATAAGATAAAATTCACCTATACATATGCATATATGCCTAGGATAGATCCAACTTTAGTGGTACACCATCTAATGGTATTCCCTACATCAAAACCAGTTAAGCAAAAACTTCACAAGATGCATAGGAAAACAACACTGTTAGTCAAGGTGGAGCTTTAGAAACTACTGGACATGTGATTCATCAAACCTATAGACTATCCTAAGTGGATATCCAACCTTGTACTGGTATCAAAACCCACTAAGGGCATACAAATATGTACAGACTTCAAAGATATTAACAAGGCATGCCCTAAGGATGAATTACCCCTTCCCAACATCAACATTATAGTGGATCTAACTGCTGGTCATGAAATGCTTCACTAATGGATGAATCTTTGGGGTACAACTAGATAAAGATATCCCCTAAAGATCAACACAAATTTTTTTTACTTATGCTTGGGGAACCTTTTGTTGGAACATCATTCTATTTGGCTTGAAGAACACAAGAGCCACATATCAAAGAGAAATGACTACCATTTTTCATGACATGTTGCACATCACCATGAAGGATTATGTAGATGATCTATTGGCTAAATTAGTCACAAGAAATGAACACTTGGCTAACTTAGCTAGGATATTTGATAAACTAGAGGAATATAACATGCGTCTAAATGCAAAGAAATGTGTGTTTGGTGTAACATCTGGGAAACTATTGGATGATATTGTATCTAGAAGAGGTATCGAGGTGGATCCCGCTAAGTTCAAGGCTATCCTAGAAATTCCTCCCCTAAAAATATTGAAATAGTTGCGTAGTCTATAAGGAAATCTTCAGTCTATCATAAGGTTTATTACACAACTAGCAGATAAATGTCATCCATTCACACACTTGCTCCACAAAGATGTAGCATTCAAATGGGACAGAAGGTGTGATCAATATTTTTAGTAGGTAAAGGACTATTTACTCACTCCCTCGGTATTGATGCTTCCAATTTAGGATAAAGCAATGATTTTATATGTGTCCACAATAGCTTTGGGATCTCTATTAGCACAACTTGATGAAAAGAATAAAGAATGAGTAGTTGACTACATTAGTCATACCCTGGTTGACTATGAGTTGAATTATACACCCATTGAATGAGCATGTCTATCAGTTGTCTTCGTAGCACAAAATCTTAGGCATTACATGTTAAATAGACAAATCAAGTTGATATCTAAGATAGACCCTTTAAAATATCTCTTGGAAAAAACAACTCTTACAAGAAGAATCGCTAAGTGGGTCATGATACTTAGCGAATTTGACATAGAATATGTCAACAGGAAAGGAACCAAGGGACAAAGAATATGTCAACAGGAAAGGAACCAAGGGACAAGTGATAGCAGATTAGTTAGCAGAAGCACCAAATGAAGATCATCAACCAATCATAGAAAAATTTCTAAATGAGAGCATCTTGCTAACAGCTCAGTCAACCAATTGGACTATGTACTTCGATGGATTTCACACTCAGCATGACTCAGGTGTTAGCATCCTATTTCTTACACCACAAGGAGACAGTATACCAAAAGCATACATGATTGCTTTCCCTTATACAAACAATATAGTCGAGTATGAAGCACTAATCACTGGGCTAAAAATGGTCATGAAGTGGAAAATTAAGGAACTACAAGGCTATGGTGACTCCCAGTTGGTCATAAGGTGGGTCAATGATGAATACCAGACTAAAGATGACAAGCTCATGTTGTACAAAATAATGGTGGATAGCTTCAAACAATACTTTTCGGTAATCATTTTTGAACATATCCCAAGGGTTAACAATAAAGTAGCTGACGCTATGGCTACTATCGGTTCACTCCTTGACATACTTGAGAACGTTCCTAGATATGAATTCCTAGTGGAATAGTTGCTTATACCAGCATTTGATATCCCATAATCTAAACTCATATGTGATGTTGTTGGTCTTGACTCACCTTGGTATGAAGACAAATTTTCCTATATCTAGCATAAAATCATACCATCCCACCTAATGGCCAATCAAAAGAAAACCTTCATCTACTGAACATCCCAATTTACTATCCTTGGAGATACCTTATATCGCTGAAGCCTCAATGGTATGTTACTCCGATGTCTAAATTTAGAAGAAGCAAAAATTGCCTCACAAGATGTACATGAAGGTTTTTGTGGATCCCATGCTAGTGGGCCTAACCTCGTCCAAAATTTTCTACAATAGGGTACTACTGGCCATCATTGGAGCAAAAAGAAATTCACTTTTCCAAGAAGTATCGTCAATGCCAACAACATGGAGATCTTGTGCATGCACCTACACAAGAGTTGCATCCTATCACTACCCCATGGTCTTTCTCTTAGTGGGGACTTGAATTAATAGTAAATATATCACCGACCTCATCCAATGGGAAAAAATTCATCATCACTACTATGAAGTACTTTACAAAGTGGATAGAGGCTATTCCTTTAACCTATATCACATGGAAACACATAGCTAAGTTCATTCTTAACTATTTGATCCGTCGATATGGTATCCCACAAAATATCATAATAGGCAATGGAATTCCATTTAAGAACCAATATTTCTATAATCTCTACTCAAGATTCTTTATCCAACACTGATTTTCAACCTTATCTTATCCCCAAGGAAATGGCTAGGCCGAAGCATCTAATAAGACCATCCTAAAAATCCTAAAGAAAATTGTTAATGGTGTCAGACGTGAGTGGCACCTACAACTAAACCCAACCTTATGGGATTATATAACCAACATCCACACACCTACATGTGCAACTCCCTTTTCCTTGGTCTATGGATCCAAAGCAATATTGTTTATAGACGTTGAAATCCCATCCCTGAGAGTATCATTGAAGGATCTTGTTAGAAACTAAGAGTATCAAGTATCCAGACTCAATGAGCTTGAAATCCTAGATGAAAGATGCTTGAGTGCATTGAACCATCTATAGGCCTATCAAAATTGGCTCAAGCAAAGCTACAATAAGAAAATAAAAAATAGGAACTTTCAGGTTGGTGACTTGGTCCTGAAGGAAAATCAAAAGATCCAACTGAATCAAGATGGGAAAGGTAAGTTTGAATCAAACTGGCCAGGTTCCTATATCATTACAACAAGTTATGGCTCTGGAGTATATCAGTTGGTTACACCGAAAGGATAAACCCTAGCTGAACCTCTTAACAGTAGTCATCTCAAGAAGTTCTACACTTAAGCGTATCAGAATATCCCAAGCAAAAAAAGAGGAAAAAGTAAAAAACAAAAATCAAGAAAAATAATAAAGAGAAATAAGACATCCTTTAAGTGAAAACTACCTTGTGGTTCTTCTAGGACTAAGATCATAGTGAAAACTTGGTTAAAAGGAGCTACGCATTGAATAAGACTTGCATCCTCATCTATCAGCATTATCTATCTACTATCGTATCCATTCCACCTATCCCATAATAAAACGTGCACCCAACCATGACTCAATAACTGATCAAGTGTTGGACCTTGTTGCACCATCTCTATCCACCATCTATTTTATCCACCTATCCCTTTAATAAAACATAATCCTATTTCAAACTAGGGGTAACCTCCTAAACTTGGTAGAAGATTGGATCCTTGTTAATCCCATCACTAATATAAAACTATCAAAACAAAATAAAAAACATGCAAAAAATCATCAAAATCCAAAACAAATTCGTAAAACACAAAAATCCCAAAAATATTGTAGGTCGTCTTTGGACAAGTTGCAATTAAGTCTAAATACAGTTGAACTACAATGTCTTTGAGCTTGCATGTAGGCAAGGCCATCATTGATGATCCCTCAAGGCACTAGATCAATCCCTTTAGGTGTCCCTCTTGGTCTTTAAACTTGGTTGAAAATCCAAAAACATTCAAATATCTTATCAAAAAACCAAAAAGATTGGTAAAGAGTTAGAAAACTCCAAAAATAGTGTCACTCAATACAGTTGATCTAGGATGTCTCTAATTTCATCATGTAGACAAGGCCATCATCGATGAGCCCTTGAGGCACCAGGTTAGTCCTTTTAAGTCTCCCTAGTTGTCTCTAAATCTCTTGAAAACAAAAAAAATAACATCAAATAACCTCAAAAGCACAAAAACATTCAAAAAATCTAAAAAATTCTATCTCCATTATCGCCTACCTGAAATAAACTTTCCATCTATAAAAATAATAATCACCATTAGCCTTTGACAAACATAATCAACAAACAAAGCAAACAACGAAATCCAAAACTTACAAGAAAACAAATGAATGACTAGATCATCATCGAACTAAAACAATGCTTAAGTATTAACTACCCTACCTTTTGATAATCATCATCAACATCCTAACATATGTCTTAACGGATAAAACGTTCCTACAATAGACAACATCGATGGGTAAAACATCTTGAAACATCAAAACATCTATAGCAAGTGATACAACAACATTGTTTATCTTTTTATAATCTTATCTTTTTTATTTATTTTATTGTCACATTCCTAGGATCTCTTGAGGATATCCATAAGGATTTAGAGAGGAAGGAATGGGGCATTGATCATTGTTTTTTTTGTTTGCTTTATTTGTTGGATATTTTTGCAATACTACCACAACGAATACTTGCTTTGTTCTATGTGTGGAAGTTGTTTTGGGGAAATTTCGTGTAAGTGGTTGCATATTAGTTACTACATACCTTTTTGTGTAACTACTCTAAAATGTATTGAAACTTCTCACCTATACACTCTAACATGGTTTCCATATGTCTGGTATGAGAAAGAATACTCCTTGTTTGCAGAGTGAAAGTCCACACAATAGATATAAAGCCATCTTGGTCATAAATACCTTGGTGCATCATGTCTATTTGCTACATCAATAAGGATTGCTAAAAAGCTATTTAGTACTCCATGGAAGCAAAAGAAAACTCATCAATGCATATAATCATAAGCATAACCCATGGATTTTCAAAAAATTAGATCAATCATCTAACACTTCTATATATCTATCTCTAATCATACTAACATATATTTTAACTAACATTTGCATCCTGCATCACAAAGTCATTAGTACCACATGCATCCTGCATCCACAAACTCATTAGTACATATCATCAATCATGTCATAAGTCATCCATACATACATGTCATATAAATGCATTAGAAAAGTACAAAAGCATGAGCATATAATCATAAATTATCTCATTTACATATAAGCATACATAAACATCCATAAACATCTCATAAGATATCTATGCCGCATCAAAAATGGTATATCTCATATATCATCAAAAATGGGAATGTCATGTACATCATCAAATATCATGTGTGATATCAAAATATACAATATATATATATGAAGCCTCAGATGGGCCGATGAATTTATATACAAAAAGATATATTTGCATAAAGCCTCTGATACAATAACATAAAACTAGGATCATAAAAACATCAAACCTATTGATCCTGCCTCGGAGGGGGTTGCTCCCCATCATGGTGGGACCTATGATGACTATGTGCAGGAGACGACTGAGGATGCACAATCATTTGAGACAATTGTGACTATCTAATGGACTGTCCTCTTGAATCTGCACTTGTGGCACTGCTAGACTCTCCAAAATGAGGATGTCTCTATGCTCTCAGTATAAAACTCTCATATGAAGTTTGATAATAAGTAACTTGAGTGATGAATCGATCATGCTCAACCTAATACAAAGCTCGGGGAATCGAGGAATCCAACACAATCTCTGTTGTCATCCACTATTACCTCTCAACAAATAGCTCCTCCTCAGTGCATCCCTCTCAGCTCTAAGGGAATCCCTCTCTATGGTCAAAATGAGCACCTAGGAATCAACAACATGTTGTTAAGCTACCTCTGCATCTTTCTCAACTACTTTGGCATCTCTATCCGCAATAAGCTACATAATCTGTCCTACCATGTTCCCCTGTGGGGAGGTGTCAGTGGTCCCTACTATTGATCCTACTAATCAGGTTATTGATCACCATCACCCTACACATCTTGTCCATCCTGAACATGTTGTTGCTACTCATAAGAAATCTTAAGTCTATCAATCCTATCGACGCCCAACCACACCTCCTCTCTTGACCCTTAGGACCAGACCTCCAACTGATCCTCTTGTAGGGATAGTGAATATCTATGGGCTATTTTGTGCCCACCATCCATCATACTCCCTACTGGTCCCTGGATCAAGTGGACCCACTACCCATCCCCATCTGAATGGTGTCAGAGCTCTAAACATTGTAATTGTTTCCTTGGAATCGACATGATGACCCCACACAATCTCCTCTCTAGTAGTCTGTCCATATATGGCATGATAATCATCGACCGCATGAGTTTGTCTCTTTCCAAACTGTCTAAGCACCCTATCTAGAAAATATCTCTCAAGAATGATATCAACTCAACCAATCAAAAACTGAGTCTGCCTACAGTATACCAACTGCTCCTAGTCATCCAACCAGGCCTCGCAGTCTTTGTACGGTCCATATTAAATTTTTCATATCATCAAATACTACCCTCTAGTAGAACAATCTCCCTGGCTATGTGCAATGAAGGTAATCAAAATACTAGTAGCCATAAGGATCATGAGAATCTCTATCTTGCATACCCTTCAACCGGGTGATAGCAATCCTCTCCCAAGCCCAAAAATGTAGTAAACTAGCACCAGTTGATATGCTATTGCCACCCCTGTAAATGATCTTATGCATATCTCTGTAAATATGGGCTAACACACATTGACCCTAGGAATATGTGGTGTCGTGCCCCATCATTTGCTCAATCACAATACCCCAGCCAACAGGAAACCTCTTAACCCTCTTATCAGGCATCAAAGGACCAATAATCAATCCTTCCAAAATAATGACCATCGAGTCTGCATCATCAACAAATGGATCCAAGTCAATCTCAAAGTTGGCCACATGAAGTTGTTGAACGTCGAGTAATCTCTGCATAGCTAAGGTTCCCCTCCTAACATCATAATCAATCAACTCTCCATGAATAGGGATCCTCAAAATCCTCCATACATCCTCAAGGGTAATAGTACACTCTCTTGTCGACAAATGGAAAGTGGCGGTCTTTGAACTCCATCTCTCTACCAAAGTCATCATCATGGCTTGATGAGCCCTAATTGTTAGCATATAGGTTATGTATCGTAATCTGACAACATCGAGGAAATCCCTCTCAAGCTCCTGAAAAGAAGCTAAACCATCCATCAACCGAGGTCTCTGCTCTCGCATGAATAAAAGACGTAGGATGGCCTGCAAACATTCAACCTACAACATCAAAATTTTGTTATAAAATCAAATTGAGAACTTAAATCTGTAACTAAACTAACCAAATCAATTATTTTTGGCAATAGCACACTTTTTCTAGGGTGATAGCGGCTTATTTTGGCAATAGCGACTGTCCTTGGCGATTGCGGCCATATTTTTCAAGGGCGGCCTTGTCCCTAAGTTTTCTAAATGTGTGGTCATATTTTTCAGAAGTGTCTGCTCAAAAGTGGTCATCCATGGTGTAAGTGGTTATATTTTGTAGAAGCAAGCATATTTATCAATAGCGGCCATCATAAAATAACGATAGTGTCCGTATCACATCAATAGCACATTTTTTGTAGAATTGCCACTATTGCCTAGTCTAAGTTTGAACATTAATTACAAAAGTGAAATAAACTCAAAAGCAAAAATGGAAAGAAGACATATCGTAGTCCCTGCACCGACTGGCTGTTAGTATTGCCTGACTATGTCCACTCTGTGTGGTGCTCCTCAAACTTGAGGCATCACAAATTGACATTTGTAGCAAGAAATCTCTAAGAACTCTCTAGAGGCAAGAATATCACAAAGCAAAGTGTGCAAATGAGGGGTAATTTCACCCTAATTTCTATTTTAACCCTCCAAAAATCCTAATTTTTACCCTTGGAACTCTTCTAGGTTAATTTTAAGAGCACCTACGACCATCCAAAACCCCTAAATGCGGGCCCTAAGCCTTAATTTTTTTGTTTTGTACACATCAGAACTACTTTGGAACTTAATCGAGCACCTGACCTAAAAAAGTAATTTTTTTGGCCAATCTCTCAAGGGGGAAACCCAACGTCTTATCATCCTTCCATTGACCGTTGGGGCACAGTGGGGCATATTAAATTTTTTCTTTCTTGATTTGAACATCAAATTGTTTGAAACAATGTAACTAGTACTTGGTGTCAAAAAGGAGCAAGATGTAGACATGTAAAAATGGCTTAATGCATCTCACAAATCCTGAATAGCATTTTTCCATTATCAACATCACTTTCATTATCACTATTTGCATTTCACATTATTAACATCATTAATCCCCATTTTTAACACCATCAACATCATTAAACCTATTTTTCTCTATTAATTAAATAATCTCGAATTGTTTAACTAATTCACTATGTCGTCACCTAATTTAACCTTATTCCTCCTAATTAATTAAATAAATACAAATTATTTAATTGTCACTAACATTTCTTATTCATCTAAATTAATTAAATAGTTATCATTAATTATTTAATTAAGCTACTTCCCCTTCTCCAAATTAGAATAATTGAATCAATTATTCAATTTCCCCAAAATCACTCAACATGGTCAATTAATAAATGTCTTTATTTATTAAAGTCAAAAAACATCTTGCACGTTCCTCTCAAACATTAATTAATTATTAAATTAATTAAAGCAACCTCACATATCTTGATTGAATAAATCATAACCACCAATTTCTCAATCTATTTCCCAATCCTATCGATTTCTCTAAATCCCAATAAACACTCAATCTAATTTCTTCAATCCCACTAATCATTCAATTTAATCCCATTGATTATCCAATCAATTCCTTTGATTGGATCAATCAAATGAGTTAACTGATCAATCTATTTCCTCTCAACAATCCTCAACCGTTGATCCTAATCTTTTATTGTTGCATCTTGACCGTTCATCTGAAAATCATAAATCTATAAAACAACCTTCATCCTTCTCATAAAAAATATAAATAATTTGTAGAAAAGTCATGTAGATTGACTATTGAACCAAATTGAGCAAACATATATATCCATTATCTTTTGATAAGGGTTACACATTGTTTTCATAATGAGCTAATATGTTCCAGAGTTGTACCTAGTAGCTATGATACCACATGCAACAAACTTGGTGTTCTACTCAGTAAAACTTCCAGTGTTTTCACCTCAAGTGAATAATCCATGATGTCATAACATAACAATATATGTTTTTTCTTTCCATAATGTAAATTACATGCACATTTGAAACAATACTATTTCCAAACTTCCATTGTGTTCCAATGTAATTTCACAAATCTTTCCATAACATAGATGTCATATTGAATGAACTCAATTATATCATTCATGATTACATATTTCCACATAAATGGGTACATGATACAAACCTAGCCCCTAAGAGCTTCATAGAAATAACTATAGATGGTTTAGGAGCCACCATTCAAATCTTGGTCTTATGTCACCTGTTGAGGAGGAGAATCATCATTCAAGTGCTTATCCACCAACTAGAGACTCATATGCGATCCCCCACAAATCTATATATGATAGATGGCCCTACCCTTCAATGAAGAGATTGGTGTAGTAACCTCGTACAAAAACTACTCTAAGCTTAGTGTTGTGTCATACAAACTAGAACCTATTCATACGTTTGTATTCCATATGAGTATGAAGATCCCAAACTAGCATGTACTACAGGGACATGGTGAATTGATAGTGGAGCCAAAGGAAATACACTACTTTGGCCAAAGTGTTCTCACTCAGTAATTCGAGTGAGAGTCATCGTATTCACTTACACTACTCAACCTGATTTGACTCAAGGCCACTATAATCTATGCATAGGTATTTCCTTTCCATGGGTAATCTTTAACCCCAAAAAATAACCAATCCCTTTTCCCACAACCCTATGGTATTTCTACTCACAAACCATATGAACAAGTTCCCTCCCTTTAATGGACAACCAATTGTAGGAGTAATCCACTAGCTATCTAGTATAACCAAATAACTTAGCTATGAGTAACCCTTAACCTACCGTTGTTTAATCATTTCTAGTATATTAATACCTATGAAATTCTTCCTATCATGGAGTAATTACAAGCACTTCATAAAATAACATAAACAACTTCTATTTTCCTTTTAAAGAAAATGATATATTTCCCTAATGCAAGTAATCTCAATAGATCAAATAAAGCACTGGAGAATCGATCTTTCATAAACAAAGAAAAATAAAGGAAGATGTATCCTCTTTCCTGCAATACACTTATCCAATTGATTGATTTGTTGCACGACTTTCCAATAGAAGCCTACTTGCTTCTCTTTGACCTCACAAGCAATATCTCAATAAAACCTCTCTCACAAGTTGATAATATGATCCTCTCAAGTATAAGTCAAATAATAAAGCTCCTCACAAAACACTCAAGGCTCTCACAAGAAGAAGAAAAATAAGATTGCATAAAAGTGCAGAATAGAAGTGTGTAATAGTATGGAATAGAACTCATCAAATGAGAGAGCATGCCTCTCTATTTATATAGAAGAAAGGAGACTTCACAACCTACAAAAAAGGAAAGTAAATTGATAGCAACATCCATGCTAGTCAACTCACTTCACTTGGAAAAAAGGTGGCAGCAATCGAAGAATTTACTCAATACAAGAAGCTACAGGCTGACCTCTATGTTTTGATAACAACTAAAGACTAATTCAATCTGCACATGATCAAATGGTGACAGTCGCTTTGTTTCCAAAATGGACTTCTACAACATTTATAACTTCATAATATGACAACAAGCAAACAACCTCCTCCATTTTGTTTTGGCATGGCTTTGCTCATTGAATCAATCTACATTCAAAATGCAACACTTGTTCATGGTTGACTAAGTCTAAGCTTAGTATAAAACAAAGGAACTATGAATCACTTTGGCTTATGAACATTCTTTGAAAATTCTTTTCCTTGCTGTAGCAATTCCAATTATCATGCATTTTACACTTTACTGTGTTGATATTTAATCCATCACTATATGATAATGCATCCAAAGTAAATTTCTGTTTACCATGTTAAAGATGCTATTTACTTAGCATCGACTATGTTATATTCTCCATATCGGCTTAACTGCTATGCTATATATTGCTTATAATTTTCCCTTTATTCAATGCTAATATATGCTATATTTGGCCTTTAAATTCTTTGTATGTATTCTATACAAATTGACCTATATTAAGCCAGACTAAGTATTAATTCATTCAATCTTTTACACGGCGAGAAAGACTATGTTGATTTATGCTTTGCTCATAGCATTCAAATAGTATTTTCCCATTAATACGGTGGAGTTCAAGACTTCCATGCGCTGCCATGATATATCATTTACTTCTAAATGATTCATGTATTGATAATAATTCATGCGCTCCCCAATAGTCATATGAAATGCTCTTCATATAAACTCATTCTATTAAATATCACGTGCTATTTATATATATATATATATATATAACAACACTTTAAAACTAGAATAATCATGTATTCATACACTATATATATACTATATATATAATATAATATATATCCACATATTATATTATATATATAATATATATTCACAAACATATATAATATATATAATACACTTTTCAAAAGCATCATTTGATATTTGAATGCACGCTATCCATTTAATCGGCCATATATATAAATAAGTACACTATATATACACTATACACACACACATATATATTTATCAACTCATATGACAATAAACATATATCATTTGATATCACAAATGCATACTTCCCAATCATCATTTCTATTGAACAATATGCATGTGTATATACTTACAAATATACGTATATATAATATAATATATACACTTCTCTAATAAGCATTAACACTTACACATGCATATGCATATATATATATACATGACATATATATTCTATAGCAATCAATAGTCAAATAATCCATTCGATATCCAAAATGATTATGACCCTATGACTATATTCATAATAACATATTTATACACATATATGCATATCTATACGTATGTTGTCATACTCGTATGGACATCCCATTATATCCAATGTACGTGTATGTCGACATATGCATATATCCCAAATACTCATTTAACCATACAATCAAGCTTTGTAAAATAAGGAAGGACTCATAAGTTCCAAATAGATAAACATCACCTAAGCATGGATTCAACAATATTCAAAACCCTTTTTTATGAAAACACACATACTAAGGACGACTTACCAATTCCCAACATAATATCTAGACTCAACCATTGTACTGTGAGTGTGTGTAAGCTTAGATAGGTTATGTTACTGGTTACCCAACCAAGATCTTCTTCTAAGTGATACTTCCCCTCCACCTAGAGGATTTGAACTTGTCCCTAAAACCAAATCATCACATTTGTAATGGTAGTTAGACATTCATAATAAGTCCACATGCATCATAAATTTAGCATATTTATATAGCAATCAATGTAACATATTTACTCTTTCAAAGCCATATTAAGCATTTATCAATACTTTCATATAATAACTATTTTGGTATTCCATTATTTTAGCAAGCATATCAAACTCATGATTGCATTTACCATCCTATTTACCCATGAAGGTAAAAGTAAATCGGTGATAACAATATAAGGTGTTACATTTAAGAATTTATGTTCATCGGGCAAAAAGTTTGAAGTGATAGAAGAGTCAATATGCTAGTTAATTAACCAGGTTGATGCCAGATCTGTAAGGCAATGACTTGTTGCATGTGCTCTCTAGAGATAGCATGGAAAGGTGAAATAGGTATAGGTTAAGGTCCTTGAGGGAAGTGCACAACTTCATGTTCTATTGGCAGAAACAAATTTGATTTAGGACCAACCTACTACACATTTCATGCAAATTTGAATTTAGGTCCACCTTAGCCGACTTGGCTAACTACATATGGTGTTAAGGGATTCTTGGTTGAAATTTAATGATGTTAATGTAATGGGATATATATACTGAATAATAATCATAGTTTATATGTGAGTGTGTGTGTGAGTGATTATGTAAGAAAGTGTAATTTCGGGTGACTCAATGAGAGTTTCATCTTAATATTTTTGCGTCATCATCAAAAGATCATCAACTCTATAAGAGAGGGTCTGAAGGAAGATCAAATCAAGTGTAAGTTGTGTAATCAACATTGAAGATCTGTAAATCTAATCTATGTAATCTAGTAGGATTGGTGTCTTACTTATTTAGTTGATGCTCAAATCTATGTATTGGGGATTGGTGTCTCTAGTAGGATGGTGCCTACAAATATAGCAAGGTATTGGTGTCTCCAGTAGGTTGGTGCCTACTTCATTATTTTAACTTATTCTTTATTTTTATGAGGTAATATTTAGCAATAGATCCAAGAAGATCTTGTCACCATGTTTTTCACATTGTAGGTTTCCACGTATATATGGTCTTCATTGTGTGAATGTGTGCATATGTTTTGCTTTGATGATACTAGTTGTTTTGATTCAAGTTTGGAGAAGTAACTAATATTAATTCATGTTCAATTAAAGAGTTTTAAGTAGACTTGATATATTGATTCACCCCCCTCTTAGTATATTGTGTGCCCTTCACATAGTCTTCCATTCATCTCCTTCTTAGACCCTTATCTTATGTTATATACTCTTCAAATCTATATTAGTGATGGATTTGACTCCACTCAAACAATCCATTATCTCATCCATCCAAGGAAAATTAAATATATACTTTATAGTGATATTAGTTATGGCTCTAGAATTAGTACACATCCATCATTCTCTATCCTTTTTGGGTGTGAGTATTGTAGGTACAATACACCGACTTAAACTTTCTCTTATTAATCCATTATCCAATAGCTCATGCACTTGGTGATTTGTCTCCTAATTCTCCATTGATGTCATCCCATATGGTGTCTTGTTTGGAAAACTATTCTCCTTAGTGATGGTAATCCATTAGGTAATTCCATCAAAATATTTGAAAAATCATCAAGAATCTCTTGTACCTCCATGGGAACTTCTTCCTTGTTCCTTTTTCTAACCTCTAAAGGCTTAGGAATGAATGAATAACATGTCTATCCTTTTTTAAATCTTTCAAAATTTCTTTCTAGTTACCAAACAACCTTTAGGAATCTTTTTTACCTCCTCATATGTATCCTTCAGAGGATTCAAGGCATACACCTTCCCATTCTCTTGATCTTATAATAGTGTCTTACCATCACGAATGAATTGCCTCTCATATTAATAAGACATACGTAACATAATATCAGATGCATCCATTAGAATTATATCAAACATTATATTATCCTTAAATAACTTCCAATATGAAATTTCACTAAACATTGTTTATTTATTAGTAATTGGTGTCCCTTTTGCAACCAATAAATTTTATAAGGACTAGTATGATTCATCCTCTTCAACTTCAACTTCTCCACTAGTTCCTTTGACACTAGATTGTCAGTGTTGCCACTATCATGAATTTGCAAAATTTTACTCCATACTTACATTTGGTCGTAAACAAATTTTTCCTCTATCTGGTTCTTATTTGTCCTTTTTGGTTTCAACATAATTGCTTTGAGCATTAAGGACTCTCCATCCTTTGGATCTTCTCTTCACTATAGTGAGGCTACACTCTCATATTTTTCTTGGTCCACACGAATTTTGGCCTCCTTACCTTTATTAATTTTAGATTGTATTTGAGGAAATTCAAAGGTCATATGTCCAATTTCACCTCATTGGTTACAACATGTACTAGTGAATCCTCTTCCTCTTCCTCTTCCAAAATTTCCGCATCCTCTTGAATAATCATCTCTACCTTGAGGATAACCTCCTCTCCCTTTAGCTTCTTGGGTGTAGGAACTTTTCTAGGAGGTGTTGGATTCTTCTTGTTTACCTTGGTAACCTCTTCCACCACCTAGCTATCCTCTTCCACATGAGAACCTCCCTCTACCTCTAGATTTACATGACCCTATTTCCTAGTCAAATTCTATTATTCCTTTAATACATATTGGTAGGCTTATTCTATATTTTGCAACTTGACCATGCTAATATCATGTTGAATAGAGAACCATAGACCATTCAAATACTATGAAACCTTCTCAACATCATCATCAACATGGAAATACCCTAATGCTCAATATGTAGAATTATTTTGTATATTTATTTACACTAGAATCTTTTTATTTCATATTATGTAACTTCCTATGATAACTTAGGTTATATGTTGGCACAAATTTATCCTTCAACTTGGTTACCATTTGGTTCCGTGAATTAATCATGTCTTTTTCTTTTCTTTGTCTCTCTATTTTCATATGTTCCCACCATAGGATTTCATTTTCTTTCAACTTAGTACAATAAAACTTCACTTTCTCGCCATCTTCAATTCCTTCAAAATAAAAATACTTCATCTTTGATATCTAATCTATAAGTTCTTCAAGGTTTAAGCTACCATTTACATGGAGGATCTAGTCTTGGTTTTCTATTGATTTTGAGCATTCCTCTCAAGAATATTTATTCTCTTTTGTCTACTTCACCTTTGTTTGCCTCATTTACTTCATCTCCTCCTATCACCTTTTCTTCTTCCTTTTCATTGACATCTTTGATGAGTACTCTTCTATACACCACCTCTATTACTTCTAACCTTTTTGTAATTCATCTCAACATTTCTGCAACTATCATATCACTACCCCATGGTGATACTCTTCTTTGATCACACCCTCTATGTGCTATCTCTTCAAAATACTTTGTAGTTGCAAGTTTTATCTTTCTCTTACTTACCCACACCAATTTTTTTTAAGTTTTCTTCTCTCAACACAAACACAAAAAATTGTCTCTCCTAAAACCTTGCTCTAATATAACTTGATGTGTTCAAGATTGGTAAATCCTATCAAATAACCCAATCACGTAGCCAAATTCAATACGCAAAAATAAAATTAATATTTACATAAGAAATTAAATTCATACCCTAATGTTTGACATCAAAATTTTAACACATGAGTACAATCAAATCCTTTCATGATCTCTAACACCCTTCTACAACTTCCCAGAGATTCCAAAATGCATGCATTTACCTTCATTTATTTGTTAGTGGCTAGGAAGTCAAATTAGATTTGATCTTGGCTATTGCAAAAATTAAATCATTGCAAAAATGTCAAAATGTAATAGCAGGTTGGAAGTTTGCAAGTGCAATAATAAGTTGGAAACTTGCAAATGTAGTGGCAAGTGGAATATTCTTTAATGACTAGTTCAATCAAGAAATCTCACTTCATATTTAGTTGGTTAGTAAAACTCAACAAATCATACATGGTGACATCATCATCTTGTTAAAGTTAGTTGATGTCATCAACAAAACTATTCATTTGAGCTGGTTTATTAAACTTGTTAATGTTCAATGCACTTGATTTTACTCACAAAGTTCAGATGATTGTGAGGAACACATAAACTTCTATTGGATATGGAATTATTGAAAGAGGTAGATGAATATGAAATTCCTACAAGCTAGATAACTTTAATGTTATCACTATGTAGATGAACCCATAATACTAGTTTGTGTATTCATTGGAACTGATTAAAAGTATATGGGATGATGCAAAGAATTTGGTTCAATTGACTAATATATTTTTGTGAATGTGGACACATATTTTGATGTCGGTCATATAGAAAAACACATCGAAATTGATCCAAAACATTAAAACATGTTGAAAATAGTTGGTTCAAGAAAAAGTATTTTACAAAATCCCAAAGTAGACCAAACATTTGCATAAGGAAGGTTTAGTCGCAACCAAAAAGTCCATAATTGATAATAGACTAAAAAATCACAAAACCATATCTTAGCCAAAAGAAATTCACTCTTCACCAAATTGGACCTACATATAACTATTAGGATCCTCTACAAAGTGACATCATTGAATTTTCCAAATTATTTTTAAAAATCCTCCTCTAGAAACTAACCAAAACTAACTCTACTAGAAACCAAAAACAACTAAACTAAAATAAAATACTTGATATAGGATTGCTTGTGAACCAAGATGCTCTTACATCAATAGTTCTGATGAAATTTGGAGGTCTATAAAAAAAAATTAGTATATGGAACTTTATTGATTTATTGAAAAACATATATTTATTGAAATGAAAAAATCCATTCACTAATGTTTTGATTTATTAATGAAAAATTAGGAAAAAAAACTTATTATTAAAAAGTGGAGAGTCCCATTAACCTCATTTTCCAACATTTTATCAATTGCAAGAATGGAAAGAATGAAGATGTTGTCATTGATGTCAACTGGTCAATTGGTTATCAACTGATTGTTGTTGTCATTAGTTTCATGGATATAGGTTATTGGTTGTATATATTGAGGACATTGAGAAAATTGTATTGAAGAAAGATTGCAAGTTTTCAATGGTTGCTCTGGGTTTTGCTCCTATGTTTGTGTGGTTCAAATATGTTGATCATGGTTGTTGGAAGTTGCTATATACAGATCTTTGGATGTTGATTCATTGTATAGTGTGAGTTATGTTCACCAGTTGTGAACTATGGTTTTCTGTGTTTCTGGTTGAGGTCCACGAGAAATGTTGTTGGTCTATATTTCTCTTTGTTAAATTCTTATGACTTGCAGTTCTAAAGTTGAGTTGTTTTAATTGTATTGAAGATAATTTTGGTATCTAGAATTAAGGTCCGTGCTTAATTGGCCTATGTGTTTTGCACTGGTTTGGCTGACCTTGTGTTGAATACTACCTTCGGAGTTGATGAAGTGTGTTGGATCTATTTGGGTCCTTATGAAGCATGTGTTTGGGTCAATCTCATTCTAATTCCACCCTAGGATGTTTTGGCATTGACCTAATTTGAATTTGAATTTGGATGACTGACTTTGGATATGTTTCAAAGTTGAAGATGGTATAAATATAGGATGAGTTAGTGGTGAAATATAGAATAGAAAGAGGAAAGAGAGATAAGTGAAAATAAATAGAGTAGATAAATGCGAGATTGATGTGAATCAGTGAGTGTATGTGATGTGAGTGTGGTAGATCAATGCAAAGCCTAAATGCTGAGTTTATGAATGCAGTGAGCAAAAGATGTACTCTATCATTCATGCATGTCTGCAAGTGGTTGAGAAAATTGTGGTAGATTTCTCCATTGCATTGAGATTTTCTTCTCTCTATAACATATCTCTTCTATCTTCTTTGTATCTCTGTGGAAGTGATCCCTCTAGGTTGTTAGCCTTGTCAGATAGTGAGTCGTGATATGGATAGTGAGTCCTTATTTTGGCAGTGAGCCTCTTGTAATCAATTTTTATATTCTCTATAGTGTGAGTTAATCCTCACCATGGTTTTTCCATGTAAATATGGTGTTATTATGTTTATGTGATGGTTTTTAGTTTCTGCACTAGTATTTAATTTTTAATCACTTAAGTAGTGTTAAAGATTAGTTCCAGTGAATGAATTAAGGTTTAAATTTGTGATAACTGATTCACCTCCCCTTTCAATTTTCTTGTTCAACAATTGGTATCAGAGCTTGGTTCCTTGGTGAAGAGATTAACCACTTGAGGAAGGTTCATGAGGCTAGCAAAATGACTTATGATTATCTAAGATTCAATGGAACTAATTATGCTATTTGGAAAATATTGATGGAAGAATATCTAGAGTTTTGCGGATATGATGTGGAGAAATCTTACAAGAATCCTTACATTCCTCTTGCTATTGGTCTGAGTATGGCTGATGAGATCAAAGCACATGAAGTGAACAATAAGGTGAAGTACATTTTGAAGAACAGTCTGGTACATTCTGAGTTGATTAAGGTTCAAAATCTGAACACTGCTAAGGAAGTCTTGGATGCTTTGGAAAGGGCACATGAAGGTGATGAAAGAGTTAAAGAGGAAAAAATGTAGAATTTGGAGACATAGTTTGAGCTTCTTCACATGTTTGAAGATGAGAATGTCAAAGATTATGTACAAACATTGGATGAGATAGTGAATAGAATGCGAGGACTTGGTGCTACTATAGATGAAACTAGGATTATAAAGAAGATTCTTGGGACTCTCCCTGATGCTTATAGTGAGAAGGTGTGTGCTATTAAACAAAGTATAGATTATAAGACCTGCACTAAAGATCTATTGTTGGGATTTTTGGCATCTTATGAGATGAGGAAATCAAATCTGAGGAATGGATGTAAATAAAAAATTGCTTTTAAGGCTATAAAAGTTGAATATTCAGATGAAGACAATTTTGATGAAATAGAAGCTAACTTTGTGAGAAGGATGAGGAAAGGCTTTGGTAAGCATGAAGGTAAGTTACCATTTAATTGATTTAGTTGTGGAGAAATACATCATTATGCTGCAAAGTGTCTGGAAAGAGCTAAGAGGAATAAACAAAGATATGAGAAAGAAAAGAAAGAAAATAAGATCAATAGAGCATATTATGTGAATGAGAATGCTAGTATATTTGTTGAGGATTTTGATTATGAAGATCTTGATGAAAATGAATTCTTGTTCTTCGCTATAAAGGATGAACCTACTTTTGCTAAATCTATGAAACAGGTGAAGGAAATCCCTCTGAAGAAGGATAAAAATGAGGTATTGTTATCTCTTCCCTACATGCTAAACAAGAAAATAACTACTGGGTAGTTGACATTGGTTGTTCACAACACATGACTGGTGATAGAAGTAAGTTTGTTAAACTTGAAAAATATGATGAAATATTGGTTATGTTTGGAGATGATACTAGTGCTAAAATTTGTGGGATAGGTTCAGTAAGCTTTGATGGAAAGAATAATATGATGATGTCTACTATGTTAAGGGTTTAAAGTATAATATCTTGAGTGTTGGATAGATGTGCAATAAGGGATATGATCTTGTGTTTAAGGATGAGATATGTGAAATTCGGAAAGGATCCAAAAATTGATTGTTGTTGGAAAGAAATATGAAGGAAATATCTATCAACTTAAGGGTGTTGATGGATGATGCTTTATGACTCAGATTAATGACAATTAGCTATGGCATTGAAGAATGTGTCATATGAATTTTGATAACTTGGCAAGGATTAGTGCAATTCATGCCATGAGAGATTTACCAAGGATTACAAAGAATGTTAATGTTATTTGCAGGAATTGCTAGTTTGGAAAGAAAGAAAGAAGTCACTACATATCAAATGAACAATATACTATTGGACTATTGGACTTAATTCATATAGATCTTTGTGGTCCTACAAGAGTGAGAAGTTGATGTAGGAGCATCCATGGTTGACAGGCTATCCTGCATCAACCAAAAGGAATTTGAATTTGCATTTATATTTTTGTGAGGTTGTGGGATGAATTTGAATTTCATGTGAGGGATGTTGAATTTCATTTCATCTTGGTTAATTTCATGTTTATTCAAGCTCATTTTGAAATGGTAAAAATTGGCATAGTGGAAATAATGCAAAATTGCAATTTTAATGCAATTTGAATTCAAAAATGCCAAGAAACACATGATAGGAATTGGGATATGAAATAAAGGTGTTTTAAAAAAAAAATAGAATCCCAAAAAAATATCAGTTGTGGAGGTGGGTTCCCAAGTCTACTTTTTCTGGGATTTTCTTTTTTAGGAGCTAGTGGAGGAGAGATAAAATGTAACTCCCAACTTTTGTAGAATGTAGAAATCAATTGGATTTAATTTTTAACATTATTTTATGTTTTAATTTATGTTTTTGGTGCAGCTACATGATAGGGGTTGTTCCAATTTGGGGAAAGGGGAATTTGAAGGAAATGAAATGAAATTTCATTCTGACAAAGAGTTATGAAGGGATTTTTCTTCCTCTAGCTTTCAATTTTTGGGAGGAGAAGTTGAAAGGGAGTTGGAGAGAGGTTGTAGCATCCCATGGAGATTGCTTTTTGTTGTATGTTGTAGGTGTGAGAAGCTATTTGTAGTAGTAAATAGATTGGAAGTTCATGGTTAGAACTTGTTGAGTGTTGTGAGTGTTTGTTGCAGGTTGCATAACTGAAGACTGTGAGACAAAGTCTACTTGTTGAAGGGATAAAATATATGAGTTTAGTTCTTAGTTTTTGGGGTTTGAAATGTTGTTTATTGCAGGTTTGGAGTGATTGATAACAAAAAATAGAGTTCCAAATCTTTCAGTCAGAAGTTATAGGAGTTGCAAGTGGAATAGAGGTGTTGGAGAGTGCATATATTTGTGGGAGATCACATAGTTTGAGCATGAGAATGTTTTTCAATGTATTTCATTGGCTTATGGGTGATCCCACAAAGTTGGTTTACAATTTCTGGGAGATTCTAATTTTTGTTGAAATCACACATTTTTAGAAAATATAATGATTTAAGCCTTAAAAAGTTCCATTTAAAGCACTCCAATTGAAGAGGGTTTGATCAAACTACCTTAGACCAAACCCCCTTGGATAGAACCCCTCTAGTTTTAAACTATACCTATAATAAAGTCTCCTTTACACCTATCAAAATGCTAATGAAAAACAACTATTGATTTACCTTTTGGGGGAT
Organism: Sequoia sempervirens; assembly: GCA_007258455.2. Classification (NCBI taxonomy): domain Eukaryota; kingdom Viridiplantae; phylum Streptophyta; class Pinopsida; order Cupressales; family Cupressaceae; genus Sequoia; species Sequoia sempervirens. The sequence goes on along the minus strand of VDFB02000363.1, from coordinate 114,107,651 downwards.
CAAATGAATTCATTTAAAATGTATTTTTTGTAAGTATGTAGTCCTTATTATAAGCTTCCCAAAAAGTATAATTTTAAATAAATTTAATTTAATTATTATATTTATTTTTTATTTCTTGTGAATGTAGGTTTTTCACCAAAAATCAAGCTCTTTATTCTGCACGTGGAAAAATAGAAGATTATAATTTTTTTTTTTGAAAAATATGAGTGCACTAGATATTGAAGTCCTTGATCCAACAAATTTTTTTTTTAATTTCGATACATACAAAAAAAGTTGTGTTATACGGTCCGCCTATGTTTGAATTGTAATTGGTTTGACTTTGAAACTTGATTAAGGAAAAAATATTCAATTAAAAACTATGAAACCAATTGAAGAACTAGATATTGTAGTTACAAATCTAAATTAAAAAAAAAAAATTTATCCTTCATGGAAAAAATTTGTGTTATACGGTGAGTGTCACTCCTTAAAAACGGTGTTTACTGAACAAAACTAGTTTTCAAAGGAGATGGAAAAAGAAGTTCAATATGATTCCAAAAATTTTGAAAAAAATATATTTAGAATCTATAGAAAAATGTCACAAATCACTAGTTTGCATCATCTTCAATTTCCTCATGATTTAGCCGCCATAGGTTCCCGAAAGTGAAAATATAGTTAAAAAAAATCAGTTCAATGTCCAGTTTGGCCAAAAATTGTAAACTAGTATTGTGTGATCACCCTTATGTGATATTTTAATGGGGTTTTATTGCTGTTTATCAGTCCTCTATGATTGAAAATAAGTTGTAATAATATTTTTCTTTGAAGGATAGCAATGGCTGCAAGTTGCAAACCAAGATTGTGTTGGATTGTTTGAAATTTCTACGTTGTTTGAAGAATTGATTGTGAGAGGGTTTTAAGGGGGTTGTTGCAGGTATTAAATGGACATATGTTGCTTTCCATGAGTCCTTTGTTAACTGAAAATGATTTTTAATCCTTTATTTTTACATTGCAATATCAAGTTTGCAAGTGCAAACCAAGTTTTCTTGTTTTATGAGCAATACTTCCAACTATTTGATGTAATGCCTATGTAGATTTTAAAGAGGGATTGGAGTGGTTTTTGAGGGTGTTGCATCCTTTATTATTCCATCATAATTATACAAGGTTAAAGGTACTTTATGCTTTAGATTGATGATTATTCTAGATATACATGGGTTACATTTCTTAGAGAGAAATCATATGCATTAGATAGATTCAAGACATTCAAAGCTATGATTGAAAATGAAGTGACTTTGTGGATAAAATTCTTAAGGTCTGATAGAGGTGGATAATTCACCTCCCATGAGTTTGATATATTTTGTGAAGTGCATGGAATAAAGAGACAATTATATACTATGAGAACTCCTCAGTAGAATGGATTTGTTGATAGAAAAAACTAATCAATTCAAGAGGCTGCTAGATCAATGATTACTGAGGTTGGTTTACCAGAAGTTTACTGGAGAGAAACTATTCATACTACTATTTATGTATTCAATTGAGTTCAAGCAAGAGAAAATAGTACAAAGACCCCCTATGAGCTATGGCATGGAATAATTCCTACTATTAAGTATTTCAAGGTATTTAGAAGCAAATGTTATATCAAAAGAGATAAAGAAAATTTAGGTAAGTTTGATGCAAGAAGTGATGAAGGTATTCTTCTTGGATATTCTTCTAAAAGAAAAGCATACAAATTTTCCAATAAAAGATTGAGAAAGATTGTAGAAAGTGCAAATGTCAAGGTTGATGAGACAATAAAGAATTCAATTAACATTGACAGATATGTATCTGATGAACTTGATTATGTAAGAATAGAAGAGATTGTGGAAGAACAGGAAAATGATGAGCAAGAGAAGCACATTGAACGTAATAAAATAGAAGAAGAAGCTTTGATGGTGTCACCTAAGACACCTAGATATATGCAGAAGAATCATTCAAAAATTCAAATTATTGGAGATAAGACTAAAGGAATATTGACTAGAAGCAGAGCTACTGCTGAAGTAAATCTGTGTTTATTTTCTGAGATTGAACCAAATACTGTAAGTGAAGCATGTAAAGATGAAGATTGGATGGAAACCATGAAAGAAGAAATTATGCAGATTAAGAAGAATCAAACTTGGGAATTGGTCCCAAGACCGAAAGATAAAAACATTATTGGATCGAAGTGGGTATTTAGAAATAAGTTGAATGAGAATGGAGAAGTGGTTAGAAACAAAGAAAGGATTGTGTGTAAAGGTTACTGGGTATGTGTAGGATCATTATGGTCCAAAAAGTGGCAATATGATGGGTATGTGTAGGGTATGTTCCTAGTGACTTTTTTTAACCCAAAATTGATGAAACAAAAAGGGTTTTTAAAGGAGATTCACAACTTTCCACCAATATAAATTATGATTTACTTTGAATTTAATAAATAATTATTATTCATTTTCTATTTGAATTACAACTAAAGTCCTGATTGATAGGATGATTGAAAAACATCTATAGCTTTCAAAATCACATTTTTTGAATCACATTCTATGCTTTGCATACTATAGGATTAAAAAAAAATTGAATTTCCTGAAGTTTTGAACAAGTTAAGGTGGTTAGACATACGGTTTTTATATTTTTTAAAATTGTAATAAATTTTTATAATTAATTATTTACTTGGAAAAAAATTACAAAAAAATATGCATCACATCGGGACATGAGTCCTCTACGTATATCTAAAATATTATAAAAAAATATTATTATTTTATTGTGGTTAGGGTGGTTAGACAAACACCTACTTATTTTTTCCTTGAAATTTAAGTACTATTGCATTGAAATTCAAATTTTCACCAAATAGATTTTGTTTTAAAAAATAAACCTAGTAGTTTAGAAACTACATTCAATTTTCTATAGATTCTATTCTTACATATTTTTAAAATAATATAGATAACTTATTCAAATTTTTACTTCAAGTTGTCTAACTCTAATTTTTCTAAATTTTTTGCCACTTAAGGGCCTATTTTTTCCATGATGATCCTGCAAATACCCTACTCACAAGTAGAAGGCATAGATTTTTAGGAAACTTTTGCTCTAGTAGCAAGAATGGAAGCTATAAGGATGTTCTTAGCATTTGTTGCTCATAAAGACTTCAAGGTCTATTAGATGGATGCCAAATTAGCATTTTTGAATGGTGAGATGGAAGAAGAGGTCTACATGGAACAAACAAAAGAATTTTAGTTGTTAGATCAACCGAATATGGTGTACAGACTGAATAAAGCCTTATATGTATTGAAGAAATCTCCTAGAGCTTGGTATGCGAGGTTAGATAGGTATTTGATTTAGCAAGGTTTCACCAAAGGTACGATAGATAGTAATTTGTATTTTAAGATTGAAAATTAAAATATTGATTGTAGTTGTATATGTTGATGACATTATTTTTGGAGGAAATGAAAATATGTGCAAGATGTTTGTGGAAGAGATGCAAAAAGAATTTGAAATTTCTATGTTTGGAGAGATGAATTTCTTTCTTGGGCTATAAATTAATCAAAAAGATAAAGGAATCTTTATTTCACAGTCTAAGTATATGAAAGAGATGTTGAAGAAGTTTGGGATGGATGGTTCCAAACCGGTATGTACTCCTATGGTGACTGGTTGCAAATTGAGTAAAGATGATGATTCACCTAAGGCTGATCAGAGTAAGTATAGATCTATGATTGGTGGACTATTGTATTTAAATGCTACTAGACCGGATATTATGCATGATGTCTATCTTGTGGCTAGATTTCAAGAAGATCCTAAGGAAACACATGTTGCTACTGTTAAAAGATATTTAGATATTTGAATGGCACTCTAGATTATGGATTATGGTATCCTAGAAATACTGACTTTACTCTAAGTTCCTATATAGATGCAGATTTGGCTAGATGTGTAGATGACAGAAAGAGCACAAGTGGTGGTGCATTCTTTCTTGGTTGTAGATTGGTGGCACCGTTGAGTAAAAAAGAAAGATTCAGTCTCCTTGTCTATTGCTGAAGTTGAGTTTATTATTGCTGCATCTTGCTACACACAAGTTCTATGGATGAAATAGACATTGAAAGATATCACAATGGTGTATGATGATCCTATTTCTATCTTATGTGATAATACAAGTGTAATTAACATTTAAAAGAATCATATGATGAACTCAAGGATGAAGCATGTATCTATTAGGTATCATTTCTTGAGAGAGAAGGTTGTGGAGAATGAAGTAAAACTTGAATATGTTTTGACAAAGGATTAGATTGCTGATATATTTACAAAGGCTCTTCCTAAAGATACTTGTGAGTATCTCTGGGAGGAGTTAGGGGTCATTTCCCATCCTTTATTGAACTAAATGCATATGGAGATGCATCAATTAGGTGGATCTATGGATCTATCTTTCTTCTGGATTGATGTTTTGGTGGCTACCTCTCAAGGGGAGCAGGTAGTATTAGGTGTTGTCATTAAGAGTATTATGTTTTTAATTTCAAAGGGGAAATCAATGTAAAATATCTTTTTCCTTTTCCATTGATGTCAAAGGGGGAGATAAAGCATGTGAAAAAGATAGGAAGAGAAAAAGAGGAAGAATATAAAAGACTCTACTAAGGGGGAGAAACAAAAAGAAAAATATTGAGAAGTGTATTCAGAGCTAGTATGGTGTCTTTAATATTTTTTCACATCATGTGTTGCCATAAATGACAAAGGGGGAGATTGTTGCAAGAATGGAAAGAATGAAGGTGTTGTCATTGATGTCAACTGGTCAATTGGTTATTAATTGATTGGTGTTGTCATTAGTGTCATGGATACATGTTATTGGTTGTATATGTTGAGGATATTGAGAAAATTGTATTGAAGAAAGATTGCAGGTGTTCAATGGTTGCTCCAAGTTTTACTCTGAGATTTTCTCCTATGTTTGTGTGGTTCAGATATGTTGATCATGGTTGTTGGAGACACTATATCTAGACTTTTGGCTGTTGATTCATTGTATAGTGCGAGTTATGTTCACCAGTTGTGAACTATGGTTTTTTGTATTTATGGTTGTGGTTTGAGAGAAATGTTGTTGGTTTGGATTTCTCTTTGTTAAAGTATTATAACTTGCAGTTCTAAAGTTGAGTTGTTTTGATTGTATTGAAGATAATTTTGGTATTTGGAAGGTTCTTTCTTAATTGTTCTATGTGTTTTACACTAGTTTGGCCGACCTTGTGTTGAACACTACCTTCAAAGTTGATGAAGTGTGTTGGATTTATTTGGGTCCTTATGAAGCACGTGTTTAGGTCACCCTCATTCTAATTCCACCCTAGGATGTTTTGGCACCGACCTAATTTGAATTTGAATTTGGATATGTTCCAAAGTTGAAGATCGTATAAATATAGGATGAGTTAGTGGTGAAATATAGAATAGAAAGAGGAAAGAGAGATAAGTGAAAAGAAATAGAGAAGATAGATGCAAGATTTATGTGAATCAGTGAGTGTGTGTGATGTGAGTGTGGTAGATCAGTGCGAAGCCTAAATGTTTAGTTTTTAGATGCAGTGAGTAGAAGGTGTACTTTATCATTCATGCATGTTTGCAAGTGGTTGAGAAAATTATGGTGGATTTCTCCATTGAATTGAGATTGTATTATCTCTATAACATATCTCTTCTATCTTCTTTGTATCTTTGTGGAAGTGATCCCTCTGGGTTGTTAGCCCTATTGGATAGTGAGTCTTGATCCTGACAGTGAGTCCTTGTTTTGGTAGTGAGCCTTGTTTCTCAGGCAGTGAGCCTCTTGTAATTGGTTTTGATATTCTCTATAGTGTGAGTTAATTCTCACCATGGTTTTTCCCTTATTTTTTTCCACATAAATCTAGTGAACTATTGTGTTTATGTGATGGTTTTCAGTTTTTACACTAGTATTTAATGTTTAATGATTTCAACAGTGTTAAATATTAGTCCCAATGAATGAATTAAGGTTTAAATCCGTGACAACTAATTCACCCGCCTTCTCAGTTTTCTTTTTCAACATTATCAATAATAAAATGATTTTGTCAATTTTATAAAAGATATATCTCTATATATTTTATTCTAAAAGAATATATATAATCATAAACTACTCTAAAACATTTATTTATTATTGTATGGGAGTGAATTTGCACCCCTTGTGTAAATTCCCCTTTGGCATACCCTCACCTTAGAAAATCAAACCCGAAGGTGAAATTCCACATCACCCATCTAAAATGCATCCACCTGGTGCATGTTTTGTGTGTCGATGGGGGAATATTTGTTGGGGAAGCGAGTGTAGCACATAGACATCTGTGTGTTGTACTGTCATCCCTGATAGATTCCCACCTCTAGAGTCTTTAGGGACATTACACTCCTTAATGGGGATGAATTGTAATGCCTCTGTGTGACCAACCAACCTAAAAAGTGGCTCCTTCTCTCCCATTTTGGTCTTCAAATGCATCCATTTCACTATCACTCCATCCTCTACACACTCATTCATTCATTTTCTAGCAATCTATCATATTCTCTCAAGCATTTTTCAAAACTCCATTGAGCATTGAAGCAAGCAAGCTTGTTTTTCCATCAATTACATCCTTGTACGTGTGGTGCTACTATAGAAGATGCAAGTTTGGAGTCTTGTGAGACCTCCCTTTGTCACTGTTGCAGTCGTGTCAACTTTGCCAAGCTCATTGCTTGCATTCTCCCTTCATTGGAATTGAGAGCCTTTGGGTGGAGGTGGTATCAATTCATTTTCCTTTTTTGAGTTGATAGAGTAGCGTAGAATCTTTCATAGTGTTCAATACTCTCTTTTCTTCTTTCCCTTATCGTACTTTCTACTTTGTGGCTTTTTTGGATTTTTGTGGAGGTGGAAACACCAAAGCGGGGGTTTGAATGAGGCAAAACACTATAGAACCCAACATTTTCCCCCTCTTTCTTGTGTATAGGAGAATGTGTGCATGGAGCTCGTTGGTGAACTAGAGCTATAGTGAGTTGATATTCGCCACCCTTGTCTTCATCTTCTTGCTTTATCTTTTATGTAGTTACTTTTCATACTTCACAATTCTATTTATTTCATTAAAACTAGTTAGCTAGGAAGTTAGTAGGTGTAGACATTGAAAAATGTCCTGAATGATATCATGCACTTGAATCAGGTATACTAACATCATTTCCTCTTGAAACCCATCCTCTTTTTGCTCAATTAATTAAATTAGCCTAGCTAATTAATTAATGACATTATTTGCATCTATTAACCTAATTAATTTAACTAGGTTAATTCCTCCCTTTCACGAGAACATTTCATCTCATTAAATTAAATAAATCAAACTATTTAATTTAATTCCATAAGTCTTCTTATTTAATTAAATAACCGTAAGTTATTTAATTAAATGTCATTTCACCTTTCCCCCATTCTTTAAATTACTTAATTTAATGAATATCATTTTAATTATTCTAAAATCCCCCTAATTGAATAATTATCAATTATTAATTAATATAATTTCCCTCCCACTTGCAAGGGAACATTCCAAGGGAATATTCCTCCTTTGCACATTCCTCCAAAAGGGGAATATTCCCTCCCCTTTTGCACAATTAAACTTTGTTTTAATTTGCAAAATATCCTTTTCCCTCACCCATGAGAATATTCCAAAGAATATTCTCTCTCCTCCAATCATTTAAAAAAGGGAATATTCTCACTTAGCTTCATATGTAAGTTAACTCCAAACTTCTTGTACAAGTTAACTTTTGACCTCTTGAATAGGTCAAAGGTGTACTTGTTTGAAGGAATGAGAACCCTTGATTAAATATCATCTTACATTCTCACCCGTTGATGAGAATCCATGATCCATGCCTCCAATCTCCTCCATCCTCGACCATTGATTACCTTTTTTGATCTCAGCCCTCCATTTCTCATTTTCTCTCCTATAAATAGTTCACTATTTGGAGACAAACGGATCCATATTTCAAAGAGAAAACTTATGTTGTTGAAATCACTCGAACACTCACACTCATATTTAGCTCATATTTGGCATATTTTATTTTAAATTAGTTATATAATAGCTTAGCTTCCATTAATGGCTTCCATAATGCATCCATTTAGCTAATTAAATAACTAGGGTTTGAATCTTTTAAGTTTAAATCTCATTTAGATTAGCTTAGCATTTGTATATCTGAATCATTTTAGCATAAATTATGTTAAATTAGCTTTTGCATCATGCACATTTAGATTAAAATAATGTTTTATGACATCTCACAAGAATTTCATTGATTCTCTTCAATAGAATCGATTAAAACAAGATCACTGATCACAACATTAGGAAAGGGTCGTCATTCCAAATCAACATGACACCACTCCCAAAAGCAGGATAAGTTTCGAATGGGTTAGAGTAGACATTTTAAACGTTTCCATAGTTTAGAATGCTTTGTTTTAATGAATGCCTAGTTTAACTTCAATTTGATTGATCCTATTTAGATTGGAATTAGTGGAATTTTTATGCTTTGATTATTCATGGATCAAGCGTACTCGACCCATACTAATCTGACTGATCACATTCTGGCACTAGAAGGAGGGAAAAACCAATCAAATTTAATCACCTTCTATCTTGAATTCTATTCATTCTAATTTTTTGTAGGAAACAACGATGCCCAAAACAATTTCAGCGACACCTTTGCCGGGCGTCGCCATATAGCGATGCTATTATCATCTAAAAAAATGATGCCTATTTAGTATCCCAATGTCGATTAAAAAAATGATGACGCTAATACTCTTTAGAGATATCAAATATTTTCAAATGGTGACACACCTCAAAATGGTGATGCTATCATGCTCACTATTTTCTTTGTAGAGTGACACCCAAATTCACCAAAGCGACTCTATTGTGAATAGCGACGCCCAACTCTGGTAAGAAATTAAACCATCATTTTTTAGCATGTGTTTTAATTTTTTCACTTTATCAGATTACTAGCATGCTTCTAATGTTGTTCTGGTTGTTAGACTAATAGGGTTTTATAGGTTGGATGATACAAGGTGAAGTGAAGAAGCATTCTCATATTTTTATCTTATAATTGTAACAAGAATTTTCCACTTTTGGGGAAATTATAACCTACTTATTATGCATTTCATTTCATGCTTTAGGACCTCACTAATTTTCATTTGGGTTTAAAATGAACGCTCAAACGAGACTAAAATTGAACCCTCATTTCATCATTGTCTTTTATGTTTTAAAATTGAACAAGGAAACTTAACATTTCGTTTGGTGCATAAAATAACGTCATCTTAGCTTAGGGATTAAAATTAACAAGTGTTTTCTATGTTTTGATTTACATCTTTGTTATTGAATGTGTACGCAATTCTCTTACTCCATTTGATGATCTTGAGAAACATAAATATTCCTTAAAACTTTGTATAATCACCTACATCATTCAATTTGGATTAAAAATGAACCCCTTGCTTGTGTAGGGAAAAGGCGTGGTTTGTGTTCTCTCCTTGTTTCATGCAAAATGGGATGATCAAACTACAAACATACTTCCTTGATATTGTCTATCTTTAGAGGGCTCACATCCTCGCTTTGAAAGGAGGGAATGACCTAAGCGGTAACGAGGCTAAGGCCAAGCTACTTTCAAGTTGCTATATAAAAATGTGTTTGTGATGAGAGTCATAAGAAACAAGTGCGAATGTGTCATACCGACAAGTTCCACCCCTAGTTTCCTCGTGACACATAAAAATCTCTTCTTAGGAAGGGACTGGGAGGCCTCTTGATTCTCCATAATCTTAAGCTAATATTGTTGTGTGTATCACCACCTTGCTCGAAGGCCTTTATTATAAACCATTTGTTTAGAAGCCAAAAACCTTTATAATTTTTGGTGCAAGAACAGTTTTTCTGAAGCCGCCCCACATTTTTACTATTCATTGTTGAAACAAAAAAATCCTTAGGATCTTCAGATCTTCAAGATTTTAAAATTTGGTGGTCCTGAGAAGTTTGTGCCATGGAGCAGAGCTAGTGTTTCCAAATCTCTAACTATTCACATTGTATTAGTGTTTGGAGAAATTTGAGTGGGGACTCAACAAGTATGGCCATTTCAACCTAGGATTGTAAATGCTTGAGAGCCAATTTAATAATTTGCTTGGTTCCAAAACATTACAAACAAACATTCATAATCTTCCTCAAAATTTCAAACCCTTTGGTCTAAGTATGGATAGCTCTTGAATAGCCTTGCTATTAATGATTTTCCTAAGGATTTCTATCCTTAGATATTTCTAAATATCTTGACTTATAGCTCAATCAATATTTTCCAATGTTAACATAGGAAACTATGGCTTGAACTTCATCATTTTCACGAAATGGACATTGTGAAATTTATGATTTTTTTGACATAGACATTTTAGTTTGAAAACATAATCAAGACAAATGTTTGTGGTAAAATAAATTCATTTAAGCAAGATAAATTGACAAATTGAACCCCACATGACTATTTGGAGACCAATCTCTCCCATTGAACAACTTGATCTTGAAGGTGCTATCATTCAACAAAACTTTGAACTCATTAATGGAGAAAAAACCAATAACATTAGTAGTTTGAGAAGCTTCACTTTTGAAACAAAGGAAATAACAACCCAGTGAAGAAACACAACAAATTCCATAGACGAAGAAGAGGAACAAGTTGCTATTGAGGCTGAAAGGCCCATATTACCACCACCCGCATGGAAATAAATATCCTCCTTTCTTCCATGAACTTAAACTTCTCTAAATGATCTCACACAAAATAATAATCCCCAAAAGGTCTATAGGTCGTTACTTCAAACTTAGGCATCATAATTCAAAAGAAATCAAAAATCACATCTTGGAACTCTACCAAAACATAAACAAGTTGTAAATAAATTTTTATGAATGTGCACTAAAGAAATATCTAGACATGTATATGTTCTTTATGAGTCAAAACGTTGGTCTTTTCATGATAATGAACTTCTCTAAAATACTGGGTCTTTAGGATTTGAAAACTTTAGAGGTCTATCATGTTTCTCACTACCTTGGTCTTATTAAACAAAGGTTCACTCTAAGTCAACATTGGGTCAAACATTTCATTCACTCCATCAAAATTTCATCCTCCACCTCACCAAACTCTGTAAATTTTTGAATAGAACAACATTTTTTTGACTTCAACATCTATCAAGCCAGTCCCTAACTTAGGTAATTTGTATGTGAAATATATCCTTTTCCATGAACTTAGTTAACTTAGTTATCATCTTTGAACTAGTTCATCTTGAAGGTCATGAGTCTACCCTAAATATTTCCATGTTCATCAACATCCTTTATCCAAACATCAAAAACTCAAACTTAAGTCAAAAGTGTTGTTCCAAAACATTTGCAAAGATCACTCCCGACATCACCCATCTTTTCATCACCCATTTTCATCATTACTCCAAAACAACTTAGAGCATCCCTTTTACCTAGATTTGAGTCAACTAGAGAGTTTAAACATTGCAAATCACAACACAACTCTCCTAGAGGTGACCCAAAATTTATGGTAAAGACATGATCACAACACAAGAGAATCATGGAGAAAACCAAAGTTACATTTACCTCAAATGATCCAAATCCTCTAGAATTTGATCTGAGAAGTCACATTACTCCATCACAACAACCATCATATCCATTAGGGCCATATGAGATTGAAGACGTTACAAATAACCCATTTAGACTCACTAGGGAGAAAATCATGGAACATCAAGCCTTTGAAAATGTAGCTCCAATTTCCCCACCATTTTTTGCACAAAAATTGACACAAAGCTTCATAACTCCATCACTAGGGATAAATCAAACATCCGCTCCTAGTCTTACAACTAGTCTTGCCAAGGAATTTGGTCTAACTCTTCCATTTGAAATTAGTACACTTGTGGGTACCCTTGATACTAATCCTCCATCCCAAACAACCACATGGAAACAAACATTTGGTGCTCCTCCCATTCCTGAAGATCCTAAAAAACCATATAAACTCCTTGAACTTCATTACTCCATCACAACCTCAACATATTGAGGACACCCATCTTCGTCCATACCCATGAGTACCAAAAGTGTTCCCAACATCACACAAGGTAGTATAGACCAACTAGACCCAAAAAGGAAAGGAAATACCCTCATTTAGAATCAACCTTTAACACCACATGGGACCTCTTCATCCAATCTTCTCGTTGATACATCAAATGCAGCGGTTTCCCAAAACACATCTATCCCATCCATCATCAAGCCCCATCAAAATAATCCTTTGGTAATGGATACCATTAACCTAGGTAGTATCTTGTCTACATCCCTAACACAAGGAAATCCTCAAGACATGGGACAAGGAAACCTTATTAATCAATGGACTCAAGGTCCTAATGTGTCATTACCATCACAAAATCTAATGGTGTCATCCTCATTCTTTCCCATGGTCCCCTTCACCATGCAAAATCAGATGGGACATCAAACCTACATTCCTCCATCTCAATCCACTATCTTACAAGGAATGTTGAACCTAGGGAACCTCCAACCTCTCATTAGCAACCCGCTACCCATTCAAAAAATCAAAACTCAAAATCCACCGCAGATGTCCCAACAACAAACTGATCCTACATTATAAGAACATGCCTTAGCTTTACATCAAGCACGACAAGCTTATCAACAAGCCATCAAACAACAACAACAACAAAAAGCAACCCTAGTAGCAAAACAATAACAACAACAAGAAAACCTAGTAGCACAACAATAATGAAAACAAGAAGTAATCTTTGCACAACAACAACATCAAGCCCATCAAGCCACCCTAGTAGTGTAACAATAAAAATAGGCCCAATAGAAAGCCCTAGGGGAACAACAACAAGAAGCCTTACTAGCTCAACAGTATGCCCAACAACAACAACAACAAAGTTCGTATTATAAAACTCAATCGAATATCCTTAATACAAATATGTTAGGAACATATATATCAACACCACAATCACCTTGATAGAATCTCACACCACCATACACCCCATACAATACAACATTATATCACAATCCCATATACAACCCATCTGTCATCCCACCATATGTTCCTCCACCAAATCTGCAAGACGTTCTAGAATCACAATTTAAGATGCTATCCCAAGAAATGCAAGACCTACAAATGGGAAAGAAAAAGAAGCCCCATACACAAAATCTATGTCCTTATCCATTTGATCGAAACATCACAATGGTACCATTCCCTCCTGGATTTGAAATCCTCAAATTCAATAAATACAAAGGGAGAGGAAGTCATATGGACCATGTCAAAGAGTTTAACGTCATGTGTATGGAGGTGGCTTACAATGATTTTTATTTAATGCACCTCTTCCCTCAAAGTTTAACAGGTCCTTCCATGAATTGGCTTTCTCATCTACCTCTTGGTATCAAAAATTTCCAAGAAATTACCGATAAATTCATCAATCACTTCTCCTTCAATCTTGACATGGACGTAAGTCTAGAAGAACTATACATTCTTAGACAAAACAAATGAGAAAATTTTGCTAATTTCTTGAAACAATGGAGATAAAGAGCTAGTAAAATAAAATTCCCTCTTCTCAATGAACAATAAGTGGGGATAATCATAGAAAATCTAGATCCAGATCTATCCTTCCACTTAAAGATGTAGTGCATCACATCTCATGACGAGCTTGTCCCTAGAGCCCTTAACATCGAGAGATTTCTAATCTCGCAGGGAAATACTCAATCTTACAAAGACAATCACCCATCAACTAGTTCGAATGAAAAGCCTCGTGTTTGGGCTAAGAACAAAAATGTAACAAATGATGGTGTGGTAGATGCTAAGGTAGACCTAAATGTTCCTCGGCCAAACAACAATCAATTTTCTAACATTCAACCAACTGTGCAACAAACAAAACTGGCCAGAACAATCAGATCAACATCAAATCACAACAAAGGTGAACCCCTAACAAGAAAAACTATCCTAAATGCAAGTACACAGTTATCAAAACCCATCGAAACCATCATGAAGAAGTTGGTAGAGTCAAACCTAATAACACTTCCCAAGTTTGAAAACTACCAAAAACCCCAAGAGAAACCATCCAGGTACAACAAGAATGATCTCTGTGATTTTCACAAAATTAAAGGACACAAAATGCCAAACTACATGAGACTCAAAAACATTATCCAAGATCTCATAGAGAACAACACCATATCTATTTAGGTACCATTTGGGAATCAAGATCTTAAGATATACAAGAATCCCATGTCAGATCATAAAAAAGGAAACAACAATGGGAAAGCTAAGGATTACATAAATGTGCAACATACCTATTCCAATGTGGTCGCTTCCTGTGATAGCATCATTATTGTCATCACCATCAAAGGACCTAGTGTGGAGTGTAAAGTCACCACACGACATGCAAAAATCACCATCCAAGGAGTATCATCTCAATCTAGGACATCGCCTACTTTACCAACATTAAATCCTAAAAAGTACAAACTCCTAGATTAGCTTAAGAAAACCCCCGCACAGATATCAATCTTAGAACTATTAAGGCTATCACCTGCACATAGGGAAATCTTAGAGAAAGCTTTGTTAGAGTCATTAGTTCTTAAGGATATTGATATAGATAAATTTCAAGCTATGATAGGCCATATCACTAACCACCTTCTTAGAATAAGATCTACCATCAGAACCATCTCATAACTGTGCTTTACACCTTGAGGTTATCATTCATAAGAATAAGGTAAAAAAAGTATTAGTAGATGGAGGTTCTGGTCTAAAAATTTGCACACTTCAGTTGATAAAAAATATAGGCTATTCAGAGGATACTATTGAGAAGACAAAGCGTAACACCATCATGGAATATGACGACCAAGAATGGGTATCACAAGGCATCATTGCATTACCCATCCAAGTGGGCCCCTTCATCACAAAAAATACATGCCAAGTGTTAGATCTGGATCTTCCCTACAACATACTGCTTGGTTGACCCTAGATCCATGCCTAAAAACTGTAGCCTCAACTTATCATCAATGTGTGAAGTTTCCTTTCTAGGGAAGAGAAGTTACCATCCATGGAGATCCTAACCCTTTTTACTACTACAAAAATCTTGAGCCCAAGTTATATAAAATCCCCAAAATACCTAAGAATGATGAAGGGTCTACACTATCTACCACATTTGTTGACTCATCATCCCTTGTATCCACCTCAAAAATGAAAACATCCATTGTGTGGAACATTCCCAAAATCAAAGCAGTAATCTAGGATGATGGTTATGGAAACTATAAGCTAATGAAGAATACCTGTGTCTTAGGAGAGCTACCTATTTCTCCTCAATCTCATGGAAAACCCAAATCTAACAAAAAAAAGGCAAAAAAAATCAAGATGGATGCTACTACCTTCACTAAGTGGCAGGATTTGAACCAAGTAGATGTCAATGAGGAAGATGTCTCTAAACCGCTCTATCAAGATGAATGACATGTCCCCGCTCTTCCCAGGGAAGATGATAACAAAGGCTTGCAACTGATGAAGGGAATGGGTTATAACAAGAATGAGAAGCTGGGATAAAATGATAATGGTTTGTTGGAACCCATTTTTCTTGAGAAATAACTAAAGAATCTTGGTCTAGGTTGTACTACTAGCAAGGTTTCCCTTATTGGAAAAAGGTACTTATGCTAAACGGGTTGAGGCTTCCTCTTGGTTACCTACATCACATTATATGACCTTAGTTGACTTCCCCATTGATGTTGCTGGCCTATTTGAGAATAAATCCATTTTCATGATATCCATTACATCCTTTGTTCCAAGCAATAAACCAACTAAAATATTCCTAGTATACCCACAACTCATTGACTTGGACCAACAAGGACAACTGATTCTAGATTTATTCAAAAATGATGAAGCAGTCTCATAATTCATGGGAATCCGTAACAAATTACCATGGGTAGATCACAAAGTAGGTTTTGACTTAGAGCTGAACACAGGGGTGTACTATGGGGAGATGATTGAATCCTTCAATTGCAAAATTGATGAAATGCAACTAACATGCAGATCTTTGAGTGAAAACCACAATGTGGCACTTTTTTATCCTAAAATAGTAAAAGGAAAGTACGTATCCGAGGGTGAAAACCTATTTGAGGTTCCCAAGGATGAGGGATTTAATCTCCCCATTAGTGTGATGCATCCAGAGAAGTTAGCAATACTAGCAAAAAAGGCCACTCCAATCAATGTGGGAACATAAGAAGCACCTAAGATCACTTTCTATGTTGAATCCTTGTTGGAAGAAGAACAAAAAATCCTAGTAGCATTCCTAAAAGAGTGAAGAACCAACTTTGCATGGTCATACATTGATATGATAGGGCTTGATCCAGAAGTAGTTATGGATCACCTAGCAGTCTATCCTAAAGCCAAGCCAATGAAGCAAAAATTAAGGAAGATGAATCCCTTAGATAGAACTCTTGGTGAAACTAAAATTACAAAAGCTTCTTGACGTTGGATTCATACAATCAATAGATTATCTTGAGTGGGTTTCCAACCTGGTACCAATCTCAAAACCCATTGGGGGAATCAAAATATGCATTGATTTTAGAAACTTGAACAAAGCATGCCCGAAGGATGATTTCCCTCTTCCTAACATCCACATCATAGTAGACTTAATAGATGGGCATGAAATGATGTCACTCATGGATGGTTTTTTAGGCTATAATCAAATCATTATCACCAAAGAGGATTAACACAAAATTGCATTCACTTTTTCATGGGGAACCTATTGCTAGAACATGATGCCATTCAAGTTGAAGAATGCAAGAGCAACCATTCAAAGAGAAATGACCCTCATATTTCATGACATGATACACAAAACAATTGAAGATTATGTGGATGAAATTTTGGAAAAAATAAAGAAAAGGAGTGAGTACATAGAAGTATTAGGACCCATCTTTGACAGGCTTGAAGAATACAAGGTACAACTAAACCCGAAAAAGTGTGTATTTGGGGTTACATTAGGGAAAATTCTTGGCTATATTGTCTCGCAATGAGGGATATAAATTGATCCAACAAAGGTAAAATCCATCCTCGACATGGAACCTCCACAAACACTAAAACATATGATAGGTTTACAAGGAATATTGCAGTCCATCCGAAGGTTCATAGCACAACTATCAGACAAAATCCATCCTTTTTCGCATCTTCTCCATAAAGGAATAACTTACAAGTGGGATGATAAGTGTGATAAAGCTTTCCAATAGATCAAAGACTATCTATTGATACCTCCAGTACCCATGCCGCCAATACTGAACAAACCATTAATCATGTATATCTCAGCAACATCAGCATCATTAGGTGCTCTTTTGGCTCAACTGGTGAAAATGGTAAGGAAAGGGCTATCTACTACATCAATAGGAACTTAGTGGGCTATGAAAGGAACTATTCACCCATTGAGAAAGCATGCTTAGTAGTAGTTTTTGATTCAAAAAAATTTAGGCACTACATAATATCGCATCAAATCAAAACCATTGCAAGGATTGACCCATTGAAATACCTATTATCCAAAGCAACTCTCACTAGGAAAATGGATAAATGGGTGATGATCTTAATTGAATTTGACATAGAGTATGTGGAGCATAAGGAAATCAAAGGAAAAGTGATCGTAGACAAACTAGTAGAGGCACCCATCTATGCAGAGAACCCATTGATATTTGAGTTCCTTGATGAATTAGTGTTCCTTATGAATCTCACGAGTCACTGGAAGATGTAATTTGATGGATCATTCATCCAACACAGATTAGGAGTAGATATTCTTTTCATCACCTCTCAAGGTGATTGCATCCCAAAGTGATGCAGGCTATCATTCCCATGTACTAACAACATTATTGAGTACGAAGCCCTAATCATAGGTCTAAGGTAGCAGTTCAGTGAAAGATACAAGAGATGAAAGTCTATGGAGACTCATAGCTAGTTATCAACCAAATCAACGATGAATATCAAACTAAGGATGAAAAGCTCACTCCTTATAAAATATATGGTAGAAAGTTTCAAAGATCTTTTCATAGATATAAATTTTGAGTAGATTCCTCTCATGAACAACAGAGTAGTAGACACTATGGAAAAAATTAGATCACTCTTAGACATGTCGAACAACGTCCTCCAATGCAAATTCTTGATAGAAAAACTTATCATACCGACTTTCAAAATCCCTGAATTTGAATTCGTGTGTGTCATTGTTGGTCTTGGATCCCCATGGTATCATGAAATATTTACCTACCTTAGTAGAGGAACCCTCCCATCCGATATCACCTCCCACCCTAAAATACCTTTTTCAAAAATGCATCCTGATTCATGATCCTAAGTGATACCCTTTACTGTCAAAGCATCAAAGAGACATTACTACAATGTCTTAACCAAGAGGAAGCCTTGACCACTTTAACAAAAGTACACAATGGCATATGCGGTTCCCATTCTAGTGGTATGACTATAGCTAAGAAACTGTTGAGCATGAGCTACTACTAGCCAACCATGGCAAGAGAATCCCATTATTATGTGCAAAAATGTGTCTAGTGTCAACATTATCGAGATTTGATTCATGCTCCAACTTAGGAATTGTAACCAATGATCACACCTTATCCTTTCTCACGGTGGGAACTTGACCTCATAGGAAACATCACTCCAACCTCATCCAATGGCCACAAGTTTATCATAATAGCCACTGAGTACTATACCAAGTGGGTTGAATCCATTTCTATGACCTACATAATGGGGAAGCAAATTGCCAAGTTTATCCTAAATTGCCTAATCTATTGTTATGGTGTTCCTTGAACTCTTATCTCAGACAACAGAACACCCTTCAAGAATCAGGATATAAAAGAGCCATGTCAAAGATTCAACATCTAACATTGATTCTCTACCCCGTATTATCCCCAGATAAATGGTCAAGCTAAGGCTACAAATAAAACCATTCTAAAAATATTGAAGAAAATGGTCAATGAAGTTGGTCGTGACTGACATTTGCAGTTAAATCATGCTCTTTGGGCCTATCGAATTGGTATCTAAATGCTTACAAGTGCAACCCCTTTCTCCTTGGTCTATGGATCAAAATCCATTCTACCTATTGAGGTTGAGCTCCCATCATTGCAAGTGTCATTATAGAACCTGATCATTGATGAAGAATACAAAGTATCTTGGATGAATGAGCTAGAATTCCTGGATCAGTGTCGTCTTGATGCCCTCAATCACTTGAAAGTATATCAAAATTTACTGAAACAAAGCTATAACAAGAGGATCAAATGTCAGTCTTTCCAAGTAGGGGATCTTGTTCTCAAATAGAATAAGAAGAATCTTCCAAATCAGGATAGTAAAAGAAAGTTTAAGCCTAACTAGCTAGGTCCTTTTGTCATCACAACAAGCTATGGATCGGGAGCATACTAATTGTCAATGCCTGAAGGTTAACCCTTGCAAGAACCAACCAACAACTTGCATCTTAAAAAGTTTTATGCCTAGTATTGAAGGTGTAAAATCTAAAAATACAAAAAAATTAAAAAATGATCAAAATCCAAAAAAATAAGAAAAGAGATTGAAAAATTAAAGAAAAAAAATCATCCTCTAGTGAAAACCACTTCGGTGGTGCTTTGGGCAAGTAGCTTGGTGAAAACTTGGTAAACAAACACCTCGCGTAAATCAAGCACCTCCATCTATTATTTGGCTCTTTATCCTATCATCACCATCCATCCATTGCTTCACTCATCCTATTTATTCCATCACCCATCCGCGTCCTTATCATAGCTTGATGTTGTGAAGTATTGTATCCCCTTTAGTACTAGTTAGCATATTTCAAAGGTCATTTTTTCCTACATGTATTGAGGCAGTCTATCATTTTTCATGGGAGGAATTCGTTATGGATTGAATCGAGTTCTTGTATATCTTAAGGAAATCAGAAAACACCAAAAAAATTCATAAAAAAATCATTAGAAAATACAAAAACATATACAAAATCTTGTATAGCTAAAATCCAAAAAAAATCATAAAATTGTAAAGGAAAAATCCAAAACATCCAAAACACATCAAAATCCCTAAAAAGGTCAAACATAAAAAATCCAAAAAAATGAAACTGTGTTGAAATACGTCATCTCTGAGCTTGAACATAGGTAAGGCCATCATTGATGTGCCCATGAGACAACCTAGGTCAATCCTTTGGGAGTATGTCATAATAAAATGACATTCCATCAACTATTCATATCTCATTGTTAATAAGTTGTGGCAATCGAATTACGTGGTATCTGCATGTATAATGTAGGCAAGGCTTATCTTTGATCAGCCCCAAAGGCCCATAGGATAACTCTTTAAGTTAGGTTCTTGGTCGAAACTTAGAAAACCCAAAAACATCCAAATATCAGAAAACCCCTAAACATTCATATATCGAAAAAAACCCTAAACATTAAAAAACTCAAAAAACAAAAAAAGCATTTGAAAAACTTAGAAAACATTAAAAAATTTAAAAATTGAAAACACAAAAACATTAGAAAAAATTCAAAAGACCTAAAAAGCCTCAAATATCCTTGAAAAACCCTAAAATAACCTCAAATAAATGAAAACCAAAACATTCACATAAACTTTCAAAAAGACCAAAAATAACCTCAAAACATTTTGAAAATACCAAAAATATTGAAATATTCCAAAAAATCCAAAACCATCCATCCCATTTCACTTTCACTTGAAATAAAGCTTCACCCATAATAAATTAGTCACCATCTTCAACCTTTGGTAAAACAAATAGAAAGCGATTCGTAAAGTGAGAACCTAAATGTCAAAATCTAAAGTTTAAATCATAGGTAAGTGAGACAGTGAAGTTTGTATCAATGGATTATTTTAAAGCTCATCATCATCCTACATCAAACAACCCCTGATCAACATGTCCTAGGATGTATACTTTTTGCAATGGACATCAATATCAGACATCACCTTAGCTAAAGTTAAACTGGCAAGAGATATAGATAACACTAACTATTTTTCTTTGATCTTTTCTTATGATTTATCTTAATGATACATTTTGAGGACCTCTCGATGATGTACATCAAAAAAATTTAGAGAGAAAGGAATGGGGCATCAATTATTATCTTTCATTTGTTGTGCTTGTGAGTATTCTTGTAAAATAATCTTGGTGCATACTTGCTTAGTTGTGTGTAGGAAGGTTGTTTGGAGTATATTGTTGACTATTGCATATACTTTGGTCCGATATATTCTAAGCTTCTAACTTACATTCCAATGAGGTTTCTGTATGTCAAGATGTGGAGAAGAACTATCCAATTTGTTTGTTGAGTCAAAGTTCATTACACTAGATGCAACACCATCCTGGTTATCAATACCTTGATGCATTGTGTCTATGTGTTATATCAAACAATAAGGAATGATGAAAAATTCCAATCCCAAGATATGAGCAAATCATCACCATCATCCTCATCATGCATTTCTCTTCACCATCTCTAATAAAGTATCGGTGGATCATAGAATTGTTGGATCTTTTGAATCAATAATCAAAATCAATGGTCAAATCATCTTGTTTCTTCTATCTTCCTTCTGCACTGACCTAGTATCATGAAATTCAACAAAAACATCATCAATACATAAATCCTACATCATCATTATCATTTAAGTTGTGATGAATAATATAAATTTTTTATTCTAAGCATCTTAAATCATTGCATCACATATCATAAAAATACATCGAATCATCATATCATAAGCATCAACATCTACACTATCCATCCATACATCATCACATCATAAAACTACTTAAGAAAATACACAAAAAACAAATGCATCCATATCATTTGAATTTGCATAACATATGCATATCATATCATCCATCCCATAAGCATATCATATCATGAAAAGATACCGAAAAAGAATATAAAATTGCATCCATTCCATATTATCACATATCATCACATATCGCATAAGCATAAATAAAAGAATCGCATTCATACATGATAGTATATAAGCATATCACATCATATCACATCATATGCATCCATACATTCATAAGCCTGAAATAAAGTGAACACATTGCATCACATCATATTGAATTTGTCTCAACTCATATTATATATCGAAAAATAACTGTCATGGTACAATATTTGAATCAATGTATGTATATCGATAAAAAATACAATATCCACAAGGTTATCAAAAGAGATCCCATGAATGTATATCTATGTAAAGAATTAAGAAACAATAAAAAAAGTGTCTATACAAATGAGCTAGCCCTGATGGTTTCTTCCCTCACCAACCTATCTCTCTGGCTGATCCTCAGCTTTAGGGTGTGCCCCACTCCTCTGAGAATAATCCAACTGTTTGAGTGTCTATGGGACATCCGTATGATAATGCATATTGTAGTAGGCTACCTCGTAAAAACCTCTCTATACAATCTCATAGACACTATCCACCCTTGAGCTACAACTGTCATAGTCTCAAGTTGCTAATGTCATCTGACCTCCTAAGCCAACTACATCTTGGTAGTCTATCTAAGCTACCACTTCTAGTCTCTCTTGACTGTCAAGACCACTATCTGCTACCTAGCCTGATCTCTCTTAGTAGTGATCAGCAAAAAATCCTGATGGGCCTGATCCCTCTTTCCCGTAATAACCTGTACCTACTATTGTAGCTGTTGTATCTATAAATCTTGTGGATTTGGCCCTGGTGGTGGTCATTGTGGAGATTGTTGCTATATCAATGGTTGATGAGGAGGCTAATGATCCACTAGTGGTGCTCCTGGAATGTACCCATCTTGCTAATCCTGGGTATCCTGTCCTCTACCCTAACCTCTACATCTGCCTACACCCCTCCCTTGCAGTCTCCCTCATGGAGGTGCACCTATTGGATCTGTTAACCGGCGAGGGGGTGTGAACCATGCATCATATGCAGGCATCATCTGAGTGTTCGCCTATTCCTGGTCATAAGCCCATGGTCTTACAACCAACTATTGAAATCCCTCAACCACCTCATGGTTTGGGATCGTAGGTCCCCATGATGGTGTCTCTTGGGCTGACCTGGTGAAGATAACAATATACTAATAATCTAGCCTATCCTTCCTATCCCCAAACTGTCTTACCAATCTATCTAGAAAATACCTCTTGATGATGGTATGCTATCGATCCTACATGTAGCAGGTCTACTGGGAGAAGAAAATGTGTTGAACATCATCATACCATGTTGGCATCTGAAGCCAAGGTTTCCTTTTGAAGACTGTCATATCATCAATGACCTTGCGCCACTATGAAATCCCAAGCCACCCTGTATGTTGCAAAGTAATGGAACCTTTGTATCACCAAATGACAAGATCATATGGATTTGCGTCCACCATCTAAACAATCGGTTGAAGCACAAAAATGTGCTCTTAAGCCAAAATATGAAGTAGGGTGACTCCTGTACCAATCGCCCTACCATCGTAATATAAAAAATCATGCATATCATGGTATGAGGAGGCTAGCATCATTGGCCCCCATGCATACTGAGTCTGCTTGAAAAGAATCTTGTTCCAAGAAAAGTCCCATCCCAAACTGAACCCTTGGCTTCATCAATCTGGGGCAACCAAACTAGAGATGATCGCTTCAACAATCAATCTGAAAGTAGACACTTAGCCTCTATACATCTCGAGGTCAATCTGCGAGGTGACTAGAACAATGTCCTCCAGCTCCATCACCTCATGGCATGCATCATAGCCAACATAAAAATCATAAATCACATGCTCACCATGTATCAAAAAAATGTAATATCTACCATACATCCTCTAGTGTCATTGTCACCTTGTCTGTGGGAATGTGAAACGATGAGGTCTCACTGTGTTATCACTCACACAATGCTATCATCATTGCCAAGTGTGTTCAGATGATGGGCATGTATGAAACATACCACATGTTAATCTCCCCCAAGTTCTCCTATCACAACTCATATAAATCACCAAGTTTGGATAAGATAGTCAACCGATGCTCACAGGACATCAAAGGTGGGATAACCTCTTGCACTCATGAAGTGCACGACATCAATATTAATATTTTTTTTGGCTAAATTTGGAATTTTCATCTCTAAAATTATAATAGAATTACTATTTACGATAGCATTGCTATAATTCAAATTTCAAATAGTGACACTTGAGGCATTTAAAATGCAAATCGCAAGTTTCCTCGCTAGAAACACGTGCGTCATGGTTTAGATTAGGTGGAACCCTAACCATAATTTTCAAATCAAGAAGTGTTTTTCCATACACATATGCATTGCAATTTAAAATTGAAAACCCTAATTCTAAATTGTGAACTACGTCACAATTCACATATGCATCACTAAAATTCAAATTAGTGTCACCAATTCTCAAATTAGCATCGCTCTAGAGCAACACTGCCAAAGTTCAAATTTCAAAAAAGCAATAAATGCATCAAAAATTCAAATTTAAAATCAAGTTTCAAATCACATACCAATGGTCCTACTCTTGGAAGCCTTTGGTACTCGCAAACCGGTCAGAAATGTGTCATGGGAGCACTTCTTGTGCCTTTTCATCAGAGGGTCAGAGCTTAAAAAAGTAAGAAATTCTCAAGGTGTGAATGCACAAATGAATTGAAAGTGACCCTTCCTCACCTATTTATGATTAAAAATTAGGGTTTTTTGCCCTAATTTAACCATCAAGCTAGGGTTTTTCATCATTTTCACCAATTTTTTCAAATTGAACTTTATTTTGTATCATTTTTTGCATTTTTGGCACATTTCTTACACCCCAAAGACTTTCTAGAACCCTAGGGCAGTCTTTAACCTTTGTTGAGAAATCAACCCAAAATTTTTGCCCGATTTCTCGAGTGGGCAGGGAATCAACTTTATCCCTTCCATTGAGGTATCTAAAGAAAATTAGATTTTATTTTTATTTTTTGATCTGAGCATTAGTTTTAATTTGAAGAGCATCAGTCTTTGAACCAAAGTAGCAGGTACCTTGCTTCAAAGAGGGGCAAAATGTAGACAATAAAAAATGTCTTGAATGATATCGTGCACTCAAATTAGGTATACTAACATCATTTCCTCTTGAAACCTATCCTCTTTTCACTTAATTAATTAAATTAGCCTAGCTAATTAATTAATGGCATCATTTGCATATATTAACCTAATTAATTTAACTAGGTTGATTCTCCCCTTTCACACCAACATTTCATCTCATTAAATTAAATAAATCAAACTATTTAATTTAATTCCCTAAGTCTTCTTATTTAATTAAATAACTGTAAGTTATTTAATTAAATGTCATTTAACCATTCCCCCATTCATTAAATTACTTAATATAATGAATATCATTTTAATTCTTCTAAAATCCCCCTAATTGTATAATTAACATTTTTTAAATATCAATTATTAATTAATCTAATTTCCCTCCCACTTGCAAGGGAACATTCCAAGGGAATATTCCTCCTTTGCACATTCCTCCAAAAGGGGAATATTCCCTCCCCTTTTGCACAATTAAACTTTGTTTTAATTTGCAAAATATCCTTTTCCCTCGCCCATGAGAATATTCTCTCTCCTCTAATCATTTGATAAAGGGAATATTCTCACTTAGCTTCATATGCAAGTTAACTCCAAACTTCTTGTACAAGTTAACTTTTAACCTCTTGAACAGGTCAAAGGTGTGCTTGTTTGAAGGAATGAGAACCATTGATTAAATATCATCTTTCATTCTCACCCATTGATGATAATCTATGATCCATGCCTCCAATTTCCTCCATCCTTGACCGTTGATTAGCTTTTTTGATCTCAACACTCCATTTCTCATTTGCTCTCCTATAAATAGTTCACTTGGAGACAAATGGATCCATCTTTCAAAGAGAAAACTTATGCTGTTGAAATAACTCAAACACTCACACTCATATTTAGCTCATATTTAGCATATTTTAGTTTAAATTAGTTGCATAATAGCTTAGCTTCCATTAATGGCTTCCATAATGCATTTATTCAGCTAATTAAATAAATAGGTTTGAATATTTTTAGTTTAAATATCATTTAGATCAGCTTAGCATTTTTATATCTGAATCATTTTAGCATAAATCATGTTAGATTTGGTTTTGCATCATGCACATTTAGATTAAAATCATGTTTTATGCACATCTCACAATCATTTCATCGATTCTCTCAATAGAATCGATTGAAACAAGTTCACTGATCACAAGATTAGGAAAGGCCCGTTGTTCCACATCAACACAACACCACTCCGAAAATGGGATAAGTTTCGAATGGGTTAGAGTAGACATTTTAAACATTTTTGTAGTTTAGAATGCTTTGCTTTAATGAATGTCTAGTTTAACTTTAATTTGATTGATTTTGTTTAGATTGGAATTAGTGGCTTTGTTATGCTTTGATTCTTCATGGATCAAGCATAATCAGCCCATGCTAATTCGACTGATCACAATAAGTTCTTTAGTGTTTTATACTGTACTTTACATTTTCTGGCCATATGGACGCCAGTGCACTACACTGTTATCCTAGACCCGCATTGCCATCCTCGGACAAAAAGTCATTTGAGGCGTACAATTTGAACTCTAGAAACTAGCTCGTCTAGCCCCATTTAGAATTTCGGATCTACAGAGTGACATAAGCACTTGAGAATGTTCTTCATTATCGATTCTTATCCCAAACACCCATTAGCTTGAGGTAAGTTAGGATAGCCCTCCGCTCTCAGGTCTCCATGAACTGGAGCCTTGGTGTGGTTGTTCCCCCTCCCTTACAGTTTTGGTAAACTTGACATGAACCATTTTGGTTCCATTTAGCAGTGTTGAAAGTTCCTTTCCTCATATCCTAGGAGCATTGTGGGTGTGAGTGTTGTGAGGTGCCTAGCCTTGCAACCTGACCTATGACCCCTAGTGGTGTATTTGGAAGGTTCCATAAGCGTCATAGAATGAATCATTAATTGGATCACTATATGACTACAAAACCTTTAGGGGCTCTGTGAAAGTGTTTTTTAGTGCACGCGATGGCCTCCTTTTTACATCTTCCTATCCCTTCCATACAGCCTATGAGTAGTTCTCCTGGTATAAATTTCACCTCATAGGACCTACCAATGGGTTATAACAAAGAGCCATCTCCTCTTTACATCCCCACGTGAATCAATGGAAACACTGTAACAAGTGTTCTTGTTGACTTGACATGTTAGGTGAATGTCATAACTAAGGAGACTATGTTGATCAACTTCCTACATAAATATGGGTACGATGCACCTGAGAGTACCATCCATACACATAACAGACATTCCATACCTCCCCTTGGTAGCATCACCTTGTCGGTCCTTATTGGACCTAAGTTAGTAAACTTTCTTTCTGGCATAATCTCAGGGTTTGAACTCTTCAAGGTGAAGCTGGGTATCCCTTGGTTGGTTACTATGAATGTAGGTCCCTTAGTCATTCATAAATGTCTAAAATTTATCCATGAGGTTTCAGTGCATGTAATCCATGACATCAGTTATACAATTTCAGTTGCACATGGTAGCTATTCTCTAGATCACTTTTGGCCTACACCCGTTGGTCCACTTCCACCAAGGATGGACCTCTTGTACAGGACCTATGAGAAGTACAAGAAAGGGTGATTAATGCCTAAGGTGATGTACCCTCCATCTCCTTATACCATCTCACATAAGGCTTGTTTAAAAGCTAACAATGACACCACCATGGCCCAGAGAAGGGAAGAAGAAAAGCATTCTTGAGGTTCCTCTTCCTCCTCTTCCATTGTCTAGCCTGTCACTTCCTCTCACCTTGCTATGATCTCATCAAATTTTGGTCTGTGTTTGCGGAGAACCTTATGGCGCCTACTTGGTGAAAGCCCAAGCATCTTGCATTCAAACTTCTTGTTCTACCCATGGTGTCTAGGCTTGTTTGATATGGTAGAGGGAAGGGTCCTTGTAGGGAATCCTATATCTCGACCTTCGTGGCCTCCTATCACTTGTGCTCCTAAAGTAGTGAATGGGAAGATACCCATTGTTGAGGTGCTAGAGCCAACTCCCCCCACTGTTATTTCAACCTCTTCTCAATCTCTTCCTCCTATTCCCGTTCAGGATTCTCTCCCTACATTGAAGATGATCATTATGGACACTTCGATGGTCGAGCATGAACCTTTTATCCCATCCCAACTTCCAGCCTCTAGCTCCCAGAGTTGTAGAAACCACCTTGCATGTGAACGCAAGCATCGATGAAAGGCTCTGGCGGCTGAGTAGGATGCTTTGTAGAGGAAGGAAGGGGAATTTAATATCCTTGTTTTAGGGCCTACCATTATGTCTTGTTGGCTCTTTTAAATACCAACTGGATCCTCAAGAAAACCTCTAGATTTGCAAATTCCAATGATTAGCAACCTAAAAGAGGTTGGGCCAATGAATGAGAGAAAGAAATTAAGCTTTCCTCTTGCACTTCAGGCTTTGCAAAACCCAAGAGGGTGATTCTACAATGCACCTACAATATTATTTTAAAATATCTTCATGCACATTGCACATTAAGCAGATACATTCCCATATTAATGACTCAACAAGTAATAATTTGCAAGGAATTGGAAAATACTTCATGCCATTATGACTTGGAGTAGGGAATGGAGAATAAGAATGAAACCCAAGAGAAATTATCACAATTTTGAAAATGAATTTAATTATATGAATGGTTCTTTGGTATGATCCAGTTGACCTAATATATTTGGAATTACTCAACGTAAAGAATCAGTGCATTATCCTAGGGTGATGCAGTCTAACTCACAACAAACTATAATGCAATAACTAAAGAATTTAATACCTATAAACCATTAGGGATTTTCTTTGCAAACTCATGAATCAAGCTTTCCATACAAAACATACTTATGGATCCTATGAGCTAACACATAAACCAATGATCATATTAAAGAATTTTAATCAATTACTTGAATTGAAGAAGCAACACAAACACACATCCAATCACACGAATTGGAGACCAATGAGACAATACTTGACTATTTCATTGTTGATTTATGAACATGTACATAGGAGATAGTTTGTATGAAATCTTCCCTTATTGATTCTAAAATTTTGTAATTGATGCAAAAAATTTAAGCTAATTGTAAATGCAAACCCATATAATAAGACTTAGCAAGTAATTCTATACTCATTATATGCTTGTACTCATAAAACTTCTCTATGACTATCTGAGATCAACCAAAACTTCAAAGACCTCTATACAATAGCCTTGAAATCCCTTTTATATGATCAAGGGAGAAAACAAGCATTGGGATATTGGCTAATTACATTTCATTTCAACCCGAATTTCAAGTATATTTCTTTTCATTTTGACCCCCAGGTAGTTATCTTCACATCTTGAGGAAAAATGGGGGGAAAACACAAAAGGAAAAAAATTGCAAAGGATGATGGAGATTGTATCCTCATACTTGAAGAATTCCATGTCACCATCCCATCGGAAAAAAGGTGCAAAGCATAAGAGAAGAAAAGAATAAAACAAAGGAAAGGATTGGCCCAGTTACCATGTGCATCTTCACATTAAGAGGATATAGATTTTCTTTACATAATTGTTTCAAAGGCCATAACTGTACTATACTCAACCATATTCTATATCCCTCTTACCACCTTCACAACTTATTCAAAATATTTTTCAAGCCATTCTTTATATTCATCTTCAGTCGACCAATCCATATTAAGTAATTTTTGTACCTTTGTATTGTATGCATTATACCTAGCATCAATTACCACTCTGGCTTCTTTCACAAAGGTATTCATGTCTACTTAGATTCCAATGAGAGTATCAATAACACCATTCAAAAAAGTTATGTCCAACATGTTATCAACATATTGTATTTATGGACCTGAAGCCGCTTGATGCTTGAAGAGTTCTCTCCATGATGCATACTCCATGAGTGTCCCATCTTCATTAAGGATCTTGGGAATACTATGTTCTTTCATACTCCTAAAGGCCTTGAATTTAGCTTGTAGTTGTGCTCCAATTCGTTCATGAGAACCTATGATCTCACCAATCTTCTCAATTCCCATTATAACAGTTAGGAGATTTGTTGGAGCTTCAGGATCATCCTTTATGTTTTCTTGTATTTCCTTTAAACTATTCAATCTACTGCTCCATTTATTCCATGTGTTTTGGAAAACCCCCTTAACATATTGGAACCTTTCAAAAGCCTCATGTATACCCTTATATGTTGACCATGCATATTCTGCTTTAGATGCTACCTTTGCGATTCTATAGCCGAAAATCTCATCAGCCATATCCTTTGTGACCGTACTCATATCCTCCCAGAGCTTAATATTTTCAGACTTGGTTTTCTGAAGTTCATTCTTCATGGCCATGAACCTTGATTTGAAGGCTTCCTTTTCCTGTGGTGTGGAATTCATTGAAGAAGTAGGGAAAGTCTTTTGACTTGCACTAACTACAGTAGCCTTTAATTTATTGCACTCCTCAACCAATTTGTTATGCTTTTCCAACAATTTCATATACTTGGCCTAAGAGATTTTTACAGTTTCCACACTCAACATGGTTGTGTGTATTTTTAATCTTGTAGCTTGTGGGGCTATCATCTCCGAAGCCATTCCTATTATCAGATCTCCTGAGAGGCCGGTCATTGCTCTACTGAGTCTACACCATCCAAAATCTAGTGTCAATTTTCAAATAGCCAATGCATGTAGACTAGGACTAAACCCTGAACCAAAAGTTTTTTCACCAAAGGTTTCTTCTAACACCACTGCATTCGATTCATTTCTAATTACATCCAAGTAAATTATTGAAGACAAAATCTAGCTAGACATTACCATCATTCTACCATCCTTGACCAATCTCCTAGCTTCCACAAGATTCATTTGTGCAATCTCCTGAATAATTTCCTCTTCAATTTTCTTTCTAAATTCCTCCAATTGAGAAGGGTCCACTCCCTCTTGAGCCTTCAGTATCATATCATATATTTCATGTGCCTTAAGTTCAGCCACAAATTCCCTGAATTCTCTTGTTGTCACAAAAGAGTCATCTTCTAGAAACTTAGCACAAGCTAATGCCCTTGCATCATTATATCTACTTTCATTATATTCCCAAGGAACTAGCCTATCATCTAGGAAAAAAGGTTCCATTACATCCCCAATATCAGGGTGCGAGAATTCAAATTCTACTCCATGTTCAACAGGGGTAGATTTAGTGGATGGTTGTGGCACATTTCCCTCAACACCCTGTGCTTCATCAACATTCTTAGAAGGAAACTCCCCAACAGGAATATCTCCCATATCCACTTGCTAATTCTCTTCTGGTGCGGTGACCTCCATTGGTTGGCTACCTACTTTTATCAAATGCTCCTATAGAGTCGCTTGAGCCAACTGCTTAGCTTTTTCCACCTTCTCCAAAAAGGTGCCATCCATGAAGTTATTGAGGACCAACTCCATCCTTTTACATTTGTCAGTAATATGTTTGTAAGGGCTTTGATAGTAAGAGTTCTCTTGGGAAGCATTAAACTCAACCTCAAAAATATTCATCCATATCTTTCCCCTATCTAGGACAACAATAGGTGATAGAAAATTCCTTATTACATCTTCCTTGTAGTAAAACTCATGAGGCCCATATCCTGAGATTGTTATTTTTATCTTTTCTCTATTAATATGTCCTTTTGGGTCACACTTTCTAGCAGAGGCTACTTTCATTCTTAGGTTACTAAAAATTATAACAAATACCTCATATGCCTCCTTTGTTGATACAACAAAATGATCAAAAGAAAAGCTTGAGGCAATGATGGAGGCTTTTCAGAATAGTCTAAAATTATTTGCATCAGAGTGGTCCATTTGCCACATTATCTCAATGAAATCCAACCTATCGGAAACAAACCTGGGTAACAAATGTGGTGCGACAAGAGTCCCATAGCATATGATGACTGTGGAATCATTATATAGGTACCAGTCTCCCCAATTGCATTCATAATCTGGGTCATCACCAAATTCCCTTGGCCTCAACAATGCTTGAATTGTTTTGGAAATCCTTTTAGTGGGTGCAACACCCATTTGTACCAAAGTGGTATGTTTTATGATGTTACAAAATGCAATATAGTTTAAAGTTGAGCAATGTAAATCCCAAATGTGTGTCCACATTTGAACAAGTAGCTCATGGTTCCTTTTATCCACTTTCCTTAGTTGTATGGACTTTCCAAAGAATTCCTGTGCCTGATATAATATCATATGCATCAATAATGAATAATGCCTAAATGTCAATGGATTTCTCCTTTCCTTTAACCTTATCATATCATAGTGTAGCTTCTCTACAACTCTGTGGGCATAATTAAACCATGTGTGCTTGTTCTTATGCTGAATATCCAGAATCATAAACAATAAGGGTGAGGTTATCCTTCCATCACACTTTACTCCAAGCACCTAACATAACATATAATATGTGTATCTAAAATATTCTGCAAAGCCCTCACAGTCTAATGGCTCAACTTCTTTGAGTGCAAACACAGTGCCCTTTTCATGTCTATGTATTGGTAGTTTACCCTTCCAGATGGCCACCCTATTTCTGTGATATTCCTACTGGAATTTCTCAAAATTAATCTTTTCGCTGGCATCAAGTCTCATTCTAAAAACTTCCACAACCTTACTTTCCTTTATTTCCAGCATACTCTTTCCTTTTGTCTGTAATTACCCTGTTTATTTCATCATATCTATCTACCAAATGCAACATTAGGTCCACCTCAACAAAGACATTGGGGACAACCAATTTTCCTAAATCATAACCCTAGACATTTTTACTAGGATGCTTAGCATTTCTTCTTGTAAATGCATATAATAAAAATTACCATCCAGTTTCTAACACAACAATATCACCAATTCCCTCTATAAGGTCCTTGAAATTGGTGGTTAGGATTCCTTCCCCTATAGCCTTTCTATTGCTTTCCTTGACATCTGGTGGTTATAATTTTTCCATCAAACATGTATAATCTTTTGGTTGGCCTCTTTTCTTCTCAGGGATTTCAAATGCTTGAGGAGGGTCATGGGAAATCTTCTGCTTTTTCTTCTTGGGTATAAGTTTCAACGATGACAACTCACCCAATTGGCTCATTCTAGCTTCCTCAGGGTTTTACTCAGTTTAGAAACAAACTAGGTTTGAGGTTAATACCCTATTCCTAAGGAATCAAACTCAAATTCAAAAGTAATTTTACCTAATTAAGAAATTGTTCTAACACAAGAGAAACCAAAAACCCTAAACAATTCTTGGAATTAACTCAGATATTCCTTGGTTCAACACACTAATTATTGGAAAGAAATAAAAACAACCAGTGGGAGATTGATGACAACTTACCTGAGAATAAACTTCTTGTAACTCCCTCAGCTTCAGCTCTGGTTACCTCGAGTTCTTCTTTAGCTTCTCAAATGTTCAATTGAGATGGAAATGTGAACTGTAAACCCCCTTTTACTGAATTCAGCTAAGTACATATACCATTAATGGTGCATGAATGCTTGCGCGAGTGAACAACTACATCTCAGGTTGGATGTTCCTATTTGAATTTAGACCATCGATGCACTCAAATGAAAAATTCATTTAATGGATCACATTGTTTCGAACTCTTGATGGCGCCCTACTAGTGATTTGATGTGTACTCGATGAACTAGGTAACTAACACACATAATTCCCCACCTTTCATGAGTATCACTCCTCGTGTGTTTCATTTCTTCATGAGGATCTCATCACATGATGGATAGAAATCCAGTGATGAGATATCCACCCTTGATCAAAAGTGTGAGAAAGATCTCGGCTAAATAAATGAGTTGTATTTCTCATCACATGTCCTGGGTCCATTAATCAATTCCTACTCACGATAGAAAAAATCCACGTGATGGGAAGATAGTCTGTCCATCGGTGATCATGGGTTCACTTTAGAAAATCCAAATGTAATCAGTGATAGTATAAGAGCCAGTGATGGGTCAAAACATTGACCACATCACTTGTTGGGAGTTACCTTCTCAAAATAACAACACACACGATGGGTGACTAACCAAAGCCAAATGATAGACAAGACATCACTCATCACGAGTTTTAGAAAATTTTCACACAACTACTTGCAATGGTAATGTGGATAGTGAGAGGAAAGCTTAGATGATACTGGGCTCAATGATAACCAAGGAATTAGGGCCAATTGAACAATGAAAATACATACCATGGGAGGACACTTAAGTGATGAGTAAACCGGTTCAGTAGGTCAATGTGAAGACATAAAAAGGATGATAATCAAGGGTAACAAAACAAATTAAGCTCATAAACCCTAAACCCAGATATCAGAAGACATAAGTGACCAGTGACATGACCAAGAAATTAATAGAACCCTAAAAAATTTATGGGTTCCACCAATGGCTCCAACTAGGGATGTATGCCCCCCGTGGGCATAGCAAAATCTCAGATCCCTGGTTGAGAAAACCAAGCATATAAGAACCAAAAGAGACTAGGAGCTTGTCTGGACTAGACAAGCAGGCACAATAGAAAAGAAACACACCAAACCTATTTACAAAAATTATAGGTTTATACATTGTACATGGAATAGAGCCTATTTAAGGAGAAATAGGGTTTTAGGAACTTTCCATGTACTGGTAGTTCAAGATCCTCATCTATTAGAGACTGTAGGAATTATGAATCTTCACCATGTAAGTCAAAAATCAAGTAGGGACCTAGCTAAAGAGGATCAAACTTCTCGTGTTTACCTTTATCCTCCATCCTAGTGTTCCACATCAGAACCATACTTCCAACCTCAAATTTTCTTTCAATAGCCCTTTTTCCATATAAGTGTTTCAATTGTAATTGTAGCTTCTCATTCCTTTTGTGGGATTTTCTCCTTGTTTCGTCAAGTTCAGTCAATTCATCCATTCGCTGCTACATCTCATCAGAGATATCACGATCATACTCTTGTACAAATTTATACATCTTGATCAAATTGTTATGTGGTATTTTGGCTTCAACTCCATACACCAAATTAAAATGGGATTGTCCAATGACTTTCTTCACAGTTGTTCTATCAACCCATAGTGCAAGTTGCAACTTCGAGTCCCAAGCCTTGTTCTTCTCAATCACCCGCTTAATAATCTTCATAAGGCTCTTATTGCTAGACTCAACTTTCCTATTCCCCTGGGGATGGTATGGTGATGAATATGATATATTTATTCCATGTAATTTACAAAAATCAAGGAATTCCTCATACCTAAAACACATAGCATTACTGGACACAATTCTTTCAGGGACACTGAACTTGCTCAAAATATTTTTCATCAGAAATTCAACAAAAAATTTGCTAGTTGTCTTCCTGGTAGGAATGGCTTCAACCCATTTTGTGAAGTAATCAGTTGCTACTAGAATCCAAGCATGTCCTCCACTAGATTTTATAGACATTTCACCTATGAAATCAATACCCCATTGCTGGAAAGGTGCATGTGCTAACACTAGTCTAAGGGGTAAGTTTCCTGAGAATTTTAACTTACCAGTAAACCTCTGGCATGCACCACATTTCTTCACATATCTGTGTGCATCCTTGAAAATGATCAGCCACTGAAAACTTGCTCTTAATATCTTATGGGAAATAGTCTTGGCCATGTAATGGCTTCCATAGACACCTTTATGCATCTCAATCAACAAATCTTCTACTTGGTCACCATCTACACACCTAAGAACTATACCCTCTGGGATTCTCCACTAGAGTTCACCATGAATGATAACATACCTAAACGCCTGCAGTTTTAAAGTTCTTTTTTCGTTGTTAGGCATGCCATCAGGGCATTACATGGTCTACAAGTACTCCACTATCCTTATGTACCAGCCACATGTCTGCATGTCATAGATGGGAGTGACATTTTCTAGTTCAACTTCATTAATTTGGTTTTCCTCTAGATTAGTTTTGGCCATAAGCTTGGCTAAACCTTGGCCTCTGACTAGTTTCATAATTTGGACATCTATGTTGAACTCCTAAATTCTGTTAATCCACCTACATCTCCAGTATGTAATTTCTTGTTGGGTGAAAATGTCCTTTACTCCAACTATTGGGACATAAGCTACCATTGTAATGCCAATCAAATATATTCTAAAATTCTTAATGGCCTTAACTAAGGCATACACTTTCTTCTTAGTAGCATCATACTTGAGCTCGACTGCTTACAAAGACTTATTGAAAAAGGAAATGGGCTATTCAAAGCCTTCATCATTTTTATGTAACAACACTTCTGCTACAATATGAAAAGAAGCAAATGTAAAAAATTGGAATGGTTTGGAGTAATCGAGAGTCTTCAAAATGGGTGCAGCTTTAATAGCATCCTTGATGGATTGAAAAGCTTTAAGAGGCTCTTTTGACCATACCACCTTCTCTCCTTTCTTAAGCATATTTGAAATAGGTCTAACTATCTCTGCAAAATTAGTGAAAAACCTCCTTAGAAAATTTATCTATCCAAAGAAAGACTGAATACCTTTGACGTTCTTGGGTGGTGTAATATTATCTATAGTTGCTACTCTTTCAGGGTCAATCTTGATACCATCTTTTGAGACAATGTTCCCTAGCAACTTACCTTCTTTAACTCCAAAGGAACATTTCTTGTGGTTCAGCGAAATACCATATTATAGATCCCTAATGAAAATTTTCTCCAGGTGTAAACAATGATCCTCCTCCTTATTGTGAGCAATAAGGTCATCTTGGTAGATGGCAAGGAACAAATCCAAGAAATCCGCAAAAGCCACATCCATAGATTTTGAAAAGTAGCTCCAACATTTATCAAGCCGAAAGGAATTCTCACATAAACATAGGTCCCCCATGGTGTAGTAAATGATATTTTATACTGCTCTAACTCCCTTACCATAAACTGGTTATACCTTTGAAATCCATCCATCATGGAGAGCAATTCACATCCTGTTACCTTTTGCAGCATTGCTTCCATGTTTGGCAAGGGGCAGTTATCTTTCAAAGATGCAACATTAAGGTTCTAAAAATCCACACACAATCTTAAGTCACCATTTTTTTTCTTACTGGAACCAAGTTAGACACCCAAAAGGAATGCCTTATAGGTTTAATAATTCCAACATCACTCAACTTAGCGAGTTCCTCTTGCATTTTGGGCCTCAAAGTAGGATTAATAGGTCTTTGTTTTTGCCTAAAATTTTTTGTGTCAGGATTCAATGGGATCTCGTGTCAAAAAAAATCTTCTCTATAGGCTTTCAGATCATCATAGAACCATGCAAATACATTTTTGTATTTCCTTAATAAGGCGATTAACATAGTCCTCGCGTGGGGCTTTAGTTTTTACCTATATATACCTTTTTAGGAGCATTTTCTGTTCCTAAGTTTATTTCTTCTAATTCTTCCTTATGCGTGGATGCTTGTTTGGTATTTTCCATATCTAGGCCATCAAAGACCCTTTATAATGCAACTAGCCCCTTGGGAAGCTTATTTTTTTTCAACTGGATTATCTTGTTCCCAAACAATGTCTCTTTTCTATCAACCTCCACCACATATGAACTAAAGTCAATTTCTTGACTCTCATATTTGTCAACACAATGCAAGAATCTCAAGATGTCATCATCATCTTCAAACACTTTCCAATTGCAAATGTTGTTAGGTATTGCAGGCCATGTCTGTACCTCTATTCTCAAGACACCATCAAAAGTCACATCATCAATCTTAACTGCAATGTTAGCCAATAAATTTGCTCTGGCATTCTTTCCTCTCTCTATCCAATCTATTCCAAAGGCATCAAATGCCTCAATAGCATCACAGACCTCATTCCTATACTATCTCAACCTCTTATCTTTAGTGACAAACTTAGACCTGACTTGGGAAACTACAAGCTCATAATCCCCAAACACTTTTAACAATTTTATCCCATGTTTAGAGGCTAACATTAAACCAAGCAATAAAGCCTTGTATTCAACAACATTATTGGCACATGCAAACTAGAGCAAAAAAGAGTACTTGAAAGTCTTACCTTGGGGAGAAATGAGAATGACCTCTACCCCTGAACCTTCCCTGGAGTAGACACCATTGAAATACATATTCCATAAAGGATCTTCTAGTGGTGTCTGTAGAACCTCTTTAGCAATTGGTGTAGGCTTGTCTTCTGTTTCTTCTTGCTTCAACTCTTCTACACGAAAAGTGTCTATGCCAATGTCCACGAAGTTAATTATTGGGGGTTCCTTTGACTCTTCAACATGCTCAATCATATGTCTAAATCTTGAATCCCTGGAAATTTTGACATCCTTCTAATCAATCGAGAATGTAGTGAATTACAGATCATTTTATACTTCCTCCCATGTAGGCACACCATTTCCTTGACAGTAGCATCCATAGGTTGGTGGGATATCCACCACTATAACACTCATGACCATCTCCTTTTTAGGGAATGTAACCAATCTATATAGGACTTTATGAATCACCCCAATAATAGGGACCTCCCTAGAATCCATAGCATAGCACTTTCCATAAGTGTTATCTACCTTTAGGCCCATTTCCTCCATTATCCTAACAGGCATGGCATTATTTGAAGCACCAGAATATATCATACAATTCCTGAGTACTTTTCCATCAATAATCAAGCTCAAAAAGAAAGGATTGACTAGGTTAGGATTTGCAGTGATGGTAGTTCCCAAATAAACCTCAAGGTTCTCATTAACTATTGCCCCTACCTTAGTGTCTTTTCCTTGACTCATACTTGCCCTAGATGTATTAGCCTCTACTTTGTCTTTGCTACCCCCAACAATGATATCAATGAAAACTATTGTTTTGTTCTTATGCTCATCAATCCTCATCATTTCTAGAAATGGGATTGTGCCCTGGACTTGAGATAAAACCTGAAACATGTCAATAGGGGAATAACTTGGCAAGTCAGGGAGAAATATGTTTTTAGGAACTACCTTATCGGTCTACTTGTCAACCTTTTCCACTGCAAGCTTCAAATCTTTGGCCTTCAAGTCCTTTGGTATAGTCTCAATAGTAGCCTTTGTTTTGTCGCCTTTCTTGGCCCAATTTCTCATCTCCTTAACTTCCTTGGGCTTGGTGTTTTGTTTCTTGTTTTCTAACTTATTTCCTTTACTCTCTGCATTATTTTCTTTAATAAATATGTCTCCAGGATTACCTTGGTTACCACTCACTACCCTATTCCTTAAGTGGAGATCACTTCTCACTTGAGCTCTAGCAGCCAAGGCAATTGTATACTTCTCGATCTCCTCATTCGAAGGTCTCCTTAGTGAAAAATTATTTGACTCGAGGGTATAAGAAGTATATTCATCTTCCCTTTCTTCATCTGAAAACACCTGTTGATGGTGTAAGCTTGCTTCCTGTCTCTGCACATCTACATCATTTATGTCAGTATCATCGCTAGAAGAATAATCACCACACTCCAAATCAGACCTAGTCATGAACACATTTGCTGACTCATCTGGATTATGAGGAGAATTAGATTCCCCTTGATCATCTTGAGTTTCTTCCAAGGATCTTGGCACTGCACATTTCTATGACAAATGAGGCATCTCACACACTTCACACCATGGTAAGTCTTCAACAACATTTATGGTGTTCATATGCAAAGGATCGGGTGTGCCTGATAGTTCTTCTAATTATTTTGAATTGGATTCCCATTATTCCAATTGGTATGATAAGGAAAATATTGAAGTCTTGGGGGCCTATCATTTCTCTATAATTGAGGTTTGTCATTCTTTTCCTGCTTTTGTAGCAAATTCAGAACTTGATCTAACTTTTCATCTGGAGTTGTAGCTTTACTTGATTTCTCATTTTGAGCTCTTAAGTTCTTTGGAGGGTGGTTCTGTGTTAGCGTGTGTGATCCTAGTGATGAAAGAAGTTTTGGTTTCCCCTAAGTTCGTGACTGCTCCCAAGTCACTTGGTGAGCCTAGGAGTGAATCTCGAGCACTACCTCCCTCATCTGTTGAGGTAACACATGGAACTCCTATGAAGTGGATGTTTAAATCTTTAGATGAGGTCCTAGACCTGTCAGTGATCTTCATGAAGTTGCTAACCTTTGCTCCATAAGGACTGAGTGGAGAAGCCCTCGTGGGGCCTTCTTCCTTAGCTCTTGTTGCGGGAGGGTTGGACAGTTCCCTCCTTAACATTCCACCATTGCTCATCCGCCTTCCCTATATAATGATCTAGATTGGGAAGCAAATCACCTCTTGGTCGATGAGTGTTAGGGGGCACCTATTCTTTACCTTTAGATTACTTGTGTGTTTGTTGTGATGTGTTCCCCCATGGTTGCATTATGTGTTCCTAGATGATCCTTGTCACCCTTGTAGGTGCTTGGATACGAGAGTGATTATGTGTTGTAAAAATTCCTCTATTTGTTGCATTGTTCTTCCTCTTTTATGTGTATTGATTTTTAACAAATTGGGGATGATGCAAAGTGTTGGAGCATTTAGGCTTCCCTTCCATGTTGACCCAATTTTTTGTTTTTATTTTGTTTTCTCATGCATTTTTCATATGGTTTGATAAAGTAGGGGGTTAATAACAGTTCATTAAATATACTATTATTATACTTATACATATTTATGAACAACTCTAACCCTAAAATATCAGATCACCCTTGTGCCCCCTTGTTCATAATGTTATTGTCTCTCTTTATAGTTATGTTATCTTTCTCTCTTCTTCGCTTGATTCATGATGTTGTGGTGCTCATGCGTTGTCCTTCGTGTGCATGACAACATTACCACGGTGACATCTCGCTATGTCCTACAAGCCACAACATCATTCATTCTCGCTTTCCTCTCCTTAGGATGTCATGTGCCTTGCGTTTGGAACAAACCATCCTAAGTGGGGGCTATCATATTACTTTGATTTTTAGAAAATGCATTCATAGGCAATGAATCTCTTCTCAAGAATATTTGCAAACTTTTTCAAAAAAAAATTAAAATTGCATTCTCAGCAAGGACCCCTAGCAAAATTTGTTTCCTTCATCACAGGTTTGCAAAGAAAGAACTTGAAGAACTTTCCTTCGAGGAGGAAGCAACTTTTCCTATAGGAAAAGCCTCTACCTTCCCCTTGTAAGGGGTCATTTTCTTCCTTTTGAATCCCTTGATGAATTGAACATCTTTAGAAAGGATTCCTTGATGTTGAATTGATTTACGAAAAACATTCTAGCACTTTCAAACAAGGCATCCCTTGAGTGGACCCATTTTTCTTTTGAAGGGTTCCTGAGGGACCCCTTTGAAAGCTCTTCCTTTAACTTTTTGACTTTCTATGTGACTATCTGCTTATTTTCCCGCGTGGTTGCTTTTTGTTTTTTGACATGTCTTATATGTGGATTAACATGTTCCTTTGCAGGTGTGCTTGTGAAGTTTCTTTCCAATCTGACACTGCAAAGTCCCCTTACATTAAGCTTCCTTCATGAGAGAGTATTTAGGGGAATTCCTTCTTTGTAGGTCCAAGGGACTGTGAAGTGCTTGCATCTTGTGGGATTTTTCCATTGTTGGTCTGCAGGCCTTCGATGTACTTTGTTCAACTTCATAGTTCCGCAGAGCTATGAAGTACTTTTGTTTGAACCTCCTTAGGAGAGAGTACTTGTTGAGTCCTTTGCCTGGCTTGTGCTTTTAAGTTCACCAGATCATGGTCTACTTCCTCGATGGTTCAGGTATACATTTCTAACTCTTTGATCTACTTTACTGAACACTCATCAATACTCATGCTCGCTATTTAAGTGGGGATAAAATGTATAGGAGCGAATTTACACCCCTTGTGTAAATTCCCCTTTTGCATACCCTCACCTTAGAAAATCACACTTGAAGGTGAATTACATAGATCACTCATCCAAAATGCATCCATTTGGCACATGTTTTGTGTGTTAGTGGGGGAATATTTTTTGAGGATGCGAGCGTGGGATGCGGACGTCTGCGAGGCACAGTGTCATCCTTGACAAATTCCTACCTTTGGAGTCCACGAGGACGTTACACTCCTCATTAAGGATGAATTGTAATGCCTATGTGCAACCAACTAACTTGAAGACATCTCCTTCTCTCCCATTTTGGTCTTTAAATGGATCCATTTCACTATCACTCCATCCTCTACACACTCATTCATTCATCTTCTAGCAATCTATCATTTTCTCTCAAGCATTTTTCACAACTCCATTGAGCATTGCAACAAGAAAGCTTGTTACTCCATCAATTACATCCTTGTATGTGTGGTGCTACCATAGAAGATGCGAGTTTGGAGTCTTGTGAGACCTCCCTTCATCATTGTTGTGACCATGTCAAATTTTCCAAACTCGTTGCTTGCATTCTCCCTTCATTGGCCTTGAGAGCCTTTGGGTGGAGGTGGTATCATTTCATTTTCCTTTTGTGGTTTGATAGAGTAGTGTTGCATCTTTCGTAGTGTTCAATACTCTCTTTTCTTCTTTCCTTTATCGTACTTTCTACTTTGTGGCATTTTTGGCTGTCCATGGAGGTGGAAACACCAAAGTGGGTTTTTGACTGAGGCAAGCCCCTATATAGCCCAACATTTTCCCCTCTTTCTTGTGTGTAGGAGAATGTGTGTGTGGAGCTCACTGGTGAATTCGAGCTTTAGTGAGTTGATATTCGCCACCCTTGTCTTCATCTACTTGCTTTATCTTTTACGTAGTTACTTTTCATACTTCATAATTCTATTTATTTCGTTAAAACTAGTTAGCTAGGCAGTTAGTAGGTTCTTTGGTGTTTTATAATGTACTTTACGTTTTATGATCGTACGAATGCCAACGCATCAAATAAGCACCAGCGTGCCTTGTTGTTGTCCTAAACCTATGCTACCATCCTTAGATAGAGAGTTGTTTGAGGTACAATTTGAACTCCAAAAATTGACTCGTCTAGCTCCATTTAGACTTTTAGATTTGTAGAGTGATAGAATCTTCATTCTTAGTTCTTATCCCAAACAACTGTTAGCTTGAGGTAAGTTAGGGCAGCCCTCCGCTCTTGGATCTCTATGAGTTGGAGCCTTGGTGTGGTTGGTCCCCCTCCCTTACAATTATATCAATCTTGATCATTATTTTATACAAATTGACACAACTTTGAACTTTCATCCAATACACACATATCATCTACATCAAATTAACAACTATATTTACAATATAACATTGAAACATGAGTTAGATGCCTCCTCCTTCAAGGAGTATGTTCCAAATAGTGTGGGAGAATTAGATAATTTGAAAGAGGAGGAAGGGTCAACTTTTGAAGAGGTAGAGAAATCCAGTTAGGCTGTGGAAGATGATATTCCTTATCGGGTGATGAAGCATGGTGGGGAGGAGGGAATTGGAGCGAAAGTTGACTTGAAGAAAATAAAGATACTAAGGAAACCCTAATTGATCTTGAGGATATTGATAATACTACTTTTCTCCTTCTCAATGCTGATACTAGTATGATGGGGGAAAGATTTGGTACAGATAAGATGACTATGTAAATGCTTGTGGAAGGAATGGAGCAAGTTGAGAAAATGATGTGGTAGGAAGATTACTTTGCCAGATTCTAAGCTATTGAGAGTGCCATTAAGAATGTTTGCAGAGTTATCAGGGGCATCATGAAGAGAGCTATTATGGGAACCATCTCTAGTCAGGGAAAGATCACTAAGCAGCAGAAGAAAAAGGGAAAGTAGGATGATGTAGAGTGGTTTGGGACTATGGAAGAAAATGAAAGTCTTGAAGGAACATTGGATGACTTGAAGTCGATATGAAGCCTAATTAAGGAGTCGTAATCCTTTGTTTTTTTTGTTTAATGACAGAGTTTTTCTGGTCTATAGAGTATCTTGTTATGTCTAAGCTTGATACTAGCTCTTGCAACCTAAACTTGACCTATATGTTGTTAATCTATGCTTTGATGGTCTTTGGTCTTTTGGACATTATGGATGAACAATGCCTGCTTTATCTATGGACTGATATTAGTAGGTTATGGTTATTTTTATATTGGTTTTTAGATAAGTTCTTATGCTTTATGCCTCTTATGTTTGGATAGTGGTTGTTCCTTGTACTGTGTTTGAGGAGAAGTTTTGTTGTTTCTTGTTGTCTCCTCTATTTTGTTGTTTTGACCCAAATTTGATTGGTTCAAAATTTTTGCTGTTTGTATGAGATCAAAGCCCTTTCCCTACTTATCTACAAAAAAATATTGAAAGAAATTATAATATAATATCTAATCAAAATATTATGCAACCTTAAATAAAATGTAAGTGATTTCCAATCTCATTAAACTCAAAGAAAATAAAAATTAACGCAATAAAATTGTAAAATTTCTTCTTGAAAAAAATAAATATCAAAGCATGGAATCTTATTTGATAGCTTTATAATTAGAATAAGAAAATTAAAATATGAATTTTTAAAAAGGAGATGTACCATACTTAGTGAAAGCCAGTACTTGCATTCCAATTTCAATTTCACGTCAAAGCATTCACTTAAAGAATTCATACAAGAAGACACTAAGAATTAGTTGTCAACAACTCCTTTTTTACTATAAATTATTACCTCCAGACTAATTGAAATTGCATATATCATTCTCCGATGAACTTTGGACATTTGTGTATGATTCTAAGTATTGGGAAATAAATAAGATCGTACTTTTTCCTCCTTATCTTCACATTTAAAAAAAAAAACACACTAATTACCATTTTAAATAATTTAATCTATTTAATATAGAATTCTTTAAATAAGAAATACAAATTTGTTCATATTGAAATAGCTGATGATTTAATTATATCCTTTTTTAATATTTCAATTGAAATAGAAAAAAATAAAAGATAATCTATTCACTTATAATATTTTTAATATTTTTTAACAATTTTTTAAAATTAATATCAATATATAGTACAATGTATTATTGAAGTTGATATTGCATATATTTGATAGCCATATATTCTAATTTTTATTATTATTTCTATTTTATGAAAAATAT
This sequence comes from Sequoia sempervirens, assembly GCA_007258455.2. NCBI lineage: Eukaryota > Viridiplantae > Streptophyta > Pinopsida > Cupressales > Cupressaceae > Sequoia > Sequoia sempervirens. The sequence continues at coordinate 114,062,814 of VDFB02000363.1, read as the reverse complement.
ATTATAAATAAATCTTTTTAATTTTAAGAATATCATGAATTAAATTTATTGATTTCAACTTATATTTTGGTTAAAATTTTCTTAAACATGTTCCTTATAGTTTAAAAATTAAAAAATACTTCCAAAATGTATATAAATTAATAGATAAATTATAAATAAATTTAAAGATAATAATTTAAAGTTTTAAATTAATATTCAAGTAATTTATTTTAAATATAAAAATATTTTGGAAAGTCAATTTTATTATGAAAACTATTTTATAAGTTAATTTATATTAAAAACTAAAATATATGTATACCGAAAAGTTCAACACTAACATCTAGCAATTATCATTATCATTTTACATTGATATGCATTAAGTTTCTAATTCTTATAATAATCACTATAAACTTACATCTTTTCAATCTGTCAACCTCTAACTAACATGCATTGAATGATTTTCAATTAGCCTACTAGCCACACACATTTGGACCTCATAATTTGATTATAGCATTACTATGCTTCTATTGATCTAAACAATGTTATGCATCTTTCCCTTGACATTTAAAAATACATGTACTTTGAGAGGTTCATTGATCATAACAATTTTGATTGAAGTACTATAGCTGAGAGTGAAGAAAGAGAGGCTCCATCACTAAAATGGAAAAGAATCAAAACATTAACAATTTGTCCTACCTTCAAATTACACCAAAATTTCAAATTGATCATAACTATTGTGATTGAAGTGCTATAACCCAAATTGAAGAAAGAGAGGTCCCATCACTAAAATGAGAAAGAATCAAAATATTTACAATTTATCTTCCAAATTTTAGATTACATGAAATTTGACATTGATCATAACTACAGTGATTGAAGTACTATAAACAAGAGTGAAGAAATAGAGGCTCCATCACCAAAATGAGAAAGAGTTCAAATATTAACAATTTGTCCTAGTTTCAAATTACAACAAAATTTCAAATTGATCATAACTATTGTCATTGAAGTACTATAATAAGAAATGAAGAAAGAGATGTCCCATCACTAAAATGGGAAAGAATCCAAACATAGCAATTTATCCTCCAAGTTAAATTAGATTACATAAAATTTCACTTTGATAATAACTATTGTGATTGAAGTATTAAGTCAAGAGTGAAAAATAAAGGTCACATCCCTAAAATGAGAAAGAATCAAAATACGAACAATTTGTCCTTCACATTTAAGATTACACCAAAACTTTACATTGATGATAACTAGTATGATTGAAATACTATAACCAAGAGTGAAGAAAGAGAGATCCCATCACTAAAATGATAAAGAATCAAAACGTTAACAATTTATCTTCCAAATTTCAAATTACATCAAAATTTCACATTGATCATAATTACTTTGATTAAAATACTACAACCAAGAGTGAAGAAAGAAAGATTCCATTAAAAAAACAAAAACATTTTGTCCTACAAGTCTCAGATCATCTCAAAATTCCCAACTTCAATAAATTCATTCATGTCTGATTGGAGTTCTTAGCTGGAGGTCTCTTTCAGATCTACTCTTTATTCAGAATCCATTACACATAACGCATGTGCAAGTGGCCTTTCCCTCTGACTATAAACTGCAAAACATAAAAGTTGTCATAGAAAGTCTAATGATTTCATAACATAATATCTGCGAATAAAATTCAAAGAAGAATATCAACATGGTCTGTGGCATGTGAGAAATGCAGATATGAATCAAAGTGATGTCATATCAAAACAAAAATGAACACTTGTGGAGATGATAACCACAACAGAACAAATGCTCTCTTTGCTTCATCAAGCCCAGCTATTAAAAGAAATAGTCCTTCATTATTCTAAACTCTTAAGTATTCTCATTAAGAAAACTCCATAACAATTACTGTAATGTTAGAATTATTAAGGATCCAATGAAGCTGACCAGCTTAAACGTATTCACAAGGGAATAGACTCTCATACTTCAACTGCTCCTCAAACACTGTTAGTAACACGTAAATCACTTAAAAATATAGCAAAAAAAAAATTGATTATTTGTAAACTCAAAATTCTCGTGCATCAGTTAGAAATCAAACCTAGAACCTCTCATTTGCTTTTGAGATGCTATATCATATTCAAACAAAACCTACCAGCTCTAGAATCTAGCTATTTATCTTTTCCTAACCTATAACAGCTAGTAGTGCTCCTCTATTTCCATAAGAAGAAAACTACTATTTTATTCATAACACCCTCCTTGAAGTTCCATCTTTTCTAATATGACAGTGAAACTAAAATCTGAATGGTACTGAGCTTGAGTCTGCATTCAATCTTTCAGTTGCACGCAGCTTGGCACGGTGCAATGAGAGAGTTACAGTAAGAACAAAAGCAATAAGAATAGCAGCTGTACAAGTTATCGAATGCAATTAGAATTCTTATTACATTCATTCCAGCTCATTGGATCGTGCCAAACTGCGGCTCTGAAAGAATACACAGCAATTATCATCCTAAGAACAAAATATAATGAACTCCCATGAAATACAGATACATATATTGCCTATTTATAGCCAAAGTTGAGCTTGAACTGTTGTATTAGAAAGCATAAACTAGTATATTAAATGTAATAATCATACAAGCAATTTGATATTAAGGAGGTATAGACAAAAGATCCGTCTAGATATCTCAGAGGCATGTGGATTCAGATCTTTGTGGACGCCACAAAATCTTTTCATACTACGGACTGTGAATAAGTCTGGGATTGACAAGAAGGAATTTGTTTGAGAGAAAGACAGGCGGATTTTGTCTTCATGAGAAAGTTTCCAAGTCTGGTAAGGCCATGGGACGTATGCAGAGCATACATCACGTGTGCCTTATCATGCTTTTGTCCTTGCTATTTTCTGTCTTTTTTATTTTTAATGACTCTAACATACTTCCATATCTTCAATATGATTGGCTAGACTCTCATATCTTCAATATGATTGGCTAGACTCTTACTTTGGTTTTGGGTGGTTGTATTATGACCGGTTCAATTTAAAATGATTAATATTTATATAGTTTTTTTTAGATTGGATGAATTGGGTAAAAAAATTCAAGTGACTGTGATGCTGACATGACACGACATCTGGTATCATGGGAATGGGAGGAGACTGTACCTTATGACCTCTTGTCTGCAAGATGCTTTAACAAGTGGCACTAAGGCATCTGCCCAACTTATATAGGGCAATTATTCAACATAATGGTTCAACATTTAAAAATAAATTTATGCTTGATAATTATTTTTAATTGCTTTATATAAATAAGATGTACATATTATTAATGATAGTTGAAAAGGTGTAGTTTAATTGATCAAATTCAATTGATGAAAATGAGAGTGTTTCTTGATTATGCCATCCACTAAAATTCAAATCCTTTAATACAATTCAATTCAATTTGATTCTTCAACAATTTTAAATAGCAAATTTTATTATATAATTTTAAAAATACCAAAAATATTGAAAAAAAAATAATAATTTAAAAATATTTTTATTCATTATTTATATTGTATCTTTATTAAAAATATCTATTGATTTGTCTTTATTAATTTATGTTCCCAATTTTTATTTATTAGAAAAATTAAAACTTTGTGATTAAATAAAGATAGTTATAATATTGTAAAAAATTATGCATTCTACACAATTCCTTGAATTGTTTTGAGTTCCTCCTAATATCATATGACACGAATTCAAATAATATATCATTTTAATATATAAATGATGCTACAAAAGAAAAGGTTTAGCTTTCAAATGGTATTAACAAAAGTTAGATGGTCAATTCTTTTAGTAATTAATTTTAGCCATGTATTTATTTGTGATTTTTTGTTTTCTAGTTGTTTTGATTAAGAAGTAAAATAGTTTTTAAAGTGGTCTTGAAACCTTGATCACAATTAAAAAATAACAAAGTAACAACCAAATAATAATAAAATGTTCTCTACCACCAAATCTTTATAGCAATATCAAGAGAAAAAAAAAACATCCCAACACAACAATAGCAAAAGGAAGGACAAAAAAACCATCACAACTACATGTTTTTAAGGATATTTGTTGCCTTGAGATTCTATTAGTAAAATTTCTCATGGAACTTGAAAAAATATTATAGTTCTTTCTTTTCCTCTTCAAAGGACCTTTTTTGCTACTTCTTGTTTTGGTACCAAGACCAACCTTCACACATTTATCACCAAGAACTATTTTTTCTTCCATGACATGACGGTTCCCTTGTAACTCTTTCAATTTATTAGTGAGAATCTTTATGCAAATAGTGTTGTTTTCAATTGTGTACTTTCTCTCTTGGATTCATAGATTGAAATTATCTTTGATAGCCAAGAGTTTTTGTTGTCTAGATGTCATTCCTTGCAAGTTCTTACATTTTTCCCCATGTTTGTCCTCTTCCCATTTTGCAAAATTCTTTGGATGGTTATGACATTCTGAAAGGCTCCAATCTTGTGGGTGGCATCCTTTGTCATCAATTTCTAATTTACGATCAATCTATCATTGCTCTACTTAATACTATGGCTAACGGTTTATTGGATGATTATTCTTATGACTTTATAAAGATCCTCCATAGGCTCAAGCCTTAGCTGGGGCATACTATTTCAAATATGTGGGTAAACCCATAAAAGTGGTTTACAATTAGAGTGAGGAAGGAAAAGTTGCAAAAAATGACCCCATGCAAAAAAAATGGTTTTTGGGGTTCGAACGAACCCTTTGGTTCAAGCAAACCAAAAGAGGGTTTGAATGAACCCTGGTTTGAATGAACTAATTAAATACAAGGTCCCATCATTCTCGCCAAAAAAAACAAAGAAAACATTTTTTGAAAGGGGGTTTGAATGAACCCTAGTTCGAGTGAACCCCTAGGGGTTTGCTCAAACCCCCCTGGTTTGCCTGAACCCCCCTTTTCCCACCTTCTCACCCTCTAGCACCAAAAAAGTCCAAAATTTTGTACTTTAAAGCTCGGGTTGAGGATGAAAATGGAAGATACTTCACAGACCCAACTGGATGATGGTAGTCCTCAGAATGAGCTATCCAACAAATATAATTTTAATATATTTTGGTTTTATTATGTATTTATTTTTTTAATTTTATTAAACATAGATTTTTTTATCAAAAATCAAGCTCTCTGTTCTGCACATGTGGAAAAATAGTAGATTATAAAAAAAAATTGAAAAATATGAGTGCACTATCTATTGAAGTTCTTGATCCAAAAGAAAAAAATTGAATTTCGATACATACAAAAAAAGTTACGCATTATACAGTTTTCCTATGTCTGAATTGTAATTGGTTTGACTTCAAAACTTGATTAAGGAAAAAATGTTCAATAAAACACTATCAAACCAATTGGAAGCACAAAATATCATAGTTACAAATCTAAATTTGAAAAAATTATAATTTTATCCTTCTTGGAAAAGAATTTATGCGTTATACAGTGAGCATCACTCCTTAAAAATGTTGTTTACTGAAAAAAAAACTAGTTTTCAAAGGAGATGGAAAAAGAAGTGCAATCTGATTCCAAAAATTTTGAAAAAAAAATATTTAGAATCTACAGACAAAATTTCACAAATCACTAGTTTGTATCATCTTCAAATTCCTCACGGTTTAGCCACTATAGGTGCCCGAAAGTGAAGATTTAGTTATAAAAAATTATTTCAGTGTCTAGCTTGGCCAAAAATTGTAAACCAGTATTGTAGGATCACCCATGCTATTAGATTTGTTTGACTTTGTGCAATTCCTGATAAGGCATGCTCTCATGGAACCTCACTCAATTCCTTATTTCCCACCGCCAACTAATCTAGAATCTTCGAAGGAAAGTGGTGTTTACTCCTGATGGTGGATCGTGGCTCTCCACCTTTCCTTAGAACTGGTTGAAACTTGCTTTAGATTTTTGAAAACTAACCTTTTCCATCTTCTCATCAGTCTTCTACATAACTTCGACGCTTATTATGGAAGTTTTTGGTCTTAAAAATGTCGCTCTTCTATCACTGGAATGTTATTTGATGTTTTCCTTCAGACTCTGCTCTTTGTTCTCTAGAATGACTATATGATGTACTCTCTTCGAGTTATCTTCTGTACATGTGCTTTGTTGGGGTTCTCATTTTGTATCTTGTTTGTAACCCTAAATTTTAGGAATTCTATTATAATTTTGGGTCCTCTCCAGGTTCTCATGATCCATTCTAGATGGATTCTTAGGGTATGTTCTTGGTAGTATTTTTGTGTCCTGTCTTCTACCGATTAGATTTTGTAATTTCTCACATAATACCTCACCTTATTTTAATATTATAAGTTTGTGGCTTGCCACTTTTCTAAAAAAATATATATTATTTATTTTCATTTACTTTCTCATCAATATATATTTTTAATTAATTTTAAAATTTAATTAAATTATATTTACACTCTATTTTTTATATTTATAATTCTATAAATTAATTTAACTTTTTAATAAAATTATACTTATTATTATCAAAGCAATTATTAAACACCAATCACTTTAATATTCTAAACTAAAATTTGATTAATAAATAACTATTTATCACCTTTTAATAAAAATGAGATATTAAATTACTTTTAATTATTTGATGGCTAAAAAGGTTATTATTTAAATAAAATAATTATATAAAAACCAATCAAACATCACAAACTTTATGACATCCAATGTGAATCTTTCCCTTTTATTAATTAATTTTGACAATGTTAAAAATCTAAGTTAGCATATGTTATGGCACACAATATATTTTCAATAACATTTAAAGAGACATTTTCATGTTTTTTTCTTCTAAAACTTTATCCAGTCAGCACAAATATACATTAAGCCAAGAATTTAGACTATAGGCTTTATCAACATAGAATATTTTTTTCTTTTGATGAATAGGCACACCTCGAGAGTCACATGGGCTGAGCCTAGAAAGCAATAAACATTACAAACATGAAAATAAAAAATGGCCTTCAAGCAGCTAGAGTAATCCTAGTAGGGGGCAAAGGGTCCCTGTCATTTGGTTTCTTTCCCCATACATCAGTAAGGTATGGAGTAACGTCAGGAGGACCCCAGCCATCATCATCTTTTGTTTCTTTCTCTTTCTTTATCCTCATGTCGGGGTGAGATTGCCAAGTCCAAACGTGAGAGCCATTTCACAATATTTGGCTAACTAGAGCCGTTACCAAGAGCAATATCAGTGGGCCAAATAGAAGAGCCACCACCACCCCCTGCCATCCCTCTAGAAGGCCACCCCAGGTCATCCCACAGAGGAAGAGAACATGATCATCGAGGAGGGCAGGAGCCATGGTGAGGAGGAGCTTGAGAGCGGGGGCGAGCAGAGCCACTCCGCTGTTGGTCACGTGGGGGTGATTGGTCGTGGGAAGAGGTAGGTGAAGAGGGCACCCGAGCCACAGTGTAAGGGGAATTTTCCCAATGGTCTAGAAACACCTGGAGGTGAGAGACCTGAAGTGAAACTTTGTTAGCTTGAACTTGTATTTGCAAAAGAACATTAGAAAAAAAATTCCTTTAGAGTATAGAGATACATATTTATCAATCTGGTTGTGAGAAAAAATATAGGTATTTCTATCTTCCAAATACTGAAGAGGATTTCCACCTTGAAAGTGTTCCAAAGCTGGGTATATTTAGTGGGAAGCCTAGGCAAATCACCCAACATAATCATATGACAAGAAAATAGCTCTAGCTTGAACGACCAAAAGAAGTTATGAATCTAGTTCCAAAACTATTGAGATCTAGTACAAAACCAAAAAAGATTCTTAAACAACTCAACCTACCAACAGAATGGGAAACAAGGGTCTTGGAACCCAAAGTGTACAATCCGAGACCCCATAGGTAATCCTTGGAAAAGAATACACCAAGCAAAGTGGGCAAGCTTAGGCTCAACACTTGCAGACCAAGTGGTAGAGAATCTTTTACACCAAATAAACATAGAAGACTGGAGATGCCATCACTGGTTCAAACTATCAATTATCATAGGAAAATGAGGCGAAAGCCACATATAACTAAGCCTAGGTTTGTAATTTCTGAAAGGGGTGCCTAGGTACCACTTCCAGTCCTTCCACTAGGGCTTGGTGCCATGAATACCCACCTAATGAAGCATATTAGCTAGAATAGCATTCAACATACCATCATAAGTATCACTGTCCTGGTTTTGAAGCCTATAATGTGCACACAAATCCTCCCAGGGAATGATACACATCGTGGGTCTGTGAAACATGTGCTGCAAGGTCTGGATATATTTCTTATGAAATCTTAGGGCCTTAAGCCATGGTGAATTGGCTAGCGGCTGACCAGTACTGGAAAAAGAGGTGACCACCACACATTTTGCTAATTGAGCGAAATCTCATCATGAAAACCAAAGCCAACCCAATGGAGTCAAGGCTTAACAACCACCCAGGCTCTCTAAATACTCTTGGCAATGAAATTTTTCGCAATCTGGACCGGTTCCCTCATAACCAGAAGGGTTTGAAATCCAATCCCCTTCTAGGTAGGTCTGTAAGTAGGAAAGCCAGACTAAATACAATACCTACAGAGAATTTTCTAGGCCTTATCACCAATAAATGCTTTGATTATCCATTTAACACACAAAGTTCAATCCCTTTTCATTGAGTAGAAAGCAGGCCAAGCCCTTTAGAGTCTCTGGGAAAGCAACAAAACTCCAAGGTAACACAATGAAACCCTTTTTGAGTCTTAGAAGAGGCCCAAAGAAATTGCACAATAGCTTTTCAAGTTTAGCATAAGTGGCATTTGAAGGGGCCCAACATGAGGAATAGTAAACGTGTGTAGTAGCCAACACCTTAGAACAAATCTAGAATTTACCAGACAAAGAGAGAGGATTGGTAATCTAGTAAGCCAACTTCTGCTCAATTTGAGACAACATCGCTTGCCAAAGATCCGTGGGAGAAGCTAGGAAGGAAAAAGGAATGCCCATAAATTAAAAGATTTCACTTGAACCAATCCATTTCCAACCATAATGTTGAATCCATTGAGGACTGGGAAGAATAGATTGTTTATAACATAAAGTATTATTCCATTGAATGGTGGAGCTAGAGGTAAGGAAAAAATTCTGAAGGCAATCCAAAGTAACTTTAACATTGTTTTCTTCTTCCAAAAGAGTGAGAAAAGAGTCATCAGCGAAGTGGCCATTGACCAACTAGGCTGGCAAATTAGGTAATGAAATGCCACGAATCCACCGCTAGGAGATGATATTGTCCAGGAAGTAACCAAACCCTTCAACATCAAGCACATAAAGTGAGGGGCTGAGCATACAACCCTAGTGGATGGAACAAAACAAGCTAAAGGAAGGGGACCGATGGCCATTAATGGTGATGAAAACAAAAGTGTTGGAAAAAAGAATTTGCACAACCTAAATAAAATTAGGGCCAAAACCTAAGGCAACCAACATCGTGAGAATAAAAGGACATTCAATATAGTCATATTATGCTTTAGCAAAGTCTATTTTAATAAAAATAGATTTTTGATTAAAGCGCCTAGCCCATTCCATTCCTTCCCAAATTGTAATAATATTATCTAGAATAAATCTAAATTTAATGAAACCAGTTTGCTCTGGGTGCACAATCAAAGGCAAAAGATGGCAGATTTTCAAGGCAAGGGCTTTGGAAATGATTTTGTAAGAAACATCAAGGAGTGTGATGGGCCACCAATTGCAGATATCCTCATGATCACTAGCCTTAGGTATGAATTTAATATTCCCTTTGTTAAATAGATTTCCTAATGTTTTGGAATGAAAAGCTTCAAGATAAACTTTTTGTAAATCCTACCCAACATAGTCCTAAAGGGCTTTGTAAAATTCACATGGGAAGCCATCAATTCTAGGGGGTTTATCATTTTCCATAGAGTGGATAGCTTCCTTAAGGTCCTCAATTGTGAGCATTTTCTTATAGAATGCTTTCTAGGTTGAAGATAGGCTATTTGGCACAACAACAAGATAATCTAGTAGAGCTTGATGATGCTCTAATGTGGAATCCTAAGCAGTAAACACCCGTTCATAATGCCTAGCAAAGGCCCGGAGAATTTTAGGTAGCTCAGAAAGCACCTTATTACCAACTTTGAACATTTTGATGCCAAGAGAAGAGTGTCTGGCATGAAGGGCTAGAAAAAAATATTGGATGAATGATCTCTGAATTTAAGCCAATGCAACCTGGCCTTGATTTTCACCCCTCTGGTAGCATAATTATCATCAATATTTTTTTTGTGCCTTAACTCCACCACCTTGACTTGCAACGAAGGGGAAAAAGGGCTAGTCATTAGAGCCTTGGTGGCAAAGCGGAGGTCAGACGTGGTCGCCTCATAGGACTTGTGGTGAAAGATGGCCAACTGGCACCCATAAATGTGAAGAAACCTCATCGTGCAAGTGATGGAATCATTCCACCAAGTAATCCAACATGTATTATGAGGTGGCCTACACTCCAAATTCCACACTATACGAATGTGGGCCAGCGTGGGATGATGATGCAACAAAGATGTGTTAAAAAAGAATTGGGTCTTACTGGCATGAGGATGTCTTAACTCCCATTCAATGCGAAATGAGATGGGGAAATGGTTTGACAACATCACATCTATTAATGGCTTAATCGGAAGTGAAGAGATAGAAAAAGAGAAAAAATATTGAACCGAGATCATGGCATGATCAAAGCATTTAAATATCCTATTAAAGCTAGCTCGGTAGTTGCACCAAGTGTGCCAGAGAGAATGAGAATGGAAACAACCAAGATTGGGATCAAAGTGCTCTAATTTATTGTACATGTAGTACCAAGCCTCTCATTCGCCAGTTTCACATTTGAATGCAGAGTACCATCCTTGTCATATGTCATCTCAACCTTATTGAAATCCCCACACAATAGCTAGGCAACAGCTGGCAGTGAATCAACAATCCAACACCAAAGAAGAGATTTTTCAATAGAATCATTCAAGGCATAAACATTAATAATCCCAAAAGAATGATTATAAATGTTAAGAAGAATCCAAATGAGTTGATGTGTGGGGTCAGACCCATGATCAACCACAAAAGCATGCCACCGTGGGGACAAAAGGGTGACTGCTCCACCACATTTGGCCTCATGTTTAATGCAAATTTTTTTATTGGCTGGCCAAATAGAAGGACAAGATAAAGCAAGAAAAAAACTAACAACATTCACTTCTTGGAAAAAAAGCACTTCAACACCAACATACTTCTGCAGAGTATCCCTAACAAAATACTTTTTGGAGAGGTCTGTCAGACCTTGAACATTCCAAGAGAGGAAATTCATGGATGAAACTCCTCCATATCATCAGAGTCTAGCTCCTTATCTAAAGTAGAGAAGGGCTTCAAGACCTTCTGTGAGCTCCCAACATGGGAGGAGATTCAGCCGGCTATGCTATCATGATGATAGCAAGCTGGGGTGTAGCCTTGGGCCTTGGCCACATAGAAGTATTGGTAGAGCCAACTTGGGATTCTTTCTCCTTCAATTAAGGGTTTGAAATATCTTTTTCTGGCTCAGGGACTTTGTAAACCATCCTAGAGCCATTGGAATTATTCTTATGGTTTGTAACCATTGTCCATTTCTCCTATGATTTTGCAACAAAACTATTTTTTTGACAAGGCTTTTCAATATCCCATGGCAACGAAGGAGTACAAGGAACTTCCAGAGGGAAATCCTTAATCTTGTGGTTTGCAGACTAACACCTATAACACATATTCAATAGATTTAAATAGGTGACTTTCTGGGTATGCTGGAGAGCACCAATTTGAATGTCAATGGACTCTTTCAAATCTTGTGAAAGGTCCACTTCGACACATACCCACTTTTGGGGTTGATGTTGAAAGAACCTATCTAGTTCAACACAAATAACCCTCCCCAAAGAGGATGCAATATGTTGCAAAAAATGCACACAAGGAAAAGGAAAACTAGGAAAGCCAATCTAGACTGGAACCTGTAACTTGGTGTCATCTGAGACAACAAAATCTGGGTCCATTACTGGAAGACCAACAAAGATGACTGGAGATACTAAGGACCATGGTTCAAGATTTCCTAAACATGAATGACCTCCACAAAGTGAAAATGAAAAAAACCTTTGGTCAAATTCTAGATGATATCAAGGTGGACCCCATGAGGGACCCAGGCCTTATGGACCCATTCTTTAAGCAGACTTTCAGGGGGAGTCCTCCCAAAAAAATAACCAAAAAAAGTATGTTGCTCAAGCCATTGACATGCATAATCAAAATCTAGCAAGGGTAAAACCACATCAACCAGGGAGTCAAAAGACTTACCTCATGAAACACTTTTAGAACAAATTTTAAGGGTCACTTGTTTGGAGGGGGGTCCATTGAGCAAAGTCGTTGAACCACGAACACTAGCAAGAACTAATGGGTTAGAGTCATTTGAATACATAATAAAACCAAGAAAACCATAGTAAATGTGGATTTACACAAAGTAAATGACAAAATATTGTGCCTATGGCATGGTATGATGCAAGAGCGGCCAAGGATGGCCACAAACACAAGAAACCCTAGCAGAGCTCATTTCATAGAATCTTTTGATTTTGAATTTTATGGATTAAGTTGAGGATGCATTTGGTAAATTGAATTGCAAGAATTCCATCTAGCTAGAGTTTACATTCACAACAATTGGTCGAAAGGATGAGTTAGGTATATTGCACTTATTCATGATTAGAGTGACATGAGAATTTTTTTATCTAAGTTAACCTAATATGTTTTTATATCAATAAATCTAAAGTATGAGATATTTTTCCTATAGTTGTAAATGTGGAGAGTGCACTCAAGTTATTTTTTTTAATATCATTTGGGTTGGTAGTTCTAATACATAATTTCTTTTTGTTTGGTATATTCAATAAATTTAAATTCTCTCATTTAGAAATACATTTTATTTTTATTTAAAGTTATGGTTCTAGATTAGCACATTTACCATGTAAGTTAGGATTGTTTGTGTTGAACACTCAGAATGCTAAGAGGGGGGGTTGAATCAGTATTTTTTGAACACCTAGAATACTGAGAGAGGGGGTGAATCAATATTCCTTTAAACCAATTACACATAAATAATCCAATTATTAGAATAGAAATAATTGCAATGATGAAAGAAAACATGAAGAAAACCACAAAATCACATGACACATGAACACCAATATTTTTATGTGGAAAACCCAAAAATGGAAAAACCACAGTGAGGGTTAGCTAACAATATATTAGATTTAGATATAAGATAGTATAGAAAGGCTCACTGTTAGGTGAGGACACACTATCCAAAAAAAGGCTCACATCCCACAAAGAAACAAAAAAGAAGGGTTGGAAACACTACCTATTTGAACTGATATAATTTAGCATCTATCATATTCTAGATTATAGATCCAATGAAGTACAAAATGATCTCTACACTAGTCTTAATTAATACTTTTCCCTATTCACAATTTGCTTAATACTGCATCACACACATGTAGGTGAACCACCATACATGTTATATATCTCTTCAATCATTCACATACAATCTGATCTACTATCTCCACATCATACACCACACACACTTTCTCCTTAAAAAAATTTGATGTTAGCATCTTATCTATATCCACATTAGGTGTATTTAATTAGGTCAGCTTAATTAAAAGTAACACACAAAATTAAGCATGCCGTCCTCAAATAATTTTATCCATACTTAGCGCCTAAATTTAAAATTCAATTTACCTCAAGGTAGGTCGACATGGACCTAATATAAATCCCACATAAGATAAAGTTACTTTCTTATCCTCCACAAAACATAAAACATTTTAGGTCAGCCCACAAATAGACCTAAACATAAAATCTTCAAGTGTATATGCAATTCACCAAATGTGTGACCTTAAAAATCAATATTCTTTTGAATTCCCATTCAACTAAAATTTATTATTTTATCTCCATCATCGCAAAATAAAAAATTTATCCACGAAGAAATGAAAAATCTCCCATGATGATACACTATACAAAAGGTAACTGTGATATACAAGGCTGAGCACTTGTTGGAGTAAATAAGTCATTATCTGATAATTAATTAATCAGTAATTAATTATTAGAGGCTAACTTCAAAGAAATTTTTTTCTTGGAAAAAAGGGATAAATAATCATTGCTTTGAGTAGGATCTACTACCCTATCTCCTCAGACTCTTTCTTGAGCCAAGTGACTATGATGAAAAGAATGCATGGTTTAATAATAATGACATAGTCTATGGACTAATATGCCTTACTATTTTTGAGGATATTCTACATGACATAGAGCACACTGAGTTCCTGCTTGGATCATCATCTGGTAGTTGTATGGAGACATTGAATCTTCATTTGAATGTGATGTTTCCTTGGAGAACCAGGCTAATATGAATGATATTGAGACTTATATTGCCTCATGTAATGTGGACACATCTTGTATGGATGATTAGTTCATTGATACCCCATCAATAACACTTGTTGCAGATATAGATTCCAGTGATGCTTCCTCGAAAGCTTCCAATGACTTCTTGCAATAGGGCATCCATAGTCTTCCTAATTCAACTTTATGGGATGATCTCTTGATAGGAGTTTCAGACTTGGTTATGGAGACACATATTTTAGATTTGGAGGACACATTTGAGGGGTTATCTCTCCTCTTTGATGACAGTCATTGCACAGTTGTTTTCAAACTATCATTGTCTTTAGACTATGCTCTACATCAGTCTCTAGGAGATTTTGATTTGTCATCTTTAGCACTATGCCAAGAATGGCTGATTTGATTGTGACTACTTTTAGCATTGACACTAGGATACTTCAGCCGACTTGAAAGAATTCATACATTTTTCACTTTCTTCCTACATATTCCATTCAGGAATTGGGAGATAGATTGCATTCACCTTTGGTTTTGTTTCTTCCTAAGGGGAGGACCATTGTTCGATAGTCATGGACTATATTCTTCATCTAGTTTTGAGCATCTACCATTGGATATTCTTGGGGGGCCTACTTAATCCTCTTATATTCTCTCTCTATTTGTGGGGGGGATTTGATATGTACATGGGTACCTAAGATGGCCTTGTTGTCGAGACCCATCTTTTTTGCTTCTATAGTTTTTTCTCCTAAGTTGCACTTAGGTGGGGGTGTTAGTGTAAAAGATTATTTTCTTACACTCACTTAAGCTTACTTAGTATGTTTTTATCTAGTTGTATTTATTCATACAAGTAATTAGTTTATTAGCTATTTGTTATAGATTGGATAAGCTTTCCTAGATAAGCTTTCCTCTTTAGATAAACTTTACAACTTTGTTACTTCTAGTTGAACTCCAATTGAACTCCATGCATTATGTGAGACCTTGAGTTACCTCATGCATTACCTTGCTCTATATAAAGCAATGGATATTTGTATATTTTAACACACAAAATCTTATTTTCTATATACAATATAATTTATTCTAGAATATTTTTTTGTCTCATGCTTTCCCAATCTTTCATCATATCTTGGGTTTATTTAACAGAAAATACTACAACACTGTCATTCATATCTTTTGGGAAACTTCACCTAATGTCACAAAATCTTGAATATGGCTGCATTTGATGAGCTCAAAACTATAGTTACAATTGTAGAAGGTTATACCAACTTGCGGTGAAGTGTGGACCCAAAACTGATGCACTGAACCACAAAATTATTAGAGGAAATACTTAGCAAATTTCATAATAGTCCATACTTTTCGGATCAACTTGCACTATACATATGTCACCATAAATACTTCCAAATTATGCTAGGATGATCTAGCAAATATATACACCTCATGCTCATATTTCCAAACTACATCATCAATGAAAAAATTCCAACTTCCAACAATCTCCCCCTTTGTCATTGATGGCAACATACATAACACAAAAAACATTTTCAAAGGATTGTTTCAAAAAATTATCTCCCCCTTACACATATCTCTCCCAAAAAGATTTCTCCAATAATTATCCAAGTATCTCTCTCCAAATGTTTTGACCAAAATGTTTTTCAACTATCTCTACCCCTTTGACATCAATGGAAAAGGGTCTACATAAACATAGTATACTCCCCCTTAGATATATATGTAGACTTCCCCTCAGAGAATCAGAAAGAAAATTTTATGCAATAAGGGATTCTAAAAACTTAGAAAAATGCATAGAATTAAGAATTGTCAACCTAAAGATGTTGACCCTTTGAGCTTCTACAAATGTCTTGCCAAGTAGATCTTCCTTCCTCCCACAACCCTTTTTCTTCTGCTAGTGTCTTGTATTGTAATTCAAGCTCCATTAGAGTTTCTTCTCCTCCTTCTAGAGTACTAGGGTTAAGATTTATCTTTGAATTAGTACTGGCAAGGGAACTTGAGATAGGTTTATGCTTTATCTTTATTAAGTCCCTTAGCTTCACATGTTGTCTGATCATCTCTTCTCTTTGATTCTGCAAGGAAAAGAAGTTATCATGTAGCTACATAATGCTAGTATAGGTCTGATTATCTCTATTTTCACTAGATTATAAGTATATATACCACACAACTAATTTGTGTTTCAATTGATATCATTGCATCCTTTATTCTTTGTGTGTTATTAGGATATTTCAAGCAATGTGAAAGCAGGTTATGTGCTTCTTCCTGATAGGTTTGAGCATCCTTCAAACATTTTGTAACTCTATGATGTACACTTGCACATTTCTTGTGATATCTACTAGTTTCTTCTTTGTAGGCATTGCCTCTAATTCAATTTTAGCTTGTTCTTTTAGTTCAGGGACATATACCTTGAAATTATAATCAATTAAGAGTTTGAAATTTTCCATAGCAGATAATGATGCATCAATACTTGTTCTGGGAGTTATCTCTTGTAAGGATTTTATGGCTTCATTCATATCATGTGCATTGATAGTTCTGAATCTATTTTCATGCTCATGTTGAGCATCATCTATGTGAATTATTTCTTCTTCAACATTAGTATCCTTTTTCCTTGTAACTTCTTGTTTAACTCTCTCTACAATCAGAGGGCTATTTCTGATTTTTCTCTTCTTATTTATCCTTCTAGAGCTACCAGAGGCTTTAGCTCTATTCCTATCCTCTAATCTTGTTTTTCTAAGGTCTTTCAAACTTCTTAGAAGAACTTCTACATAGTGAATAGCTTATGCTTCATTCACTTTGTTGGAGTTAAAATGACACTGAGAGGGGGGGTGAATCAGCGACTTAACATATTTGACCAATTTTCAAAAATTCAAAAACATGGCTCAGATTTGATCTCAATATTACTCTGATTAATGCATTCATGAGTTGAATGTAATCATTCATAAACATAATTGAGAAAATTAATAATCCCAATAGTGAACTCAAACAACAACACAGTAAATTTGTGAGAACACAAAAGAACAAAGAGACACAAAAATTTGTTGAGTGGAAAACCCTCTTGGGGTATAAAAACCACTCCTAAAACGTCTTCCAGGCTTAATATTTTAATCAACTGTTCACAATGCCTTATAGGCTGATTTTTGAGCACCCACTCAAGGAGCACCAACCCCTCGTTTAGAGATATCTATCTCAAGGAGTACCAACCCCTCAAATTATGATTTGAACAACAATAGTAACTTAGAGGATTTCTCTATTTTCAGTTAAGCACATGTTTCTCTATTTTCTCATCTACAGAATACCTTAAAGATTCAATAATTGAATCCCTAAAATACTATATAGAGAAGAAATTTACAATATCTCTGCATCTTGTTATTTAGATTTTATTGCAGAGTTTTATCCATACATTTTCATATAGCCAAGGAATGATAATCTCAGAATTACAACTACAGAACATAAAACATAGTTTTCTGCTTCTATTTATACATCTTTTTGATTTAAATGCCAAATAAGTAACTGTCTTCAGAAGTAATGGCTGAACATCCAACCTAAAAAGATTCAGACTGATGATAACAAAGTTGTTTATAAAAGAAATCTTCATCTTGTACCTAGCAAGATTATTAGACAAGGTGAAATTAAATTGCCAAAACAAGAGCCATTTCACCCAGCTAAGAGTCGTTCTCAACAAATCTGAAACGCATGAGATCATTTCACTGCTTAAAAAGCACAATTGCCCATCACTGTAAAACATAACTTCTAATGCATGAATAACAATACTCTATCAAGGCATCATTTGCCACATTAGTAATTGAGAAGCAGAGAGCAGTTAAAAATGTTGATCATAAATCAGTATGTACGGCATGAAACGCATACATACTAGACAAATCTGCAACTTCCATGCCTCCATCAACCACTGTTGAGCTTCTAGCCAGCAACAACTAAAACTTAAATTCTCATGATGGCGGCCAGGCTAGGGTTCCATACCCAGCCAAAAAGAATAATCATGAATTTTTCCCTAAACTCACATTTTCGTTGATGTAATGATATGCCAAAGGCAACTTTAATCGTTAATCATACTTTGGTTCCTTCTATTTCGTCGTGACCCTTCGTTATCAGGCAAACCCTATAGAGAATTCACTTTGTTTTGTCGAAAGCCCTGAGCTCACAATAGATCACCAATACATTAATGTTCTCACACCGACATAAACCTTTTGTCTTATGTGCTTCACTATAACATTATGATGTCGGGGAGACCTCCTGTAGAGCACACCATGTCTTTCCAAAAGTCTTCATCCACTTGTGTGTCGCTGTGACATTATACTATCGGGGAGACATTATACAGCCAACATTGGGTTTCATCGATGGGATTCCTTAGTGTATTATTCATTCACTGAGACATAAGGAAACTTCTCACTGAAATTTACCTATGTTTCATTCACTATCGTTGTGACCATATGATATCAGAGAGACCTCTCATAGAGTGGATTTTGTTTCACCGAAGGTCATCATTCATCTTGAGTCACTGAGATAAGTCAAATCCAATACCGACATAGTCCCTTTATGTTCCATCGGCAAGACTGAAGGTCACTCGCCAAGACCTCATGCTAAAAACCTTGACTCTTATCGAGATGCATACCTTTACGTTGTTAGTTGGCAAGACAAGAAAACCTCACCAATACATTATATCGATAGCCATTAGTTTTACTAATAAGTCTCCATATGCATACGGTTGATGGGATACTAAACTAAATACTCCAAGTCTGGCCGAAGTGAATCTTTTAATGCGCCCATCGGTGAGACCAAAAGAGTTCGCTATGACCATATAACGATGCCACAACTCTTGCCAATGAGTCCATTCAACCTCCGATCAGTGAGACAAAGAAAAATCGATGTGACCACATATTGATGTTATGACTTATGCTGATATAATCCTTTTCTATCGCCGAAACAAAAGAGAATGTCACGCCAAAAGCTGCCTGAATGAAAAAATCCAATCGAAATGACATCAGAAATGTCTTGCCAATAGGCAACACAGACATTTCAAAATGGATCGGGGAGACCCTGCCATTCTCACGCTGATATGTGTAAGCCTTCAAAAATGTGAGTTCAAAGAATGTAATAAAATGAAATACACCTGTGGTATGCAAGGAGAACCATCTGAAAGGGATTTTTTCATCAAGGACAAACTGTAAACACAACTGAGATCCAACACACTTCATATTCCATTTTCAAGATCCAAATAGTCTTTGTTTTAATTAATTCTATAAAGAAAAACTCATTGGAGACAAGAAAGTTAATGTCTCTTAAGTATCTTGCCACCAAAATCTTAGGAATTCTCATTCTTTCATTCATTCTCCTTTGAAGCATTCCAAATAATGTTGTAAGGGAATCATCTTGAGCATCCGAACATCCAAGGTTTTTCATATGGTTTGCTATCTAATGCATAATAGGTTTTGCATCTATCCAATTTACTTTCCCAACCATCGGTACTTCATGAAGTTTAAAAGTAGATAGATCACAAATGTTCCATAATTGAATGTATGCTTCTTATTCTTCTTGGTCTCCTTTAGGTTTTTCAATAATTGTTGTCAAAGTAATTCAAAAATCTCATAGTCAACATCATTTTCAATCATATCTTGTTCCACATGGATGATGATGGTAGAGACTGCATTGTCTCTATTTGGGTGATAAATCTTGTGACCTATAAGCATTTCTACATACTAAATTATCGAGTTTCTAATCGAGTCCAATGTGAGTTATTTTTGATCAAGGGTAGAACCTGTCCTTTCCATTACATCCTTGACTTTGATAGACTTTCGATCTAGAACTAGTCTAGAGGACCACAAACTAGTTATTTCTCTGATTGCTTCTTTAGTTGTTGTGTACGGGCCATCAATCCATATGGATTCATCATGAATTCTACTTAACACCATTATGGTGTACTTCTCTTTGTCTTCAAATGATGGAAACTTTCACCACATCTAGCCTCTTCTCACTTAGGGATTTGTATCTTGGATTTAAAGTGTCATCATTCTCTTCCAATTCTTTTGTCCATAGAATAAATAATCTGCCAGAGGAAGCTTCTTCTATTTTCCCATGAATATATGCTTTAATGTCCCCTATTAGTAAAAATATAGAGGGAGTGCTAGAGAATGACTTAAGGGGTCTTCTAACTAAACTTTTCCAAAATATATTTTAAGCTCGAGTTGTGGTCTCTGTGAGATGTCTAAAACCTTTGGTGCCTCCATTACATTTAAATTGATTTCAAAGAATTTTTTTTGGAAGACTAGAATATGTAGGAATTGCAAAATACCTCTTAGTCAACTTGATGAGCTTAGTGTTTTAATGTTCAACCACTAGGAGATGCATTGAGCCCTTCAATTTCCTCTTCAACTCTTCTCTTCCCTTTCTAATGTGTAGCATAGAAAAAAGTAACCCTTTTTCATGCTTAGTTTGGGAATTAACAATTAATGATAAAAATGGACTTCATTGTGTCTTGTTTAGGGTGTTGTAAAGCGTTTTCTTACACTTTCACACTAATCTAGGGATTAATTAAATAATTGAGGTTAATTAGAGCTTAATTATCCCTTTAATTCAAATCTAAACCTTATTAATTGCATTTTTCAAGGATCTATCCCAACACCCATTAATGATATTGCATGACATTTAAATTGGAAAAGTTGGAGTCCTAGAAAATTATGCTAGGATCCATTCGTCACTTTGGGTGAATGGGTCCTCCTAAGCTAGGACACCCCTTTTTGACATATTTGAGATGGGTTTTTAATGTTATTTTACCTCCTTGAAGCTTGGTCTTAGAAAATTGTGCTAGGACCCATTCACCACTTTGGGCGAATGGGTCCTCCTTACTTAGGACACCCCTTTTTGAACTTATTTGTGACAAGATTTTAATGATTTTGAATCCTAGATCTAATGACGACTTGAAATATTTGAATTTCAAGGTTAATCCTTAGATTTAGTATAAATATAAGGTTAATTCACATAGTTTCATGTAGAATATTTTCAAGAGAGCATCCTAATACTTCACAAGAGCATTATAGAGAACTTCAAGAGCATTTTAAGGGCATTCAAGGGTAGATTATCAGAGTTTTATTACAGAAATTCAAGATCATATCATCATTTCAAAAGCATAGTGCATCAAGCATGTAGTTGAGCTAATGTTGTTGATGTAGTCTTGAAGATCCATTTGCAATCATTGTTTCACATCTAATTCAAGATCAAGATCTATATTCTACATGGCCACTTCATGTTAGTTTGCATATTTACATTCCAAGACTTCATCTGAGGTATCATCGT
Organism: Sequoia sempervirens; assembly: GCA_007258455.2. Classification (NCBI taxonomy): domain Eukaryota; kingdom Viridiplantae; phylum Streptophyta; class Pinopsida; order Cupressales; family Cupressaceae; genus Sequoia; species Sequoia sempervirens. The sequence goes on along the minus strand of VDFB02000363.1, from coordinate 114,041,187 downwards.
TGCATGTTTCATGCTTCTATTTCATTATTTCATCATAAGGTTTAATTACCTAAATGGGGTTTGACCAAGGAAAACCCCTATTCCCTAACAATCAACAATTTTTTCTCCTCTTTAATGTGTGTTTGCAAGTTTTTAGGTTGAAGATCAAGTGGAGAACAAGATTGAAGAAAAATTGTTAAAGTTGTCAAGTTGCAAAGTTGTTATCCATATTACAAGAACATGAAAACAAGGCTATAGGATTTGTTTCATATTTTCAGGAGCTAATCACTAAGGATCTAGAAGTGCAGACATCAAGGAACAAAACCTAAAAGTTAATTTTTTAAAACCCTAACAAGGACCCATTCACCACTTGGGGAGAATGAGTCCTTAGTGACCTAAAAATAGCATTCTTGCAACAAGGTACACATTGTTTTAGCCTCTCAAAACTTCCCTCATTGTTGTTATAACAATTAGGAGTCATTTCTAATTGTTATTTTTGCATTTTAGCCCTCATAATTGAGTAAAACATCCTTAGAAAAACATAGTGGTTTATCATCTTGTTCTTTCATTTTGATAAACCCTATTTTTCTATGTTTCAAAATGTATATAGTAAAATGAATTCATCTTCCCAAGCATGCTTTAACTCTTTTATTTGAACCATTTCAGAAATAAATGCTTCATACAAAAACCTAGAAAACTTCGAAACCTTGTATGCATAGTCAACTTTTAGAAGCTCCACAAATTACCACATTATAATAATTTCTTCTGCAATTTTTACCAAAAGATTCATATTATTCATCTCCATCTTATTTATTTGTGCTAAGCCATGACATGATATATTGGCAGAGGGTAATGTGATTTTCAGTAAAACTCCCCTTAAGCCATAGTTTTGGGATTAGTTACTGGAGGAAACATCTACATCAAAGATTGGTACAGATTCTCCCTTATCCTCAGCCTCTTCTTTCTTTCTCCATATCTTTTGTGTTTCCTTCTTCACTTCATTTAGATCAATTTTCTTGACTGGTTCATTTTTCTTCATTGGATCATTCTTCCTTTTGTTTTAATTTCTAAAAAAATTAGCAATATGTTTAGTCTTTCTGCAATTGTTGCATATGATATTTCTCTAATCACTATTCCTTCCATTTGTTCTAAATCTACATTGATTAGCTTTGTGTCCAAATTCATAGCATGTATAACAATAACCACTAAAATATTGAATCATTCTACCACTATTGTATCTATTCATCATCTAACTTTTGCATTCACTTGTTGTATGTCTAAATTTATTGCATGTAAAGCATTGTCTAGTAAAATATGAAACATTCTGATTCATTCTACTTCTACATTTCATAGCTCTATGTCCAAATTTATTATGCAAATAATAGAAACCATTGAAAGATTGGTACCTTTGAGCATTTGGTTGGCTAATAGGGGACCATATTCTAGCATTGCTTCTTTAATTCTAAAACTTTCCATATTTCCTCTTGCCTTCGAATTTCTTTGGTTCATTGATCGTATTTGCATTAGATGTCTGATTTGCTTTAGAGATTTCTCCTTTTTCAAGTCCCAAACCTCCTTTATCTTTAGATACTTTTTATCCAACAATCAACTCATCAAGCATTATAGAACTTGTTTTAATTTTGTCTTCATGAATTCTTGTGTTTTGCATATCTGATCTTAGATTTACCACTTCTTATTCAAGTCTAGTGCACTCATTAGTCTTTATTTTTACCATTATATTTAGACATTCCTCAATTCTTTTCTTTTATTTCACTTGTACTCTTAATCCGATGATGTCTATGTCATGCCCCGCTGTGTGAACCTAAAGGAACTAATAACAATGGAACAATTTTTTTTTTTTAAAGAATATAATAACATACTTAAGTATTATAACAACAATGTATTATGAGGCACAACTAGTTCCAATGGGGTACACGAAGTGACATGACTACACTAACCCATAACAACGATAATAAGATAACAATAATTAATCTATTATGTAAATCTATTCATTCCCATTCATCATTTAAAATATCTATCAACTATATCCATATTAATAACATATGCACATATGACAATACATGGAATTATAAAGATATAAAGTGTTACATATTTCAATAGTCTGGCCTAGTTCACTATTAAAATGATTAGTAGATATTTTGTCACACTTTTGAACGTCATTAAGGAGGAAGTAGACAAAATTACTATGGGTCATCAAGGGTTGCGTATCTCAAAATGCTTAGAGCATTTTCCCAGCCGAGTCGCCATTTGTTTTTCCCTACATACACACCCCAACTTTTTGCTTGGAAAATTTGGGGACCCCCTCAGTTTTCCTTCGTTCCTTTGTTTTGGTCAGTCGTGTTCGTTCTTTGTCTTTCTCATTTTCATCCTTTCTCATTCCTTGTTCATTTTCTTGGTCTTTGTCAGATTCAGGTTTCATACTAGAATTGACACTTTGCACTTGGCACAGGTTTAATTTCCTTGGTCCATCTCAATTCCAATCTTTGATTTCTTGTTATCTTTATTTTATCAAGATTAGGTTTCAAAATGGAATCAACACCTGACACTTTTTGAGGTTTCAAGTTCTAGTTCCATCCTGACTCTGATCTTTGATTCCTTATTTTCTTTTGCTTGGTTTGGAATTGGGTATCATACCAGAGTTGGAACAAAGAACCTTTCCAAGGTTCATGTTCTTGGTTCCGTCCCAATCCCAATTTTTGCATCCAATGTGATTTTTTCCTATCGGGTTTGAGTTTTGGGACTTTCTCAAAACCTTGCACTCTTTGAAGGTTCTTGTTTTGAATTCTGCCCCAATTTTGATCTCTAACCCATTTTGCTTCATTTTTCCTTCGAGCATTGTTCGGGTTCATGTTCCTTGTATTACCCCTCCAATTTGCTTATATTTTCAAACAATGCTTTTACTTTGATAGACTATGATACTATGTTGTTATTTGATCGCTAACATTGGAGCGATGATTTTTTTTGTATTGTGATGTGATGGTACACTTTATGGATGATTATTGTTTGTGACATGCTTTTTGGTTAGTATAGTTGATTATTTGAGTTAATATTGATATATGTTCATCTGTAGTTAATTGACGCTTTAGTTTCATTAGTTTTGATGTGACACTGTATTGGTGAAGGGAATGGGATTGCATCACTCGCTTGCGAGCGCCCTATGATTCCACAATTTTCTTTTCACGTTGTGTTTGATTCATGATATCTATATACATGTATGACATATATTTTGATCAAGTAGGATTGCAAATACAAGACATTGAATCCACCTGGATTTGCAGGTTTGAGTGTGTCCATTGCCCAACGGTATAGTTGATTGGGAGATAGTGACGGGGTTTCCTAGTCAAGCCACAACCCTAGTCACAGTGTGTCATCAGTCCTTGTTTTAGTATGCTTTGTTGTTATGTTGTCCACATTTTCCTTGTCATTTATTTATTTTGCAAGGTATGTTTTGTGGAAAATTAATGTTAATTAAAGCTTATAATGTTTTTTAGTGTTTATTTAATTAATTTTTATTAATATTGTTAGAAGCTTTATATTTGATTTAATTAATTAAATTAAATTTATTTTGTAAAGTGATTTAATATTTGTGATTAAATCTATTTTATAATGTGATTAAATTAATTAGATTAAATTTAATTAGAAATTAATATGTGAAGTTTGAATTATAAATTGCATAAATATCTTGTAATTATCTTAGAGGAAATATCTGTGATTTGGTTGTAAAGATATTTTATTTGTGACACGTGTTAAAAAAAATTAAACACAGTAGTTGAGAATTAATTCTCGGAGAGATTAATTGCATTAACTGAAAGAGGAAAGAGGCTACTTCATGAGAATGAGAAAAAATATTTTAAAGAGGTTGTTGAAAATGGGAAAAGAAGTTCTTAGAAAATTTTTGGGGCTCTGGTTTTTGTTTTCTTCTTTTCTGGAAAAGTGAATTTTTGGAAAAGCTTTGGTAAATTGGAATCTAGAAGCGAAGCTCTACTTCAAACATCATTTCCTCAAGCATCCAGAAATAGGTTCTTTAAATTATTTTTATTGTTATGCAAATTGGAAAGATTTCCTATACAAGAAGAATTATGTTATCTGTGTAGAAATTTTAATTTATTTTGTAATTTTGAAAGATTGTTGTGTTTGTAAAATCGTCGTGAAAATTTTAGAGCTTCTATATAAATTATTTTTAAAAAAAATTGAATACCTAGAAGAATTTTATAGTGAAATCTGAGAGCCTCTGTTGAAATTATTTTTAAACAATAGAAATCCTAGAGGGAAAACATTAGAAGATTTGGAAAATCTTTGAGGAATGGATTTAAAATCTTCATGTCAAAATTTGTGGAAAATCTTATTTGTATGGGAAAAGATCTTCCTGTTGAAGATTATTGTTTTGTTTAGTTTTCTCAATTAGTTTTATTTGGCTAGGAAAATAGAAAACCTCCATAAAAACCTTTAAATACTTCCTGTAGAAATCTTTCCGTGAAAATAATTTTCTCGACTGAAGTATTCATTGATGAAAAAATATATATTTATATATATACATATGTATATATTTATATATATACATATGTATATATTTATATATATACATATGTATATATTTTAATATATATACATAAATATACAAATATACATATATATATATATTATGTGTATATGTTATTAAAGTATTTGTAGAATTTCTTTTGGGAAAATTTATATTAAAAAAACCTATATGTCAAATGTCTGTATGCAATTTTAAATCACAATTTTTTTTAGTAATATTATGGGGGAGGTTGTGGCTATCACCACAGCCACCACCCCCATAGGGAGGTGACTGCAGAGGAAGCCCAACACTACCCCACAAAGGCCGAGCCATGGGAGGTATTGGTTGTATATAGGTGTGATACCAAAATTTCTAACCTATTCTAAGCAACTAAAATGCAATGGAAATACATAAGGAAGCACCTCAAGATTAGCCTAAGAAATTGGTAAATGCAAAGAGGAAAGTGTTAAATGAAGACAAATAGAGATACCTTCCTTTTCACAGTTGAAACTCCTTGGTTGGCCCTTGATTTGGATTTGATTTGTATGCTCCTTGATGGCTCTTTTTATGGATAAATGCAAGGCTTAACTATATGCTTGGATGTAAATGCGAGTGAATGAAATTGAAGGCTAGATGAGTGCACAAAATGGCAGCATTTAGTTGCAAAATGGCTAAGTGTTTTTAAATACCTTAGAAGAGGGGGTATTTATAGAGAGACTTGAATTCTCTAGAGAATTCAATGGTTGGGATTTATCCAACAAGGCCAAGATGAAGGGCTAAGGTGAGTTGAGGACTCACAAGCCCTCACATTTTGACATGTGGAGTGTGAAGTGGCTAAGGGTAGGATGATGTGTAGGTGATGTGGAAGGAGAGTACATGATGTGGAGGAAAGACATGTACCTTGGAAGTACATTGGGAGATGAGAAGATTGTTTGGAGGAATAAATGTGAATTAAAAATTCACATGCTTGGGAGAATCTAGTGGATAAGAGAGGGTCTCCAAAAAGGTGGGAGTTTGTCACATGTGACTTGATGTGACAAGTCAAAGGTTCTAGAAGATGCATGGGAAAAGGGGATTCTAGAAGGAATAAAAGTGAATTAAAAATTCACATGGGGAATAGAGGAGCCTTGGATGAATAAAAAGGAATTAAAAATTCCTTGGGGGATGGAGAGAGTTGACTAAGGTACTAACTAGTTTTAACTAATTAGTAATTAGAAGATAATTAGGCGTTAATGAGGATTAGAAGCCAACTTGCAAAATTTGGAGGATGTGACACATCCTAATCAAGGATTAGGCATGTGCACATTCTTAATGAAGAGATTAGGAGATGGATTAAGATTAGATGAAAATGACATGTGAGGAATTAAATAAATGTAATATTTATTTAATTCATTTGATGAAAAGAGGATTAAGGAGGGTAAGGTATTTAATTATTAATTAAATACCTTAGGGATTTGGCAGAATTAAGGATACTAATTAAATAATAGTAATATTACTTAATTAACTAGGATAAGAGGATGCTTAGATGAAAAGTGATAAATTTGGATAAATTAAGTGTCCAAATTTGGATGTCTACATTTTTCCCCTCTTTGAGATGGTGTTACGAAGTAGCATCATTTCAAAGAATATTAAAACATAGAACCCAGAAGAAGATGGTTAGATTGGAAAAGATGCCCCAGTCATTCAAAGGAGTGACTGGTAAGAAAGATGATGGGGGTGAAGATGAAGAGTAGGGATTGAGGATGCCCCCTTGAGAGGACATGTGGGTTCAAGAGAACACGGATGTGCTCTTGAAATGGATGAGATGGTGAAATGGGAGATGAGAAAGAGGATGCAAAGGGATGGATATAAATGGATGAAAAGGTGACAGGAGCTTGGGAAGCACAAATAGATTTGAGGATAAATATGATGTTGCCCTAGTCAAGGTACAAGCCAAAAGGGTTTGATGATGGATTGAGTGTTTTCAATGAGGGAATGAGAGATCCCAAAACAACATGAGGATAGGGAAGGATACATCCCAATGAGTGGTATTGATGAGGGAAGGATACATCCCAAAACACCACTAAAGGATAGGGAAGAATACCTCTCGATGATGATGATGAAAGTGTTGTTGACAAGGGAAGGATACATCCCAAAACAACACCAAAGGGATATAGAAGAATACATCTGGACGATGATGATGATGATGGGGTTAAGGCTTGTAACAAGGTTGGGCATGGGACCAAGGATGCGATTAGATGATTCCGGCTAAATGGAATGGATGGGGATTGGATAGAGATGTGAGATAAGAATGAAGGGTGAATGGATGGGGGGATTTTGATAGATGAGAGGATGTGGGATGCATGCAAGATGATAGAATGGAAAATGAAATGCAATCATAGTGCAATTTTCCATCTTTGGAGCATTAATTTTTGCTATAGCATAAGACACCAAGTTGCCAAGGTATGAAGAACCAAGGTCGATTCGTGTCGAATGCATAAAACAAACACAACCGACAAGAAGGCTATCCCAACACCCCAAAATCATGAAGACCTTGGTCGGGCCAGGTATTGAGATAACCACAAGCACACAAGGATGCCCCAGCATAACACAAGACCACAAGGATCTTGGTGGGTACTACGTGGGACAACCAAGAAGACACAAAAAAGAAATAAAAAGATCAAAATATGCCCCTATGTTGACCAATCAAAACACACCATAATATGATGGATCATGGCGGCCTTGACAAGTGATGATAGGGAGCTCAAATGATAAACAAAATCCAAAAGTATCAAAAGATCGCAATCAATTTCAAATGTCCATTGCCATAGGATCAAGGGGATGGATGGGATGGATGAGGTCTATTAGGAAGGATGCATCCTGTTGAGACTGATGATGGTTACTAGACTAAAAGATCAATATGACGCAGGGTATTCAAAACCGATTAGATCTCATGATACGAGTGGATCTCATTTGTTAAGAACTAGCTAGATAAGGGCATAGCTTGATGACACGACATAAGGAAGACAAGACATGAGACTGACACACCCTAAAGACCTAGGGGCTTGGGGTCTAATCAAAGATTAGCCTTGCTTATGTGAAAGCACAGAGCCCTCGTAGTTTGGTAAAAGGTTGTCGACTGACCATGGATAAAAGTAGAAAGAGGACAATGAAGACTGATGACAAATGACAAGGACCAGAGAGACAAAAGAAAATACTAATGATAGACGATATAGGAGTGGACGGAGAAAGTAGAAAGACTGACGCTAGATGATAGAGGAGCCCCAGGGGCAGATCAAGTGATCGACCTTGCCTTCGTGAAAGCGCAAGGGCAACGTAGTTTGACCAATGACCAATGACAAAGGATGGATAAAGGATGATAAGATGATAAGATGATAGGATAGGTGGATAAAAATATGGGACTGATACTACAAGATAGGATAGACTTGTTGGATTGGATCGAAGGATGGGGAGTACACAAAGCTTAGGGATGGGATAGTTATCCAAATCATCAAAAGATGAAGTGGGAGGATGATATGATGGAGAGATGAAAAGTGACAGGGGATTGGAAAGATGTGCAAGAGAAGTAGGAGTGATGACGATTAGATAAATGGCATTGGGTTGCATGGAGGGAGGCCTGTGAGATGGGATGAGGATAAAGATGACAAAATGGATAGAGAGACAGGGATGGGGGATGGAAGGGATTTGTTTGAATGGATAGGAAGATAAGGATGGGGAGATGAAAGGTATGCTAGGATAGATGGATAAGAAGATAAGGATGGGGAGATGGAAGGGATATCGTGACCGATGGAGAGGGAGATGAATGGATGTTATGATAGATGATGTCTCCAAGGACTATGTTACAAAGGAAGATAAATGCCCCCACTTTAGATATGTCATGTATGATGATGCATGAGGGAGGGAAGATGAGTGGATGATAAGATAAAGGAGATAATTGGAGGAGGATAGGATGGGTGAGTAAGGAATATGATAGAGCATGGAGGAAGAGAATGTATACCAAGAGGTGTCCAAAGCATGCATAGATAGGTGCCCTCATTTTGACCAAGATCATAAGAAGGATGGAGGGATGGGATATGATGGTAGGATGCAGAAGATAGGTATAGCAGGAAGATAGGTGCATAGCTGGAAGCATAGTGGATGGAGGGAATGCATATCAAGAAGCTGCCCCCAAGTGTGGAAAATGACGAATGGGGATTTACGCATGACGCCTGTTTACCATGTTTTCATCATGGTACTTATCCAAGGTGCTTGTTTTCCAAGTTTTCACCCTTGGACGAATTATTTCTCTTTACTTTTTTTTTGGATTTTGTGGATTTTTTGACTTTTTTGGATTTTTGTGGATTTTTTGACTTTTTTGGATTTTGTGGATTTTTGACTTTTGGATTTTATTTTTTTTTTGACTTTTGTGGATTTTTGGACTTTTTTGAATTTTTGTGGATTTTTTGACTTTTTTGGATTTTTGTGGATTTTTTGACTTTTTTGGATTTTTGTGGATTTTTGGATATCATGCAAAAGGAGATGAGGATAGGGAGGTGGATAAGCAGATTGAGAAGACATGCGATAAGGATATGGATGAAGGACTCAAGCGTCAAGTTCTATATGAGGCATTAAGAGCCCTTGTTCAAACCGACTATTGGATGTTGGTACAACATTATTAGGATAAGTGGATTATGCAAGAGGATGAATTAGAGGGATTTGATGGGGGAGATATGTGGGGTAATGGGTGGGATGTTGAAAATGGTATGGATAGAATGATGGGGTGGTGTGTTCAGGACCAACATTGGCACATGTGGGGGTGGATGTAAAAATATAAGAGGATTAATGGATGGATGATGTGGGGAGAATGGAGGAGATGGAATAGTGAATTTTGGGACATAGAGACCCAAAACTGATTTAGGAGAGGGTGGATGAAAATGATTAGCTATTGGATTAGCAACTTTGGATGTTATTACAGATTTTTCATTTGAAGGCATTGCATCTTTTTTCTTTGGGACCCACATGGTTTTGATATTTGCTTTAGTGGGCTTTTGTGGCCTATGGATTTGATTTGGATTGAGATTTTTCTTCTCTTCACCATATATTTTAGAGGGGACATGGGGAGCTTTCATTTTATGTGGATGTTTGGATTTATGCATTTTTTCTTTAACATCCAAAGTGCTTTTAGTAGCAATGGGATGGGTGTGAGGAGATGGATGATGTGGAGTGATGGAGGTAGGAGTATGGGGATTATGTGGAGATGGAAAATGTGTAGGTATGTGCCTTTGTTGATCCTGATTATGGGATATGTGAGAGGGATGTGTATGCTGGGTGACGTGGATAGGTGTTGGATGGATGAAAGGATGAATATGACGAGATGGAGGGGGTGATTTTGGGATATAAGGGCCAAAAATGGACTTAGTGGGTGGAGGGACATAAGAACCCAAGATGGATGGAGGAGATGAAGGATGGGAGATGGTGGGTGGAGGGATGAAGGAGGAATATGGACAGTTGTTTTGAGGTGATAGGATAGAGGAGGAGGGATGGCAACATATGATTTGGTGGAGCGATGGAAAGAGCCTATATTTATTTTGGAAGAGGCTCGTTGAGGACATCTAGAGGTTGTACCAACATCTTTAGATTGTGAGTTTTGGGAAATAGGTCCAAGACCTTGCATACAGATTTGTTCTTTGACTTGGATGGGCTCCAAAATACCTTGCTCATGAAGGCCTAGACCTTTTCCTTGATAGTTCATTTTCTTGAGCATGCGATCCATGATAGGATTTGTGTTATTCTAAAAACATGATGCGAGTCCATTATTAGGTGGAGGATGATGGGTGGTAAATACACTATGTTTTTGTTCTGCAAGGAGGCCACCATGGAAGAATGTGAGAGTACCGAGGGGATATGCAAGTAGTGTGGGGATAGCAGTTTTAGGCGATGATTGGGGATCATGAGAGGGAGATGATGGGATACCAGCGTTTGGATGGGTGGTATTAGGAGAGAGATTAGGGGATATGATAGGATCTAGATTTGTAGTAGTGGGATCATGCGATGGAGATGGATATGGAGCAGTGGGATATTGAATGACAAGGGGATCATGGGATAGAATGGATGGGGGACTATGATCTTGAGGTGGACTAGATGGGATGGTAGGATCTTGATATGAAGAAGGGGATATGTTGGCATTCTTTGGATTAGGCGCTTGGCATGACTCATCGTATGCAGGAGGCATGATAATGGAGTCTTGGTGGGACTCTTTAAGTGGAGAAGATAGGGGGTGGAGGATTCAAAACATTCATGGGAATAGATTTTAGTGGATTGGATGTGGGTGTTGTCGATGGGTTCAATGATTCTCATAGTAGGAGATGGGGGCTCAGTGGCTTCAGAGGATGTGACAGTTTTATCACTAATAGGTGTTGGGTGGAGAAGGGTCTCGTCACTAATGATCGTGGATGATGGGTTGGGATGGCATGATTCTGTAACTTCAAGGTGTGGAGTCAAAGATGTCTTCTTTGCTATAAGTCCTTGGAGAACTTCTGGAGTGAGAAACTTGAATACTCTAGGCTGAGATGGCGTGGTAGGAGTGGATGAAGGATTATGAATTGGTGGATTAGGATTAGATGGGGGAATGGGATTGGATGCAAGACTTGGAATAGATGGGGGATTAAGATTAGATGAAGGGTTAAGAAATAGTGAATTAGGACATGAGGATGCAGGTGGTGGATTGTAGTAAGGATATTGAGATGGTGGATTAGGATGGGAAGATTGAGGTGGCGGATTGAGATAGGTTGGTCCGGGTGTTGAATTGGATAAGAAGGTGTGAATGTTATATTAGGATAGGTTGGTGTGGATGTTGGATTAGGATAGGAAGGTGTGAATGTAGGATTAAGGTGAGCAAATTGGTATGGAAGATTAGGGTAGTGGATATATGCGGATGAAGGATTGAGATAGGAGGATGTGGATGGGGGATTAGGATAGGGGTATTGTGATGGCAGACTAGGACAAAAGGAGGCAGGTGTTGGATAAGAGGATGATGTAGATGAAGGGTATGATAGATGTGATGGATATCCCTTGTCAAAGGTAGCATAAGGAGCATGATCAAGCATGGATGAAGACATAATAGGATGACTCGAAGGGGTGATTGGATTTTGGAAAGCGGGTGGAGAAAGCTTACTAGTAATGATAGTGTCAAGGAGATGTATGTCACATTCTTCTTGATCGATAAGACTTTGGTTATCGCTGTCAACATAATTAGGGTTTCCCTTGACCACTATTGATGGAGGATAAGGATTCATGATGGTAAAAGGATAAAGAGGATGGATGAAATATTTTGGATGGGATCAGACTAAAGCTCAAATCAGGATTTTGGTCAAGCTCATATCAGGATTGGACTAAAGCTCATATTCAGATGACTGGATGATGCGATGGGATCGATTATGACGATCAGATTTTATTATCAAAGGATGATTGTGACACTGAGATGGAAGTAGATTGATTGGGTCAAAGGTGATTAGATAGGAATGCGATTGGATTGGTTTGATAAGATTGATCGATGATTGATAAGATAGACTGAGGGATCAGATAGGATGACGAAAGGGATTGTAAACCTTGTTAAGAGATTACCCTAGGTGACGTAGGATACTGATTGATCAGATTAAAGGATGAGTGAATGATTGCGGCACCAAATCCACTTTGAGATTGAAAATGGATTAATTGGGCCGACGATAATGATTATCTTAGGATGGATGACAATCCTAAGTGGATGTTGATGATGATGATCAGATCAGACACTTAGGTCAATTTGGATAATAACCTGAAACAAAGTTCAGAGGATTTGGATGGGGGAAATGATGATTTGATTGGATAAATGGACGAACAAATACTCAAAATGAGCAAACAATTGATCGAGATGGATGAACGATTACTTGGAACGAGTAAATGACTACTAAGAACGGATGAATGACTCTCGGAACGAGAAGATGAAAGCTCAAAATGAATGATAGGTTACTCGGAACGAGTAGATGATTGATCGGGATTGTAGAATGAGAGTTTGAAATGATTGAAGGTGGTGTGAAATGGATGAATGTTTACTCGGAACGAGTAAACAGATGATTGGAACGATAGAACAAGAGTTTGGAATGATGAAAGGAGGTTTGAAATGGATGAAAATTTACTCAAAACAAGTAAACAAATGATCAGAACGACAGAACAAGAGTTCAGAATGATGAAGAGTGAGAATTCAAAATGATGAAAGGGGGTTTGAAATGGATGACGTTTACTCAAAATCGAGTAAACGGATGATCGAAATGATAGAACGAGAGTTCAGAATGATAGATGGAGATGTGAAATGGATGAAATTTTACTCAAAATGAGTAAATGGATGATTAGAATGATTCAGAATGATGAAAGGATGTGTGAAATGGATGAACGTTTACTCAGAACAAGTAAATGGATGATTGGAATGATAGAACGAGAGTTTGGAATGATGAAAGGAGGTGTGAAATGGATGAATGTTTACTTGGAATGAGTAAATGGATGATTGGAACGATAGAATGAGAGTTTGGAATGATGAAAGGAGGTGTGAAATGGATGAATGTTTACTTGGAATGAGTAAATGGATGATTGGAGCGATAGAATGAGAGTTTGGAATGATGAAAAGGGGTTTGAAATGGATGAAGGTTTACTCGAAATAAGTAAACGAATGATCAGAACGATTGAACGAGAGTTTAGAATGATGAAATGAGGTTTGAAATGGATGAATGTTTACTCAGAATGGGGAAACAGATGATTGAAAAGGGAGAACAATTGTTCATAATGGATGAATGAAAGGTTGAAATGACTAAAGCCCAGATTAGGGTTTTGGTTAAGCTCAGATTGGGATTAGATTAAAGCTCAGATTAGGATTGGATTGAAGCCTAGAATTATTGGAGGATGTGATGGGATTGATTCTACACCAAGTTCTAGGGTTTAAAGAACGTAAGGTGCTAACAATTAGATTTTTCCAGATTTGGCAATTTTCAAAAAAATTCAAAATTTTCCATTTAAGGAAACCTCACAGGCGTACTTTTGAGAGTCCAATTTTTTCCAAAAAAATACCCAAAAAAAAGATAGAATGAATTCCAACTAACATCACCAATTTGAGACATGCATTTCGAGTTATTGATAAAAATGATTTTTCGAGAGACTAAAAAAACACTAAATTGCGATTTTGAGGGTCAAGATGAAAGTTTGATGCCCCAAAAATGTGATGAAATTGGGTCCAAGGGAATTCTAGTCAGTCGGGAATCCACATTCCATCTCATAACGTAACCACCTATAAAATTTCAGCTCAAATGGACACCCGAGTCAAAAGTTATGGACTCTAGAAGTTTCAACACAAAAATCAAAATTCTCAAAATGAAGTCTAGGTGATTGGGATGAATGATTTGATGCTAGATATGGACTCTAATGATGTTCTAACTACTGGAATAAGGATTGGATTGACATAGATGATGGGATTGGTTGAATTTAGGAACTAGATATGTTTGTTTGCCAAATTTGTGCAGAAGGGCGACTGTGCCCCCCTTTTGGGGTAATTGTGCCCTCCTAGGGTGACTGTGCCCCCTAGGGCGACTATGCCCCCTCCTGGGGTGACTATGCCCCCTCTTGGGTTGACTGTGCCCTCTTGGGGTGATTGTGCCCCCTCCTAGGGTGACTGTGCCCTCTTGGGGCAACTGTGCCCTCATAAAGGAGCAGATTCACCCCTTTTTAGGGTAGATTTGCCCCACTATGGGGAGAATTCACCCCACTGCTTTATGGACGCTTTAAGTGGGTAAACGGGCTATAAAAGATAGGTAATTGGGATGGGGTGTTAGATGATCAGATTGAGGAAATAGATGATTGGATTGGGAAAATGAATCAAGCAATAAAAGTTGGTAAATGATTGTTTGGAATGGATGAATGATTGAAAGCTCGACACGAGTAAATGATTGATTAGAAAGGATAAAAAAAACTCTTAGAATGAGGAGATGGATACTTGGAATGGATGAAAGAGTACTCGAAATGAGTAAATAGAGGATCGAAAGGGATGAAAGACTACTTAGTCAAACGAATGTTGGAATGGCTAAGTGAAGGTTTGGAATGGTAAAAATGGGGGTTTAAAATGATCAAATGGAGGTTTTTGGAGGCTTAGAATGACAAAACGGAGGCTTGGGATGATGAGATAATAGTTGGGAATGATTAAATGATGGTTTAGAGGCTAAATAGATCCAAACGAGGCAATTTCGGCTATTCAGGACGGAAAATTCACCCCTCTATAGTAAATCAGGGGTGTAATCGCCCTTCTGTAGAAAAATAGGGGCGCAGTCGCCCTTCTATGGTAAAACAGGGGCGCAGTCGCCCTTCTGCTGTAAATCAAAGACTTGGGTTGATGAAAATGACTATGGCAAGGACTTTAAAATAACAATAATAAGGCCAATTCATCAAAAAGTTTATTGGTTTCTCACAAGAAGACACTTTCAAGAAAATACAATCCTATGATTAGTGTTAAGGGTATGGACAACGTGGTCTTAATCTAGGATGCACAAGGTGTCTAGGGAGTCCTCAATATACTCTCGGTATGTGAGGCACAACCGTGAACACCAGCCCATCACAAGCATGACTCGAGAACCCCAGTGAGATACTGAAGGGCTCAGACCAACTCTTCACGTCTATCTAGGTATCACCCTAGCTTTGATGCTCCACCAATTACGATGTGACTGGATTGGGGTACAGCTTTCGCTCTCCCCCCTTTATATACCCCGTCAGTATGCATGGTTGGAATCGTCCCTTGGGGTGATGAAATCCCCAAGCAGGTCCCACTAGAAAGAAAGCACTAATCGTTTCCAACTACTCCCCAGGCTCACACGAAGTGCAAGGGGAAAGTGAAAACAAACCAATGCCCTCTTTGGGTAACACAAAAAGATAAACACAGTAAGCAATGAATATTACTCCCCTTAATTAAATTATGTTCTTAGATTAACGCAAACAACAAGGATAGTTTAAAAAGTCTGAGCGAACGGATAGCCCTGCAAGCAAATGTTAGACGTTTTATCTCGCTTTCTTCATCAACCTCACAAGAATATGTTGCAAAAAGTTAGCAAAAATACCAATATCTTGCAAGAACAGTGTTAGGGGGTTAATACTTGAAAATAGCAAAAAACCGAAGCCAAAATAATAGTTTTACCTTTCAAAATGTGTTGCTTCTGGGTGACAAGGGGGCGCAGTTGCCCTTCTGCAGTAAATCAGGGGCGTAGTCACCCTTCTGCAGAAAATCAGGGGTGCAGTCACCCTTCTACAGAAAATTAGGGGCGTAATCGCCCTTCTGTGAAAAATTAGGGGTGTAGTCGCCCTTCTGCGAAAAATCAAGGGCATAATCGCCCTTCTACAGAAAATCAGGGGTGTAATCGCCCTTATGCGGAAAACCAGGGGCATAGTTGCCCTTCTATAGAAAAGTGTTAGCACAGAAATTTTGGAACTAGGGGGCATAGTCGCCCTTCTACAAGAAAAGTGTCAGCCCAAAATTTTAGTCAAGGAGGGGGCATAGTCACCCTTCTACAGAAAAACAAAGGTGCAGTCACCCTTCTACAGTAAAACAGGGGCGCAGTCGCCCTTCTGGGGGAAAATCAGGGGCCCAGTCACCCTTCTGCAGTAAAATAGGGGTGCAATCACCCTTCTACAGTAAAACAAGGGCACAGTCACCCTTTTACGGAAAATCAGGGGCACAGTCGCCCTTATGCAGAAAATCAGGGGTGCATTCGCCCCTCTGCGGAAAATCAAGGGCATAGTCGCCCCTTCGCGATGTATTCCTTCAAAAAACTCAACAAAAATGAACGTTAAATTGAGGAACCCACTTGTGGGTCCCATCGGGCATGCCATAAATGTGATACCAAAATGTCTAACCTATTCTAAGCAACTAAAATGCAATGGAAATACATAAGGAAACACCTCAAGATTAGCCTAAGAAATTTGTAAATGCAAAGAGGAAAGTGTTAAATGAAGACAAATAGATATACCTTCCTTTTCGCAGCTGAAACTCCTTGGTTGGCCCTTGATTTGGATTTGATTTGTATTCTCCTTGGTGGCTCTTGTTATGGATAAATGCAAGGCTTAACTATATGCTTGGATGTAAATGCAAGTGAATGAAATTGAAGGCTAGATGAGTGCACAAAATGGAAACATTTAGTTACAAAATGGTTAAGTGTTTTTAAATGCCTTAGAAGAGGGGGTATTTATAGAGAGACTTGAATTCTCTAGAGAATTCAATGGTTGAGATTTATCCAACAAGGCCAAGATGAAGGGCTGAGGTGAGTTGAGGACTCACAAGCCCTCACATTTTGACATGTGGAGTGTGAAGTGGCTAAGGGTAGGATAATGTGTAGGTGATGTGGAGGAAGGACATGTACCTTGGAAGTACATTGGGAGATGAGAAGATTCTTTGGAGGAATAAATGTGAATTAAAAATTCACATGGGGAACAGAGGAGCCTTGGATGAATAAAAAGGAATTAAAAATTCCTTGGGGGATGGGGAGAGTTGACCAAGGTACTAATTAGTAATTAGAAGATAATTAGGGGTTAATGAGGATTAGAAGCCAACTTGCAAAAGTTGGAGGATGTGACACATCCTAATCAAGGATTAGGCATGTGCACATTCTTAATGAAAAGATTAGGAGATGGATTAGGATTAGATGAAAATGACATGTGAGGAATTAAATAAATGTAATATTTATTTAATTCATTTGATGAAAAGAGGATTAAGGAGGGTAAGGTATTTAATTATTAATTAAATACCTTAGGGATTTGACAAAATTAAGGATACTAATTAAATAATAGTAATATTACTTAATTAACTAGGATAAGAGGATGCTTAGATGAAAAGTGATAAATTTGAATAAATTAAGTGTCCAAATTTGGATGTCTACAATAGGTAGCGAATAAACCCTCATTCACCCAGTTTCATTCAATTTTGATTTTGTTTTTTATACAAATTTTGATTTATAAATATAAATAAATATATATATATATATATATATATATATATATAATTTAAGTTTTTGTAAATTGCAAATAAATTTTTAATATTTAAATAATATGTATATTTGTATATATATATAATTATTTATATATTCAAATATATATATAAGTTTAAATATATTTCTATAATAGAAGCATGCAAATGCATGAATCATATAGTTTTAAAATGAAATAATTTAAAAGAGGAAATTGATTTTAAAATAGTTGGAATTGGGAAATTTATTTAAAACAATTAGATTTAATTTCTTTATTGTCTTGAAATGATATTGCATTAAGTTAGGTTATTTTGAGCAATGTATTATTGTTTCTTGAAATGGAAATTGGATTTAGGAAATCCTAATGATAGTATTTAATACTTGCTTGAATTGCCTATTTAAATTATGATTTCTTTTGTTCACTTTTTGGGGAAATTGGTTAGTTGTGTATGTAAGTCTTCTAGATGATGTTATTTTATGAGGGGGATTGTTGTATTTTATGGTTCAACCCTTTGATTTTCCTTGGGTAGTGCACTCAGTTATTATTCAATTTAAACACCCGATTGCTACAAACGAGATGTGTTGCCTCTTTCATTATGGTTGATATTTATTATTGGTTTTTGTGCACTTTTTCTACCCTTGGTTTTTAGATTAGATCCTTGTGTTGTCAGTAGGGGAGTGGATCTCAATGGGGGCTAACACACAAAGTGGTGCCAAGGTAACTCATGTGAGAGTTAGTTAATTCAGTGGAAATTAAATAATTGTATTAGGGGAAAGGGTAGCTTAAATCATATAACTTGTTAATTGTGCTTTGCTCATGGGATCAAGGGCTTGTTTAGACATGGGATGAGACAAGAAGGCTTGGAATGGCAAGATCATTATCTTGTCCCTTTGAAAGATAATTGATTCTGCATCAATTTGCATGTGGGGTTGGGGGTCGTGAGAGGCTACCAGGGTAACCCAAGATGGGGGTCGGGGGCCTAGGAAGATATGCTAGGGTAACCCATGCAACTTTGTCATGAAACTCCTCCTATGACAACAATATGTATTGTTTAGTTGATATACTTGATTATTTTACTCTAGAAGCAATGTAACCTTTAAATATGTATTGTTCTTGTGTGGTATAGTATTGTGTGTTGCTTGTGTCTAGAGGTTGTTGGGTTTTTCCTAGGAAGCCCTTTTACTATCCCCTAGCATGGGGGGTGGGCCTACAGGTACCTCTTGGGTGGAACATGCACCTTACACCTTTGGGTTCCCATTTCATGTTCGTGATGGCGGGATCTTCCAGATTGGAGAGTTCGTGTGTACCAGCTACTTTGTACTATTTCTTATGTTTGTTTGTATTAGTTGGATACTTTGTATATGTACTACTCCTCATTTGTATTCGAGGAATATTCTTGTATCATTGTTATTGTAACATTATTGTATGATATTCCTCATTTTGGAAATGAGACTTGTAACTGCTTTATGGAATGAATGCAATCTATGGATGATTATTTAATGTACTTTGTATCTTATGTGATGAGTTTAATGCTTTGGATGTATGTCATTATTTCATGAGTA
Source organism: Sequoia sempervirens (assembly GCA_007258455.2). Classification (NCBI taxonomy): domain Eukaryota; kingdom Viridiplantae; phylum Streptophyta; class Pinopsida; order Cupressales; family Cupressaceae; genus Sequoia; species Sequoia sempervirens. The sequence continues at coordinate 114,022,101 of VDFB02000363.1, read as the reverse complement.
TTATTTATATGCTATGGATTAATTTACTTATGCATGTTATGGGAATGTAAGCATTGTTGTGTACCTTAGAGGATGCATGTGTTAAGTGTAGTTCACTTTACATGTTATTATATCACTTTAAAAAAAAATTGTTACGCTTTCATTGTATTTGCATCGTCCTCTAGGGTTATGTGGTGAGGCATTACATTCCTTCTCTAGTCTTGATCCCCATCTTTTCGTTGCATCATTTGATTTTCATCTCAATTTTTGTGTTGTTTGTTCATCTAGTTTTGTTTGTTTTTGTCTTTCATTTTGTTGTTCCACTATTACGTTGTTCACTCATTTGCTCGTCTTGTCGTGTTGTACCACCTTAGAGTCAAAAAAAATATTTAAAAAATTAGAAAACATAAAAGCACAAAAAAATGGAAAATACAAAATACAAAAAAATCAAATAATATGAAAATACAAACAAAAAAATTACAAAACACAAAAAAAAAAACATTAAAATACAAAATATTAGAAAACAAAAATAAAAAAAAGTTTTAAAATAAAATAAGTAAAAGAAATTTAAAAGATTTATTTAAATTTAAAAAGTTTAAAATAATAAATTTAATCTTTTAAATTTAAAACAAATAAATCTTTTAGAAAGGTTTAAAAAATCATAAAAATAAGTCTTTTTAATTTGAAAGATTTTTTAAATCATAAAAAAATCAAAAAGAAATTTTAAAACAAAAAATGCATGAAAGTGCCAAAAGGTCTCGGTTCGGGTGAAAACCCGACCCGAAACCCGAAAGACAATTTTAAAAAAGTTAAAGTTAAAAAGATAAAAAGGAGCCCCAAAAAATCATAAACCCGACCCCAATGTAGTGAATAAAAAGGAGGTAAAATAAAAAAATGTCCATCAGGTTTTGGATTTCATAACCTAACAGAAACTAAGCACCCAAAAAATTAAAAGTTCTTAAGTCGGAAATAATCTCGATTCCTGACCCTACTAGGTTGCAATAAGAAAATTTCCCGCTCACGCAATCCCTCAGGATATTCAATTCCTGACCCCACACATGACTGCTTCTTGGGATTTCAGACCTAGGTAGGAACCATGACATGACAAAAAAATAAATATCCAGGTTTTGAGCTATACCCGACCCCAAACCCACACAACATTGTCAGATCATGGATTTTGGGTGGCACCTTGACACTAGACACAAATAAGTTTAGGTGCAATGATGGTCCCAATCCTGTGCCCGACATGGAAGCAAATTCATATGAAATGTTTGACAAAAAAACTCAAAATGATGCCATCTCATGAAAGGAATGAAATGATTGTAGAATACACACAAAATGGATTTGCTACAACCGCTCCAGTAACATGTATGCAAAATATGTAAGCACGCAAGGAAGAGGAACTATTCGATGTGATGCATCAAGTGAATGTAATCTCAAGAAAATATAATAGCAAGAAAAGCTTGAAATTCTTTTTTTTTTGGAAAAACTTTCAAACAAATGCAATTTGAAAAGAAAAAGTGCATGAATATGCAAGAGAGGGGCTACGCGACTATTGGACAAAATGCCTTGAGATTTCATTTCATGGAGTACAATATTCACAAAATACATTTGTTAAAATATAGGTTTATTGGAATGAATTAAAAACCTTCAAGGAAAATGCTTCTGGCGGGTGTGAAGCTGATCCATAAACCATTACCAACGTCCTCCATACTTGTGTGAAATTCAAAAATTAAACCAGGTTATACAAAATGGGGAGCACAAAAAGTAAGGGCGCATGAACTGTCTCAAAGAATCCTTCAAACAAAAAATTTCATGATATATAATGTTCGTGGGATATGCACAAGATGTATATGTTGAAATAGCCACTTGATGTTTCCAAAGCATTTGCACTTGGAAAATGTAAGCAAAAAATGTAAAATGTGGGATCATAGACATGGAAATAGAAACCTTCAAGTTAATGCAATTTCACACAAAACCAAAGTCTGTAAAATCCTCTAGGTGCCGCATAAAGGGGGGGACTCTATACACAAACATGGCTTGCCAACTGTTTGATAGAATGCCATCTCATGGAATGCAATGTGTGGAACCACAACAAGGTGTGGGAACTATTTGAGATAAAACTCCAAAGACATTTCATAGCAAGAAAATTTAAAGGATTGTTGAATCGACATGAAATTGATATGTTGAAAAGTCTTTAGAAACTTTAAAGCATACAAAATGCACGCATACAATAGAAAATCAAGAAGGGTTTGTTGAAGAACTTAAGTATGAAGCGACATATACAAGACATGAACTATTTGAAATATTTCCTTTGAAACAAATGCGGCCTCATGGAAATCAATGATTCTAGACAATACGGAAGAATGGATTCATTGAAAATATTTTAGCAACTTTCAAAGCAAATGATGTTTACCGAGTGTGGGGAAACCTCAGACAATACACGGTAAGTGTTAGATAGAACGCCTCAAAAAAAAGACATCAACCCATGCATGGAATGGAAATGCTAAAATATTTTTAAAAATGTTCAAACAAACGCATTCCAAAATGTGGAAACATTGACAAAGGCACATAAACTATTTAGAAAAATGCACAAATGGATCTACATGAGTGCGATCAATAGAAGTGAGAACATGGCATCAATATTTGTCAAAACACAAAGGATAGAGGCATTCGCCCTGATGTTGTAATTGCAATTGAATTGGTAGGCTCACACACAAGATGTATTTGTTGAACCTACCAAGTAGATAAACATGCAAAATGTGGAAGCAGAGACACAAGGTGCATGAACTGTTTACACATAATGCTTTAGTAAGAAATGTAGTCTCGGGAATTCCATATTTGTAGAATACGCACAAAATGGAGCTACAAGAATGAAAAGTGTGGAAGTATATACAAGGCACTAAAACCATTTGACAAAATGACTCAAAAGCTCATCATAGTATGAGATAAAGGATTGCATAAATGCATGTTGAATGGCTTCCAACGAATGAAACATGTGAATGGTTTTACAAAAGGCGCACGCCATGGACTTGGTAAGTCTTCTTTAGAAACTTGCAAGAAAATATTGGTAAGAGATGTATGTCAAAGGAGGAAACAAAAATTAGGTACGTGGCCTTAAGACAACAAATGCCATTTCATGAAAGGAAAGTTAAAATGAAAACTTTGAATAGGGCATGGAAATCTATCAAAACATATTTGAAATAGTATTTTCTCAAATATGTAGTTGCAATTTCCTCGGTAAACATTCATGATGTTATAGTTTTGAAAAAAAACAAATGGTTTGAAAAGAATGTCGTGTAAAGAGAGGTCATTGCATAAAATGCCAGGGTGCAGCTAGATTTAGGTGAAGAACAAGGCACACAAAAAGTGCTTGATATAATGCAGAATATACACAAAGGAATTTGTTGAGAACATTTTAGAAACCCAAGATAGGTGATTGGTAAACATTTATGCAAAGTGTTGAAGTTGCAATTACTCTGGTAATCATGTCTGCAAGGAGTGAAAATTGTTGTACAAAATATCTCAAAGGAGTAATGGTTGAATCAATGAAGGAAGTTTGTGTCTCAAAAATTGAAGATTTGTGCACTTCAACCTTAGATACTGATAAAAGGCCTTTTGTTCATGAAAATCCACTACTGTAGCTGAAACATGAAGTCTTGACATAACCTTTTCACAATTTTCCATTAGATGCTTCAAATTTGGATACTCTTCATGGAAATAGCTACAAAATTAACACGATTGATGGGAAATTTGAGCATTACAATTGAGTTTTCACTGAGAAATTAATTATCAAAGATTAATTAACTTACACATTTTGAATGAATTAATTAATTGAGGAAAAAAATTGGCATTTGTCATTGAAAGGTATTAATTCGATGAATTAATTATATTCTTTTGTGGCTCACAAGTAACTTCCAGATTCGATGAGCAAACGATATCTGGATATCAAATTCATACATAACATTGATTTAATGTTATTCTGTTATGAAATAACGATTAATTTAAAAGGATTTGGTAATATTTCGATTATGATGGTTAGATGATTATTACACATGCTATTAATTGAAATATATTTAGATATTTAATTAATTTTTGAAATTAATTATTAATTGGTTAATTTTATAAGTTGATTAATGTGTTCTATTGTTTACAGGTTTTTTTTTTGTGAATTTAGGAAGATATTAGATTGCAATAAAGATGACTTGCAAATCAAATATGCAATAGAGGTGATTTTTTGAAAAGATAATCAAGTTGGCAGTGAATTGAGTGTTTCATGGTCCCCACCTATAGCAATTTGTGGAAGAAGATACTGTCGCACATTGTGTAGAGGTGGAACTCAAAGTGGAACTACAAATTGCAAGTTAACAACTGAAGCAAATTGAAGTCAATGGAGTTGAAACAGAAAGTTGCATTGCATGCATACAAAAGCTATAGCTTTTGCATGAGATGTTTTAGCAAAAAATATGGAATTATTGGGCTATCAATTGTATAATCTACTCACTTTTCAAAAGGAGTTATAATTTCTTAAGAAAACCAATTAGGCACCTTAGTTAGAAGTTTCAACTAGTTTAGTAGTAGAGTAGACAATGGATTTTTCTACGTTTTTAGTTAATCGAGTCAATTTGAAAGCATTGGTTTATGTACACTGGTGAAGTTTTCCAAAATTGTAAATGTTGCTTATCTGTTTCACTACATAGAAGCAACCAGACTAAAACCTACTTTAAGTTGTATTCTAGAGTGATATTTGTTTTGTTAATCATTTTATTTGAAGCTTTCAAGGAATGAGTAAAGTTTATCTTTTATTTTGTTTAAAATTGTGATTTGTGATATGCTATTAAATTTTGCATTGTCAATGAATGGCTTTGTATTGATTATAGGTTGATTTGTTCAGTAGTTTATTTTAGGAATTCCTTGGAGATTAATAGGTCTGGTTAACAAAATGAATCAACATTCTTTTCTCTCTTGTGTCCTTGATATATCTTTTTCCTTTTTCTTATCCCTCGGTTAGAGTAGGTTTATGTAGAAGTTCAATCTTGCAGCAACAAAGGAGCTCAATAACCAGTAGGCCCCTTGAACATTACAACCATATTGACCACTCAACAAAACAAGAATGTTGTGACCCAACATCTAGGACCTTGGAAGATGATCGATTTAACGATCGTTTATCTTTTTTAGGAGAGGTAAGGTAATTGCATCTTGCCTGCATGTTGTTATGCCAATTTGGCCAATCAATAGAACTATCGCTAGAAGGAGGGCCACTTGAGAAATTTTAGTTTGTTGTATGGGAGTGGGTTACATCTTGGAAAACCTAGCTCTAATGGGTATCCCTTTGTGTATTCTCTGGATTCTTAACGAAATTCCTTTTCACATGCATAATAGGCTTCCATTATTTTTCCCTAATAGTGGACAATTTGCTAAAGATCATGTTAAGATTTGCAAGGATTTGATTGGTCTTCACTAGATTCATCATGAAGATACAACTTGTCAAATCTTTGTCAAAACACTTCAAGGTACAACATGGCATTGGTATTTTAATCTTCCACAAAATTTTATTTGTTCATGGATGGAGTTAGAAATTTTATTCATGGATTAGTTTGACCCTTATGCACATGCATAAGACCCATCATTTGAATTTGCATCTACAAAAATGACACCGTTGGAATCAATTTATTAGTTCAATCATAGGTTTTTTTTGATGTATCAGTGAGTTCAAGCTTTAAATATGGTTATTAATGATTTTGTGCTAAAGGAACATTATTATTGGGGTTTGAATCCTTCATTGGCAACATAAATTAGACATTGTGGGGAGGTTACCTCCCTACATGATGCATTGAACAAAGCTCTCTTACTGGCATAGGCTGGACATGACATGAGAAATTCAAGTAGCCAAAATCAAGATTATAATACTTGTGTGCTTGCAAGATGTCATCCTTTGTAGCCTTATGCCAGTTTATCCACCATTCCTATCCATATGCAATCATTTTAACCAAGCAACTACAACCTTCCTAATCTTCCAAACACCACATTTTCCAATGCTTCATATTAATTCAATCCCACACAAGACCAATGGAAGAATCTATCTTTGTAAAATCCAACCACATAGGTAAGTATTCCAGTTTCCAATGAAGTTGTGACTATATCATCTCTTTTCAGTCATATTCCAAAGCATAATGCATTGAATAATTATGAAGTTGTAAACAAAGAATTTGATAAGAAAGTATATCATTTTGATGTTTTATTTGAAAAAGAGCATGAAACAGATATAAATTCAGAGCATAATGGAAATATTAGGGTAGAATCTAGTTTCTTTGGAAATGTTAATACTAACGATGATATTGAAAGAGATGAGGTATTAACACAAGATTGATATCATGAAAAATTAGCAACCAAAGAATCTTCTTCCAATGCTTTGAACATTTCTTTTGAGAAATATGAACAACAAGATGAGGGATGGACAAAAGAGCATGGTTCATGTTGGATAGATATACCACTAATGCAAAATCGATTAAGGGAGAAATTGGAAGAATTAGGAGATCCAAAGCTATCTAAATTTGTTAGGCCAAGTGGATGTAGGATACATCAGAAAAATCAACATTCTCTGATGGATTGCTATGTTTTCCTAGGAAAGATGGAATTATATTTCAGACAGCTAATTGATGTTGAAGAAATACTTATGGAAGATCCCTGGAGTACGTATCCACTTAATGAAGATGAAATAGCTAGCACACATGAAAATGATAATGACTTCATCCAAAATGATGAGATTAGTTGTGAGAAGATGTTTAGCTCTTCCCCATCATCTGATGACCTTGATCCTTGCGTTAAGATGGATTCAACAACTGATGAATTTTATTTACCTTGTGCAGATTTACTAGATGTGGAAAATGAGTTTATTGATGAATTCATAGATCCTTGCATGACGGTGGATAAGGAAGGAGCACCCATTAACGAGTTGACACAAAGAAATGACTCTACTAATTGGAATGATGGACACATAGAAACAAAAATAAGCATATTTGTGGGTAAAATTACAAATAGATTGTGGTGAAGGCCAGAAAGCTGAGGTCCAAATGGAATCGTCAGAAGAAGAAGTTCAAGTGGATCAAGGAATGTGTGATGAGATCCAACTGGATGAGGCAAAAGAATGTCTAGAAAATGACCAAGAGGCTGCTCCAAAAGTTGAATCGCTTCAACATGATGATGAGAATGAAATGGGGTAGTATTTTCTTAGTTTTGATTCTATTTATTCTAATGATTTGTTTGAAGATCCTAGTTTATCATGCAGTGATCAATTTTATCTTAACAATGATGAACTCGACACTCATGTGCACATTCTCATTGATGATATGCAGGAACATGAAGCGGAGAAGTACTTTCCTAGGTATGATTCTATACACTTTAATGAGTTGTTTGAAGAAGATGCTGAAATTGATGCTTCATCTTTGGAGGAGAAGGGTTCATAGACTTTACAAGTAGATAATGGGGATGATTTGCTGCTCAGTCCATCTGAAGAGATCAAAGGAATTTGGGACTCTACATTTGAGTGGAATATAGAAATGTTGGAAAATCCATATTCAAGCGGCATAACAACCTCACTTTAGGTGATCCATGTAAGATTCATCCTCTTGGTTCACATTATGAGGTAAGTTCCACTAATTTCTTATCAGAAGGAAAGATTACCATGATAGGTAAGGCAACTGTTAAGCAAATTGATTTAAAGGTTGAGGAAGCTAAATATTTAATTGGTGACACATTAATCTTGTAGAGCGTGATTAAAGATAATGGTCCCTATGAAATCATACACACTAGATTGATGTTCAAAAATAGCATTAATAATGATAAGGATGCACAAGAAATTTTTGAACCATATTTTGATATCTTGAATGCTAATGATACATCGCTAATGGATGTCCTATATGTTGATATGCATGTACCAGAGAAAAATGGAATAGTTTTTCATGAGCTAAAACCTCGTGAAGAGGATATCATACGATATGATCATGCAACAACAACTGAAGGTCTTCTAAATCAGGTGGCGTCTTTTCATCATCCTATGTATTTTGATAATTTTTAGTTTGATTATGATGCTGGGGATAATAAAATGTGTTTGTGGGTAAATCACGATAAGGTTGAGAACCCACAACTGTTAATATTTCATACTTTATACCTTCAGAATGAATTTATTGCACATAAACTTTACATTTCAGAGTATAAATATGAATTTTCTAGATTCAGAACCATACCTAGCAAATTAAGACTTCTGGACATAATGAAAAATTAGTTAGGTGAATGTACAGGTTTTTGTTGTTTTTTGTTTTTTGAATCTAGTTTAGAGTTAGTTTAGGATTAGGATTGGTTAGTGTTAGTTTTTAGTTTAGTTGGTTCTCTTTTAATTTTGGTTTATTTTGTCAATTTTGGTTTCTTTTCTTACATTCTACTATTTTTCTTTTTCTGTGTCCTCTTGTTTTTTGTTTTTGTTTTTGGGTTTGTTTGTTTTCTTCTGTTTTTGGTCTTTGATTGTTTTTTTACTAGTTTTTGTTTAAGTTTTCTATTTTGTTTCATTGGTTCGTCGTGTCTATTTGTTCTTTTCTTTTGCTCCTCTCTTTTCTTGTATGTTTCTTTTCTTTCTTCTAGGGGTTCCTCTCGTTGACAGTGGAAACTGAGTAGTTGTATGCAAGTTATATCGAGGGGTGAATCTATTGAGATTTTGTTCTCTATATTTTCAAACACTTGATTAGTTAGTTGCTTTGAATATTTTGATTTAATTTCATCCTTTCCAAATTGGGAAATGTTTGCATGAATTAGGACTTGGTGTATTATAAAATTTCTAAGAAGTCTTTGAAGATCTAGTACGATCTGTACATCTTAAGAAATCCATCAGTTAGTTTGAATCAGGTGGGGTAGCTCCATTCCAAGTGAAAATTTGAAAGGGTTACATTTCTTTCATGATGTCCACCATGGTTCTCAACCTACTTCTTAAGCTTCACTGCTTGAGGATTGAGGGAAAACCAAAAATTATACTTCAAAAGAATCAACATTTGAGAAAAGGGAAATAAAGCAAATTTGAAAATAAACTCAATCAAAAAGGTTGATTCAAGTATCTCTACCGGGGCTATGGACGCCTGGCTGGTAGTAGAGAAATGCTTAGAGAGAACCAAAGGTATCTCTGTCAGGGCTATAGACGCTTGTTCGATAGTAGAGCTATGCCTAGGATATCATTACATGTTAGAAATGTAACTCAAAACTACATAGCTTGGGTAAGAGTCTACTTCATTTTGATCACAATAGTACCTATAGAGGGGAATGAATCATTTGCACACACCAACAAATTTCAGTTTCATCTCGAATCTCTATAGTGTCCCAGTTTTGATTGTGTTTTCACTTCTTAGATTTCCTTGAATGAGCCTAAACTAGAGATTTTGGGTATTTGGAGAGTTGCGTGTCTTAAAATTCTTAGAGAATTTTCCCAACCGAGTCGCCATTTGTTATGCCCTACATACAAACCCCAACTTTTTGCTTGGAAAAGTTAGGGACCCCCTCTATTTTCCTTCATTTTTTTGTTTTGGTATGTCATGTTCGCACTTTGTCTTTCTCATTTTTGTCCTTTCTCGTGCCTTGTTCATTTTCTTTGTCTTTTTCAGATTTGGGTTTTGGACTGGAACTAACACTTTGCACTTGGTAAAGGTTCAATTTCCTTGGTTCATCCTGATTCCGATCTCCACTTGCTTGTCATCTTTGTTTTATCAGGATCAAGTTTCAAAATGGAATTGACACCTGACACCTTTTAGGGTTTCAAGTTCTAGTTCCATCTCAACTCCAATCTCTGATTCCTTGTTTTCTTTTGTTTGGTTTGGAATCAGGTATCAGACTAGAATTGGAACAAAGAACCTTTTCAAGGTTCATGTTCTTGGTTCTGTCTTGATCCCGATTTCCACATCCATTGTTATTTTTTCCTATCAGGTTTAGGTTTCAAGACTTTCTCAAAACCTTGCACTCTTTGAAGGTTCTTGTTTTGAATTCTTCCTCGATCTTGATCTTTGGTCTATTTTGCTTTGTTTTTCCTTTGAGAATTATTTTGGTTTGCATTCCTTATCTAGTCCCAATCCTAATCCCTGTCTTTCTGTTGCGTCATTTTCTTTTCGTCTCCATTTTGGTGTCATTTGTTCATCTGGTTTCATTTTTTGTTGTCTTTCATTTTGTTGCTCGACTGTTGTGTCATTTGTTTGTTTGCTTGTCTTGTCATATTGTCCTACCTTAGAGTTAAAAAAATCAAAAAAATCAAAAAATATCAAAAAATGTAAAAACATAAAAGAGTGGAAAATACAAAATACAAAAAAATTCAAATAATATTAAAATACAAACAAAAAAATCACAAAACACATAATAAAAATAAAATTAAAATACAAAAAAAATAGAAAACAATTTTTTTTAAAAAAGTTTTAAAATAAAATAAGTAAAAGAACTTTCAAGAATTATCACAATTTCTAACCCATCTGCAGGATTTGCTATGTGGAACTTTATGTTATTGTGAACCATGATGCCCAACCTACACAAACACAGCAAATAATCAATGTGTTAGATCAAATGCATGGTTAGAAACATGATTCCTCAAGAAATTCATTTGAAAGTAAAAGAAGAGGAATGAAGTTAAGAACACAACAAATTTGAAGCAAGAATATCAAATCCTATTCTAAAACCATGCAAACTCTTAATCTCTTGAGGGAGTTGGTGCCAATTTGATGTGAAAATTGGCTCTTTCCCAAATCCAATTGTGTGATGAAGATGCTTGATGAAGGATTGATGCTTGTAGTGATGACTTCAATGGAGCTCCATGTTGAAAATCTGCAAAAAGCCTAACTATGCTTGGATGAAATTGATGATAAGTTGCTATGGATTTGAGTATAATAACTTTTCATGAATTGTGGATGGATCAAATGAAGGATGAGCTCTTCATTTATAGATGAGATTGACTAGAGAAGAGGCAAAAAGGATGAATGTGGGACTAATCTTCAACAAATGAGAAGAAGCCACATGTCCTCATGTGAATGGTTGAGGAATGAGCACATTTTGAAGAATGTGCAAAGAGGGGGAATATTCAAATTCAAAATATGGCTTGAAGGATGAGGTGAAAGGTGAAGCAAATGCACACGGCTCAAGAAAAGGACATGTAAGAGATTTTAAATGCTTTGTTGGAAGGGATAAGTCCTTTTGGGGGGAGATTTCAAATTTGAGGAATATTCCATCTTTGATGCCTTTTTTTAATGAAAATAGATGATTTATAAATCAATTAAATTGATTTTCATGTGCAAGTTGCAAAATGTAGAGGATTTGAGTGATTAGGATTAGCATTAATCATGATTTGATGATGTTAGTTGATTTGACCATTTTGACTTAGATTTTAGGATTTAAATAACTCAAAATGAGAAGAGAATGATTTAGTCCTAGTTAAATAAATATTTTTGATTTATTTAACCAAAGGGGGTGATGTTAGATTAAATTAGATAAATGTTTGATTTATTTAGATGAATTTTAGAAATTTAATCAAATAAAGATAGGAAGATGAAATGACCTAGTTAATTACAAAGAGACAATGATTTAATTAAATCGAGGGATTTATTTAATTAAAAGGGGAATTATGATGACTTTAATAAAATAAGGCTATTTGATTAAATGGTTAGATAGAGGGATAATTTAGGATGAAGTGATGTTAGTAGATCAGGATTGAGTGCATGTACATTTTACGTGTCTACATTTTGCCCCTCTTTGAAGCAATGTACTTGTTGCATTGGTTCAAAGAATAATCTTGCTAAGATCAAAGTTCAAAAATTCTTTGATTTTTTTGGATGCCCCACTGTTGCCCCAGCGAAAATAATTACGCTGGTATATTGCCCCCTCGAGAGATCGAGCGAAAAGATTTGATTTTGAGGGTCGATCTCTCGACAAAGAGGTTCAAGATTAGTTGAGCTCGAATGCTTGATGCAGATAGATTTGATGATGTAGACAATCATTAGTCATGGGTAACCTAATATCTACTTTGATATATTACACACTTGATCCTGATTTGTACCATGACAGTTACAATATTGATGATATAAATGAGATGATTATGATGATGCATGGATGATATGGATGCACATGATATGATCTGATGATGCGTTTATGATTATGCGTATAGTGATAGATGTATGGTTTATGAAATTCTTAGAATAACCAATCTATATTATGCAATGATGGGGATGAATGCATGTGGTATGATTAATGCTTTCTATATGGTATGATATGCATTATGCAATATACTGACGGTTTGTGGATGCAGGATGGATGCATTAGCGATGATTTATAATTAACTATCATGGTACCATGTTAGCACAAAAGGAAGTAGGAAGAAAATAAGATGATGACAAGAGACACCAACAAGCCAACTTTATTAGAGATGATGATGATGATGATTTGCTTACCGAGGAGTTGGGATTTTAAAAGGGTCAATTACCTTATTGTTTGATAACACACCTAGATACGATGCATCAAGGTATAAAGAGCCAAGATGGTGTTGTACCTAGTGTGATGGACTTTGACTCGACAAAAAAATAGGATTATTCTTGTTCACACTTGACATACGAAAACCTTGCTAGGACATACCTAACAAAGCAAGTATTCGTCAAGTTATATTACAAGAACATCCAACAAGCACAACAGACAAAAGGATAATGATCGATGCCCAATTCCTTTCTCTCTAAATCGCTTTGATTAGAAATCATCGAGAGGTCATTGGAATGAGTGCAATAAGATAAATCAAAAGAAAAGATCAAGTACATAAACAAGTCAATGTTCTTCATACCTCTAGCCAAAGGGATTTTTTTTGATAGGATAAGAATCCAAGGTGATATCCAAAATGATGCCCATTGTCAGAACGATATATCCTAGGACATGCATTGTATAGGATGATGATGGGTTGATAAGTTGTTTGATAAGTTGTTGATATAAAATTGATTGGAATGTTTGAAAATGATCAAGAGTTTGATTTTGCATTTAAAAGTTTGTTGTTTCGATTTTGATTTTACGTTTGAAGCTTGCTTTTGTTGATTGTTGTGGTTGCTTCTGTTTGTTTTGCCAAGGGGTGAAGGTGATGATCAGTTTATTATGGATGATTGATTATTTCGAATGAAAGCGAGATGAGACTGATGGATTTTTTCAAATATTTGGATGTTTTTGATGTTTTTGGAATGTTTTGAGGTTGTTTTTGGTATTTTTGGGTTATTTGAATGTTTTTGGATTTTATGAGATTTTATGAATGTTTTTGGATTTTGGTGTTTTTCGATGCCCAATTCCTTTCTCTCTAAATCGCTTTGATTAGAAATCATCGAGCTTGAAAAACAGATAGAAGTATTCTTGTTCACACTTGACATACGAAAACCTTGCTAGGACATACCTAACAAAGCAAGTATTTTCCAAGTTATATTACAAGAACGTCCAACAAGCACAATAGACAAAAGGATAATGATTGATGCCCAATTCCTTTCTCTCTAAATCACTTTGATTAGAAATCATCGAGAGGTCATTGGAATGAGTGCAATAAGATAAATCAAAAGAAAAGATCAAGTACACAAACAAGTCAATGTTCTTCATACCTCTAGCCAAAGGGATTTGTTTTGATAGGATAAGAATCCAAGGTGATATCCAAAATGATGCCCATTGTCAGAACGATATATCCTAGGACATGCATTGTATAGGATGATGATGGGTTGATAAGTTGTTTGATAAGTTGTTGATATAAAACTGATTGACATGTTTGAAAATGATCAAGAGTTTGATTTTGCATTTAAAAGTTTGTTGTTTTGATTTTGATTTTACGTTTGAAGCTTGCTTTTGCTGATTGTTGTGGTTGCTTCTGTTTGTTTTTCCAAAGGGTGAACGTGATGATCAATTTATTATGGATTATTGATTATTTCAAATGAAAGCGAGATGAGACGGATGGATTTTTTCAAATATTTGGATGTTTTTGATGTTTTTGGAATGTTTTGAGGTTGTTTTTTGGTATTTTTGGGTTATTTGAATGTTTTTGGATTTTTTGAGATTTTATGAATGTTTTTGGATTTTGGTGTTTTTTGAATGTTTTTGTGTTTTTGTGTCTCGAGGGCTGATCAAAGATTAGTCTTGCCTATGTTTAAGCTTAGAGGCGTAGTTTGGATACCATGTTTTTGATGTTTTTCTGACTTTTTGAGTGTTTTTGGATTTTTCGCATGTTTTGAATGTTTTTGGATTTTCTTGGTTTTTTGAATGTTTTTGGATTTTTCACATGATTTTGATGATTTGGATATGGATGTGTGTGATGATATCAGTGATCTGTTTTGGGATTTTGTTGAAAACCAAGCTAAGGTTGATTGACCGGATCAATGGATTGATGATGATAACATTGTTGAGGATACACAACAATGCAAGGACAGTGTTAAGCAACACGAGGATTTAGGATGGATATCCCAAGATGATGTGGGATTGATGATGATAAAATTGTTGAGGATACACAACAATGCAAGGATAGTGTTAAGCAACACAAGGATTATGATGGATAGCCCAAGATGATGATGAATTTGATTGAATTTGATTTTATCAAGATTGATGAAGCTTGGTTTGGAACAAAATATGTTTAGAATGATTTGATGTGATGTTGAAGCACACATTAGATGTGACTGATAGAGATTGTTTGGATTGATGTTTGATTAAAGATGAAGATTGATAAGGAATTTCTTCTCATCAAAATATTTCATGGGCTAGTGATTTGTTTTTTTGCTCACAAGTGGTGGACCAATTTGATTTCACATTTCCCAATGTTTAGATCACCACATAAGTTGGAGGATATATATCAATATTTATTCCCAAAGAAAGATGTAAATATCTACCCCCAGTGTCTAGAAATGTATGGAATACCATGGGTGGATGCTTGGATAGGTATATGGATGGAGGGATATGAATTATCTTGTGATAAGATAAGGTGTTTAGATAAAGAATGCTCATTTGCTTCATGGATTAGATAATGTTGGGTAGGATAGGATCAATGAAAATGATCCATGTCAAGATGTTTACCATAAGCAAGCATAAAGTGTGCACCAAACTTTTACCAAGATCAAGATAATTTGGACTACGGATGCAGATGGATTGGATAAATGGTTCATGGATGAAATGGATTTATTATGGATGAGATGGATGGAATGTTGGATTTATTATGGATGGGATAAGATACTTTCACCTGAACTAGCGCACGTAGATGTTCAATTCTACACATGATGCCTATTTTTCATGTTTTCATCATGGTACCTACCCAAAGCACCACTGAAGTGGTTTTCACTAGAGGACGATTTTTTTCTTTATTGTTTTAAATCCTTTTTCTGAATTTTTTTTATTTTGGATTTTTTTGGATTTTTTGATTTTTTCTGAAAGAGTTTAAGCTCATGTTGATCCACCTAGTGGTGTTGATGTAGATTCCCCTATCATAATGTGCCATCGATATCCTACTTGAAGAAGTTTTTTTCCTAAGATACGTGCACTTGAATACAAGTTTTGAGATTCCTGATTTGATTCATTGATACCGGAGTTGACTTTGTCTTTATGTGCACATCATGATAGAGTGCCTTCTGAATCCTTATGATAAAGGGTCATTTCCAATACATGGTCAATGTGAGAATTGGATATCATGTGTGGAGGTTTGGATGGAGTGTGTTTAGGGATAGGAGATGGATTGGTTGATAGTTTGGAACCTTTGACTCTCCAAACTTGGGAAGATGAGCAATGATGAGTGGATACAGAAGTGTGCATGTAATTAGGACCAACTACTTGGTATACTTGGCATGTCGCTTGAGAAGCCTTATTTTTCTTTTGTGTACATCTTTGATGGATACTTTTTCCTTTCTTATTTTTCCCCATAGTTTCTTTGACTAATGGAGTTTGATAGGGATACTCTTTCTTTGTATTCTTTGGTATCCACTTGTATTTGATTTGTCCATTATGCTTCTCTACTTCCTCTACTTTAATAATGTTCCTTGTGCTTTGATTCAAATCTTTCTTTTGATGTTGGTCCCAATTTGTGGATGGGGTGATGGGTGGATGAAGATTCATGATGTGGCTAGTTGTAGTATTGGCATCAGTTTCATCATAAGGACTCTTCGTGCTCCCTATGTTGATGTTTTCCTGAGACATAGTTGCCCCCAGTATGGTGGTAGTGGCACCTTCGTTCCTTGATTTTTCTTGTTTTGAGATGTCTTGTTCAGTACGCATTCTCTGATAGATAACCACTGCTGATGATGATATTTTGATTTGTTGCTCTGCTAACTCTAGAATATCCCATTCTGTCTGACATGTTTCTTTGAGTGGATAATGCTGGATATCTTCATACATGATGTCCTCAATCTAAATTTGGGATATATCTGATCTTGATGTTGAAAACTTAGTTTGACTATAGGAATCACTAACTTGCTCTTTTTGTGTAACAAAATCCTACTCTAAATGAAGATCATCGACATGTCCATCCAAAGAAAGCATTTCATGGGTAGATGGAGGATTATGTGCCATGTGGATACTATCATCTTGTATAGATAGGATAGTATCCATTATACCATTGTAGTATCTTGGAGATACAAACTCTTGATCTTGAATGATTTCAGAATTGCTTTTGACATGCTTTGGATCAAATTCTTGACATGGGTCACTTTCAAAGGATGGATTACTTATAAAGGTTTCTAGGATATCTTCATTAGGAATGGAAAGTGGTTCATTATCCTCTTGATCTTTGAGTGGGATTGGATCAAGTTTCAAGTTGAGGATTCCTTCAGTATCTGTAATCATGAGGTCAAAGGGGGTCAACATGTCTTGGAAAGGACCATTGCTAGACATTGGTGAAATATTTTGATCATGCTTTGGAATAAATTCTTGAGATATGTCCTCTAACTCATAAGGCAATGTAGAGATATGATCATTTTTCGATGGATCATAGATTATTTCAATGGGATCAAATAATTCTAACACTCCTTGAAATAGATCACTAAAAAGTGGCTCTTGATGTATGGTGAGTTGATCATCAAATGGGGTGAAAACTTCTTCAAGGTGCTAATTGATGGATAGATCTTGATCATTGTTTTCAACAATTTTGGTGGAGGGATTTTCAATGTCTTCAACCATAGGGTCAATTTTTTTTGACATTTCTTGAATTGGATCATTGTTGGGTATTGTTGGTGGATTTTGATCATGATTGAAAAGTGACTCTTGATGTATGTTAATTTGATCATAGGATGTGGTGGAAACATCTTCAAGGTGTTCATTTATGGATAGATCTTGATCATTGCCCCCAATAGTGATTATCTTTTGATCAATAAGGTCTTGGATGATATTTTTGAGTCAAATACAACTTGATGTTGTTTGTCCCTTTGTTTTGTGGAAATCACAATGGTGCTCCTCATTATACCCTAGTAGTTTGACTAGGGGTTCTTGATAGTTCCCATAGATAGGGAGCTTGATGATATTTTCTTGTACCAATTGTTGTAGGACTGATTTGATTGGTCTCCCAAGTTGTGTGTATTTCCGTTTGTTAATTTGTGAGATTTGTACTTGACCTTATGGTGATTGATCTTTGAAATGTGGTGATTGATCTTTGATATGGGGCAATTGGGTTTGTTTTTTATCTTTATCTTGATATCTAACCTCTTGACATTGGAGATTTTGTTCTTGATGCAGTTGTGGACACAACTCAACACTTTGATGGCATGGTTCAACCAAAGAAAGAGTGTATTGATTTTGGAGTGAAGATATCTCTTGGCTCAATAATTTAATTAGTTTGGCATGTGAAACAAGTTGTTCTAGCGAAATTTGATCTTGATTTTGAATTTGAATCCCTTGATTTGGATTTTTTTCAATTATATTTTGGATGTACACTTGTGGTGTTTGCATGGGATCATGGAAAATTTGATTTTGGACAATGTTTTGACTTGGGATGATGTTCAGATTTGGCATTATGGGTTGAAATTGAACATTGTTGATGTTGAAAATCACATTGCCTTGATTTAGGTAACTTTGATTTTGCATGGTGTTACCTTGACTTGGAGTCATTAACATCTTGTTTGGACTTTGAACAATATTTAGATGATTTGTAAACATATCCATCCCAAATTTTACCAAGTTTGGATTCAAAATGTTCATGTTTTGTAAAGTTGTACTTGGTACATTCCCATTTGGAATGTAGGGATTTGATGGGATGATGTTGTTCATTTGAAGGCTCATGCATTGAGTGTTTGGTTGATAGATTTGTAGGTTTGGACTTGGATTTAAATCTACCATCAAAAAAGGTATTCCAAATTTTTGACTAGGCATACTCACATTTGTTGTACCATTGAGGTTTGTAGGAGATAATGATCCCATGTACGGATTGTATAAATGTGGGTTTTGAAAATCAATTGGTATTGTGAGGCTTTGATAATTTGATTGGTTTAGATCGCTTATGATGTATGGATCAATTTTATATTCCATTTTCTTCTCATGTTTTGACCTTGTTGCAAAAGTGACCTCTAAGGTGTTTAGGACCAATGATGAGATGAAGGATGAAAGGGGTGAATGATATGGGTGTTGTTTTTCTTAGGAAATTTGGATCAATTCTAGACTTTAGGATTTTATTTTGATTGGTTTTGATTGGATAATGAACTTGTAAACCCTAAGATGTTGGATGTGATCTTTAGGATAAACTTGTTCAAAGGTGTGTTGATTTAACTAGAGGTATGAGAAAGGATGCATTCCCATACTCCTAATTAAACAAGGTGATTTTGATTTGGTTTAAGGATGTACCCAATTCTAGATAATGATGTTTCCAAAGCTCTAAAGTTTCTTTTGGGATGGGATGATAAATGTTTGAAATGGATGAAGTGTTTGATTTTGATCCTAAATGAACCTAAGAAGGACTTGTTTACAAGGCCAATGTTTTGAAGAACATGCTTTTCCCTTCAAACCAAAAGATCAATGTTTTCTCAAAAGACCAATACACAAGCACATGTGTGGGGTTCAATTGATTTCATCTTGATTAGTGAATTTCTTTTACCAGAAAAACTTTCTTGATTAGATTTTCAAACTAAACGTCCAATGTCCTAACTTCTTTTCATCCCACAAAGTGCTATGTGGAATTCAAGGAAATCAAGGCAATGGTTACCTAATGTTGACCTTGGTAGAAGAAAATTAAGATTTCAACCCACTTACTTAGAAACCTCTAAGGACATAATCCCCAGGGTAAGCAATAGTTCTTGGGTTTTGTCAAAGGTATTTGCTCTAAGGGGTTTGAAATTTTGATGATGATGTTAAGTGTTTGTTTCCAAATGTTTTTGAACAAGCAAAGTGTTTTGAATCACAAGCAATATAACATCCTAGCTCAATTGGTATGTTTTTCTTGGTGGGCTTTTCTCATGCCCTTCATAGTAGAAGAGATGATTTTACATGAAACCAAGGAAAGAGTATAAAGGTATGTTAAGAATGAAGTCTTAAACTCTAAACTTTAACCAAGATCAGACATGGCAAGTAACTTCTTGGAATCTAAGTTCCAATGCACCACTTTGATAAACTCGTTGGATGGACTAGTTGGCTACTACAAACAAGGTTCTTAATGACAAGACATCGGGACATGGCACCTTGCGAAGCGTCCAGCAAGCCACTAAAGGCTTTGATCAATCCTACTAGGGGCTCTTATACTTTTTACGATAGGTACCCCATTCTGAAAGACACTATACGGCTAAGGCCTACATACCATAGGACTTGAAAGTTTAGTCTTATCCATTTATATACCGGCCTGAATGAAAAACCAGTTGGAGTCGCCTTCAAGTTCTCCTTTCGGATGTGTCTCTTAGGAAGGCCCCTCTAAAGTTAAACAATAGCGAGCAAGAGCATTCGTAGTTTGATCGACCTTCATTTAGAAACAAAGGGAGAACACACACGATATACCTAACTCACACTCACAAGCTTTGTTCAATTTTAGTTCCCAAAATAAGTGTGGAGGTGATTACTTTATCTCAACCTAAGATCATAAAAAGGGCCTTTTGATTCTCAATATCGCTATAAAGCACGAGAGAAGCGCATACATTCTTTTTGATGATGTTAGTTTAAGTAAGCAATAAAAAAAAAAGTTGCACATGTTCATTTTAACCTTTCAAAGCAATTGTGAGTTCATTTTAAAAGCACCAAAGTAAGTGTGACAATTTTCCTTGTTCAATTTTTAATCCCAAAACAAACTTTAGTAGATTTGAGTCCTAATATTTATTTTAAGCTTTTGTAGCAAAAATTGAAATGTTCTTTTTAGAGCTCAAAAGAAATTTAGTAGGTCCTAAAAGCTTGAAAGATAGCAAATCCTTAGAAGAGGGATTATAATTTCTTCCCAAAGTGTTTAAAAACACTTGTTACAATGATGTGATAATGCTTTTTCTTTGACTTCCATGCTCCCTTATCCTTCAAAACTTGCAATACAAGCTCCAAATGTTAAATGAAATCAAGAAACAAGAAGATATGAGGGTTAGATAGATGATTAAGCATAAAAACCCTAAAAGTTAGACCAAGTTTCATTATGATTTGACATTAAATGAAAATTTTAAAATTTTAAATCTATCAAAGTTTATAGTAACCCACACCATTGGATAGCTTATGAAATTTTACCCCATTTGAAAAAAAAACTTCGAAAAAGACCAAAAAATGAGCAAGATATGGCAATTTTAAGTTTGAATGAAAAAGTAAGAAATTCCATTAGTTTTGTCTGTGATGGTGGCTCTGTTTGGAGTTTAAGTAGTGCTATATGGTGACACTGGAGATCTAGTGGCGTAGTTTGAAGTTCCAGTGGTGCAATTTGTTTCCAGAGTGGTTCTATATAGCCCCGCTGGATTGTGAGCGGATCTATATGGCCTCGCTAGACTGTGAGCGGTGTTGTTTCCTGTAAACACATAAAAACACAAAAAAGCACAAAATTTTCTCAAAAAATGTGATTTGACCTTCTGGTTTTCCCTCCTTCTAGCGCCAAAATGTGAACCATGATTCCCAACTTGCACAAACACAACAAACAATCAATATGTTAGATCAAATGCATGGTTAGAAACATGATTCCTCAAGAAATTCATTTGAAAGTAAAAGAAGAGGAATGAAGTTAAGAACACAACAAATTTGAAGCAAGAATATCAAATCCTATTCTAAAACCATGCAAACTCTTAATCTCTTGAGGGAGTTGGTGCCAATTTGATGTGAAAATTGGCCCTTTCCCAACTCCAATGGTGTGATGAAGATGCTTGATGAAGGATTGATGCTTGTAGTGATGACTTCAATGGAGCTCCATGTTGAAAATCTGCAAAAAGCCTAACTATGCTTGGATGAAATTGATGATAAGTTGCTATGGATTTGAGTATAATAACTTTGCATGAATTGTGGATGGATCAAATGAAGGATGAGCTCTTCATTTATAGATGAGATTGATTAGAGAAGAGGCAAAAGGGATGAATGTGGGACTAATCTTCAACAAATGAGAAGAAGCCACATGTCATCATGTGAATGGTTGAGGAATGAGCACATTTTGAAGAATGTGCAAAGAGGGGGGATATTCAAATTCAAAATATGGCTTGAAGGATGAGGTGAAAGGTGAAGCAAATGCACACGGCTCAAGAAAAGGACATGTAAGATATTTTAAATGCTTTGTTGGAAGGGACAAGTGCTTTTGGGG
Source organism: Sequoia sempervirens (assembly GCA_007258455.2). Lineage (NCBI taxonomy): Eukaryota > Viridiplantae > Streptophyta > Pinopsida > Cupressales > Cupressaceae > Sequoia > Sequoia sempervirens. The sequence goes on along the minus strand of VDFB02000363.1, from coordinate 114,000,404 downwards.
GGAGATTTCAAATTTGAGGAATATTCCATCTTTGATGCCTTTTTTTAATGAAAATAGATGATTTATAAATCAATTAAATTGATTTTCATGTGCAAGTTGCAAAATCTAGAGGACTTGAGTGATTAGGATTAGCATTAATCATGATTTGATGATGTTAGTTGATTTGACCATTTTGACTTAGATTTTAGGATTTAAATAACTCAAAATGAGAAGAGAATGATTTAGACCTAGTTAAATAAATATTTTTGATTTATTTAACCAAGGGGGTGATGTTAGATTAAATTAGATAAATGTTTGATTTATTTAATTTAATTAGATGAATTTTAGAGATTTAATCAAATAATATGGATTATTTAATTAAATAAAGATAGGAAAATGAAATGACCTAGTTAATTACACAGAGACAATGATTTAATTAAATCGATAGATTTATTTAATTAAAAGGGGAATTATGATGACTTTAATCAAATAAGGCTATTTGATTAAATGGTTAGATAGAGGGATAATTCAGGATGAAGCGATGTTAGTAGATCAGGATCGAGTACATGTACATTTTACATGTCTACAATTATCTTACAAAAAAGTAATCACAGATTATGTTTCTTGGGAGGTCAATAATGGGGAAGCAGTGAATTTTTGGGATGACTCTTGGAATGGCCATCCACCATTGAGAAATTGTTAAGATCTTCAAGTAGTCATTCCAATTTTGTCTTCTTTATGGGGTTCCAAATTAATTGATTATGTATGTGCAGTAGAGATCTCTTTAGGAAAAGTAATATGGAAATATTTTTCAAAATCTCAGTTATCTAATGAACAAAAGAGTTGTCTTCATTAGGTTCTGGTAGCAAGAACAGTCGTCTTATCAAAAAAAGAAGATCGTATTATTTGGGCTCCTTCAAAAGATGGAAATTGCTCAGTCAAATAGGGTTACAAGGTGGTCCTTAACAAGGATAACCATTTGCAGTCTCAAAGAGCATATTCATTTTGTTGGAGTAAAATGGTGTTACCAAAGGTGGGTAGTTTTGCATGGCTTGTGCTGAGGAAAAGAATAATCACAAGTGATCATCTGGTAAAATTGGGTATAGACGACCCATTTAATTGTGTTTTGTGTGGTAAGTGTTTGGAAAATCTTGATCATCTATTTCTGCAATGTTCATTCACCAAAAGTTGCTAGGAATTTGTCATGCAAAAGATGAGTTTTCATGCTCCATTTCCAAACTCAGTATGGGATCTCTTCTCTTCATGGCCAGTGCTATATAAGACTTCATTTTTTGCATGTATTTGGCATCTAATTCCAATTGTTATCATATGGTCCATTTGGTGGAAATGAAATAAACACATATTTAGAAAAGTTTCAACACCAGATTACTATGTCCATGCAACAATTGAAAAATCAGTTGTAGAAGCATTCAATGCATATGTACAGGATCAGAAGAATGTTAGTTCTTAGTTTAACTCATGGGATCAAAGCATACTTAAGGGTTGGCAAAGTATTATTCTACCTTTTAAAGGGAGTATGAAATTTCCTTCCAAATTGAAGGTGAATAGAAACCTAATCAAATGGCACCCACTGCCGATAGGTTTTTTCAACCTTAATTTTGATGGTGCATCTAGAGGAAATCTGGGCTCTTCAGGGGTAGGTGTTTGCATTAGAGATTCTTGGGGTAAATTGAAAGCATCTAGATCAATTTATATTCCTTTGGGTACGAATAATATGGCAGAGTCACTGGCCATTCTTTATGGTTTGTAGTTAGCAAGGAAATTTTGAATCAATAAGATTCACATTGAAGGAGATTCACTTGTAATTGTAAACATGTGTAAGGAAAGACAATGTCATAATTGGAATCTAAGGTATATTTTAGAAAAGGTGTGGGTGTTAATGGACGAGTATGAACTATTCCAGATCTCACATACATATCGTGAGGGGAACAAGCATGTATATTATTTAACAAATATGGGGTGTCAAAAAATAGAGGTAACAATAATGGAAAATAATGATGATCTAAAAGATTTTCCTAATTTGCAATAAATTGAAAATATACTCTGAGATTTTCCTAATAGATTGAGAAAGCTTAGAAAATATACTCTGAGATTGGAAAGCATGAGCATGATATGAAGTCTCTGGGTGAAAAATAATTTTAGTTATTTAGCTACAGGCTAAATTCATAACAAGTGAGATATTCATTAAATGAAAGGAACCCAATCAAACTCAAATTCCATGATCATAAGATCCTTTTTTTGTCTAAGTATTAGAGCTAGCATTCTTCACATGGAAAATTTCATAAAGAAGCTGCTTTTACGACATCTGATGAAATACAAATTCATTATAATGAATGGGAATTATTTCAAAACAAGGGGTATTTATAATGATGTAATCCACAAATTTTATCAATACAAGTCTAAAATTAGCACGAGATTAACAAGAATAACTTGCCATTGAAGAAGATCATTTAAGTGGTGAAGGATAAGAATTTCTCTAAGGATTTGGAGATCTTATTAAGGCACCGTCAATAAGTGTTTGTGGGCTGAAATGTCAAAATTGTCATGTCATTTGAAATGATTTGGTATAGGAGAGGCTCACGACACATGTGGGTACCAAATTTTCATGTCCAAAATTGGATGAGAAAGGACTCTTTCAAGCGAGCATAGGAGATTTCATTTATTTGCTAACCTTTGTTGGATTCCTTGCAGGTGTCCATTAATACTCAACACAAACTTCAATAATCAATTTCTTATTGCTTGGCGACTGACATTTACTTTCTAGGTGTAGTGTTATGCCTCATTCAAGTTAATGATGCTATCGGTAGGATGGTGTCATTCTTCTCCAAGTGTGTGAAGGCCATTATATTTCCTATGGTTTTCATTTGCATTCCATCATTTTTCTAAACACATTAGTAGTCGGGTTTCAAGGTGTGGGGAATGCAACTTCAGTTTTCTTCAGAATATGAAGGGGAGATCAATGTTTATCGACTCTACAACCAATGAAGAATGGAATATCTACCTCATAATCATCAAGTATGGGTTCCAATTTTTTATTGGGATGTACCTTTTTCTAAAATAATTGGGGACACTCATCTTACACAAGTATTTAAGCTCCATTGTTTCCAGTATAGAAGGAGTATCATAAGAGTTATTGGTGATGAGATTCTCTATCCTCAAGCTTGTCGATCCATCTTTCCATCACAATTAGTTTCAATATTCCTTTCAAATGCTTATGATTTTCTCCAATCCTTGCCTGATCTACAATTGATGGAGTATCGAGCTTTTGGTTGTCGACACATTAGGTGTACATAACATATTGTTCATATGGCACTGGACCCGGGTATGTGCAGGATCATCATGGAAAAAATAGGCCCTTAAGTGGCAAAAAAATTAGAAAAATCAGAGTTAGGAAACTTGACATAAAAAATTGAATAAGTTATCTATATTATTTCAAAAATATGTAAGAATAGAATCTGTAGCAAATTGAATGTAGTTTCTAAACTACTAGGTTTGTTTAAAAAAAAGAAATCTATTTTGTGAAAATTTGAAATTTCAATGCAGTGGTACTTAAATTTTAGGGAAAAAATAAGTAGGTGTCTGTCTAACCACCCAAACCACAATAAAATGATAATATTTTTTTATAAGATTTTAGATATAAGTAGAGGACTCATGCCCCGATGTGATGCATATTTTTTTGTAATTTTTTTCCACTTAAATAATTAATTATGAATTTTTATTACAACTTTTAAAAAAATATAAAAACTCATATGTTTGACCACCTTAACTTTGTCAAAAATTCATGAAATTCAAATTTTTTTAATCCTATAGTATGTGAAACATAGAATGTGACACATGCTTTGGATTCAAAAATGTGATATTGTTTGAAAGCTATAGATGTTTTTCAATCAACTTATCAATCGGACTTTAGTCGTAATTTGAATAGAAAATGAATAATAATTACTTATTAAATTCAAAGTAAAGCATAATTTATATCAATGGAAAGTTGAGAATCTCCTTTAAAAACCCTTTTCGTTTCATCAATTTTGGGTAAAAAAATAGTCATCAGCCACATACCCATCATATTGCCACTTTTTGGCCCATCATAATCCTACACATACCCACCTGATAGGTCCTATCACCCAATATGCCTTTTTGAGGTCGGCAATATCAACATCTAAGCCTACATCTCTAAGGATTTGTATGCCTTTTTGAGGTTAGTGATATCGACATCTAAGCCTACGTGTCCAAGGATTTGTCAATGTTGGCTGATATTATGGGCTTGTGAGGATCCCCTTTAACAGACTCCAAAGGACTAACTAGTATCAGAGGTTGGACTATTGGGTGATCAGGCTTTTGGTTGTCAGCACATTTTTTGCACATAACATATTGTTTATATGGCACCGGACCCGATAGGTCCTATTATCTGATATGCCTTTGTGAGGTCGGTGATATCAACATATAAGCCTACGTCTCTAAGGATTTGTCAATGTTGGCCGATATTATGGGCTTGTGAGGACCCCCTTTGATGGAATCCAAAGGACTAACTAGTATCAGAGGTTGGACTATCAGATCATCAGGTAATCAAGTTAAAATTAGTTTGAATCCCACAAGATATTATAGGCTAAAACTCTAACTAATGTGACTTTCCGATAATACAAAGGATGGGACCTTTTTTATGAAACAAAGACTTTGACGCTAAAAACCATCTGGGATTGGTCAATCAGGTGTCCCATATGCTATGGGACCTAAAATATTTTGTAAATTTTTACAATCAATGATCTTATTCGGGGATATTGTAGATACTCACAGTTAGTGGTAGTATAGATCATATAAGTGGTTTTTATCAAATTTGATTGCAACAAGTAAACATGACAGCAATCTTGGTTGTCAAGAACCATTGTAAAGCTCATTTTGTAAATTTTATTATATATATATATATAGAATTTTAGCCTTTTGCCCGAAAAAAAGTAAAAGAAATTTAAAATATTTATTTAAATTTAAAAAGTTTAAAATAATAAATTTAATCTTTTAAATTTAAAATAAATAAATCTTTTAGAAAGGTTTAAAAAATTATAAAAATATTTTTAATTTAAAAGATCTTTTTAAATCATAAAAAAAATCAAAAATTTTTAAAACAAAAAAACTGCATGAAAGTGCCAAAAAGTTCAAGTTCGGGTGAAAACCCAACCCAAAACCTAAAAGGCAACTTTTAAAAAAGTTAAAAGTTATAAAAATGAAAAGGAGCCCTGAAAAATCATAAACCAGACCCCGATGTAGTGAATAAAAAGGAGGCAAAATAAAAAAAAATGTCCATTGAGTTTCGGATTTCAGAACCTGACTGAAACTAAGCACCTAAAAAATTAGAAGTTCTTAAGTAAAAAATAATCCCGATTCCAGACCCTGCTCAGTTGCAATAAAAGTTTTTCCAAATCACACAGTCCCTCGGCCCACACACGACTGCTTCTTCGGATTTCAAACCTAGGTAGGAAGCATGACATGACAAAACATAAATATCCAGGTTTTGAGCTATGCCCGACCCCGAACCCGCATTGCATTGTCAAATTGTGGATTTTGGTTGGGACCTTGAGACCAGATGAAAATAAGGTTCAGGAGCAACGATGGTCCCAATCCCATGCCTGACATGGAAGAAAATGCATATGAAATGTTTGATGGAAGAGCTCAAAATGATGCCATCTCATGAAAGGAATGAAATGATTGTAGAATACACACAAAATGAATTTGCTGCAACCACCTTGGTAACATGTATGAAAAATGTGTAAGCACGCAAGGAAGAGGAACTATTCGATGTGATACCTCAAGCGAACATAATCTAAAGCAACTATAATATCAAGAAAAGCTCGAAATTCTATTTTTTTGGAAAAAATTTCAAAAAGATGCAATTTGAAGAGGAAAAGTGTGTGAATATGCAAAAGAGGGGTTGTGCAACTATTGGACAAAATGCCTTGAGATTCATTTCATGGAGTATAATATTCATAGAATACATTTGGTAAAAGATAGGTTTATTGGAATGACTCAAAAACCTTCAAGGAAAATGCTTCTGGAGGGTGTGAAGCCAATCCATAAACCGTTACCACCATCCTCCATAATTGTGCAAAATTGGAAAATTAAACTAGGTTATATGAAATTGGGAGCACAGAGAGTAAGGATGCATGAACTGTCTCAAAGAATCCTTCAAATGAAACATCTCCTGATATGCAATGTTCATGGGATATGCACAAGATGTATATGTTGAAATAGCCTCTTGACATTTCCAAAGCATTTTCACTTGGAAAATGTAAAGAAAAAAATGTAAAATGTGGGATCATAGACATGGCAATAGAAACCTTCAAGTTAATGCATTTTCACACAAAAGAAAAGTCTGCAAAATCCTTTAGGCGTCGCATAAAGGGGGGGACTTTGTACATAGACATGGCTCACCAACTGTTTGATAGAATGCCATCTCGTGGAATGCAATGTGTGGAACCACAACAAGGCGTGGGAATTGTTTGAGATAAAACTCCAAAGATGTTTCATAGCAAGAAAATGTAAAGGATTGTTGAATCAACATGAAATTGATATGTTGAAAATTCTTTAGAAACTTTAAAGTGTACATGATGCGCATAAAATAGAAAATCAGGAAGGGTTTGTTGAAGAACTTAAGTATGAAGTGACATATACAAAACAGGTGAACTGTTTGGTAGATTTCCTTTGAAACAAATGCAGCCTCATAGAAATCAGTGATTGTAGGAAATGCGCAAGAATGGATTCATTGAAAATATTTTAGCAACTTTCAAGGAAAACGATGTTTACCATGTGTGGGGAAACCTTAGACAATACATGGGAAGTGTTAGATAGAATGCCTCAAAAGAGTGACATCTCCCCACGCATGGAATGGAAATGCTAAAGAAGTTTTAAAAATGTTCAAACAAATGTATGCCAAAATGTGGAAACATCGACAAAGGCACATAAACTATTTGGAAAAATGCACAAACGGATCTACATGAGTGTGATCAATAGAAGTGAGAACATGGCATCGATATTTGTCAAAACACAAAGTATAGAGGAATTCACCCCAATGTTGTAATTGCAATTGCCTTGGTAGGTTTGCGCACAAGATAGATTTGATGAAGCTGCCAAGTAGATACACACACAAAACGTGGAAGCAAAGACACAAGGCACATGAATTGTTTACATAGAATTCTTTAGTAAGAAATGTAGTCTCAAGAATGCCATATTTTCAAAATATGACAAAATGGAGGTGTAAGAATGCAAAGCGTGGAAGTATATACGAGGTATTGAAACCGTCTGAAAAAATGACTCAAAATATCATCATAGTATGAGATAAAGAATTGCATAAATGCGTGTTGAATGGATTCCAATGAATGAAATGTGTGAATGGTTTTATAGAAAGCGTGTGCCATGGACTTGTTGAGTCTACTTTAGAAACCTACAAGCAAATATTGGTAAGAGATGTATGTCAAAGGTGGAAACAAAAATTAGGTACGTGGCCTTGAGACAATATAAATGCCATTTCATGAAAAGAAAGTTAAAATGAAAATTGTGGTAGGGCATGGAAATCTATCAAAACATATTTGAAAATGGGATTTTTTCAAATATGTAGTTGCAATTTCCCTGGTAAACATTCATGATCTTATGGTTTTGCAAAATAACAAATGGTCTGAAAGGAATGTTGTGTAAAGAGAGGTCATTGCATAAAATGCTAGGGTGTAGCTGGATTTAGGTGAAGAACATGGCACACAAAAAGTGCTTGATAAAATGAAAAATATGCACGAAGGAAATTTTTGAGAACATTTTAGAAACCCACAGGTAGGTGATTGGTAAACATTTATGCAAAGTGTTGAAGTTCCAATTACTCTAGTAATCATGCCTGCAAGGAGTAAAAATTGTTGTACAAAATACCTCAAAGGAGTAATGGTTGAATCAATGAAGGAATTTTGTGTCTCAGAACTTGAAGATCTATGCACTTCAACCTTAGATACTAATAAAAGGCCATTTGTTCATGAAAATCCACTACTGTGGCTGAAACATGAAGTGCGGGCATAACCTTTTCATAATAACCTAAACTTAAGTTTTTCCATCAGAGGCTTCAAATTTGGACACTCTTCATGGCAATAGCTACAAAATTAACAAGGTTGACAGGAAATTTGAGAATTACCATTGAGTTTTCTAGAAAATAATTATCAAAGCTTAATTAACTTACACCTTTTGAATGAATTAATTAATTGAGAAAATCAATTTGGAATTTGTCATTGAAAGGTATTAATTCGATGAATTAATTATATTCTTTTGTGGCTCACAGGTAATTTCTAGATTCGAGGAGCAAACGATATCTGGATATCAAATTCATACATAACATGATTTAATGTTATTCTATTTTGAAACAATGATTAATTTAAAAGGATTTGATAATATTTTGATTATGATGGTTAAATGATTATTACACATGCTATTAATTGAAATATTTTTAGATATTTAATTAATTTTTGAAATTAATTATTAATTGATTAATTTTATAAATTGATTAACGTGTTCTATTGTTTATAGGTGTTTTTTTTTGTGAATTGAGGAAGATATTAGATTGCAATCAAGATGACTTGCAAATCAAATATGTAAGAGAGGTGATTTTTTGAAAAGATAATCAAGCTAACAATGAACTGATTGTTTTGTGGTCCCCACCTAGAGCAATTTGCAGAAGAAGATACTGCCACACATCGTGTAGGGGTGGAACTCAAAGTGGAACTGGAAATTGCAAGTTAACAACTAAAGCAAACTGAAGTCAACAGAGTTGAAACAGAAAGTTGTATTGCATGCATACAAAAGCTACAACTTTTGCATGAGTTGTTTTAGTAGAAATTATGGGATTATTGGGCTATTAATTGTATAGTCTACTCACTTTGAAGGAGTTATAATTTTTAGGAAAATCAATTAGGAATCTTAGTTAGAAGTTTCATCTAGTTTAGTAGTAGAGTAGACAATGGATTTTTTTGCATTTTTAGTTAATCGAGTCAATTTGAAGACATTGGTTTTTGTACATTGGTGAAGTTTGCTAGAATTGTAAATGTTTCTTATCTATTTCACTGCGTAGAAGCAACTAGACTAAAACCTAATTTAAGTTGTATTTTGGAGTGATATTTGTTATGGTAATCATTTTATTTGAAGTTTTCAAGGAATGAGTAAAGTTTATATTTTCTTTTGTTCAAATTTGTGATTTGTGATCTACTGATAAAGTTTGCACTTTGAATGAATGGCTTTGTATTGATTACAAGTTGATTTATTCTATATTTTATTTTAGGAATTCCTTGGAGAGTAACAGGTTTGGTTAACTAAATGAATCAACATTCTTTTCTCTCTTGCATCCCTGATATATCTTTTACCTTTTTTTATTCCTCGGTTAGAGTAGGTTTAGGTAGAATTTTGATCTTGCAACAACCAAGAAGCTCAATAATCAATAGGCCCCTTGAACATTATATTCATATTGACCACTCAACAAAATAGTAACGTTCACTAGTAAAAAATAGGTAATAAATGATTTAAAAAATGACTAAAAATTGCAAATAAACTACTAGCTAGTAGTTTATTTGTAACTTTTAGTCATTTATTGCTTGGTTTTTACAAGTGGTTGTGACCTAACATCTAGGACCTTGGAAGATGATCAATTTAATGGTCATTTATCTTTTTCAAGAGAGGTAAGGTAATTGTATCTTGCTTGCATGTTGATGTGTCAATTCGGCCAATCAACACTAACCACCACAAAAAATAGGTTAGAATTACAAAGAAAAATCTTCCTTTGTGAAGTGGTGTGGACTTGAAAACTGATACATTGTAACCCTAAACTGGCAGTTTTAACACTTAGTTAGATTTTCATATAACTAAGATTTTTGGACCAAATATTCTTGCACAAATTACTTCTTCAACACCTCAAAAACATGTTAGAATTAATCAAATTAGTCCACAACATTGTTGACATCAATGAAAACTCTATAATACATAATTGGGTATATTCTCCATGCTCATGTTTCCAACTAGCATCATCAATGACAATCTCCTCAAACTTCCAACAATCTCCCCCTTTGTCATTGATGACAACATATCGAAAATGCTCTCCAAAACTCTCCCCCTTTGAAATCAAGGGAAAAGGGAACCTATATACATTGTTCTGATCCATTATCAAAACTCCCTCTGAATGGTGTAATCATATATATAAATTGAATAGACTCCCATTGAGTCATGTATCAGAGCAAAAAAATTTCTATATGGTTTGCATATTTACAAGTAATCTGAATACAAATGTATAAAAATAATAGAAAATGAATCAACCATAGGTGGTTGATGTCTACAATTTCTTCACCTAATCTTCCCAGGCCTTCCTTCCTTGTTCCCATTCATGCTTGGCCTCTGCAAGAAACATGTTCTATATTTCCAACTCCTATAGCAATTCTTCTCCTTCTTTCAATGTAGTAAGTACTAGATTCATCTTCTTTTCCTTGTTTGCATTGAGAAGAGCTCAAGAAACAAGTGTAATTTTGGGATTGAATAGATCCCTTGCTTCTCCAAACTGCAAAATGATGTGTTTCTTTTGTGCCTACAGCTGGAAGAACTTCTTGTGAAGATCCTTAATGATGTTCCTTGTAGCACATGTGAGGTCAACTGCTAGGTCATGAGAACCAAATTCTATATTAATATTTGACTCAATAGAGTCCATTTCCTTCCTTATATTTAGTGTGGCTCTGGGCCAATTCATTCCATAATGTAATAATGCTTTAGCCTCTCCCACACATTCCTTTGCATCCTTCAACAATTCAAAAAATTTCTTATGTGCAACAACACATTTCTTTATTATTTATCACATTCTTTTGTCACACAATCTCTTCTCTACTTCTTTCTCCACCTCTACCTTCAAACTGGATCCATATGCCTTCACTGCCTCATCCATTAGCTCTCCACTCCTTTTATTTAAATCAATTATCTCATTTCTGGTAGAATTATGTAACAAGTCTCCTAGTTGAAGCTTGTGGATAGGAAAGATCTTGTTCAAGTCCACATTACCTTGAGTAATTGGTAGCTACAACAGTTTTGAAGACACAACTGGATGGAAACTAGACTAAACACTTAGTAGATTCCTCAGAGAATCTCTAGATGAGCCAGAAGATTCACCAATGGTGTAGGAGCACCTAATGGTGGTATGCCTCCAATAGGAAATCTTTTAAAATTTGATCTTCATCATGTAAAAAGATCATTTCAAATGTATTTGATTCATTAAATTAGGTTTCTAGGTGATTTTGAGGTCAAGTTATCAAATGGTGCAAAAGTTGTCATTTGTTGCCAAAAATGTAAAATTGAAAAAAATGCACAAAAGCGGAAGTGGAAGAGTCATTTTGCAAAAGGAAGCTAATGGGTCAGTTGAAGTTGAAGAGGTAGTTATGAAAACTGTTGGAAACATCTTTAAAAAGCATTGTGAAGGTGAGCAAAGCATCGTACATTGTATCTTGAAACAAATTTTGTAATAAAAGTACTCTATTATGTTGTATCAGTGTTTCCTCTATTATTTTCAAGACTTGTACAGCCTATAAAACACCACTACGCCTTGAAATTTTTTGTTTTTGAAAGAATAGGGTGTAAACCTTCAAACTAAGTTGATTTGAGAGGATCTTGTTGAGTAATAAGGGTGTTTGGGTCTTCTTCCTATAAACTATTTTGAAACCCCATTTTAAGGGTTTTGAGAGTCTAGAGTGAGGTTTAACCACCATTCCACTGATGGAGGCTTTGTAAATCAGTGGAATGGGTTATTTTAGGGTTTTTTTCATTTTGAGTGTGTTGGCAAGTGCAGGGGAAGTCTTGTTGCAAAGTTTCATTGTTTTCCTCATTGTTTTCCATTGATTTTTGGTTCAAAGTGACGGCTAAATGATGGAGTTTTCACTAAATGTAGGGTTAAAGGTTTGGAGATGATTTATTTACCATGTGTAGACATATTCTAGCATGTTTGAAGTTGTGGCAAAGTGGCATGAGGTTTGGAAAGCATATTTCCAGTAAACCCTTGCTATACTAGTTTGAAATGGCCTAGAGTGAGGGTTTAATATTTTGGTGCAATAAAGAGTCATCCAATCTTCAAAGTTATTGAAACTATAGTTTTAGTACCTAGTAAATGTCTATCAGTAGAAATTAAGGGTTGAAAAGTTGATTAATGAAGACATGCTTTGTAAAATAGACCTATTTGAAGCTATTTGCTATGGGACAGTCAAATTTATGGGAAATATTTTCAAAGAAACTCAACCTTGATTTCTAATATGTTAAAGTATTAAATAATGGGTTCTTGAAATTGTAATTTTTATTTGGAGATTCAATCAATTTTATAAGATATACCCATTTTTGTCATGATGGAATACTATAAGCAACTAGTGTCTTGGGTGTGAACATTTGAAGAATGAAGGTATCATTGGTTTTAGGAAGTTTAATTGGTGTAATCATATCATCTTAATGATATCCAAGATGTATTAGGGTCTGATATGAGTTTGGAATCCTAATTTTGGTGTATTGATGTATTGATATTCAAGTGGAATCAAGTTTCAATGAAGTGGATTTTGGTGAAATTTTAAGAGCTCTTCTCAAGTTTGTGTTTTGGGTATTTAGAACCCTTGAAGTCAGTAGATGCTCTACATCTATTGGTATCAAAGCTGGTGGATCTGGTGGTTTGTAAAGTGTGTTGGTTGTAGGTGCTTGTGATCCATCTTAAAGCTGCAAGAGAGGAAGAGTTGTGTGAAGGTGTGTTGGTTACAGACAAGGACGAGGTGTGTGTTTATTGTCCTCCAACAAAATTTAAGCTGGAGAGAAGGTGAAGAGAGAGTTACACCACTAAGAGAGAGAGTGGGTAGGTTCATCTTCTAGGATATTTTTTTGGGTAAGATGGATGGTATGCTGAGGTTGTGTGATGAAGTAGTGAGGGAGATGGATATCTAACTGGAAAGCACTTGAAGAGTTTGAATCCATTACAAAAGTTGAAAGTCAGTTTGAAGAGTGATCCAATGATTGGAAAAGATTAAAATATGATGAGAAGTAGGTTAAGAGAAGGTCAAGGATGAATTGATTGAAGAGAGGAAAAGCATGGTGAAAGTATACTAAGGACATTCATGTTTCCTTTGAATGAAAAGAGATTAGAGGGAAGTTAAATACTATTAGAACAGTGGTTTGTGAATCTAATGGGGTAGAGAAAGACAAGGAAAAAGACATAGAGAAGTGAAGACATAAATGAAGGTAGAAAATAGATTGAATCAAGGTAAAAGGAAAAGGAAAGTGAATGATTTCAAATATGCAACAATAAAAAGGAAAGGAGTAGTCCAAGACAAAATTGGTAGAGGTATAAGGAAGCATGTTGGATGCAACTCAGTCCTCAAAGGGACTTGAGGTCCTTTTTTAGGCCGGTTGTTTGTTGCAGGAGCACCTAATGGTGTTATGTCTTCAAAAGGAAATCTTTTAAAATTTGAATCTTCATTATGTAAAAAGGTCATTTCAAATGTATTTGAGTCATTAAATTAGGTTTCTAGGTGATTGTGAGGTCAAGTTATCAAATGGTGCAAAAGTTGTCATTTGTTTCCAAAAATGTAAAATAGCAAAAAATGCACAAAAGTGGAAGTGGAAGAGTCATTTTGTAAAAGGAATCTAATGGGTTGGTTGAAGTTGAAGAGGAAATTATGAAAACTATTGGAAACATATTTAAAAATAATTGTGAAGGCAAGAAAAGCATTATACATTGTATCTCAAAACAAATTTTGTAATAAAAGTACTATGTTATGTTGTATAAGTGTTTCCTTTGTTATTTTCAAGCCTTGTATGGCCTGTGTAGCACCACCAGGCCTTGAACTTTGTTCTTTTTGATAGAACAGGGTGTAAACCTTCAAACTAGTTGATTTGAGAGGATCTTGTTGAGTAATGTGTGTTTGGGTCTTCTTCCTATAAACTATTTTGAAACGCCAATTTAAGGGTTTTGAGAGTCTAAAGTGAGGTTTAACCACCATTCCACCGATGGAGGCTTTGTAAATTGTTGGAATGGGTTATTTTAGGGTTTTTTTCATTTTGAGTGTGTTGGCAGGTGTAGAGGAAGTCTTGTTGCAAAGTTTCATTGTTGTCCTCATTGTTTTCCATTGATTTTTGGTTCAAAGTGATGGCTAAATGATGGAGTTTGCACTAAACATAGGGTTAAAGGTTTGAATATGGTTTATTTACCATGTGCAGAAATATTCTAGCATATTTGAAGCTATGGAAAAGTGGCATGAGGTTTGGAAAGAAAACTTTCAGTAAACCCTTGGTATACCTAGTTTGAAATGGCCTAGAGTGAGGGTTTTATATTTTGGTGCAATAAAGAGTCATCCAATCTTCAAAGTTGTTTAAAATGTAGTTTTAGTGCCTGGTAAAGGTTTTTCAGTAGAAATTAAGGGTTGATAAGTTGATTAGTGAAGACATGCTTTGTAAAATAGACCTATTTGATGGTATTTGTTGTGGGATAGTCAAATTTATAGGAAGTCTTTTCCAAAAAACTCTAGCTTGATTTATGATATGTTAAATTATTTAATAATGGGTTCTTGAAAATGTAATTTTTCTTTGGAGATTCAATCAGGTTTGGAAGATATACCCATTTTGTCATGATGGAATACTACAAGAAATTATTTTATTGGGTGTGAACATTTGAAGAATGAAGGTATCAGTGTTTGTAGGAAGTTTAATTGGTGTAGTCCTATCATATTTATGATAGCCAAGGTGTATTAGGGTCTGATAAGATTTTGGAATCCTAATTTTGGTGTTTTGATGTATTGATAGTCGAGTGGAATCAAGTTTCAATGAAGTGGATTTCTGTGAAAGTTTAAGAGCTCTTCTCAAGTTTTTGTTTTGGGTCTTTAGAACCCTTGAAATTAGTAGATGCTCTGCATCAATTGGTATCAGAGCTAGTTGATCTGGTGGTTTGTTAAGTGTTTTGATTTCAGGTGCTTGTGATCCATCTTAAAGTTGCAAGAGAGGAAGAGTTGTGTGAAGGTGTGTTGGTTACAGACAAGGAAGAGGTTTGTGTTTACTATCCTCCAACAAAGATTAAGCTAGAGAGAAGGTGTAGAGAGAGTTACACCACTAAGAGAGAGAGTGGGTAGGTGCATCTTCCAAGATCTTTTGCTGGGTAAGATGGATGATATGTTGAGGTTGTGTGATGAAGTAGTGAGGGAGATGGATATTTGACTAGAAGCACTTGAAGATTTTGCATCCATTACAAAAGTTGAAAGTCAGTTTGAAGAGTGATCCAATGATTGGAAAAGATAAAAAGATGATGAGAAGCAAGTTAAGAGAAGGTCAAAGATGAATTGATTGAAGAGAGGAAAAACATGGTGAAAGTATACTAAGGACATTCCTATGTCCTTTGACTAAAAATAAGTTAGAGGGAAGTTAAATACTATTAGAACAGTGGTTTGTGAATCCGATGGGGCAGAGAAAGACAAGGCAAAAGGCACAGACAAGTGAAGATAGAAATGGAGGCAGAAGATGGATGGAATCAAGGTAAAAGGAAAAGGAAAGTGAATGATTTCAAATGTGCAACAAGAACAAGGCAGGGAGTAGTCCAAGACATAATTGGTAGACATATAAGGAAGAAATTTTTATGCAACTTAGTCCTCAAAGGGACTTGAGGTCTTTTTTCAGGCCGGTTGTTTGGTGTAGGAGCACCTAATAGTGTTACTCCTTCAATAGGAAATATTTTAAAATTTGAATCTTCATCATGTCAAAAGGTCATTTCAAATGTATTTGAGTCATTAAATTAGGTTTCTAGGTGATTGTGAGGTCAAGTTATCAAATGGTGCAAAAGTTATCATTTGTTGCCAAAAATGTAAAATTGCAAAAAATGCACAAAAGTGGGTGTGGAAGAGTCATTTTGCAAAAGGAAGCTAATGGGTCAGTTGAAATTGAAGAGGAAGTTATGAAAACTATTGGAAAAATATTTAAAAAGAATTGTGAAGGCGAGCAAAGCATTGTATATTGTATCTTGAAACAAATTTTGTAATAAAAGTACTTCATTCTACTGTATACGTATTTCCTCTGTTATTTTCAAGCCTTGTACAGTCTATACAACACCACCAGGCATTGAAATTTGTTTTTTTTAATAAAATAGGGTGTAAACCTTCAAACTAAGTTGATTTGAGAGGATCTTGTTGAGTAATAAGGGTGTTTGAGCCTTCTTCTTATAAACTATTTTGAAACCCCAATTTAAGGGTTTTGAGAGTCTAAAGTGAGGTTTAACCACCATTCCACCAATGGAGGATTTGTAAATTGGTGGAATGGGTTATTTTAGGGTTTTTTTTTCATTTTGAGTGTGTTGGCAGGTGCAAGGGAAGTCTTGTTGCAAAATTTCATTATTTTCCTCATGTTTTCCATTGATTTTTGGTTCAAAGTGATGGCTAAATGATGGAGTTTGCACTAAATGTAGGGTTAAAGGTTTGAATATGGTTTATTTACCATGTGAAGACATATTCTAGCATGTTTGAAGCTTTGAAAAAGTGGCATGAGGTTTGGAAAGCATATTTTTAGTAAACCTATGTTATACCTAGTTTGAAATGGCCTAGAGTGAGGGTTTTATATTTTGGTGCAATAAAGAGTCATCCAATTTTTAGAGTTGTTGAAATTGTAGTTTTAGTGCCTAATAAAGGTCTTTCAATAGAAATTAAGGGTTGATAAGTTGATTAGTGAAGCCATGCTTTGTAAAATAGACCTATTTGAAGCTATTTGCTATGTGTCAATCAAATTTATGGGAAATATTTTCAAAACAACTCCACCTTGATTTCTAATATGTTAAAGTATTCAATAATGGGTTCTTGAAAATGTAATTTTTCTTTGGATATCCAATCAGGTTTAGTAGATATACCCATTTTTTCATGATGGAATACTACAAGCAATTAGTGTCTTGGGTGTGAACATTTGAAGAATTAAGGTATCAGTGTTTTTAGGAAGTTTAATTTGTGTAATCTTGTCATCTTTATGATAGCTAAGGTGTATTAGGGTCTGATAAGAGTTTGGAATCCTAATTTTGGTGTTTTGATGTTTTGATAGTCCAGTGGAATCAAGTTTCAAATAAGTGGAATTTGGTGAAAGTTTAAGAGATCTTCTCAAGTTTGTGTTTTGGGTCTTTAGAACCCTTGAAGTCAGTAGATGCTCTGCATCAATTGGCATAAGAGTTGGTTGATCTGGTGGTTTGTTAAGTGTGTTGGTTACAGGTGCTTGTGATCATTCTTAAAGCTACAAGAGAGGAAGAGTTGTGTGAAGGTGTGTTGGTTATAGACAAGGAAGAGGTTTGTGTTTACTATCCTCCAATAGAGATTAAGCTGGAGAGAAGGTGAAGAGAGAGTTACAACACTAAGAGAGAGAGTGGGTACGTTCCTCTTCCAAGATCTTTTGTTGGGTAAGATGGATGGTATGCTAAGGTTGTGTGATGAAGCAGTGAGGGAGATGGATATATGATTGGAAAGCACTTGAAGAGTTTTCAGCCATTACAAAAGTTTAAATTCAATTTGAAGAGTGATCCAATGATTGGAAAAGATGAAAAGATGATGAGAAGCAGGTTAAGAGAAGGTCAAGGATGAATTGATTGAAGAGAGGAAAAGCATGGTGAAAGTATACTAAGGACAGTCCTGTTTCCTTTGATTGAAAAGAGATTAGAGTTAAGTTAAATACTATTAGAACAATCGTTTGTGAATTTGATGGGGCAGAGAAATACAAGGAAAAAGACATAGACAAGTGAAGACTAAAATGAAGGAAGAAGATGGATTGAATCAAGGTAAAAGGCAAAGTCAAGTGAATGATTTCAAATGTGTAGCAAGAGCAAGGTAGGGAGCAATCCAAGACAAAATTGGTAGAGGTATAAGGAAGCAAGTTGGATGCAACTTAGTCCTCAAAGGGACTTGAGGTCTTTTTTTAAGGTTGGTTCTTTGGTGCAGAAGCACCTAATGGTGTTATGCCACCAATAGGAAATATTTTAAAATTTGAATCTTCATCATGTAAAAAGGTCATTTCAAATGTATTTGAGTCATTAAATTAGGTCTCTAGGTGATTTTGAGGTCAAGTTATCAAATGGTGCAAAAATTGTCATTTGTTGCCAAAACTATAAAATTGCAGAAAATGCACAAAAGTGGAAGTGGAAGAGTCATTTTGCAAAAGGAAGCTAATGAGTCGATTGAATTTGAAGAGGAAGTTATGAAAACTATTGGAAACATATTTAAAAAGCATTGTAAAGGCAAGCAAAGCATTGTACATTGTATCTTGAAATAAAATTTGTAATAAAAGTACTTTGTTCTATTGTATTAGCGTTTGCTTTATTATTTCCAAGCCTTGTATGGCTTGTACAACACCACCAGGCCTTGAACTTTGTTGTTTTTGAAAGAATAGGGTGTAAACCTTCAAACTAAGTTGATTTGAGAGGTTATTGTTGAGTAATAAGGGTGTTTAGGTCTTCTTCCTATAAACTATTTTGAAACCCCAATTTAAGGGTTTTGAGAGTCTAAAGTGAGGTTTAACCACCATTCCACCAATGGAGGATTTGTAAATTGGTGGAATGGGTTATTTTAGGGTTTTTTTTCATTTTGAGTGTGTCGGAAAGTGTAGGGGAAGTCTTTTTGTAAAGTTCCATTGTTGTCCTCATTGTTTTCCATTGATTTTTGGTTCAAAATGATGGCTAATGATGGAGTTTGCACTAAACATAGGATTAAAGTTTTGGAGATGGTTTATTTACCATGTGTATCATATTCTAGCATGTTTGAAGCTGTAGAAAAGTGGCATGAGGTTTGAAAATAAGATTCTCAGCAAGCCCCTGTTATACCTAGTTTGAAATGGCCTAGAGTGAGGGTTTTATATTTTGGTGCAATAAAGAGTTATCCAATCTTCAAAATTTGTTGAAATTGTAGTTTTAGTGCTTGGTAAAGGTCTATTAGTAGAAATTAAGGGTTGATAAGTTGATTAGTGAAGACATGCTTTGTAAAATAGACCTATTTGAAGCTATTTGTTGTGGGATAGTGAAATTTATGGGAAATATTTTGAAAACTCCACCTTGATTTATGATATGTTAAAGTATTCAATAATGGGTTCTTGAAAATGTAATTTTTCTTTTGATATTCAATTAGGTTCAGAAGATATACCTATTTTTTTCATGATAGAATACTACAAGAAATTAGTGTCTTGGGTGTGAACATTTAAAGAATGAAGGTATCAATGTTTTTAGGAAGTTTAATTGGTGTAATCCTATCATATTTATGATATCCAAGGTGTATTAGGGTCTGATAAGAGTTTGGAATCCTGATTTTGGTGTTTTGATGTATTGATAGTCAAGTGGAATCAAGTTTTAATGAAGTTGATTTTGGCGAAAGTTTAAGAGCTCTTCTCAAGTTTGTGTTTTGGGTCTTTAGAACCCTTGAAGTCAGTAATTTCTCTGCATCAACCAATATACCTTGAAACCTCTACAACCTTTTCCTTATCATAAGTATTACGGGAGTCAATTGATTTATCTTTCTCTGCATCTTCGGATGCATCCTTGTCCCTATTTTCCTCTTCCTCTTTATCTTCTTCCTTTTCTTCATCAAGTTTCTCTTCTTCAACCTTTTCCTCATCATCACCTTTATTTGCATTCACTTCCTCATTATATTTTTCTATATTCATCAAAGGAATGGCTTCATTAATTTGTACTAGAGGAGTAGTTGAGACATTTTCCTTCATAATGTCTTCTCCAACCATTGCCTCTTCTTTATTTTCATTTGTCATATCCTCCACTTTTGGAGGGGTGTTATCTATTGTAGCTTCTTCATGCATGTCCTACTCATGTTGAAAATCATTAGTGTGTACTTCTTAGCACTCAAAATATTGAGAGGGGGGTGAATTAGTATTCTATTAAACCAATTAGACATTAGCCATCCAATTGTAGTGTAGAAAAATGTATCCCTTTACATTTTCACACCTAATTTGGAATTACTATTAAAATGAACTTAGTTATGCCTTAATTAGTGTTGTAATATGTATTTTACATATTCGCTTTAAGTTTAGGGCCTTGGTAATTAAAATGGACTTAATTGTGCCTTATTTTAATGTTGTAGAGTGTACCTCTTTACACTTTCACACTTATTTAGGGATCCTTTAATTAATTGAGATTAATTTTCCTTAATTGGACCCTTTTAAGTCAAATCCAAGGCTAATTAATTGCATTTTCTAAAGAGGAAATTTGACATTCATTAAATCATAAACATAAAACTTCTAATTAAGCAATGCATGTTCTAGGTGAGTGACCTAGGAGTCCTCACTTAGACCTAGGACCTAAATTTAAGTTTTGTTTTTGTAAGTATTTTAACATATTCAAATCAATCTTCAAATGGTTGTTTTGTATGGGTATTGGCCCTTCTAGTTTTAATCTAATAAAAAAATATTCAAATCTATATTCACATGTTGGCTTGTATTATTTGAATTTCAGGAAATTAATAATACATATCTATAAATATAAGGTTATTTTAGTATGTTTCACCTAGCAATTTGAAGTAAGCATTCCTATAGAAAGTTTATGAGATCAAGAGAAATTCAAGGAACTCAAAAGAATATTTAGTGAAGAATTATTGTAGCAATCAAGATCCAATTGTCACATCAAATTCTTCTTGCACCATGCATGTTTTTGAAGCTAATATGATGATGTAGGTTTCATGGTCCATTCAAGCATTCAAGACATTGTTTCAAATCAAGTTTCAAGATCGAGATCCACATCCATTGAATCCATTTCATGCAAGTTTTATATTTACATTCCAAGGTTCATTCAAGGGTTTTGAGAGTTGTGACATAGTGTTGTTCATTCATCATTCCTTCATGTTTCATTGTTTCATTTCAAGGTTTAATTACCAAAAAAAGGTTTGATCGAGGCAAACCCCCATTCACCAAAATTTTTTAAAAATTCCTTCTTGATTTGTGTTTGTAGATTCAGGTGGAAGAAATCTTGAAGATCTCTTGAGGAGAAAAATTGGAGAACTTGTCGAAGTTGCAAAAGTTGTCACAAAATTTTTCATCTCATGAAAACTAATCTACATAATTTATTTTTGGCTTTTTGAACTTAGAACCTAGAAAAATTTAGATATTCAGATCTATAGCAAAGGCTCTTGAAATTTGTAGACAAATCCTAACTCATGACCCATTCACCCTTGGGTGAATGAGTCCTAAATTAGCTTTAGCAGAGTAATTTTGGTGACTGGTACACATCATCTTACCTCTCTCTGATCTATGATCTGACTTTTGGTTCCATCAATATTGAGCTTAATCTATTAGATCCAATTGTAGATTACATTTTGAGTTTGATTTTTATTTTTAAATTTTCTCCCCAAAGTGTTGTTTAATCAAGACCCCCATCCTTGCAAAAAAGGGAAACTAGTAGATTCACACTTTGAATTGATTCACCTAAGTGTTGTAAGTCATTTCATTGTGTGGATCTCATTTCCTAATGAATTGAGGAGGAATAGGTCACCCAATCAGGTTATCAACCCTATTTTGGTAACCCACCATGAAAACATAAAAACATCCACACCATCACATAACACATGAACACCAAGATTTTTATGTGGAAAATCCAAAATGGGAAAAACCATGGTAAGGGTTAGCTCATAATATATTATAACCGGTTATAGTATATTTCAAAAATGCTCACTACAGGCAGACTCACTGCCATAGAGAAAAAAATAGAATAAAGAAGGTGGTCACAACCTACTTTTAACTATTACAAAAAGCAACTACAATATGTAGGAATACAGTTCCAATGAAGCACAATAATAAACTTCGCACTGATCTGGATCAATGCTCTGCTTTTCTCTACATTCACACAATTTTGATCTCAACATTCATAGCTTATTTTCACTCTGATCAAATTTGCATCACACATCTCACATACAACATCTCTCTTATCACACAAAACACCAAAAGAAATCCATCATATGTATCGACATCAAGTGTAACATTAATTAGGTTAGCCTAATTGGATGCTACACATAAATTTTTTAGCTCCAAACCTTACCATCCATAACACATGCCTTAATTAAAAATTCAAAATACCTTAAGATAAGTTGGGATTAACCTAAAATAGATCCCTCATAAACACTCAACACATACTAATCCTTCGCATACACATAAAACGTGTTAGTTCGACACACCATAGGACCTAAACAAAAATCCTTCAACTGTTTATCCAATTAACAACACATGGACCTCAAAAAATGATACCATCTATAATTCACACTCATCTGACATTTGACAACTTATCTTCAACACTGCAACATCAAAGACTCATTCATGAAGAAGTGTAGAATCTCCTACATAAACATATTGTACAAAAATGACTGTATTAAGCCATAATGAACTTTGCCACTCTTATCTGCAAAAATACTTCACCAAAAAAGATGAAATATTGGATTTAGATTCTTCTAATCACCACAAAATTAGTTTAGAATCATAAAAAAAATATTCCTTTATGGAGTGGTGCGGACCCAAAAACTCATACATAGTAACCCTAAACTGGTAGTTCTAACACTTAGTTAGATTTTCATATAACTAAGCTTTCTGGACCAAATATTCTTGCACAAATGAATTCTTCAAAATCTAAAAACATGTTAGAATTAATCAAATTAATCCACAACAATGTTGACATCAATGGAAACACTATAATACATCACTGTGTACATTCTCCATGCTCATGTTGTCAACTATCATCATCAATGAAAATCTCCTCAAACTTCTAGCAGTTTGGAAAACCTTGACTTATTTTAGGTTGATTAGGTCAACCTTGACCCTTTCAATTCAAATTTCAAATTTCATTATGGCCTTACATGGACTTAATGTAATATTGCATTCATCTATTGTCATGCACAATAAGGTTTAAATTATGTATACAAGACTTGTATAAAATGACATCAAAACTAAATAATTTTTTATTAAGGATTACTCACAATAATCATCATAATGTATTGAAATAGTAAAAACAGTTGAATTCCACTCTATCACAACTCTTTATTAAGGATTACTCACAATAATCATCATAATGTATTGAAATAGTAAAAACATTTGAATTCCACTCTATCACATCTCTTTCTTTGTATCAATCATAACAATTATATCAAATCTTGTATCGACAATATTAAAACCCTATTTATCATGCCCCCGGTTAACTACTAAGGCATTCATTACACTACATCCATTGTATTAAGCCTCAAGAATTCATTATGATTGTACCATTTCTATTTCCAAATAATTACATAGCCACTAACTGACATGTCTTCCAATTTATCCCAAAATCCATAAATCAATCAATGGGACTTGACAAAAATCAAGGACGTTTGATGGATTCTTCATTGTTGTAGTAAGTTTCAACGATGTCTCTTAGCACCACCAAGTTTTATATTTTTTTAATATTAGAGAGAGTACAAAAATATACGAGTTTAGATACAATATGAGGTGAAAACACCAACCAACCTCATGGATGAATCAAGGCACACAATGTTAATTAGATACATAAAAAAAATTACATAAGATAATACTAGCTAAGAGGATCTCCAAAAAAAGGCCAAAACATACTGTAAAAGTACCAATAATAGGGTTTTCTTCATCTCGAGGGCTTAAGTATTTCACAAATAGGATAAAATTTATTGGTTTATTAAAATTTCTACTAAATTCAGTTAGTTCTTCTTCAACTAGTTTGGGTACCTTATTCTTCTTCATGTACTCTTGCAACACATGTAGCTCATATTCATCCAAGTTGTTCCTATCCTAAGGCCATAAGTGATTGCTCACAATGTCCTTATAAACTAGAGCTAAGTCCTCTTTGAGAAAAATCATAAATATCTCTTTTAAGATCTCCAAGATCATGGACACTTGCATCACAATGTTGAATATCATAAGCTCAATTTGAGAGTTAGTAAGAATCCTTCTAGTTCCTTGGAAGAGGTCCTCATTCCTAGCTTTCTAGATATGTCACAAAGTTTCACAAGTTAACAATAACCAAAAATGATTAAGCTTGTTATGAAATATATAAACATATAAAAAAATCACCTCAAACCAACTAAAACCTCCCTACATTTCCAATCTAATGTACTACCCAAAAAGGTTGATGATAAATTAAATGAAAATCGGGATTCAAAAAATGGATGCTTGAAGGATTCATTTATATTATAGATGCTACATTGGTTGATAGAAAAACTAGGCTTAAGAAAACTATTAAAGACAACAAGTTTCTTTAAAATCAACAAACATATAAAACAAGTTTTTTAGGCTCACATACATTAGACCATAAATGCTTCAACAAAAAGAAGAAATCAAAATTAGATACCCCTAAATTCCAATTGTTATGCATATTATTTAAAACCTCTTTTATGCCCACCAATAAAATATATAATTTTTTGGAGGTCATTTTTACTAACATAGTTTTATCCTACCATTGAATGTTATCCAAAATTTTAGTATTAAATTTCAAATAAATAGGAAACTTAACACTAAAATAATATTTTTTCAAAATAGAGAAAGTTATTTTTTGGGTGACAACTAAGCCATACTTATTCTTCAAAAAAATTCCAACTCAAGATGATAACCCCTACAAAATAGTGCCAAAATTGTCAATACCTTTTTCCACCCAAGATTTAGTAGAACACCCTTGTAGAAGGGTCAAAGATTTATTGTTCTAGTGTAGGATCCACTAGATGGATTTGTACATAAGTAATACTTTGTCTTTTCTAACAAAATCTTCTTTATTTGAGATCAAGTGCTTAGTGTTTTCCTAGGTGTTGAGTGTTTTTTGTATGCACAAAATTAGATAAAATACTAGGTATTCTATCTCTCTTAAAATGAAATATGATCCTAATGACTTGAAAAAATACTACCCCAAGGCTTCGATTTTCAAGTCTTGAATTACAAAATAACTCTATATTTTATGTGTATTTGCTATTTTCATGAGGGGACTTATATTTACTCATTAAAAACCTAATGAGGGATTTAGATAGATTTTAATGAATTATGAAACCATGAATATATATCCAAATATCAGATCTAAAAATAAAATAATGACGTCCCCATACTAACTCCCTAGTTTTAAATAAACCTTAAAAGATTAGGGTGAGAAAGGAAAAAGATGGAAAAGTTCCTATGGAAAACTACAATGATGAATTAGTTCTATAGATAGATAGATCCCTCAAATAAACTAATTTCTATTTAATTAGAGAAATACTCACAACATTATAGAAATATTGCAATCTTCAGTGGATGTAAAGGTTTTCAAATTGTAAAAATTTATTTAAATGTTCAAAGCTAGCATAACTTAAAAAATATTTGAAATTGAACTTAATTCAAAACTACATTCATACTAACCATGAAAAGAACTCACAATTAACAAGCCAAAAATGGTATGAACCAACTATCTGTCAAATATCCCAACACTTCATCATGAATTTAGTTGAACTTTAACTTACATTTAGAAAGTAATCATGAGATACTATTGAAATAATCCACATAACACCAAATCAATGCTTCTTGTTGTTTTAATTTCAAAATAGTTTTGATTACAAAAATTATTGATATCTCTAACACCTAAAACTGAAAATATATGATCTTTCTTGAATTATGACTAGCTCTTCTACTCATGTTGCTAACTATACTATATCTAAATTTGTACAAGGAAGAATGGATTCCTTTTATAGGAGAGGAAAGGAAACCTTAGAATACAATGAATGAATATGAATAATCCATCACCAAGGGTTGGAATTATATTTGCATTTAATATTTGGAGTTGCATTCAATATTCAGCCTCCATCTCTAACTTAATTCAGTTACAAAATTTCCCTAACAATCATCTTTATGGGGAAATGAGAAAATAACCTCTTTTGTTTCAAAAATTTCAAAGATTTGATACCTTTGGGAGTAAGATAGTGATCACACAACTGGCGTAAATATGGCACACTTTCCTATTACATTATCTAAGGAAAAGAATAATATTACATGCATCACATGTAGGCATGATAGAAAAGCACCATAGATCACACTTATCCCCTCTACCCTTTAATTGCATGCATATATCATGAATGCAATAATCATTGGAGTGACTTCATCAAGTTTTGGACCTGAAGCAACATGAACTTTGAAACACTGTGTATCATAATATTTGACAAAATATTATTTAGCTCCCTCCAAATAGATTTTCTTTCCTAAAAAATCTGAATTTCTATAATAATAAAGCAACATCTAACTCGGGCTGATTAAAAGGAATATTTGGCTATCCTCCATATAACATTGACTTCCATTGCTTTTTGACCAATTGATCATCAAATTTATCACTTTTTCCAACATTCTTCCTTATCAAAATATTAAAAATCTAGCTCAATTATTTAAAACATCACCTATTTGAGTATTTATGCGCAAAAACTCTTTCTTAGCCTTCTCTACAATTTTCTTTTGAACCTCATGGCTTGCATTGAAAAATTGGGTTCTCTCAACATATCTCTACTAAGAATTCCTTCCTATATTAACACATTAGAAGATATCCCCTTTATGGATTCTAGCTTAGGAAAGACCATGTTTTTCTATCTTAGTATAAAAACTAAGAAATTTTTGTATTTGAACCACATTATCTATTTCTATATTCCCTTATCAAAAATGGTATCTAGCCATGCCTATGTAGCTTGAGACATAGATTTTATTTTCTCAATTTTGTCCACTTTAGATTTAGACAATGCTAGTGAAGGAATGGAAGTACCCACTTCTTTTTGTACTGGACCAAAAATGTTTTATATATGTCTATAGATATTCTACTCGTTTCTTCAATTGGGCCATTTTAGCTTCATGTTTTCTCATTCTCTACACAATTGTATTAAAAAATCCGCAACTCCTTAATCTCCTAAATTTTAGAATTAGGACCTAAGTTGGGAGTAGAGATATCAAAATCTTTAGGTCTAAAATATATATAATCTTTATCAACTACTTGTGTGGAAGCATGCAAAAATATAGACCCTGGTGCATCCTTGGCATTATCTGATCTTATTTTTTCTTTCTTTTTCTCCATAGTGTTGATGGTGTTTTCTGCACAGCAACAACTCAGACAGAATGTAATATTCTATCTCTCTTGAAAGGTAATTCTCAATAATAAATTACTGAAAATCACCCCAAGGTCTCTCAGGTGTCAGGTCATGACAATGCATAAACAACTCAGATAATTATGTGAAATGCTGGTAATCACAAAGGGACCTTACTACAAGCAAACTGTATCCTTCACTTTATCAGATTTCGCAATATAATGATCTTGAATCCTAAATCTAACCAGATGATAATGAAATAGCAAAAGATGAGGGTACAAGGATATGATAAAATCCAAACTATTCCTAGGACAAACAATGCAAATGATAGATATCTGGAATGGACCAATCTCAAATAACCAACTCTTGCTTAACCCACAATGCAATTTCACAAGAACGGTGCAATCTTCTAAGGTATACAGATTTTCAAATCATAGACATTCATCTACAATCGAACTTAAGCACATTTAAATATATGGTCCAAGTTGACTTCACCAACCTACTACAATCAGATAGTTACTGGGAGTATAGACCAGAGATTGCTACAAACATTCCAAATATGGAATCATAAACACCATTCATCAAACTAAAGCTAATTTAATTTTGAATGCTAAACCTAAGTCTTTAAGCAATGTGAAAGATAGAACAACAAGAACCATGCGAGATAAACTAACACAAGAGATTGCACCAGGAAAACCACAATGTCTTCAATTGTATTAGCTCATCAAAAGACTACAACAATTCAACTGTTCTGATTACAATACTTGCTTCAAGAAAGTTGCAAAATGCTCTAGCTTAATTCTATTATCTCTTTCTAATGTTCGATATCTAACTATCTAACCCCTTACAATGAGGCAAGAATGCCCTTTTATAATAAATCCCAAGATATGTCGGCCCAGCCAAACATTTTTACAAAATAAGAACAACCTCCAAAACAGGTCGGCCTAGGAAAATCAAAATAAAGCACACATTAAATGCCATCCATCATCAAGGTCGGCCCCGACACAACCTCCAATGCAATCCGGTCCAATGCATGCCCTATGATAATAGGGAAGCACAAATCTCAAAATATGCATTAACTGCCACTTCCCTTATCATTGCTTGGAGCCGATGATCCCTGGACCTTCAAGACTGTCCTATCCAACTCGGTGACAGGTGGCAAAGGCAATACCCTAAGTCAACATTGAATGAAATCAATTTCCTCTTTTGACTGTTTGACATTCTTATCCCAATCCTCCTTGTTGGCCTGGTATTTATCCATTACAGCTAGGTATGTGGCTGCATCATCTAACTGGTGGGCGGTTATAACACCTTCTGCATCTGGGGCATAAAACTCATGCCACCATTCCCTGAGCTGCTCTAGACTTAAGTATTTTGGGGCAATCTTTCTCCTTCTAGTCATGACTTCAAAGAATGCAATGCAGTCCTCATAGACCCTGTAAGATCACCATCAATTTGTTTCTTCTGTTTCTGAATCTTTTTCATGGCCTTATGCCAGATTTGTAGAGCCTCGAACCATTCCCAGGGCTCATCTAACCTAGAAGAAGGAAGAATTCCATCTGCAACCAGTTGATCTCTACCATGTCCCATGATAATCTTGGATTTCTGTAGTAAGAGGTCAATGTCTTCCTTATCTTGAGATAGCACATATTCCAATAGTTCCTTGGCTCGGACGACATCTTTCCCAATTGACAAGATATCCTTGATTGCACTGTCTCCCTTCATTTGCACATTCTTTAGCCAATCCATTGCAGTTTGAGCTGAGGATTTCATCTTCTCAATTCTGGAGATAGTTTCCTTGGGTATGAAACCAAGAGTGGCAGAAGAAGAAGGATGGAGAGACTGCAGCGGTTTCATCACTTCTTCCATTTTCCTTCTTCAACTCATGCTTGGTCTGGGTCTCCTTTCTCAATCTCCCAATAATCACAACACTGGACCCTTCATATTCCTCTATGCCCTACTCCATGGATGCTGGTCCAAGGTTAATAGTTTGCACATTGTAGTCTTGACTAGTGACTTCCTCTCTTGTCTTGTCTGCGGCAGGGGTGGCAACGTGGATGACCCTATTGTTTGCTTCATCTCTCTCCACTTTTGAGACCACTTTGGCTGCCTTCTTTTTCTTCCCTTTGCCGATTTTGGAAAACATTTCATTCTTCCATTTTCCTTTTTCAACTCATGCTTGGTCTGGGTCTCCTTTCTCAATCTCCCAATAATCACAGCACTGGACCCTTCATATTCCTCTATGCCCTGCTCCATGGATGCTGGTCCAAGGTTAATAGTTTGCACATTGTAGTCTTGACTAGTGACTTCCTCTCTTGTCTTGTCTGCGGCAGGGGTGGCAACGTGGATGACCCTATTGTTTGCTTCATCTCTCTCCACTTTTGAGACCACTTTGGCTGCCTTCTTTTTCTTCCCTTTGCCGATTTTGGAAAACATTTCATCCCAATCCAAGGGAGTGTCCTCAATGACTACCTGTTTCTTCCTTGCAATCTCTCTTTTAAGCCAATCCGGGGCTGCAGGTTCTTTCCTCTATTCTTACTTCTTCTTGTTGTTTTTCTGGCGTTTTCTCCTTTTCCTTTTCAGTTATTTTATCCTCCTCCTCAGGGAGCTGCTCACCTTGATCACCCTCTTCAGGCTCCACCTCTTGCACTGGTGATGGGGTTCTAACAGGAATGTCTTCCTCCTGCCTAGGCGATCCGTTTCCTTTGCCGATCTCTGAAGAATCTTTGTACATTACTAGAGGAGAAGGATGTTTTTCTACCTCTTCGGTCTCAAGCTCGGCAGTAGCACCAAAGAGTGTCCCTTCCTTGAATGGCTCTGCCTCTCCACTGGTTTCATGCTCCTCGAGAATTTCTGGCTCAGGTGCACTTGGTGGACGAGAAGCAGCCCTAGATGACTCTGCATTTTTCATTTCCAGAGAAATGTCCTTCTTTTGCACTGGCTCCTTAGGAGAAGGAGTCCTGGATCTCCTCATATAAACCTTGGTCTTTTCCCCTCCTGAACTCTCTACATCCATGATAGGAGGCTCATCCTTTGAGGCAACCTGACTCTTCTTCTTTGAAGTCCTAGTTACTCTTGTCTTCTTTGGTGGTGGAGGAATATCTTCCTCTTCTGCTTTTTCCAGCTCTTCCTCATCAGAGGACTTACCTATCTTCAAATTTCTACTCCTCTTCTTTCCCTCGGGTTTCCTCTTTGGTTCAGGTTCACTTTCCTTTGGACCTCTGATCTTTATCTTGAAAGGAGAGCTCTTTGCAGTTTTCCCTTTGGGGTCATCTTCCCCGGATTCCTCTGAAGTGAACATGGGATTAAGGTCTCCCATCAAATTGAAGGTACAAGTTACCTTCTCACTTTCTAGCTCCCAAACCTTGTGCTTCAACCAAGAAGAAGTGAATTTCATCACGGGGGCCATTAGGTTCTCCAACTCTGTGACCTCATCTTCATTCCAATTGATTTCCCCAATCAGTTTTTCCTTCACAGCCTCATAGGCATGATCCTGCACCAAGTTTCCATCATCTTCCAGCTGGTCCGAGATCAACTTGACGTTGTACTGTCTGATTGCATCAATAGGGAGCCTGGAGTATCTCTTCTTTCTCACTTCAAAATCATCCTTAATGTTGGCCCAATAGTCCTCTAGGTCACTTTTATGACGGTACTCCCTTGTGGCTTTCCTTCTGTGCCTCTCCTGTGATGTCGAAGTTCATCCTTTTGGAGTGGAAGGAGAAACCATATGCAGCCAATTCTTCTCCTGCAGTATGTGTCGATTGGATGGAAGGACACACTTCTACTACTCCAATTCCGAGAGGGAAATCCCCACCGAAGCCTGTCTTATGCTTCTCCTTCTTTACAATAGCATCAAATTCGCAAATCTACCTCACAATCTCTAACAAAACAATGTGATCAATAGGATACCAAGGTAACCTGTATGGAGCGACCGGGCATCCATCAATCCTGAGGTAGGTGAAGGTGGGAAATTGAATAAACCAGGCCCCATAATTCTTTATCAGCCCTTTGGCTCCATCTGACAATCTCATATGCTTGACATTCTAGAGCATCCTGGTTATATGCATTGTGAATGCATCATTGGCTCTCCGGTATTCTTTGTGTCCTAGATGCAACTTCGGGTAAACCTCATAGACAATGTCCTGTTCAAACGTCCCTTTCAGATTTAGACCCCTGTATGAGTAGAATCTGGCAAGCAAATACATGACATAGGAGGACATGGTGAATTTCTTGGTTTCCAAGACATTCCTCAGCTGCTTGTCGATTTCAGAGCTAATAAGCCCTACCCAATGGTAGTTGGTTCCCTGCTCGATCTTGGTGATCACATGGACCATCCAAATCTCTAACACACTAGCAGTCTTCAGTCCTGCTACCCTGCTCAGGAACGTTATAGCATCATAGATGTCTTATCTGAATTTGATCCTATGCAACTGCTTGGGCAGTTTGGAGTGATGTGATTTTGGCTTCTCCAACCAAGAATTGATCATCTGTTGAGATTTAATTGGCTCATTCTCATAGTATGTTCTGGCCAAGTCCATGTTTAGAGCACACACTGAAGGCAGATCAGGCATGTCAAAAGCTTGGGCAATAGAGACAGGGCTGAAATTAGCCAAGACTCTTCCCTCAGTACTGACGACTCTTTGCGTATCAAAATCATACTGTCGGGCACACTCCAAGATCAACTCATAACATTGTATTACGGGAGGAAACCCTGCCACATGCACCAGTCCTGACTTCATCATGCCATTCCTTAGCACTGACAGATTCTTCTCAGCCATCCTCTATTTGAACTCCTCGTATCTCTAGGCCCCCACATTGGTGTCAGACACCTCGGACCATACGGATGATATCTTGCTTTTAGGAAGCTGACTCTTCATATCCAATCTTAGCCATTCTGCTTCTGAGATAGATGACCCCTCCGTGTCACCCTTGGACTGTCCTGCTATAGCCTTGCTTGATTCAGCCTACACTCACAAAGGACATCATTAGTATTCAATTATCATGCATATTCCAATCAAGAGATCAGCATAAAATCATACAAAGCAATTGAAATCTATCATAAATCGCCAATCCTTAAAGATCCAGAAAAATGAGACAGTCCGGGAAAATTGTGTAAACTGGGAAAATCCAGTTGGGGCAGAATTTCAGAGAAATCCGACCCAGACGGATTCCTGTTGCGAAGTCATCATAAGTCACATAAATCATTAGTACAGCCCAAAAATCCTTAGATTATCATGAAATTTACTCATTAGCAACAAGAAATTGGCAATTAGCATTCACTCCATTAATCCTATCTTCGAAAAATCAAAAGGATATAGCCAGACAGGAAACCCGAAAAAATCCAGATGGGACGGATTTTCACAGACAGCTTGAAACGTTACGGAAATTACAACACTCCACGGAATAAGCTTGAACTGGGAAAATCCGGGTGCGCAGAAATTCCGCGGACACCACGGGAACCCGACGAATGACGACACGCGAATTGGCGACCGACCAATCATGCAATCTTTTCTACTTGGATGCTAACGGTCTTGAAATTGATGCTAACCAACAAGATTGAGAATGCAAATGATTTCAAACTCTCAAAGCTTCCGAAGGACGAGTCCTCATGGCAAGAACAACGTTGCCCTAATTTTGATGAACAGACCCCCGCCATTAAAGCCCAGATAAGCTTAAAATTGCAAGGAAAACTATTATTTAGGCGATTAACCAGTGTGCACGAGGATTTCTCAAGGTGTGAGAAGGTCGAGCTGAATCGTAAATCATGAAATCACAATGACCCTATTCAGCCACGGCAAATTCAGGCAAATGAACCAAAACCCTAATCCCCCAGAATACAGCGAACGGCACACTAGTCCTATTCAGACATGGCAACAAAAATGCATCTGAATCTCAATTGATAAACAAAATGTGCGTAGAGAGGATGATGAAAAACTAGTGAAGGGCACAATCAAAACCTAGCTCTATAAATATGAAATCACAATCAAGCAAAGGCCGACCTGGAATGATCACCAATCAATACAGAAAATGCAACCATCATGCAAACAAATGAAAGGGCCAATGATCACCTACCATGGATCAATCTGGATGAAACTTGAGCTCGAAGAGGCGACCACAAAGCAAGCACATCTTAGCAATGAAAACCTTAACCAGCGGTGCTCCAATCAATCCACACGCAAGCGATCCAAAATCAATCTTCAAAGCTCAAATGAAAACTCTCAATCGCAAGAGCAGCAAGCAAATGAATGATGAGGTTAAAATGATGCCAAAAAGGTCTTAAATCCACCCATTCATGCGCCTGAGCAAAGGTACCTTGGTCATTAATGAGCGACAAGACACGTCTGACAAATTCAAAAACCCGAGCCCAAAACAGAATTTTGGAAAATCCTAAGATACGCGGAAATCTAGATGGACACAAATTTCGTGGAAATGCAGAAGCCAGGAATATAATGAAGTTCGAGATTTTAGTGTAGTTCGAGAAAATCTGCCAAAACCGAAAAATCCCGGGGTCAAGCAGAAACTTGGTTTCAGAAAATGCAGCAATAAGCACAATGAGCCAGAGCCTGGGAAAATCTGCCAGAGCCGAAAAATCCCGGACTTAGGTGAAAACCCGGATTTTGTCTAAAACTCAATTTTAGCCCATTCAAGCCTCAAGGCAAGGTCAAGCTAGCAAGATCAACATGTCAAGACCTCAAAATGATAAGTCCAATAAAACCAAGGGTCAAAAGACATCCGAAAAGAGGGTCCCTACTCCAAGTGGGGCATGTGTGCAAAAACTGCACAACGCATAGGTTAATCAATCTTGCTCAATAAGATAGATAAATCTAAATTTGAAGTCTCAATTACTATTTTCTTTTGTTTTAGTTGTGATTGTTACCATTTAGGTACTGTTGATTCTTCTATAACCTATTCTTGTAGAGGGGAAGTAGAAATATGAGGGGTTCTAGTTTGAATGTTTTCTACATTTACTATTTCTTTACTTTGATGTTGAACATCAAAAATCTATTCTAGTTTTGTTATTTTTTCATCATCATGAAATTTAGCAACAACCTCCTATTGTGTATTCTCCAAAGTAGATTGATTAACTGACCCATCATTCATTTGATTAGTGACTTGCTCACTTTGATCAATCTTCTCTATAAAAATCTCTTGTGATATTGGAAGAGATTTATTTACATTACCCATCTCTTGAGCTTCCAATTCCCTATACACTTGTTAAATATTCTCTAATGGGGGAGGTTCAATGTTCTTCTAGGAATTAGGAGATTCGTTTATAATGTGGACTAGAAATTCTTTATTTAATTTAGAAAGAATTGAAAAAACCACCTCCTTCAAGAAATTAGAAAGTTGAGAAATAAAAATTGTGGTAGATCTAAGGAAGTAGAAGAAAGGAGAGAGGTGGATGGAATGGTGGATGAGATAGTGGACATGGTATATTGGGGTAGTAAAAATGAAGGTGAAGGTAAAGAGGAAAAAGGAGGTGATGAAATATTCAAAGAGGAATCAATAGTAATAGGTGAAATGGAGTTTGTGGTAGTAGAAATATGAATGTTTTGGATAGGTGAAATAGTTTTGGTGGTAGGAGTAACATCCTTCATGGTAGAAGTAACAAAAGTGTAGGAGTAAATGGTGACTCCTCAATACCCCCAAGATCAGTCGCGACCAAAACCACTTCCACAAGAGAGAGAATGGCAATAATGCTTGCTTCACAATGCAAGATTGATTAATGGTTGAATTGCTTGATTGATCAGCTTGAATAATAATGTACATGAGATGCCTTGCTTATATGGGCAAGGTTGAGAGATAGGAATGAACATGATGTTGACAAATGTCATAATCACATGACATGAGACAACTAACAACCTAATCACCTAGGAAATTATGCATCCTAGCTAGATAAGATAAGTTCTAGATAAGCCAACTAAGACTTCTAGAAAGAATCTTTTATCCTAAGTAAACTTAACCATGTGAATATGTCCCCTAATTACCTAGTGAATGAATTAGCTAGGTACAAGACAATTATTCACACCAACACCCCCCCTTAAGTTCAACTTAGGGAGAAGATTATTATGCACACCACTATGGGTCCCAGCTACTAGGCCATGTTAGGTACCCAATTTACAATGCAAATGATGCAATCTCTCACAAGCAGATAAAAGGAGAAAACCCTGTGGGACAAAACTCCTCTCCAAAAGAGAAAAAACAAAAGAAAACACCATGATGTATGGAGGACTCAATGATACCCCCCAAGGACATCATGCATCATGTATATACAATAAATGACCCCCCCATAAGAGGGAAATAGAGAGATGAGATATCCCCCCCATAATGTATGATCACCTGCAAACATGGTTAAAGTCTGAAGACAAAACAAAATCCAATGCCTACAAACAATGTTTCTCCCCTTGGGAAGAAGATACATCAAGTACAACTGCAGGAATGATTCCCATTCAGGATAGGAAGTGGTAGGAAGAGGAATCCAAATGTAGGAAGATTGTGTCTCTGAAATCTGCTCATGTGTTGCTAATTTATTGGATGATGAAGATGATGCCACAATCCAATTAGGTACATGCCCAATCACAACAAAGTGTGATAAACCAGGAACCAATGGAAACTGATCTTGAACAAACTCCATAGACAAACATGAAGTGACAATAGTTGATCCATGACTATCATCAAATAAGAGAGATAAACCCTCAAATTGGTCCTCCAAGTCTAAAATGTGAGACTCCACAAACAAAGAAGCAATGTCTGTCAAATAAGAATCCCAATCAGGAAGACTATCAGATACATGTTGCAATGAATCACTGGTAGTACTCAATGATTCAACAAAATAAGATGAAGAATTAGGAACCTCTGAAGCATCTGCAATCTCGTCCAAAGGATCACAAGCATGAGTTATCAACTCTGAAGAATGAAGAAGCACATGTGAGTTGGAAAGAGGACCTTCAAGAGATGGAGAAGAATCACGATCTTCATGCACCTCTCTAATGTTATTCCAAAAAGCATGAGGACATTGGAAGTGAATAAGTGTCTCCAAAAAGTCATCATCTACATTTTCAAAAATAACTCTAAAGACAGCAGCCCTAAAGCCTTTCCAAATGCAATACTCATCAACTGTGCTAGGACAAGGAACTTTATCAAACAAATAGGACAATAGATTCCTCTCACCAAGATGAGTGAGTATTAAATTACTCCATTGCCTATAGTTACCTTTCTCCAAAGTAATTAAGTCATCCATTTACAAAGATATGAGCTTCAAAAGCCAAAAATAGAGATCTATCTTCAACTTGGAAAATATGGCACAAAACTGCAAA
This sequence comes from Sequoia sempervirens, assembly GCA_007258455.2. Classification (NCBI taxonomy): domain Eukaryota; kingdom Viridiplantae; phylum Streptophyta; class Pinopsida; order Cupressales; family Cupressaceae; genus Sequoia; species Sequoia sempervirens. Next base: position 113,964,007 of record VDFB02000363.1, on the reverse strand, counting down.
ATCTCTGCAAAATATCTACACCACTGAAAACTTGACTCTTCCAGCTTTTCGATGATATCTCGTTTTTGGAAAATGGTCTTCGTATGCAAAAGTTATGATAAAATGAAAAAAAGGCCTATAAATAGGCACTTTGGGGAAAATACACAGCAAGCCAAGACTAAATTGGCGCAAAATTTAGGCATCTAGGGGCTAATATATGGTCATCCATGTGACCAACCCGCTAAAAAAAAAAACACTGACTAGATCTTATAAAATCGTCAAGCTCAATACAAAGCAGGTAAAATACCGAGCAAATATTAAATAGTCTATCGGCTATACAAAGGTTTGCAAGGATTTTAATATATATAAAATCAAATATTCCAATAAACCTTCATTTAATCAATGCACAGTGACCAAGGTACCGAAAATGACTACAAAAGGGACTGCTTCATTCCAGGAAAGTCGTGGACAGATGGATGACTCCTGATAGAGTATGCAATGAATGTCGAATGAGAAGCCAAGGCTAGATCTAACTGAAGGACAAGCCTCGGGCAAGAATTCCGATGGGACCCCTCCCTGTGTCATAACCGGTACCTTGACGGCCGGCGAAAAAACCCCAAATCTGCCGATGAAGGAGTCGAATGATGCCGGAGAGGGTAGAGTACCACCCACTCTACAATGCCGATGGGAACACAGTCAAAAGACCCACGGATTCTGAACCTGCGGGTTGGATCTGACAATGTACTCGGCAATGAAGGAGAAGGATATGCCGACTGAAAATAAAGATCAGACTGGCAATGGATGTCGATGGGTGGTACCTAACAGAGGATAATGAATACCGATTTGATAGCCAATTGGAATCTTTGTGACCGCCAGTGGACAATGAATGCAGACCCGTCGATTGGATGAATGCCAAGGCCAACGAGGAAGGTACAGTCGAGCAGATTCAAGCCTTCATACCTCCAATGATGAATGATAGATCTGATGTGAGACCTTTAGAAAATCCTCATCGATGCAACCTGTACCAGGAATGCAGAATATTCCACAAAAGATGCCGACACAGTATATATGCAAATCGACTAGAATTTTAATAGCCCGAAAAGACAGATATTTGAGCCTGATTTTTTACAAATATTTTACCAAAAATATTTGAATAGCCTGATAAAATCAAAATAATTTTGCCCCAAAATTTTTAAAGACAAATCCGCAGAAAATATTTAACAAAATATTTTTTTGCGAAAAAATGAAAAATCGTACCACTTGGGAGGCTATCCCAGCAAAAAAAAATTTGCCTCAAAAACAACTTTACCCAAATTGGACGAATTTATTGTCAAAATTCATCTACGGAGCCTTCTGAACTCAACCGTGAGATTATTGAAACCCCAATCTACACCCAGCAAAAATCTTCAAGCCAAAATATCACCCTCAAATCTAGGAAGGAATCTGCAACACCTGGAGAGCTCTAATACCATGTAGGAGTAAATGGTGACTCCTCAACACCCCCAAGATTAGTCGCGACAAAAACCACTTCCACAAGAGAGAGAATGGCAATAATGCTTGCTTCACAATGCAAGATTGATTAATGGCTGAATTGCTTGATTGATCAGCTTGAATAATAATGTACATGAGATGCCTTGCTTATATGGGCAAGGTTGAGAGATAGGAATGAACATGATGTTGACAAATGTCATAATCACATGACATGAGACAACTAACAACCTAATCACCTAGGAAATTATGCATCCCAGCTAGATAAGATAAGTTCTAGATAAGCCAACTAAGACTTCTAGAAAGAATCTTTTATCCTAAGTAAACTTAACAATGTGAATATGTCCCCTAATTACCTAGTGAATGAATTAGCTAGGTACAAGACAATTATTCACACCAACAAAAAGAGGAAGGAGGTGGTATATATTTCAAAGGAGATGAAGTAGAAAAAGGGGTGTGAGAAGAAGGAATGACATCGTGAGGTGAAGTATATATAGGGGGTTGTTAAGGAGAAATCATCTTCTTACTCTTTTTTCTGTTCTTGGGAGGATGCTTTTTTGTATCTTTTGTAGGCTCACACTTCCTCTTATATAACCTTTTTCGAGCTATAGGTTATCTCTTTAGCCTTCATTTTTCCTATATTTTTACCTTTTATTTTGAATAAGAAAAATCCATCTCTCCCTCAATTTTTTTTGGATTATCATCTTTTCCCTTGGAGGTCTCTTCTTCTAAGGATACAAGTTCTTCCATTAATTCAATACCTTTTTCCATCAAATCAGATGCTTGGATCTCTACCCATCTTTTAATAAACTTGACCATTGGCCTCATTATTTCTTCTAGTTTTGTAGCCTCTTCTTCTTACCAATTAGGGAGTGGGATTGGTTTTTCAGATACTTCACTATAATCTCCTTCTTTCACTATTTCTCTATCATCTTCCATCTGATTAGATACCATCATAATATGAATTTTTTGGACGTATTCTAATAGAAACATAGAATAGGATCTCTTCCTAACTTCATGTTCATCTTAACAATTTTCCCATAAGTATTCAATATCTATTTTATGTCTATATTTTCTTCCAATATTTTTCTACATCTTATCATAGTGATAAAAAAAAATTGGCCTAATGGAAACCAAATGAAATAATTTTAATTCTACATTAGTCATCTCTTCTAATTGATATGTTGGACAATAAAATGTTGCTCTAGCTACTAAGAGGGGGTAAGGTACACCAACTCTATGAATATATTTTAGAAATTTATTTAACGTGTATAACATCCTAGTTACTTCTAATAACACCAATTATAGGGTGCTTCTGAAAAATCTTTATTCTTAGGTATGTGAATTTAGTAAATTAGATATACCAATAACCAAACCTTAGAATTAACTCCATAGCCTAGGTTGATAATATTCTCTTAAATCTCCCTTTAATGTTCTTACAATACACATAATGAATCTATCATTCACTCTTTTATAGTGGATTGAGGCATTTTGTAATTATAATTGAGGATATCAATCATATACCTTAACATAATGTGGGCATTGTCAATGGTGCCTACACTTGTCAAACCTCTACACCTGAAATTCCTTGCTAACATGCATACAATATAAGAGGTAATATGGAATATTTCTATCTCTTTCCATCATGATCTAGTGATGAATATTTTCATTGATATGTTGAAACCAATGTATCTTCTTAATTCCTATTATTATTTCCTTAATAAGGTAAAATATCTAATTCTTAAAAGTAGAAGTTACTCCCAAACTAATAACTCTACTCTTGACAATGAATAAATCATTAATCTTTGTAATAAAATCACTTTTATACATGCTCTTTGGTAACTTAGTAGTTGAGGACTTGGGTTTATTCACCCAATGCCCCTTTCTGATCTTCAAAAATTCTTTAGGTTTTTGATCATATACCTTTTTTTCGTGTTCCTTAGTTACCTTTGTCATGGTGGGATAAGTGGGAATCCCAAAAGTCTCTATTATTGCATTAGTATAAAAATCAGCTAATACTTTGTCATCTAGTAAAATTATATTCCTTGTATATGTAAAGTAATGTTCTCTACATTCCATGATTAGGTTAGGGAATTGGACTGAAGTAGGAAATCCAACAACTTGTTCTATCCCATCATCAACTAATTTCCTTACATTTGGTGTGGGGTTGTTTCTAAATAGCCTTTCTTTGAAGTCCTTCATTTCGATACATCCCAAGTCGGTATCACTAACATAGTTCCACCTTCAAGTAATCTTGGCTTGAGGGGAGACTCTTTTGAATTCATACTTCATCTTGGTGAGCCTTGACATTTATATCTACGTAAAATAGACTTAATGATCACCACATAAATTATTCTTAACACAACAAAAAACTATCTTATACAAGATTTTGATAATCATCAACTAGTCACAATTTGAATAAGAGAGAGGATATCCACTATTTCAATTCCATATTTAAATCTCCATGATTTACAAATCACTAAAATTTAATCAATTTCAATACTTACTAAACCATTGCAGATATTTTGGGGTGATAAGTCATGTAGAGAATTCATGGGTATATGGACATGTGGAGAATAACACCAATCAAATATTTAAAAATATATCAAAAAAATATATTTTACCATTTATCTTGTTATAGAGATTAGATAGATATATGGATTTATGGAAAATCCTAGTGCATGTGGACAAAATTAATCTTCACACCTGTTAATACATTGCAAAAATTTGAGCTATTAGAACTTTGTAGGAATTACCATATGAACTAGATAATTGTTTTATCATGGTTGTATTCTTGCAATGAAGAATGATTTAAAAATATGGTGATCATATGGATATTAAGGAAAATCAATAAGGGTATAGATCAGTTTAAAAAAAATGCACTAGGAATGAATGAAAGTCAATAATATTGGGAGATTTGGGATGTTGTAGAGAAATGAGAAGTTAATGGATGTAGTGTGATGCAAGGACTTCTCAAGGCCATAACTATTGACCTGAGATTCCAATTGGTCTTAAATTTTATGGGGATAAGAATCTCAAAGAGTTTAGTGGGATGCCAATAGAACTTGTTTAGTTGGAGCAGTTTTTGACACTTTTCGAGGCTATTTTCAATCATCTAAGGTCCCAAAATAAGGTCTTAAGGATTTTTCACACTTTTCCAAGATTCTATTTTTAATTAAATTTTCAAACTTTATCATGATTTTAGATTAGACAGTTGACAATTAACCATTTTTTGTTAGCTTTAAATAATTGGAAAATTTCATGCCCATGCAAAAAATCATGTGGACTTACCAAAAATATTAAGTTCACATTAAGGTAGATTTAGTAAGAATTTTAGGATTTAAAAGGATTTCCTTTGATTTTTAGAAGTTAGAATGGAGAATTGATGAAATTTTTTATTTTTTCTTTTTGCATGGATCTAAGTTGTTTTCTTGAATTATGAGAATGGATTCAATGGTGTGAATTTTGGTTGAATCATAGTGGAACTTTGATGGGTGTGTAGATATATGTTTATGACTATTAGATTTATGAAATGAAAACTTTGGTGAGCTATTTATAACTTCGTGAATAATAAACACCCTTGTAGAAGTTTGATTGTCAAAAGGAATTGCAATAATTTGATGTGGAAATGGATAAATCTAGTTCACATGCACAATTCCACTTAACACTCTATAAATCTTCAATTTGGACTTGAGGAACTTAAAATTTTAATTTCAACTTGTACGGTCTAGGGTTCCATGAGCATACATCAAAATACTCAAAAATTTCCCAAATGCTTAAATATTCTTGATAAAACCTAACTAGTTAGGACTTAGGTCTTGACTACCATGGTGGAACTTAATTTAGAGAAACATTCACTATTTTTATTTAGGGAAATGACTCAACTATTTGATATCTAGCTTTATACCCACACATTCTTAGGCCAATATTAACATTTAAACTTATCATTCTAAGATGCTCATGATAGAAAAAAAATAGAATTTTAAATTAAAATTCTTTCAAATCATAACTAAATCCTAGGTGGACATCGATACACATTTCATTTCCAAATAACCAAGGTGAAGAAAAATAAAAATATGTTCTTAAAATGGTGACAAAACTATACTAGATAATCATTCAAATTGTCACCCTTGTAGCCAAACATTACATAAGTCATAATAAGTCACTCCACAACTCGAACTAAATTAGAAAATGATAAAATGAGAATGAAATACATGAAAAAATATCATATACTTATATTACTTCACTATTAATGACCCCTTGTATTGGTGATATGTAATTAAAGATTTACAAAATACTTGTGCTTAACCCCAATCACAGATTTTCCCCAATCGTAAAACATAATTGTATGGTTATGTTTATTTAACCATTGAAATTACAACATTGATTCATGTAATCCTTTACTCAACCTAATACACTAACTAATTACTTAAATGCCATAATTAAAATTCAAAGAAGGAATTAAATATTGAAAGAAATAAGAGAGAATAGAGAGACAATAGAGAGTTTGTTAATGTTTGGAGTTCACCAATATGTTCAAGTTATGTCTTTGGGTCTGATTCTTAATGTAGGACCACTTTATTAATGATGCCAAGCTTTAGACCTGCATTATAATTTCTCTCACAAACACTTTCATACTCTCCTCTTGCATTCAAGGGTTAGACTTCATTTGCCTTCAAAAACCCAACTACATTGAAAGGAAATACAATTTACAATGCCTTTGTGCTTGCATTAATCTCCAAAACTCCAAGATTCCTCCTAAGCACTTTCATACTCTCCTCTTGCATTCAAGGGTTAGACTTCATTTGCCTTCAAAAACCTAATTACATTGAAAGGAAATACAATTTACAATGCCTATGTGCTTGCATTAATCTCCAAAACTCCAAGATTCCTCCTAAGAAAATTCTAATTCCTCCTCCCAAAATAAAATTGATTGTCTTCACAAGAGAAAAATCCTCCTTTAAATACATATACATATTAACAACTATATTTCCCCATATCTCCTAAACTAGGCTTTAAAAATATAATTGAAGCCTTTGCAAATCTTATAACCCCCTTAAATATTCTTTAAATCCATTAAATATTCTTTAAAAAAAATTAAAGCCCCTTAAATCTTATAAAATTAGGCTATTTAATCTTTAAAAGGTTTTATAATTTATATTTAAGGGGACTCGGTTTAACTCAAGCCCTCCTTTCACTGCATACCATACATTATTCCTCAACAAATACAATTTACTTCTAAATTATATGTAAAGCATTGGCTTGGCGCAATGGTGGGAGGTGTCAGTTTGGAGAGGGGGGTTCGACGGTTGAAACTACCGCCCCTCCAAATAGGGATTTGTTGTGTATTAAATAACAATCACCATATATAGTATACTAAGATAGTTGTGTGGTCCAATGGTGGAGCACAAAACTTGCATAGTGTAGGTTGGGGATTTGAATCCCCAAACCATATTTTTAACAATTGTTTCAACCACCACCTGGTGCCATGTGGAACAATTTCATTAGTCCAAGTGGCATTCTCTGATTTTCCAACCAAGGACATGTGTCAACTAAATATTGGTGCATGTTTTTAGACTTGCCATGTCACTTGCCATGCCACCTACCACATCACTAGCCATGTGTCTCCTGCTGGTCTTGCCATGTCAGCATGTTGACATCGGCATTATACTACCATGTCATCATGTTGATGTCAGCATGGTTAACCTTTTTACTACACAACTTTGACCTACCATATCTTCTATGTACAAGCTTTGTTTGACATGAAACAAGTGGTGTCATAATCATGTTGACAAGCTCTTTGAATTGGCATTATTTTTATTTGATTTGGAGATGATAACTTTTTTAGCCTTGAGTCAACATCTGGAATCTCTAATCCTGTCGAACTTTGACCAAGCATAACTTTTGCATTCAGCCTCCTTTTGATGTGATTTGAGTTGCATCAGAATTGTGTTGAAAATCTCTATCTAATAATGTTAGTTTCACCAGATTCTAGGACTACAAAAATTTTAGGTCTTTTGGATCCTCCTAGATCATTCCTCCCAATTGAGAAGCTTTTGGACCACCAAAAGTCTATTTTTTATGTAATATTGAAGTGAGGGAATGGTTGCCTCACTTTCCTAGTATCATATGCCCACCCTACTAGAATTATGATCATCTAACCCATCGCAAACAAGATGAAGAATGATATAGCATTATTGATACAATCAACTGCATATTCATCAATATTCATTGTTGCACCCACCATCCACATAAAACTAACTAGTAGAATAATAAGCAACAATACTGAATAAACTAATGTGAAAGAAAAATAATCATTTTGGATCTCCTAAATAGGAACATCATTAGAAAATGAATCTTTCAAACCCTCTTTTACCACCTTTGGTTGAAGGCTTAAATTTGCTTGTATTTGATTATCATATTGTGTTTTTTGTGACACCTTATCATGATTAGAAATGCATGTGATTACTTCATCTTCATGCTTAATATCACTAGCTATTATAGACATGAGGGTTAACGTGTTGCTTGCATTCACAATCATTTTCAAATTCCTTGTGTTTACAATAGATCTATCATTCTTCATGCGATGAGCTTTCACAATGAATTCAATTCCATATTTAAACAAATGATACCTATTATGTTCCCTGTAGAATATGGCCTTTCTATCATACAAGTAACGACTTCCTAAAATGATACCATAGATGTCAAGTGTAATTACATCTAACTCTACCTCATCTACAAACTTGGATATGATTGTAAATCATAGTTTACATTGTCTCGACACATGTAACAAAGCATTACCATACACCCAACCCAATGGATATGGTTTTGGATGAGGCATTGTTTTAAATATCAATTGCTTAACAACTTTTCCATAGATTAAGTTCACTTGTGATCCACTACCTATGAGTGCATCAGTTTTACTTTATTTTGCAATAATCCTTATATGAAACAATTCATTCCTTTTAATTTCGATAGGGACCTCATTATACTTTAAATAAGAATCATGGGAACTAGTACTAGCAACATGAACGATACCTTTTGTACCCATGACTGTCATCTTGGCTTCATCATCAGAATCTAACCTAAGGTCCTGCATGATAGTTGCGGTCTTTTGCTTAACTTTTTGATCCTTAAATCACTTTGGTTTCTGATCAAGATGCAATTTCCAACACTTTGCATCTTCATGCCCTTTATTTTTTTGGTGTGAGAAATAAGGCTTTTCCTCCTCTTTCTTCACAAAATTTTTTCATTGCATTTCATTCTTCCCTTTCTTGCTTCCTTTCTACTTATCAGATTCCATTTAGAAACTATCATGGCTATTCTTCATGCATGTTTCAAGATGAATGGATTGCACACTAACTTCTTCAAGGTTATTTAGATTGAACATAAGTATTAAATTCCACAAATTTTCATGTAATCCACCTATATACTTCAACAAAGTTTCTTGTGTATATAATGGAATGCCCAAAATTAAAGCTCTTTTCCTAAATTCAAGTGTATATTCCTATACACTTTGTCCTTTCTCTTTCCTTAATGATTTCCAATTCATTACTACTTGTTGCATGTGACCTAATGGATAAAACTATTTCTTAAGTGCAACTATAAACTCAAACCAAGAAGAAATAATTTGACCATATCGACTAAGACCTTTTTGAGTTTTTCTCTCCTACTCGATTAAGGTTGTGCCTACCATGCACGAAGTGGATAATTGGATCTTTGAAGTATAATTATTAAACTTTTGAATCCTACAGTAAACTTCAATCTACTTTATCCAATTATCAAGTTTCTTTGCATCCAATTCTCCATTATAAGTTGGCAATTCAAATTTAACATCAAGCTTTAATAAAGGTGTATTAGATTCAGGTTGTACAAGTTGTTTCTTCTTTGAAGATAAAGTAGATGAAGAAGATGAAGAAGGTGAACATGGAGGTTTAGGAGGGTCACCACCACCTCCTACTCCTTTACCTTTGTCATCTTTTGAAGAGGATTCTCATTTCTCCTTCTTTTTGTTCTTGCACAACTATTCCACCATCATCTTCATGTCTAGAAACACTTTGTGAAATTGTTCTTTATTATCAAATATTTTAGGACTGGGAGATTTTCCTTCTTTTGATTGATCCATGGTTTGTCTTCGAGTAACTCACCTTGATCCAATCTTTGGTTTATCTCCTCAAGTGCACCTTCTCCTTGCTTTAATTTCAACCTGGTTAACATCCACCACTTGTAATTTTTCTTGTTAAATTGCTCTGATACCAACTTGATCTGTAATTAAAGATTTACAAAATACTTGCACTTCACCCCAATCGTAGATTTTCCCCAATCATAAAATAGAATTGTGTGTTTATGTTTATTTAACCATTGAAATTACAATATTGAGTTTACTTAATCCTTTAGTCAACCTAATAACATTGACTAATTACTTAAATGTCGTAATTAAAATTCAAAGAAGGAATTAAATACTGAAATAAATAAGAGAGAATAGAGAGAGGATAGAGAGAGGATAGATAATTTTTTAATGGATTTCACCCATATTGGGCTACGTCTCCAAGTTTTCTTCTCAATGTAGGACTGCTTCATTAATGACACAAAGCTTTAATTTCCTTTGTACATCATCCAAGGTTCAGACCTGCATTACAATTTCTCTCACAGTCTCTCTCAACACCTAAAGACACTTTTATACTCTCCTCTTGCATTCAAGGGTTAAGATTCAATTGCCTTCAAAAACCCAATTACACTAAAAAGAAATACAATTTACAATGCCTTTGTGCTTGCATTAATCTCCAAAACTTTAAGATTCCTCCTAAGAAAATTATAATTCCTTCTCCCAAAATTAAATTGATTGCCTTCACAAGAGAAAAACCCCCCTTTAAATACATATACATATTAACAACTATATTTCCCCATATCTCCTAAACTAGGCTTTAAAAATCTAATTAAAGCCTTTAAAAATCTTATACCCCCCTTAAAAACTCTTTAAATCTCTTAAATATTCTTTAAAAATATTTTAAAGTCCTTTAATATCTTATAAAATCAGGGTATTTAAACTTGAAAAAGTTTTAAAATTTATATTTAGGGGTACATACCATCCATTATTCTTCAACAAATACCATTTTCCTTTGAATTATATGCAAAGCATTGGCTTGGCGCATGGTGGGAGGTGTCGGTTTGGACAAGGGTGAGGGGGGGGGGGGTCAGTGGTTAAAACTGCCACCCCTTCAAATAGGGATTTGTTGTTTAATAAATAGCAATCGCCATATATAGTATATTGAGATAGTCACATGGTCCATTGGTGGATCATGAAGCTTGCATAGTGTAGGTTGGGGGTTTGAATCCCCCAACCATATTTTTAACAATTGTTTCAACCATTTCTCGAAGAAGACAATGAAGTTCCATGTGGCACCATTTCATTGGTCCATGTGGCATTCTTTGATTTTCCAACCAAGGACACATGTCAACCGACTATTGGTGCATGCTTTCAGACCTACCATGTCACCTACCACATCACCTACCATGTGTCTCTCGTTGGTCCTACCATGTCAGCATGTTGACATCAGCATTGTACTACCATTTCATCATGTTGATGTCAACATGGTCAAGCTTTTTACAACACAACTTTGACTGGCCATATCTTCTGTGTATGGGCTCTGTTTGACGTGAAACAAATAGCGTTGAAACTATCTCAACTATCTCTTTGAATTGGCATTTTTTTTTCTAATTTAGAGATTATAAATTTTTAGCCTTGAGTCAACATCTAGAATTTCTAACCCTGTCAAACTTTGACCAAGCATAACTTTTGCATCCAGCCTCCTTTTGACATGATTTAAACTACATCAAGATCATGTCGGCAAGCTCTATCTAATGATGCTAGTTTTTCCAAATTATAATACTATGAAATTTTTAGGTCTTTTAGATCCTCCTAGATCAATTAGACATGATGGGAACCACTAAGCATTAATTATCTATAGTTTTGAACTAGTTGTAAAATTTAAACAAAGATATGGCCATTGTGAGAAAATTGATAGGTAAAAGATATATGCTTATGTGGGATGAATCTTCAAAACAAACCATACCTTGCACAAAATTAAAAATATTATGCATTTTTGAACAATTGAGGTTATTATGGGGAAAGAGAGCCTATTTGAATGAACACGAAAAAACTCTAAAACTCCTTAATAAACTCAAAGATTGACTTAAAACCCTAAAAAATAAAAAATAAAATAACCAAAACCCTATTTGGACACAAGGATCAAGGCTCACAAACCTTCTAAAATAATAACTCCCAAAAAATAATACTATGAATAAAACTCAAACAAACCAAACACTAAAGAAAAAAGAGGGGGTCCTCATTTTAAACGAGGTGCGTGCAAGGAACAAAAAAATGGAACTCTATTGAGGAAATTATCCAGAGCACTTATAAGATAAACAAAACTCACAAACCTAAAATTTCTAGTTTTTCTTAGGATAAGGTGACATTAACCTTGTAATCTCCTGTCATTTATATGTCTCCACATTCCTTGGAATGTGTTCTGGGGGAAATAAGAGAAAATTATTAAATTTTGGCATGTTGTTATTATATTTCAAAGAGAGGATTTAATTTTGATAGAGATTACACCTCAAAAAATGGATAAGAAATATTTCTTAGGCATCCATATTGTAATTTGAAAGATCTTGGATGAGGTTCCCAAGATTGGAGAATAAAAGGTCTCTATTGGTGTTCCATTGGAGAGTGGAAAGTTCACCAAAGCATCTGAAAAGTTGGGATTTGGATAGGCTATGGGTTAGGTACCCATGTTGGAGCCTTGTAATTTCCATTTAATATTTTATTATCTCTTTTGGTTGTCAAATAAGGGGGCATGGGTTTTATAGGTAGGTTTGTACCTCTTTTTTTGGTTCACCATTTGTGGTTTTATCTCCCACAAGTTCTATATATTGGAGCCATGAGATGGTAGTTTCATGTTGAGTTCCTGTAGGTAACATGGTGCTTCTAGGTTTATTATAGATTATTAGTGGAGTGAATTATTGTGTACTCTCATTCAAATATTAATAATGTTCTTCCCCTCTTTTCTCATGTAGAATTTTCCTGAAAGGGTTTCTCCACATAAATTTGGTGTCACATTTTGTTTTCTGATTTTTATATTGTGATGTATGTTGTAATCATATGTTTAAATCTGATTTAGTAATCAAATTTTCAGATCTAAATTCATTTACATAGGTTCATATTGTATCTTTTCTTCACCCTTTTTTTCAACATTTGGTATCAAACCTAACAATTTTGTTAAGAAGGGGACACCTTTCTCTTAAGTATTGGAGGTGTTTTGGCTATAGTGGGAGCTTTTTTCTTGTGGTATATTGCAGATTTGTGAAGAAGGTTGTTTACCATGGATTCTACCTCTACCTAGGATATTGAGAATTCAATGGCATAGGCTATGAGATGTGGAAACTAAAGATTGGTGATCTCTTTGAAGAGAGATAGATTAGTAGCTTCCAGTTTCACAAGTGAGTAATCCAACTACAATGTGTGATGAATATTGAAAAAAATAGATAAGAAGCAATGAGGAACCATACAATTATGTCTTAAAAATTCTATCCTTTTGAATGTATCCACATTATAAATTTCATACAAGTTGTGGAAGAGAATAGGTGATATTTATCAAACTAAAATTTTGTCTAACAAGTTGTATCTCAAAAGACAGTTATATTCATTAAAAATGAAAGATGGTAATTCTATTGAATACCATTTAAATTATTTTAATATGATTATAATTCAGATTACATTAGTAGATGTTAAATTAGAAGATGGAGATAAATGTATCTCATTTCTTTATTCTTTGCCCAAATCTTGTGAAAATATAATTGTTTCCATAAGTAGTGGTAATGAAGAGCCAAAGATGGACAACATTGTTTCCATACTTATTTTAGAGGAGGTGAGGAGAAAGTCTATAAATGTTAGCTCCCATGATGCCTTGCATGCGTGAGAAAGGTCCAAAGAGAAAGGGACTAAAGTGGGTAAAAAAGGGATTAGTATAAGGGACATTCTAAGACCCCTAGAAAGAGTAGAATAAAGTGTTGGAATTGGGGCAAAAGAGGGCATGTGAAGGAGTGTAAGAACAAGAAAAATAATGTTGATTCCTCCATATAAAATTCCTCCAATGATAATTTTGATTCTTTATTTATTTCAAATAATTCTATTAGTAATGATCCTTGGTAGGCTACTCCTACCACATGACTCCTCATAAGGAGTGGTTTATTACTTACAAAGCATATTATGGGGGAGTTGTTTTTCTTGGTGATATAAACACTAAGAATATTATTGACAAGGGAAAGGTAAATTTTTGTTTTAGTGATGGGAAGATTAAATCTCTTGATTATTTTTGCATATTCTAGGAATTTTGAGAAATTTACTTAGTATCCAAGTTGAATGATTCTAGAATGCATGTGACATTTGACAATTCTGGTTGTAGGTTCATAAAAGGGAGTTTGGTGATAGCTAAAGGATCTCAGATAGGGACTTTGTTTAGGCTAAATTCCTCTAATTTATGTAACTCTTTGATACAGAGCCAAGGTGAAGATTAACTCACAAAAAACTAGTGTCAATTCAAAAATAATGAACTCTTCTTGGAAACACCTTCAATTTGCCAAGCATCAACTCACCCTCAAGGGTCTCAACCCTTCAATTTTGAAAAACAACTACATGCCTCCACCAAGGCCCTGAAAAATTTCCTCAACATGCCAATGATGAAAATTTAGCCATCTAAATGCAATCTCAAAGTCAGATTCAATATAACCTTCAAAAATTCACCTTTTAACACTAGCACTCCTTGTAGTACAGGGAAACCAATTTTTCAGCCTTTTGGAAAAATCCTTCCAAAACACCTAAGAAATAAATCATAGAATCAAGGACCCATTTTAGATTCATTCAATATATCAAAAACCAAGATATCACTCTTTTGGATCAAAGGCTTCAAAATCAAGAATTTCACAGTTTTAGGCCTCTAATTAGGCCACTTTTCCAAAGAGACCCCTCTTTAATCTCCACTCCAAACTCCCAAACACAAAAAAAGTCTTTGGAAATGATTCAAAATAAGATATTTTCCATGTTTTAGACCTCCAAGTGCACAACCAAACTTCAAATCCAAAAACCCTCCTAACAACTCAAGAAACTAGCGTTTTGGGGCTCCCTTATTGTTTCTTTACTTTCCCAACCTTTCCAAAACACACCAACTGCTCAGAAATCTATAAATTATACCTTTTATGCTTTGGGAAACTTCACTTGGTCAAAATTAATGTGGGTTTGCAACTTCATAGGTCTGACCCACCAAATTCCTTTGGAAAACACACCATTTTCAGCCCTTACTCTCATTGTTCAAGCCAAGTACCCAATAATATATGCCTCCAACTCCTAGGAATCATTTCATATTCTATTCCAACTCATCCCACTAAGTCACATTGGTATATAGTAGGTGGGATGAGATTCAAGTCACTAAAACTACAAAACCCTTATACCCCTGTTTAGGAACCTGTTAAGGGAAAACCTGAGATTTAAGGCCCAAAATTGAATGAAGGAACCCTTATTGAGAAGTAAAAATAAATTTAAGACATGTATAAAAAATAGTACATAATATTTTGATACAAAAGATGCTTGTATGGCTTGTGCACAGGCAAAAAACACAGGAAAAATAGTAAAATCTGAAACTGAGCAATTGAAAACTTTATTGATTCAAAGAAAACTCCTTCAGCAATCCCTATCTCAAACCCTTGAAAGCCTTAAGTACATTTCTATGCAATTAAATCCAACTTCCAAACATCTCTAACCACTAGTCTGACTTTTGTAACCTTAATGATTGTTGAAGGCCAAATGACAAACATTTACACAATAATATGTCTCATAATGAAATGTCCACTTTTTTTCACCTCTAACTTCACTAAGACCTCACTAATGGCTTGAAATAGTATAATTACATGTTAAAAACACTATTCTTGCTTATCCCTAAACAAATTTACTAATTTTTCCTTCAAAGGAAACAAAGGAACATTTAGGACAAGTTTGGATTTCCATGCCTTATGACTCTTAAACCTAAAGACTCCTCCTAATACATGACTACTGATCTTATTAGATCTTATTAAAGATAAAACCTCAAAACATTGTCACCTTACTCACTCAAATGATCAACAATGATATTGTGGTTTAGGTGCTCCTATACCATACACTCCCCCTAGAAAATTCCCATGTCCCATGAGTTGTACTTGACACCATTGTCTCCAAGCTTCATGAAGGCTCCATTGGTTCACAAACCCATTCCACTGATTCAGGTAAACTAGACTGACAATCTTCCCTGCACATTTATCACTGTTGAATTTGTTTACATATGTATTCTTCTTATCCTTTGTTCTCAGACCTGCTAACTGTCTTACATTCTTTCCCTGCCCAACATTTGAGTTTGCACCATGTCTTACACCTGAAAGCAAACACACATTAGTATCCCTTTGATTTGTATTCTCCTTAGGTTTACTTACATGGTTATTGTTGTGTTGAGTCCTCTGCATAGTCTTCTCTTTTGTCACTGTGATCAGACACTCTATGTTAGTAACACCTATCATCATCTCTTCATGATTACAATGCATGGTACTAACTATACTATCAGAGCCTTGCACCTTTGTATCTTTGACAAGTTTATTTGACACTAAAGGGCAGATCACTGTTCCTACTAATACATGCCTACTCCAATTCATTCCCAATGCTCTTTTCATCACTGTACTAGCCTAGTTCATGGACTTGCTATCATTTTGTCTTCCAATCTGGACTTCATCCTTATCAGACCTCTGGATTTTCTTCTCAATAGTTGTAACTCCCTTCGTTTCCATTGTTTTAACACCATTTGTAGGTGTCTTTGTTGTTGTTCCAGCATCAGAACTGTGCTCCAAAATAGGAAACAAATTATCCTTACCATCCTCAATATTTATAGGTTCTTTTCTTCCAAAGATTACCACCTTAGCTTTTCCTTTTTCCTTCTCTTTTCCCTGCAAAGGAGTTAGCTTGAAGCTTTGATTATCTTTCCTAATGGTGTATTTGTTTTCCCAACCATCATACATAGACTTCCTATCAAATTTCCATGGTCTTCCCAAGAGTAGATGGCAACAATCCATTGGCAATACATCACATAGGACTCTATCTTTGTACTCCCCAATCTGGAAATCCACATAAGCTTGCTCATTCACTACTAAACTTTGGCTATCATTCACCCAAGAAACCTTATAGGGTGTTACATGAGGAATCCTTTCTAGACTTAACTTATCTACCATCTCCCTAGATACCATATTATCTTGAGAACCAGAATCAATTACTACTGGACACAAATTACCTATGCATTTACATGTTCTAAAGAGACTCCTTCTTTGGCTCAGATCTTCTTCCTTTTGTCCTTGCAACAAGGTCCTTCTTACCATAAGTTCCTCTCCTACTTCTGGATCTGTAGGTCTGCTTGATGAAATCACACTCTCTTCTTCATCTCCTTGCACATATTAAACTCTTTTATCTCATTTTCTTTCACTTCCACTTGCAGCAGTTACAACAGTACTAAACTTGTCAGGACACTTAAAAGAAAGGTGACCAAAGTCTCCACACTTATAGCACCTCCCTACAAATTCATTTGAATTTCTTCCTCTATAATTTCCTCTTCCACCTCTCCATCCACCTCTAAAATCGGTTCCTTGATCCTTACCTTTTCTAGCATCTTCTTGGCCTTCTTTGGATTTGTTTTGTGTTGGAAAGCTACCTCTGCCCCTAGGTGTACCTCCTCTACCTCTTATTGCCTTCTCTTGTCTCCTCTTTAGTTTATCTTCTGCTCTCATGGCCATTTGAAATCATTGCTCAACTGACTTAGGTGCCAAAATGTTGATCTCATCCTGGATGTTGTACCTTAAACCATTCAAGTACCTAGCAACCATTTCATCTTCATCTTCCTCATGTTTAGTCCTTATGCTTAACTTATAAAATTCTTCAGTATATGTTTGTACATCCAAATCTTTTTGTCTAATATTTTGCAATTTCTTAAGCAATTGAACATTGTAATTAGTAGGAAGAAATTTACCTTTCATTTTAGCCTTCATCCTTTCCCATGAAGTGATTTTTCTCTTTCCTTGTCTCTTCCTCTCCTCCTACACAAAATTCCACCATACCAAAGCATGTCCCTTCAATCTTGTTTTGGCTCTCTTCACGTTAAGTCCTTCATCAACATCTTCACTATCAAAGTAGTTTTCCATAGCCCCAATCTAGTCCAGGAGCTCTTCACTATCAATTTTTCCCCCATACATAGGCACATCTATCTTGCCATGACCATCCTTCTTCACAACCTTCAAAAGCTTCACCATTATCAAATCATCTGGATCGAACTCCTCTTCTTCACTAGAAGTCTCTTCTTCAGAATCACTTTCACTTCAATATTCTTCTCCTTTATGCTTTTCTTCCCATGCAGTCATCTTCTTCTGCAAGGCCTCTAATTTTTTAGCCCGTTCATCCATTTTTCTTGCAACAACACTCCCCTTAGGAGGCATCCTCTCAATCCTATATCTTCACCAACCTGCAAAACCAATCAATCAATAACACAAGATCTACTACCTTGCTCTGATACCACTCTGATGCAGAGCCAAGGTGAAGATTAACTCACAACAAACTAGTGTCAATTCAAAAATAATGAACTCTTCTTGGAAACACCTTCAATCTTCCAAGCATCAACTCACCCTTGAGGGTCTCAACCCTTCAATTTTGCAAAAAAACTACATGCCTCCACCAAGGCCCTAAAAAATTTCCTCAACATGCCAATGATGACAATTTAGCCATTTAAATGCAATCTCAAAGTCAGATTCAACATAACCTTCAAAAACTCACCTTTTAACACTAGCACTCCTTGTTGTATAGGGAAACCAATTTTTTAGCCTTTTGGAAAAATCCTTCCAAAAAACTTGAGAAATAAATCATAGAATCAAGGACACATTTCAGATTAATTCAACATATCAAAAACCAAGATATCACTCTTTTGGATCAAAGGCTTCAAAATCAAGAATTTCACAGTTTTAGGCCTCTAATTAGGTCACTTTTCCAAAGAGACCCCTCTTTAATCTCCACTCCATACTCCCAAACACAAAAAAAGTCTTGGGAAATGATTCAAAACAAGATATTTTCTAGGTTTTAGACCTCCAAGTGCACAACCAAACTTCAAATCCAAAAACCCTCCTAAAAACTCAAGAAACTAGGGTTTTGGGGCTCCCTTATTGTTTCTTTACTTTCCCAACCTTTCCAGAACACACCAACTGCTCAAAAATCTATAAATTAGTCCTCTCATGCTTTGGTAACCTTCAAATGGTCAAAATTAATGTGGGTTTGCAACTTCATAGGTTTGACCCACCAAATTCCTTTGGAAAACACACCATTTTCAGCCCTTACTCTCATTGTTCAAGCCAAGTACCCAATAATAAATGCTTCCAACTCCTAGGAATCATTTCCTATGCTATTCCAACTCATCCCACTGAGTCACATTGGTATACAATAGGTGGGATGAGATTCAAGTCACTAAAACTACAAAACCCTTATACCCCTGTTCAAGAACCTGTTAAGGGAAAACCTAAGATTTAAGGCCCAAAAATGAATGAAGGAACCCTTATTAAGAATTCAAAATAATGTTAAGACATGTATCAACAATCCTACATAATTTTTTGATACAAAAGATGCTTGTATGGCCTGTACATAGGCAGAAAACACAAGAAAAACAGTAAAATATGAAATTGAGCAATTGAAAACTTTATTGATTCAAAGAAAACTCCTTCAACAATCCCTGTCTCGAACCCTTGAAGGCCTTAAGTACATTGCTATACATTGAAATCCAACTTCCAAACACCTATAATCACCAATCTAACTAACTTTTGTAACCTTAATGACCATTGAAGGCCAAATTACAAACATTTACACAATAATATCTCATAATGAAATTCTACACTTTTTTTCACCTCTAACTTCACTAAGACCTCACTAATGGCTTGAAATAGTATTATTACATGTTCAAAACACTATTCTTTCTTATCCCTAAAAAAAATTACTAATTTTTCCTTTAAAGTCTAGAAAGCAACATTTAGGACATGTTTGGATTTCCATGCCTTATGACTCTTAAACCTAAAGACTCCTCCTAATACATGACTATTGATCTTAATATATCTTATTAAAGACAAAACCTCAAAAAAAATTCACCTTACTCACTCAAATGATCAACAATGATATTGTGGTGTAGGTGCTCTTGCACCACTCTTCCAATGTACCTAGAACTAAAAATACATATATGTTGTGGCACCATAGATTGGATCATGTTGGTGAAAAAGGTCTTAAGACCATTTTAAATAAAAAAATTGGTTGACAATATTTTTAATTATTCTGTTGGAAAAAATTATTTATGTGGGAATTGTGTGTTTGTAAACAGAATAGGTCTTCATTTCCTATTGGAACTAATAAGGAAAAGAGATTATTATAAATCATTCACTTAGATGTATGTGGACCAATGGATGTTGGCTCTTTGGGTAAATCTCAATATTATATCTCTCATTGATGATGTCTCAAGATACACATGGATTTATATGCATTCTAAATATGAAGTTTTCATTAAGTTAAGGAATTTAAGGCCTTAGTTAAGAAGTAATTAGATTATAAGATAAAGATATTGGGATATGAAAATGGGGGTGAATATTTTTCTATGGAATTTGATGAGTTTTGTAAGCATGCAAGTATTGTTTGATAGAAGAATACTCCTTATACTCCCCAACAAAATGGGGTTGTAGAAATAATGAACCAAATTTTGATGGAAAGATTTGGGAGAATGTCAAGTGGTTATAATCTTGATAGATTATTTTGGGAAGAAGGTATTGGTATTGCTTGTTATTTGATTAATAGATCTCCCTTTTTAGCTCTTGTTGATAAAATTGCTTATGAAGTGTGGATAGGTATAAATCCTTCTATTTCATGCTTAATGGTATTTGGTTGTGAGGATTTTTTTCATGTGCCTCAAGACAAGCATTCTAAACTAGATCCAAAAGCTCAAAAATGCATATTCATTGGTTACATTGAGAATATAAAAGTTTATAAGGTTTGGAATCCTCTAACCTATAAAATAATATTTTCTAGAGATGTGATTTTTAGGAAGTTTAGAGTTTACTTAGGAGAAGAACAACCAAAGGAGAAAGATAAGACAAAGATAATGCACTTTTAGAAAAATATTGAGAAGTAGGAATATGCACATGTGGAAGAACAATTAGATGGATTTGAGGGTGGAGAGGAAGATGAAGGTTCAAATAGTTTAGAGGATGTGCATGATGAACACATAGAGGAAGAAGAAGAATAGGAAGAGCCCATTAATCCTACCTTGAGGAGACCCACAAGGTAACAAAATCCGGTTGATAGGTATAGACCATCAATTATCATTGTGTATTTTCTTTGTTGATTACTAAAGATGAACCTAGATCTTTCATTGAGAGGCTCTTTGTTTAGATGAAAGTGAGTCTTGGTTGTAGGTCATGCAGGAGGAGATGATGGATTTGGATAGTTGTGATACATGGGATCTTGTTAGTTTTCCCAAGGGAAGCACATTGGTTGCAAGTGGGTTGAAAATAAGTTTGAAGTAGATAGTTAGTTAGAATGATAGAAGGCTAGATTGGTGGCTAAGGGCTACTCCTAGAGAGAGGGAGTTGATTTTGGTGAAATTTTATCTCTTGTTGCTAAATTTACTTCTATTAGATTTTTATTATCTATTGATGCTACTTGTGATTTTGAAATAGAGAAAATGGATGTTAAAAGTACTTTCTTGCATGAGGATCTTGAGGAGGAAATTTATATGTGACATCCTAACAATTTTGTTATGAAAATAAAGTAATAATTGGTTTACAGGTTGAAGATATCTTTGTATGATTTGACACCCAAGATGTTGTACCAAAATTTTTATTATTTTGTATTGAATTTGGTTTTTCTTAGGCTCAAGGAGGATCATTGTGTTTATATTAAGGTTATTGATGATCAAATTATAAATATTGTCTTGTATGTTGATGATATGTTGTTTATTTTTAACAACAAGGTGGTGATTAGTGAGATCAAGACACAACTTTCTGGGACATTTGATATGAAGGAATTTGGGGCTGCAAAATTTATTCTTGGGATGGATATCAACAGAGATCAAGGTCAAAAAAAGCTTTGGTTAAGCCAGAGTAAGTATGTTGATATCATTTTGTACAGGTTTAATATGCATGGCTATAAGCTAATTAGTATTCCATTTTTTATTCATACTAAGTTGAGCTTAGATATGTGTCCTAATTTTTATGATGATTTAATTGTGAATATGTCTAAGGTTTCTTATACTAGTGATGTTGGTAGTTTTATGTATGAAATGGTTTACACTAGAAAAAATATATCCCAAGCAATGGGAGTTCTAAGAAGGTTTATGTTTAACCCTAGTAAAGTCATTGGATATATAGGGATTTGTTGATGTAAACTAGGGCAAGTGACTTGGATAGTCGAAGGTCCACTAGTGGCAATGTTTTTACTTTGTTTGGAGGTGCAATGAGTTGGATGAGTAAGAGGAAGCCCAAAGTTACATTGTACACCACTAAAGCAAAGTATATAACTAATACACATGCCTTTAAGGAGGTGGTATGGTTACATAGGATTTGTAATAGAATTGGTTTTGATTACAAGATAGTGATGATTAGATGTGACAGTTAGAGTGCTATTTTTTTGACCAAAAATCCTATGTATCATGATTGTACTAAGCATGTTGATTTTTAGTATCACTTTGTGTGAGAAATGGTTGAGAATGGTAAGGTCTTGATTGAAAAGTCTAACACTTTGGATAATATTGTAGATTCTCTTATGAAGTAAGTGACCATAGATAAGTTCTCTTTGTATAGGAAGACCATGGGCCTTGATCATTGTACTTGATTTTATTGTTTGTAGCTCTTGGATGTAATTAAAATGTATAATGTGAAGTTGGAGAATGTTAGGATAATGTGACATTAACCTTGTAATCCTATATATTTTATATGTCTCCACATTCCTTGGAATGTGTTGTAGGGGACATGAGAGAAAATCATTAAAAATTGGCATGTTGTAATTTTATTTCAAAGAGAGGATTTAATTTTGGTGGAGGTTACACATCAAAAATGGATAAGTAATCTTTCCTAGGTGTCCACATTGGAATATGGAAGGTCTTAGATGGGATGCCCAAGGGTGGAGAAGAAAAGGTGTTTGTCGGTGTTCCATTGGAGAGTAGAAAGGTCATCAGAGCATTCGAAAGGTTAAGATTTGGATAGGCTATGGGTTAGGTGCTCATGTTGGAACCTTGTAATTTCCACTTAATATTTAATCATGTATTTTTGTTTTCCAAGAAGGGTGTGTGGATTTTTGCAGGTAATTTTTTACCTCTTATTTTGGTTTACCATTCGTGATTTTACCTTGCACAAGTTCTATATATCAAAGCCATGAGATGGTAGTTTCATGTTGAGTTCTTGCAGGTAACAAGGTGTTATCGTGTTGATTAGAGATCAAGAGTGGATTTTATTATTTTTTACTCTCATTCAAATATTAATAATATACTTTCACTCTTGTCTCATGTGGATTTTTTCCCTAAAGGGATTCTCCACATAAATCTAGTGTCACATTTTGTTTGTTGATTTTATATTGTGATGTATTTTGCAGTCACATGTTTAAATCTAATTTGCTAATCTGAATTCATTTTCATATGTTCATATTATATCTTTCCTTCACCTTATTTTCAAGAGTTTTGATCCTTTTCTAAGTCAAACAAATCCTTACCTTCAATATATGAATCAAAATTATTGGCCAGCCCAACCATCCATATACTGAGAATCCCATTATATGTAAATGTGTTCATTTCTCATCTAAAGAAACCAAAGAACCTAACTTCAACTACATTAAGCTACATGAATGATCTTAGATCCAAAAGAAACCTAGACATTGTCTTAGATCATCGTTGTTATGACACTTTTGCAATCGTAGAGGCTTCGTGTTGAATCAAGCAATCCAACATCCATCTTCAATATGAATACACTCAACCATGGGATGGTATACTTGTAACTTTTGAATTCATTTTGTGTTTCGTTTGTTTATGCTAACCTCTCTTATTTGGATTTTTAAGTTTTACAATTACATTTCATGGGTAAGTGGATATTGTTATCTTGTTTTGAATTGATTTGAATTCATTTTGTTATTACTAAATCTGCTGATCTATATTCCCCTTTCACAGAGTGGTTGTTTGTATATAGAGAAAACCTGAGTGATGTATCTTGAGTATCTCTGAACGAAAATGTCTCTGATTCTGATTCTGCACTTTCAATTCGATTCCCTTGCCACTGTGGGTGTTTCTGACTACATTGGGAAACCCTTAACAAATACATTTTGTAATTTTGCAGCCAGGAATAGAGGTTAATGTTCTTCAAACCATTTTGTCTGCAATCAATCCATAAATTTTTTACCCTGGCAAATTGTGACTACAATATTTGACAAATATATCTTACTATCATTGCATTCCATAAGACCGAATTTCCTTCGAGGCATTTTGTCAAACAGTTGATGTGCTTGGTCTGTAGCTTTCATACTTTGCATACATGTATGCCAATGCGCTTGCAACGAAAGTTTACCTTCCATTATGATGTGCTGGACATTCCATACCCTAATCCAAAGCTTTGATTTTGGCACTAGCAAACAAATGCTAGCATATATTGTTAGAATTTGGCTTGACATTTCATCTTCTTCCCAAAATTCAGTCTCCTGGAATTAGCTTTTTAAGTGTTCAACAGCCATGATGCTCCTTGCCTCTTCTGTCTCAATATAAGACGTGGGACTTGTACTTGAGCTAGGTAGTTCAGAACTACCAGTTGTTGCTTCAACTAAACCATGCCCAGTATTTATATCTTTAACAGGGACAGTTTCTTCATTGTCACTATCAATTGATTCAACTGATGCAAAATAGAACCAGGTAGAAACATGCTAGGTAAAATGACAAGATTTTTAGACTCAATAATCCCTCTGCAACTGTTTCTGTACCTTGAACATTTGTGCAATTTTTTTTCTCCTCTTGTTCTCTACTTCTATTGAAAGAATATTGTCAATTCTGCTTCTTTCATTATTCTCCTGAAGGTCTGAACTAGATGCCAAAACTGCCACACATAATCAACATTTTTAGCATGAATCACCTTTTGGCAACCTGTACAACTTACTAAACCATACTCTTCAAAATTGCTAGCCTCGGGAGTATTAAGGTAAACCAGAATGAATTTCATATGCATTCTATGTTAGTCCTGATTTCCATTGTTCATGTTGGTTCTGCTCCTAAAGCTATCTCCACCACCTCTCAAAGCAATCACTGTGAAAGCAAGACATCAGCTTCATGAAAGGCCTCAATCCACTTTGAGTTCTGTAACTAATG
This sequence comes from Sequoia sempervirens, assembly GCA_007258455.2. NCBI lineage: Eukaryota > Viridiplantae > Streptophyta > Pinopsida > Cupressales > Cupressaceae > Sequoia > Sequoia sempervirens. The sequence goes on along the minus strand of VDFB02000363.1, from coordinate 113,939,066 downwards.
GAAACAAGCAGAAAGAACAATTCCCTCCTGCAAAGTGCTTTGGCCTTTTCAACAAATGCAATCTAACAATATCTTGTTCTAAAAGCTCACTCTTTGGCACGAGCAGGCAGGATGTTGGTAAGGTTTGTGAGACTTTGGTTTTACACCTGCTAATGCTTTTGCTTGAAAGCTTGTCAAGCTTGTTCAACAAATTATTGTATGCAAATATGGTACTGCGTTCCAGGAAATGACATTCTTTGAAACCCTTATAGAATAATTTATATTAATTTAACAGGCCGTGGGGAGGTAAGAAAATGGTAAAGATTGTGGAATTTGGCCTTACACTGTCAATTTTAACAAATCCGGTATGTGTATATCTTGTAGTAATGGTGTATCATGAGATGAGAGCTCCTTGAGACATTTTTCTAAACAGTTCATCTGCCTAGCTGTGCTTCCACATTTTAACTAATAATATCTGACAAACTTTATCATGTCTTAATGGGTCTCCGTATGCTATTTCAAAGCTCCAAAATTGACACAGGTATGGAGGATGCTGGCAAAGGTTGTGGAATCTATCATTATACTTTCTTAAGGGTTTGCTTAAAAGCTTCTAAACTTTCTCAACAAGTCGATTTTGTGCAGACCCTGCAATGATGGCACTGTGTTGAAAAGTTCACACGCCTAGTGAGTGCATTTTCACTTCTTTTTTAATGTCAAGGTTTTCATGTCGTTTAATTTATTTTTCTAATAGTCATTGTTCAATTTATTTAGGAATTATTTGTGAATCTGATGTTGTATCAATATTTAATTTTTCTGTTTACTTGGAATCATCTTGAATTTGTATTAATAGTATTAATAATAATTTAAGCAGTTAAAATTTAGAAAAAAAATGGAGACAAATGTTAAAAAAGGGAAAGAAATATGTGGGTTCACATGACATTTTTGAGGAAAGCCTTTTTTTTTCACAGCTTATTTCCAATCCATGAACAATAGTTATTCCATTAAAATAGGGAAGGATTCCAAATTATCATTTTTTCATAAATAAAATTTTCGATGGAAACATTCCAGCTGCTTAAATTTAACCAAAAAAAACACTTAAACAAATCACAAAAGGACATGGGGTAAGTTGGCAAACATTGAAAACATCCAACAAAACAGCTTTTCTATTATCTTTTGCAGTCGAGATTCTTGAACTTTAAAACTTCCTAAAAACAAGAGCTTTGAGGTTTTATCAAGTTAGGGAACCTCAAAATCTTGTGAAATGAGACCTTTATAACTTTTAAAACTTACTTACAAAAGAATTTTGAAAATTCAAGTATTTTCCTAACTTTCCCTTCAAACTCAATTTCAAAATTTTGCTATTTCCGTGAACTCAATAACTTACTAACTTTTTAACTCACTAACCAAAGGTTGATTTCAGGATTTTGGGAGTTTTGAGAACTTGCTAACTTACTAAAATGCACAAGCTTTGAAGAATTTTGTACTCCAAAAGTGGGGGGGGTTAGTTTAATAAATTTCAATTAAAAGAACATAAAATGATTCCATGAAGCCCTTTGTAAAACTCTTTGCTTCAGCTTCTTTGAAATTCCCATATTAATTGTTTCTACATGTCTGAAAAAATAATGGAATTTTAATCTCTCAAACAATAAAGAATCCTGCTCCAAGAATTTACCACTGTGCACACTAGAGACAATCATCCTTGTAAAATGATTTTTTGTCCAACTCAAACTTATCTTCAGATTTAATTGTTTTCATGAATCCCAATTGAACTATGCAATTGTTTCTAGAGTACTAAAAGAAACAAAGAATCATCTTTCCTTCAAGCATTTAAAATTAATAAAAATCATCTAATCATTGTGCAATGATCTCACACAAATTTGATCAAGCACAGTATTCCTCAAGATGGGCAATTGCGACAATTTGGTGTGGAAAACTTGTGATGTCGTCATTTTACAATTACATTACAAATGAAAATCAATGACTGGAGTTAGACAAGCAATTTGACACTTGAAGTTTTCTAAGGCATTTGTGAGCAAAGACAACTGATTCAAACAAGTTATTACAAATACAAGTGAAAATAAATGAATTGAGTTTGAAAAGCAATTTGACACTTGAAATTTGCTAAGGCATTTGTGAGCAAAGGCAACTAACTCAAACAAGTTATCAAGATAGAGCAACTCAATAGATAGTGATGCTTGTCAATTTGTCAATCAAGAAAAATTTTAAAATTTGGTGAATAAAAAATAGGGAAAACGCTTTCCAAAAATATCAACACCTACAGCTTGGAGGAAAAACTACAACATAACCCTACAATAAATAATGCATCTTGCCATAGAAGTATGCAAGTCCACAAAGAGGTGCTACAAGAAAGTTTTAATGCCTTGAATGGGCATTAGTCTTGTATTTGTGTTGTAGAATGTTTAGGAGTTGTTTCAAACTATTTTCATGATGTTATATGATACTTTTAATGAGTTTATAAGTTGCTTCAGGTTGATTTTATTCAAGCTATTTCAAAATTTGTTATAGACAGATTGTGTGTCATTCTGCTATAAGATTGAGTGACTCCAGCAATAGATTAACTGTGTAATTTTTGTTTCAAGAAATCTACATTTAATGTTGAACCTTAATTCTTGATGACAAAAAAAAAAAAAAAATTGCTATTCATATTAAATCACATATAATATTGGGGTCGAGGCCCTAACTCGGTTGGCTAAATCAAAAATCACATATAATATTTAATCAAATTAAAAATTATTATTACCTTTAAAAATTATATTATAAATTCTTAATGCAACTGTCAAACTATCAAACTTCTACTCTTGAGTTTAGTGGGTTTGATTTACTCCTATGATCTATATTGCTAAAACAATTTAAATCAATGTGGAGAGCTCTTTGGAGTCTCTTTCTATTCTAAAATATGGTAGTTGAATGTGAAGAGGGGCATGTATTATCTTTTCTTGCATTTTTTTTGGTTGATTTATTATTCATGAGTGCTAATCTATTGGTGGTTGAACTTCATTATATCTTCCATTTATATCTTCCATTTTGGGCAACTAGTATCCCTTCATAGACATGCATTTTTTCCATTTTGGGCAACTAGTTTCCCTTCATAGACATACATTTTTTAGTGGCAAAAGACTTGCCACTAAAACAAAACAAAAATGATTCTTCGTTGGTTGGGCATCATTTGATTGTCCCTATGACACTAACATACTGATTTTATTTTCTTGCTATATAAACTCTATTAAAGCAGATTCCTCCTTGGTCGTAAGCTATTATGTTGTCACTCAACTTTCTTCGTATATGCAGCTCCTTCCAATATTCTCTTTGACTTTTGATTTTCTTACTTCAAACCTATGGCAAGCCATTTCCATGGTCATATCCCAAATTGTTTGGTGACAACATTGCTTCGTGGAGAACATTTTATCTTTTCCCTAGCCAATACTTATCTTCATCGTGACAATTGATCTTCTATTTGTAGGAGGTATTGTATAGTTTCATGTGGCCATTTCATTGGCCGCTAAATCCTCCTTGCAACAGTTTTTTATTATCCTTCCTTGGGACAATAGTTACCATCCAAGAAAGTTGTGAGATCAGTTATTTTTTTTGGAGGGCAACAAAAGCTAAGATGCTTCTGGTTTGGGCAACATAGAAACATATTGATTATTCCCATATGCTAGTAATTGGCTGGAGAGAACAGGGAATACATCTTTATTCATGAGAAGGAAAACAAACTTTGGCATATATGGCGAATTAGATAAAGAAGAGGAAAAGTAATTTTGTAGAACAAAGTACTGAAATAGAAGGTAAAACCTAGCATTGACGGGGATGTTGTAATGATAATGTAGGCTATGTTGAAAGCCTCATTGAGTAGTGAAGGAGGTTATAGGAAGTTTTGATATAGCTTAATGTATCATGGTAAGGTGCAGGCATTATGCTTTTGTATTTTGAGCTTTTGTGTTGTGTAGTGTGTTGTGAGTGAAGGTTGTAAGAATTGACTACTTTCAAGAGGGTAATCAGTTTCTGATTATAACAAGTGGTATCAAACTTGGGTCACTGTACTGTGAGGAGATCATATTAAGTTATGAAAATTAACATGCCATAGAATATGTTGAGGAGATTGTAAAAAGTAATTTAAATAAAGTTTAAAGATTGGAAGATGTCTTAAAGGTTCTAGAAAATTGTTGTAGGTGTAGAAATCCCATTAATTATAAAGGACTTTGAGCTCTAAGAAATATATTGCAAGTGAGAGAGAAGGCAAACAACCACAAGGTTCGAGGCACCAATGTTTAATTTAAGGTTTGTTGTTGGAAGGTTGTTGAGTGTTTTTGTGAAATTAGCTGCAAGTAGTCTTGAAGTTGTAGCAGAGTATTGTGGTATGTAGATTCTTGTGACTGTAGGGAGATGTGTGCAGGTATGTAAGATAGTTGTTGAAGTCATGTTAATCATTGGAAATTGTACTTTGTAGTATAGGGTTTTATGTGTGTATGCAATGTTATCAAGAAAGATCGTGAAATGATTATAAAGAGATTAGTGCAGTTTATGTTTATAAAGCAATGAGAAAAAAGTGACAGGGATAATCTTTTTAGAGTGTTCAAAGAAATTCAATCAAGATTGGGTGCATTAGAGATTGTGTAGTGTAGAGAAGACAGCATGGTAAGAGTAAATTTAATAAATAATGTAATTTATTCTCTCTTTTCAAGAGGTTTTCCTTTTCTCTAAACCTCTCTATTTTATGGGTCACTCAAATCTTCTTCTTTAAGGTTGCAATATTCTACCTATCCTTTATCTCATTCATCATCTTCTTCATTCTAATTCTTCTTTAAGGTTGCAATATTCTACCTATCCTTTATCTCATTCATCATCTTCTTCATTCTTTATTATACCATTTAGAAAGATTGCAATTTTCTACCTATCCTTTATCTCATTCATCTTCTTCATTCTTTATTATACCATTTAGAATGAAAAAGATGATGAATGAGATAAGGGATAGGTAGAATATTGCAACCTTAAAGAATAAAATTTGAGTGACCCATGAAATAAGGAGGTTTAGAGAAAAGAAAAATCTCTTGAAAAGAGATGAAAAATAAATAAATGATTTTAAGATAAAAGTTACAGTTCTTTAATAGAGATTGTTAAAAGAGGAAAAACATGTGGAAGTAACCCACACAACTGTAAATGAAAAGAAAACAAGAAGAAAAAGATAAGATGAAAATAAGAAAAGAAGGGAAGAGAGAGTGGTCACAAACCATAGACATGATGAAAATATTTTTGAGGAACCTCAAAAGAGTTTAGAACTTTAATTAAAAAGTGCAGAGTTGAAAAAGATGAAAGTGATTAGAGTAAGGTTAGAGTCACACTATCTCAAGTTAAATTGATTTGACATCAACCATTGTTATTGAAAAGGTTGCAGATGTAGAAGTACGAGTTACAGAAATTGTACTTAATTCATAGATGAGAAGGTGGAAGAAGAGTAAAAGAAGAGCAATGTGGAAGGCCCTACTCTATATAACACTGTCATTATTTTCTTTACATAGACAATGAAGTAGATTTGGAACATCCATTACAGATCAAAAACTTCAAATAATCGTAATCTTTTTGTTTGCTAAAATTAAAAACAAAATTAACCCCTATCTACTGTTAATATTTTTTCAAATACGACCCATTATAAAGTAAAATATCCGTGAAATCAGTTTTTTTTCCCAAAACCCTAACCCCCATCATTCAACTACAAACCAGATGAGCCCAAACGATAAAACCCAAACAGAAAGCAACTGCACAAAAATTACACTAAATTAAAATAAACCTAAAAACAAGTCAATAAAACACCAAAAACATTTTAAAAACCCTCATGATAAATATCATCATAAAAAAGCCTCAAAAAGCCAGACCTAATAGCGGCTTGATATGTAGATCTGTGTCACCACACGGTCAAATGTGGCGCTGCAATGCGCTCTAGGTAAGAAAAATAATGAATCCAGAGCAAGCAATAGATCAACTACAATATAGGCAACAGGGAAAAAGAGGACACCAATGGATTTGGTTGCCTCGGCAAAGTTGCCCTTTCATAAACACTCTTCAGCCTTCCAGATCCAAGACTCAAACCACACACGCTACAATCTGCGCAGAGGAAACATTATAAGAAAAATTCACAAAACATAAGGTAGAACACATCCTGATTGCAGAATGATGTTATTTATTCTTGAGCCACCTCATTTAAGCATTAAATAAATTAGGGTTTCCCGACCCGGCGTTAGGGTTTGAAAGATTTAAAACAACGTAGACGAAACAAATTGTTTGGGGAATTGCTGGGCTTTTGATTTGGTTTTGATGTTTTGATGGAATTGAGTGAGAATTTTGTTTTGTTTTTGGTTTTTTAATAAAAATAATTGGATTATACAGATATTAGTAAAAGGTAAATTATAACATGATAAGTATACATATAAATCAGAAGTCATCTTGTTTGATAGATTTTTTTAACATTTAATAATTTAATAATATTTATTGGATTTAGATGGTTTATTGTCAATGATCTAAAGTTTGAGGTTTGTGGGTTATTTTTTGGGTGGAGCTATAATGAGCTAGTTTTAATTATGATTTTTATTTCATTGTATTAAGTATTATTGAAGTTGAAAAATAAGAAATTAGAGTTTATACATGTAATGGTGAAAATCACATATCTTGCATTTTTTCTCTTTGTTTTGGGTTCACTTTTACTTCTTTATTGCTTATGCAATGGCAAGCAGACAAGTGGTGTGATTTCTATTGAAAGTTGATGTAATATTCAAAATTTATTTGATTACATCTATAATCACTCCTAAAATTGGACTTGATCTTCAATTTTACCCATTTTTTACCCAAGTTTAAATCAGTGATTTGCATAAGTGGCTTAGGTCAATTGCAAGATTCATAAAAATAAACATATCATTTAGTTTTCAAATTTAATTTTAGGAATAACCTAACCCTTGTAATTAGTCATCATGTGTTAATTCGAAGCATGAAACATTTCACTTGCCACCTTTGGAGTTATGTTTAAGAGAAAACCTTAATTTATTTGTAGGGCATTTGATCTAGATCCAATAAGAGCATTCAAGATACATGCATGTGTGTATTAAAAAATATATTATTGCATTGCCTACTTGCAGCATCATATAGGGCATCACCTACATGCTTGTTTGTTATATTTGACCATTTCCAAAAGTCACTAACTCAATATCTTAAGAGTTTATGTGATGTTTTATCAAGATATAATTATATAATTTTTGAATTGATCTCATTGACCCATATTTCATGTGTAATGGTTTAGAAGAACCCATCTCTCATGAGCCTGAATTGTCCTCTTAACGCTCATTACTTCTAGGGAGTTTGACCAAGAGGAGACATATTCTTTATCATTACCAAACTCAACCAACCACACACAACCAAATATTTTGAAACTTAAAAAATAATGTTGAGGTGTTTGGGACTTTCTCTAGGATGCTTGTGGAAAACTTATCTATTAGCATTTGGAAATTTTTGATTTTCCCTCCTATGGAATTTCTTATTGGTAACATAGGGGAGCTACACTTGGACCCCTCTAGATTTGATAACTCTAGATTTATAGCCTACCAAAATAATAAATGGAAACCTCCCCTTGTAGATTGGGAAAAGCTAAATTTTGACAAGGATGATAAAGGTAACCCAAGTATGGCAAGTGGTGGTGTTATTCTCAATTATCAAAATGGAGAGGTTATTATAGGATACTCAGGGGGGTTGGGGGAGCAATCTTATAATATGGCTGAAGTGATGTCTATGTTATGGGGGGTTAAATTTCCCTCTCATTGGGGATAAAATAATTATAGATTGAATGTGATTCCAAAATTTTCATAGACTCGGTGAAGGGAAAGGTGAAGTTGGGTTGGGCTATCATTGATATTATTCACGACATCCAAAAACTTCTATCTAGCTTTGATGATTATGATATATCACATGTTTATAGAGAAGGAAATAGTGTAGATGATGATTTGGATAATTTGGGAATAAATTTGAATTCCCTAAGATGTTGGCGAAACAAATTAAATCTCTCAGAGAATATAAGAGGCCTTCTTTTGAAGGAGCAAAAAAATATCACTCTTCCTAATGATGAAGGCCTTTAGAAAAACTCAAATTATTGAATATATAATTTTATAATTTTTTATTATAACTCTTGGTTAAATTCCCATCCATTTAGTCTTTGGGGTTTAAAGAATAGGAAGCTAGCTTTAGTTCAAATAGATCTTGGTTGGATAAAAGGTAATGGTTTATATTTGGTCATAAGACTATTCATGTTAGTTCATAACCATTGAGTGATGTTGGCAACTATGTGGACTTTGAATGATGAGCTAATGATGATTGGGATGTGTTTCACAGGAAAATTCATGATTGGCTAGGGCTTGATGTATGAGAACAACTTTCTCAATGGTTAGGCATTGTCAATTTTCAAGAATATTAATTATATATATAAGGCTCTCATTCAAATTACTATGTTCGAGTAATTGAATACGATTGATGGCATGAGTGCTATAATAAACCCATATGAGGATACTCCTTATCTTGGGCACGTATCTTCATTTAATGTTCATTCAATTATCTTTAATGATGATTATTGAGCTTGGATCTAGAAATTTCATTTTCATTTTGAGAAACCATGTTGGTTATCTACTTTGTATTTCTTCTAGACTTAGAAACTTCTTCTACAATTGTTTACTATAGTGTAGCCACATGAGGATAACTTTCACTATGGGTGAAGATAAAGTGAGGACGCGGCTAGGCTCATTTGATGAATTCAAAAATGACCCTTTGTTATGGCACATTTGTGTGGAAGGGGGTTAGTTTTATTTCTTGAGTGTCTTAATAGACATGATGAGAGTCTATCCATACGATTTGTGAGGGCCTAGAACAAATGATAGGTTAAAATTGGGAGTATTTCCTTTGATGTGAGTGAGGAAATTATTGTCGAGGCAATTGGATTGCCCTGCAACATCCAAAAAATCAAAAAGCATAGTAAGGTGTCAAACATTGAAATCATGAACCTATTCTTTAAAAAGGGTGAAACTTCAATTAAGCTGCATGCAGGTTATGAAAGAGCTAAGCTCCCACAACTGTGGGATAAGGTGTGTTTCCTCTTAATGAAGTATAGAATTCTTGAAGGGCGGTTTAAATGTTATTATTTCTATCACCTTCCTTTGCTTAACCATTTTAGAAATAAGGTTATTATTAGTTTCCCTTTTTACTTGTTATCTTTAATTGAAGCTTTTGTGAAGGAATCTCTAGATATGGGGGCTAAAAACCTAGATAAGCCTCTTATCTTGCTCCACTAGGTGCTTATTTTTAAACTCTACCACTTATGTTTAGCCCTTTGTTCTCCTAAGCCTATTAGGGCTTGTCTAATTAATGAACCTCTTGATAGTTTGCTTATTAAGAATCCTATTAACTCTTTGATTGAGAAGTTTGAGACACCACCTTCTAAAGGGAAAAAGAAAAATGCAAGTCTTCAAAATATTCCCCACATGCATGAGTCTAAATCTTCTACCCCTTAGCCCAAGTCCTCTAAAACTCCCTACAACTCCACTCAAAAATTGGCTAAGGGAAAAACTATGGGAAATTCCACACAAGGATTGTAATTAAGCTTCACAGAATTATTGTTTGGAAAAATCCTTTAGTGGTTGTTTGTATTATTTTTAGGTGATTGTATTAACACCATTGATTGTAGATTCATCATACATTGTGATAATGTTGTTGTTGTTCTTGAAATTATTGTAAACTAAGTTAACTATAAGTGCAACAATTGTTGTAATAAGAGGAGTAATTAGTTATTGTGAGTTGATGTGTTGACTATTCATTTTGTAAGAGTTTATAATCATTTTTGTATATTTTTTTAAGTATATTACTTGTTGTAGTAGATATGACTTGAATTAAAAAGAAATCATTGGTATTTTTTGGAGTTAAAATAATAGAAATATACAATATCTAATCAAGGATATTACAATGGTATTAGATCCAAGGTCTAAAGGTCAAGCCCTGTGAAGTGTGGTGGGAAACCTTATCGAGCATTCCTTTTTCATTTTGGCTTTAGTGCACCTAATTTAGATGGTGCAGCCTACACATGTAAATTGTGTGCTACTTCATGGATACTCCAAAGGATGAAACCTTTCCTTTAACACCCTTGGTGCTCATCCTCACCACCATGTTGGTCTTTTTGTGTAGTGGCGCATGTATCACAAAATTAAATTCTTACAACTCTTGTAAGTAGAAAGCTAAAGTAGTGATAGGCTTGACCAAGGTTGTATAGCAATTTATACTCATATATTTTGAGCAATACACTATATAGAAGTAAAATTCCCCATACTATCAAATTTTTACCTCTTATATGGGCTTTCTTGGGATCATATGTTTCATTAATTTATTTCTTTTTGTGACAACATTCAAATTCCTCCATTGGCAATTAGCATTTGGATTCCAAGTAGAACAATAGTTTGTATGTTTTGGCTCTCTAGTTTCTAACCAAAATTTGGGAAAATTAAGGATCAATGGTATTAGAGACACAAGTTGTTTGAGGCTTGTAGAAATATTTAGGTGACATGCTGAGAATTGTGTGTATATCCTTTATTTTTTAAATTCTTCTCAAGATGTGTTGGTTGTAAAGGAGAAGCCATGAAAATTTTCACAAGAAGATGGAAGACCTCCAAGAAATACATGAGTTAGTGTTAGGAAAAAACATTTATTTAGAGAAGAAGTGCACCATTTGAGTAGGAGAATTGAAGAATTACAATTTGATTGTAACCAATTGCAACAAGATTTGATAGAAAAGGACTTACTAATATAAAATATCCAAGAAGATGAAAAGGAATCAACCAAGAAGAGTGGAAAAACCCCTTCTCAAGAAAAATAAACTTAAAAAAATACATGTAAGAGCATCCATGAGCAATTATTCTTCAAATATTTGAAATCTAATACTTTTCCAATTATAATTTTGAAATGCATAGGAGGCTATAGTTTTCATATTTCTTACAAGGATGGGATATTATGAAAGAAAACTTTGCAAGGATGGCCAAGGACTACTTCAACCCATGATAGTGAAGGATAGACTACCATTCGAGGGACTTGTCTATGCAAGAATGAAGATTGGAGAGATATTTTAAGGAATATTCACTCTGCATGAATCAAGGATAGCCCTAAGAAGTACAACTCTAATATTATTTTTGTAAAACCTCAAAATTATTGTATAATGTCTCCTAAATATGAGAAGCAATTTATGAAAGAAGATGAGAGTAAAACTCTACTTTAGGAGGGAAAAATAAGTGACTACTCACCAAGACAAAGGGAAGAGAAATGCCAAGACACACTTTAAAAAGGTAACAAGCAAGTTAATATGAGTATGTGTAAAGCCAACAATGGCATGCACAATTTTTAGTTTGAAAATAGCACACTTTTAAATAGAAATTCAACCAAGCTTTTTCTAATTATCAACTAATAATTCAATATTGAACATCAATACTTAAAAATAATGAATTCAAATAGATAAATTGTAAGGAAACAAATATTGGTATGTAGACATCTAAATTTGCTCATACCCAACACCATTTGACTTTTCCCTAGATTCTAGCCAATTAAATAAATAATTATTATTTATTTATTTAATCCATCCTTTACATGTATCCCTCACCCTTAATTAAATAAATTTATAGTTATTTAATTAAGTTTAACCCTTCACCTTTATCCTTCACATTTAATTAAAAATATATATTTAGTTAGTGTTAAGTATAGTTGTACCCCTTCAAATCCTTCAACTAAATCAATTAATTAATTCATAATTAATTGAATTGGCTATGTAGTGTTGTAAATTGTCAATGCTAACAATTTCACACTGTGTTTGGCCCCCCTTAAATCCTTGGACCTAATTATGCTTATTATTTCTTGTTTCATTATCATTTTCAAAAAATCAAGATAAACTTGGGAATTGAAATTAATTAATTACTTAGTGAGCATCAAAATTCCAAAATAAGTCTGATCTAGGATGCCTTCATCCTTGACCACCCTATTTTGGCCCAATTTTAAATATTTTATTATTGACATTAATATGTTTGCAAATTCAGATTCATTTTTCAACTTCTTGAAATAATTATTGTGAGAAATGAAGAAATGGATATAAATATGTCTTTCTCACCATTTGAAGGGAGAAGTAACCTAGGCAATTTGAATTCCAAATTGAGCATCCTAAAAAGCAGTCAAGGCAATTCAAGAGCATAATAAGCATCATTTTACAAAAAAAAAATGAGTCAAGATTTATTTAGCAATGAATCATCAAGTAAGATTTTTTATGTTTTATGTCCATTATTTTGTAAGTACTAACACTTGCAAGACTTTTAACCAAGTATCAATTTCTCCTTGCATGAGATGTGTGACATAACCTTAGTCCATCAAGAAAAGTATATCTAAGTGGTAAGTTGTAGCACTTGTGATTTATCATTTGTTTTATCCATTTGTATTTGCATGGCCTAAGTTAAGCACTCTTTATCCAACATCATCATAGTCGTTATGGATATGGAAACACCAAAATGGGGTTGACTTAGGCAAGACCCTATATGACACAACCCTTTCTCTCATGTCTTCCTTACAGGTGCAAATCTGAAGTGGATTTGGATAAGATTGAAGACCTAACACCGGTATCAAGCATTCAAGTACATTCATCCATCAAATTAGGGAAAGATCAATTATTCATCAATAGGTGAAGTTCTGAAGCTAAGTTCAACAAGGAAGCACCTACATTCTACAACTCACTAATACATGTTTAGAGATTTCATAAACCCTAATTCCCAATCTAGGGTTCCCATTCCCCTAACCAATTTGTTTTAGTTCATATTTGAATGCAAGGTTCCTTTATCTCTACCCTTTTTTTCTTAGTTTTTGTGCAATGGTTTTGTGTTATTCTAAATTTACATTAGTTTGTTATATTTGCATAGTTAACCTAGTTTTACATTTATAAAATCACACACAACACATCCTAATCAACAACAATCAATCTCCCTAAGGGGACCAAAACCTTGATCAACCCTTCTATCTCTTCCTTGAGGATAGTAGCCAAGTGATCTTTTATGGTCATTTTTGTGTCCCTCCAATGATGTAGGTTAACAGTATGATTTAGACCTTAGATCCCATTTATCTATACCACATTTTGGTGAACTTGATATATCTTACATTTACAAGCTTTTGATTTGCATGTATATTGTTCTAAAATCTAAGTGAAAACTTAGGTTGTTTACAAGTATCCTTTCTCAAAGTGCATTCCATGTTATACATTGAAAGAATTAAAGATTTGCATATCATAGTCTTAAAAAGTGTTATATTTTCAATATTTTAGAGATAGATTCAATTAGTTATAACATCTTACATTTTATAACTTGCCATTTATCAAGAAATTGGAACTTACTGCACTCATGTTATTACTTTGAAATATTAAAAAATCATGTGTGCATGTGCCTTACACAAACAATTAGGTTTTCTTGCATTTCTAGAATTCTACCTAGTTTTAGACCTGAACTTGTACAAACTCAAACTTTTAAACATTGTACTATAATTCCAAACTAATAAAATTTCAAAATTTACATATTTGGTCTAGGGTGGCCTCACCCTTGCCCTACTAATTTCACTTCAAATTTTACACATTTTTATCTTTGTAACCTTTTTGTAGACTTGTTTCCTATTTCTGACAATTATTTTTGTTTCTCTCACCATCATATATTTTTCTTCTCATTGTATGAACCCTCAATTTTTTTGAATCTTGTAATTAATTTATGAGCTTCATGATTTGGTGTCCCATATCAAATACTCTTATGAGATATAGTTATAGACTCATGGATTTTTGTGTTGCAATTACATATAGTGTCAAGCCTAAGTTTCATAACTCTTTCACTCAAGGAATCACATCTACACAATCCATATTTGATTCTCTCCCTACTCATACTTTTCTTATGGCTTCTTCATCACTAACTGCTCATGTGGACTTGGAAATTGCTCTTGCACATGTCCTTGAGGATAAGCTTAAACAATTGGACAAAAACTTATAAATCTTTCAACTATTTTTAATCACTGAATTCATACCTAGAGAATCTATTCCCCTTATAGATAACCTTATAAATCTAATAAATGATCGCAAGGAATAGAAGTGTTGCATAACCTAGCTCATATAGTGGACTCAAACATCCCTACAACAACTAATTATGCACAAAGCCTTACGAACACTCAAAATAAAATGGGAAAACAAGTTTCCTCTCCTCTAATCATACCTTCCATTCCTAATTCACCCCTCTAGTTGTAACTATTAAAATAAAAATTCAAACAGCTCCCTTCGGGTTTCTTTTGTAAATGTTCGTGCGCCGGCCTATACGTCGCCGAGTTTATTCAGCTTTCTGACAAGTTTTGATCCTCCCCTTTGCGTATTTCTCACTTTGCAGCTTCGGGTAGAGGCTTCCCTTTCGGGTCTCAAGAGGCTGTGATGGGCATCCACGTGTCTCGCTTACGAAGATTCTTATTTCCTTTTGTTTGGTGGTCTCTTCGGGTTGCGAAATCCTTCCAATGGCCATCACTTCCTAAGATTGTCAGAGGGACCCACATCTTACGACGTGGCGGCGTTTCGCAAGCTTTTCATGCGGGAATGAAATATGCAGCTGCGGTCTGTGAAATGCTTTCGCAGGCCTTCTATATTTTTTGGCAGGCCCTACCTTCTGCTAGGTGGCAACCTTTCGCGGCCTTTTCAACACAACAAGGAGGTAAACATCGCGGGCTGCGAAAGCTGCCACGCGTCTTTCGCACCCAATTCATGCGGCTTTCTCCCCACTTCAAGAAGGACCTCAGCCCCTTGAACATGTGTCGCTTCTTCGCAATCTCTCGACAAGTAAGAGGAATTCTCATTCGGTCAGTGACGGGTTGCCATGTTCCTTACACTGATCCTCGAAGCGGTGGATGGGCTGGCTGAGCAATACTATGCTATCAGGTGCTGCTCATCATGGTTCTCTAAAGTTGCCATGTGCCTTACACTGATCCTCGAAGCGGTGGATGGGCTGGCTGAGCAATACTATGCTATCAGGTGCTGCTCATCATGGTTCTCTAAAGCACTGGATGGCACTTGTCACCTCGAGGCTTGGCTAGGACCATTGCCATCATTACGAAGGGCGCACTTGCACCTGAATATCTAGATGTCATGTTCTAACTCATTGCCATTGTAACGGCATTGGAAATATTTTGATTCTGGCATCATTGCAGGAGATTGTGGGATCTTTTCTGTTACAGCTTTCCAAGGCGGTGGGAGTTTTCTCTCTGGCTATATATACTCTCTCTATCCGGGAGAGAGAGGTCCAAGATTTTGAAAATATACTGGTTTTAGCAAAAGACACCAGGCCTCTTTTATATGTTTATTTGCAAGAAACTTTCAAACTGTGCCTATCGTTCGGCCTTTCTGTTTTTCATGTTTTGATTAAACTGTAAATTGTGCTTCTTATTGTCTTAAACATTTCATTTGACAAGACTTCTATATATTGAATACAAGCTTGCTTGTCTAAACCATGTCTAAATGACTCTTCTTAGTAGTAAGGATGTATGCAATACTATTTTATGTTAATAAATGAATTGTTTATGCTATAGCCATAAGTTTCCGTTGTTTTGGAACATAAACAACAACATTCAGGCCCTTAGATCTATGATTTATCGTGCCCCTCAGCAAATTTTGGCGCATTGCCTTAGATTAGACTTTGCTTCATTATATCCACTTCCTTTTCCCTTTCCAAAAAACCATTATAGAAGAAGCCGACTTCTTTAAAATCTGGAGGTCACTCAATTTGGCGCAAAAGGGTCCCCCTTGAACTGAGTTTCCCATAAGGCACTGTTATCTCATCAATTTTTGGCGTCAACAGTTGTACCCTTTTTCTGGCACACCCGGTGGGACTCAAACTAATGAAATTGCCTTATAGAGGAGTGTATGAACCATCGGCCTGTAACTAGATCACAGACTGCAAATAACCTAGGTTTACTAGTACCTCCGCTAGGGACAGTCCAGGTTGAAAATCAGTTAGTAACAGTTCCATCCCCACTGCCCTTTCCACTCACCATGTTGCCGGCCGCGAACAGAAACTATGTAGCATGGGATGCTGGAAGTCCCCTGGTAGCTCCGGTAGTGCCTGCTGTTTGGGGCGCTATCCCGGTTTCGGCCCTGAAATCTCTTCCCAAATTTGTCAGAGATAACACAAAAACGCCAGCAAAACATTTGCAGGATGTAGCGGATGTATGTCTGGTACACAGTATTACAGCGCAAAATGTAGCCCTGAGGCTCCTTGTTGCGTCCTTCAAAGGCAAAGCTCTGGATTGGTACTGAACACTGACTCCTAATACCATTCGCATTTGGGATGATCTCAGAGATCCATTCTATGAAAGGTTCTCAAATGACGGAAATCGTTCTTTGTTATATTATCAGCTATCCGTCATCAAACAAGCACCCTAGGAGGCTCTGACCGATTTCAATGCCCGATTTCACTCAAATTGGCGAAGGATTCCTGTGACTATCTGCCCGACTCCAGAACTGGCATTCATATTTTACCTAAAATTCATTAATCCTGACATTTCTGTGATGATCAAGTCTTTGGGAGGAGCCACTCTACCAAATGCTTATGCTACCGCTATCAAAGCAAAGAATCATTTAATAGATTGCGGGAAATTGCCTCCTCGACCTATTGTGTCGATATTTCCTGAGATATCAACCTCTGCACAGGAGACCGCATCAACTAGTGCGTCAACAACTCCCCAGTCGATGTACTCATATGCAGCCACTCCTGAAAACTTGGCCTCTACATCGGGTTCTTCCAAGGATGAAATAGGTGACCTCAAAGAGATGTTGCGAACTATGGCAAATGACATAACAACTTTCAAGTGGAACCAAGCAATGCCTCCACGGCCCACATATCAAAACTATCAAAGTGGGCGCCCTACCTATCAGCAAAATCAATATCAGAATGCACCTCGCACTAATCCACCCGCGGTGGCTACAAACCAAATGGTTCTGGTGCCTACGCCACTGGCAGGTGCGTCGCCAAACTCTAGTAGAGAATTAACCGTGGGACAAAACAATCTTATTGATGACATCAATCCATGGTGCTTCCCTTGCAACGATGCGCATATACCCCGAAATTGTCCGCATGGCAACTTACAACAAAAGGTAGTAGAGCAATGTAGTTAAGGTACTGCGACTGAACATAGAGAATACATATATACCTCGACAATGGAGAATGCGGTCCTTACCGCGCAAATGCAAGGAATGTCCATAGAGCAAGAGTCTGATATTGTTCCTGATCATGCACTCTTCTCATGGATGGAAGATGAGGAAATGGTGTTTGCAAATGACACATCCACAGCCAAAACGCCGCAGGTACAGTCCGACTATAACACACGATCAAAGAGGAGATTCACCGGTGAGCCCGTTGTTTCACTTTTGGACAACCCACAACGCAAGAGAGTATCCGATCAAATTCCTGGCGCTTCGACCATCTCTTTGCCTCCTCAACCGAGGAAGGAAGTTATTGTAATAAGAACAAAGGAGCAGAAGTCTCTGAGCTCCTCACTTTTTAATGTAGTGGAGCAATTAAAGAAATCATCCGCTAATGTGTCTTTATAGGACATTCTAGCCATCCCAGAATAGAAAACTATGCTACAAAAGGCGCTTCAACAAGAGATCAGCTCAGTACCAATAGAGCCTTCTGCCAGTATAGAGGCGGTTTATCAAATGCCACCAGCTAAGGTTCTTGCGGACAAAGCGAAGGAATCCCATACGGAAGGCGGAGGTAGGCCAAAACCTCAACCCTTCTTCTTGACCCTCATTGTAGGGGAAAAGCTATTACACAACGCTATGATTGATTCTGGCACTAGTACAATGGTGATGCCAAAATTAATAGCCGAAGCCTTGGGACTCAGTTACGAACCTATGAAGAAAGGGGTGATGCAGCTGGATGGAAATAAAGTTGATATTGTGGGCGTCATCAAAGCGCTTCCGTTAACTCTATTTTCCTACCCAAGTATCACAGTCCCGCAAGATACAGTGATCATAGATGTTCCTCCTATGTTCGGTCTTTGTCTATCCCGAGAATTTACTTCAAAGGTGGGCGGATATTTGTCTTTAGATTGGTCACATCTAATACTTAGGACCAAGCATGGTGCAAAAATGAAGATAGAATTGGAGGTTCTACATTCCGAGCACGTGGCAGATGAGGCCCTGATCAATTTTGAGGCCGCACATACCTCCATCACCAAGCAGGACATGTACAATGTCGAACTATTGGAGGAGGAGAGGGTGAGCGGAGACAGAAGTGATAAGGAAGATGCTCTGTTAAGCAAACACATAAACAATGATCCTTTCGGGAATTATCATGCTACTGGATTAGGTACATATGTGATTTATGATGAAGACCAAGTTCTTCCGAAGGTCACCAGAGAATCCGACGATGACCAAGCAAATGAGCTGTGGACATTGTATTTTGACGGGGTAAGGAGCAAAGTTGGAGCTGGAGCAGGGGTATGTCTAATATCCCTGCAGAATGAAAAGTTGTTGAGGTCTTTCCGATTCCAATTTTCCTATTCAAACAACGAGGTTGAATATGAAGGGTTAGTCCAAGGCCTAATCTTAGCAGAACGAATGGGTATCAAGCCATTGATTGTGTTCGGAGATTTCAAACTGATAGTTAATCAGGTCCGGGGAATTTCTGCAGCAAAGAATGTCTGCATGAGATCTTATCGGCATCGAATCTGGGACGTGGTGGAAGGTTTTGAAGCTTTCAATATCCTGACCATTCCCCGAACACAGAATGGTGATGCAGATCGCATGGCGGTGATCGGTGCTTAGTTTGATCCTGTTTCCGACTTGCTTCGTAACAAATATGCAGTGCGAGTGCTTGTTCGACCAACAATCCCTGACAATGATCAGAGTTAGCAAGTCTTTGAGAGTGATGAGCACATCACCTTGTTTATACAACACTCAGGGGAATTTGCTGATCAACTTCAACCAAAGATCGTTGAGGCCTATAAAGGACAAATTATGCAGCTCAAGTCAAATAAACTTCTGAAAGGGACAGTTACTCTTGAGAATTTTTTCGATTGTAATGACGCTCGAAATGATAAGCGGAAGTTCGTGGCAGACAAAAGTGATTATGAAAACCTTCGAGTCTCTAATGACAGGAATCTTTGGGTCGGAAAAGATGTCTCACAGCGAGATAGAGAAAGGCTTATTAGTTTCTGTGAAAAATATGGAGTAGTGGCCTGGTCCTACGATGATCTAGAGGGTTATGATCCTAGCATCATTCAACATACTATTGAGCTAACAGAAGGTGTGAAACCAGTCCAACAGAAACAGCGGCTAGTCAACCCTAAAGTTGAGGCCTTGATGGCACAAGAGCTAACCAAACTCATTGAGTCACGTATTGTCTTCCCAATCAAACATAGTACTTGGGTATCAAATCTGGTACCAGTCCAAAAGAAGAATGGTGATATCCACTTATGCATGGACTTTCGAGACCTAAACAGAGTATCTCTGAAAGACCACTATCCACTGCCTTCTATGGAATCGATCCTCCAAACTGTCGCAGAATCAGAAATGTTCTCTCTGCTGGATGGCTTCTCTGGCTATAACCAGATTCGAGTTAAAGAGGAAGATCAGCACAAGACTACGTTCACCACCAAATGAGGAACATTTGCATATGCTAAAATGCCTTTTGGTTTATCCAATGCAGGGGCAACTTTCCAGTGAGCTATGGACGTCGCATTTAGCGAACTGATCAATAAGTTTATCCTAATCTATTTGGACGACCTTACTGTGTTCTCTAAATCTAAATATGATCATTTTGATCATTTGGAATTATTTTTTCAAAAGTGCCAGGAGTTCGGGGTTTCCTTAAATCCAAAGAAATGTGTATTCGGAGTACCCCAGGGTAAGTTGTGTCTAAAGAAGGTATTTCAATCGACCTCGAACGAGTGAGGGCTATCAAGGAGCTTCCCCTTTAGGTAAATAAGAAAGGTGTCCAGTCTTTTCTGGGCAAGGTAAATTTCGTCAGCAAATTTATTTCTAATTTTGCGGGGATGATTAGGCCGATCACCCTAATGCTGAAAAAAGATCAAATTTTCAAGTGGACAATGGAGGCTCAGGAGGCATTTGAAAAGGTCAAAGAAGCGAGCTCCGCAGCCCCGCTGTTAATTAATCCAGATCAATGCAAAGATTTTATAATGTATGCCTTCAGTAGCAAGTCCAGTGTCGCTACTGTTATGATTCAGAAGGATAGTGAAGGAAAGGGAGAGCATCCAATGGCGTTCTATTCCCGAACCCTAAAAGAATATGAGGTGAATTATAACTTCGTCGAAAGATAGGCCTTTGCAATAGTAAAAGGACTTGAAAAATTATGCCATCTAATTTCCCGCAACAAAGTTCTAGTATATGTCGCACATTTTAGTGTGCATGAATACATCATGGAGGGAGAGATCACAGAAAAAAGGGCTAATTAGATTACCA
Source organism: Sequoia sempervirens (assembly GCA_007258455.2). Classification (NCBI taxonomy): domain Eukaryota; kingdom Viridiplantae; phylum Streptophyta; class Pinopsida; order Cupressales; family Cupressaceae; genus Sequoia; species Sequoia sempervirens. The sequence goes on along the minus strand of VDFB02000363.1, from coordinate 113,918,533 downwards.
AGATCCTAGAGTATGACATCGAGGTCAGGCCTACCAAAATTGTTAAAGGCAGAGGACTGTGTGAGTATATGGCATAGAACGAGGAGGTACCTACCAAAGAGGAAGAGCCAAAGCTCGTCCTGATAAATGGATCTGGATTGAAAGACGATTGGCTGACAGATAGAATAAACTTCATGCAAACTGGAAGGTATCCACCAGGTCTCTCATCCCAAAAAAGAAGGTATTACCGGCTACAAAATTGTAGATATGCGTTGGTAGGAGGACTTCTTTTCAAAAGAAATTTTAATGGTGTGCTCCTGCGATGCGTTACTTCAAGGGAGGTGCAGAGGATCCTCGACGCATTTCACAATAGCGATGAAGGTGGACATTTCTCCGCTAAAACTACCGCCATCAAGGTCTTGTGAGTTGGGTATTACTGGCCTACACTTTTTAATGATTCCTACTCTCTGGTAAGGGCTTGTAAAAAATGTCAGTTCTTCTCTGACAGAAGGAAGAATTTCCCGATGCCCCTCAAACCTATTGTGGCAGATGAACCATTTGCGCAATGGGGCCTGGACTTCATCGGAATGATCAACCCAGTTTCTAGTGTTGGACATAAGTGGATTTTAATAGCTATAGACTACTTCACAAGATGGGCGAAAGTTGTTCCCCTTAAGGGGGCAACAGAAATAGAGATTGTAGACTTCCTTGAAGCACTGGTGGCAAGGTTCGGCCCTTCGAAGACAATTATTTCGGACAATGCCAGAGCATTTCTAGGTACAAAGGTATGTCACTTTGCATTAAAAAATGGCATATTCCTTAAAACATCATCAAACTATTATCCACAGGGAAATGGCCTAGCCGAGTTGACAAACAAAATCTTAGTCTGACTCCTTAAAAAGGTTGGCTCAGAACACCAGAGGGAATGGCATGAAAATCTCCGAAAAGTGCTCTGGGCCAACCGCATAACTCCTAAGCAAGTCCTCAAGACTTCGCCCTATGAGCCGGTATATGGGAAGGAGGCGTTGTTACCTATCTCTATGGAGATCCCGGCAATACAGTTATTGAAATCTCTTGAGATAGAACAAAATGATGCCATGGAGGTTCGGCTCGCCGAACTGTTGGATGTACAAGAAAAAAGGGAGAATTCCCTAATAGCAATGACAAGTCATCAATAGGTGGTCAAACGATGGTTTGACAAGAAGGCTTCCGACCAAGGTCTAAAAAGTGGAGACTTAGTGCTAAAATATGACAGCAGGGCTGCAAAGCCAAGTCAGCACAGTAAGTTTGACAGCCTATGGGAAGGACCCTTCAAAATCATTCAGTGCATGCAAACAACGCTTTTGAGCTGGAAAACATGGAACAAGAACCATTAGGAATCCCGGTCAATGGGATTCATCTTAAGTTGTTTCATTAGGCATAAGGATCTACCTTGTACAGTTGTAAATAACGCTTTTATTTCTTTTCCTATTTTTGGCCTTTTCTCTTGCTAAATCAGTTGTCTTTCTATGCATTTGCTCATTATCGTTGGCGGGTAAAACACCAGAATTGCTCTACACAAAATGCACTCATACAGGGAGAAATAGCGTACAAAATTTGCAAACCCAGAAAATTTGAAACACATAAACAAAAAGGAGCATAGATTTTCCTTAAAAAGGGAAGTATATATTTATATGTATATGTTCCTGGGTTACAAAATGGTTGAGATGCCGATTTTAAAATATATACAAGTATCAAAGTATATTATATATACAATGGCCTTTTATCAGGCTTATCTAAAACAGGTGAGTTACATCTTTAGGCAGGAATGCAAGGGGGTTATCTATCTGAAGGAATGGCTAGCAGCAACCGACGCATTCACTGCAGCGTCCACTTCTTCCTTGTCCATGGGCTCGTTGGCGACACTGGTAGCATCATTTGACACAACCGCCAGTGGCAGTGGGAACACCAGGCTCCTGAAGTCAGTGTACCAGTCTACGTCATAGAAAGGTATCACATTGTAGCTCTGAAACAGGAAGTGTAGGGCCTAAGTAACCCTTTGCTGGTGCTGGCCACGCGTCTGCAGGTGGAATCCGGTGAGGAATGGCAGTCATACGACAACAGCTTCTTCTTCGATAAAGCGACGTAGGTCGTTGGCTGTTGGCAGGCCTATCCCATATGCAGCATGCACAACAACCTCGCCAAGCCCATTCAAGTACTTCTTCAGGAAGATTTCCTTCACTAGCCTCAGGATAAGTGGTCGGGGAACGCTGATGTCCAGCATGGACGCTACAAATTGTGAACATATGTCAGTATTCACCCTATACTTATCTTCATATTCTACGCAATCCTTGCCTAGGACCCACTTAATGGCCACCAGAACTAGTGAATGCTTGTTCTTTGTCATCCTTTTCAGCCTTCTAGTAGAGATCTCACCTAAAAATGTCGTTTGTGATTTATACGAGGTTAGGCGAATTGGGGTATCCATTCGTTCTGACACTGTCCCTAAGTCTCCTAAAATAATGTCGAATTTGCTCACCACCTAACCTATGAAGGGACTTGCTTAGCGATCTGCTACTAACCTATCACCTCTTAAATGCTAAGTATGTTTGCTCACTATCTACTAGCCTATTTATAGAAAAATTGACAAGACATATGCCAATCCGCCTCTAAGAAGCGTGATGTATGTTGGCTGCCATCTCTAAGGCCGAGTATGCATTTGTTCACATTTTGGGCTGGTACATGCATGATCGCACGGCTCAAGGCGTGTTTAATTGAATGAAGTTGATTAATTAGCTTTAAAAAGGTGGCACTTGTTGGTAAAAGGACATATGGTCGTAGGCTATTGTGTCATATCTCAAGCGCATCCCGGAGCCCAAGGCGATACTCATATCTTTTTCAGGCGGTGATCATTTGCTTAGCGTAATCATTCTGGCCGGGATATTAATTGCCAGCGCATGTTAACGCAACATTGGAAGGCCAGTTGCAAGTTCAATTTCCAAGGAAATCAAGGCATATCACACGATCTCTTGAAAAGTAATGATGAAATCTGGCCGCCTCGAAATAGCAATCAGTTCATCTTGCACGAGTTGTAGGATTAACGGTACATGCCGAATTAAATGAAAAAGGCTTGTTTTCGCCTACCACCTTGGGAAAGGTTGCTATTATCACAACAAAAATGCTTAAATATTTTAAAGGCTTTTACAAACGTAGGGAAATGCAAAGTGTTTTCGGTCTGTCTGTCTAGAGCAAGCAAATTCACAGGCTAGGAGCTTACAGATTCTGTAGAGAAAGAAAATGTCAGAATCTTCAGCCCAGCAGATGTAGGAAGAGATTAGCCAGGAACTGTATACGGCTATTCATTCTTCGACTGAGGTATACGTGTACGAGGATGTAGCATATGCCACACCTAGTATACCTGCGAAGACGAGAAGAGCCCACACGAAGGAGTTGGAAAGACCTAAGGAATGGAGTAACCAGAAAAAAGTTAAAGAAAAATAGGATAATATCTACGACCCAAAGCTTGTAAAGAACCCTAAATTTCTCAAAGAGGCAGCTTGTGCAAGGTTATCAGCGGCAAAGACAGATCAATCCATGACAGATAGAGTCTGGTATAGTGGTCTCCCACAATATATGGTCCCATTGGTGCACTATTGCCTGGAGGTGGTTGATGTGGCTTTTCAACGCTATAATCCAGATACCCACTACATTGAAGGTCGCAATTTAAGGGTTCAGATCAGCCCAGAAGCCATCTGGCACATGTTATGTATCCCTGATCCAAGCAGAAGAAGGGAGACTATCGAGCATTTCTGCCCAAGCAAGGGGGAGAAAATATGGAAAAGGATCAAAACTAGCTCTAATTTCTTGTTAGAGGAGACTAATAAGAAAGGTATAGCGTCTGCTAAGGCACCAAGTATCCCATTATCGTGTGGTTCATTCCGCAATGATCTCCAGGATACCATGTCCATGCTGACATTTGTTTGTGGCCGAGACTCCGATGAGAAGATCGAGGCTTTTCAACTGGGCCCTGCAATACAGTTTCGCAAACAGTATGAACTCTTCTAGTATGATTTTACTGAGTTCATGGTTGAAGAGATGATACATCAAATAGAGAATTATCAAGCGAAAAAGAAGTTTAGATTTCTTTCCTACCTGGTCCACATGTTCATACATCAGAATCCAGATTTCTTCGCCCGATTTCTTCCGTTATCAATTTTTGATGAGCAGAACAGAAGAAAGCCGGTGTCAACATGGACACCTTTTCTTTCCGCAACATATGACTATTATGCCTTCGTGAACTATTTCATAGCCCCGATTTTGAATGATTTGATTGGAGAAGGTGATATCATCCAACTCACCACGGAGCATAATAGATTTATGCAAGGCTACACCCCTGCTTGTGACTGGTTCTTAGGCAAGGATTTCACAATCCTTTGAATGCGGAGCTTTACTAGCAAACCTTTCCTGCTCCCAGCTTGCGTCACCGATAGAGTGCTCGCGCTAGAGGTTTTCTAACAGGTGTGTGTCATTGATTTCATGTTCTGTAGCAGCAGAAGGGTGTCAAGAGGAAGGGATTCATTCACTTGCCCGAAGAGTTTCAAATCGGTAACGTTGGTTAAAAAACAATCACACAAGTTGCTAGAGGACAAGCTGGCACATCTAGGGTTGGTACTGGTAAATGATAAGTGGGATTACAACCCTTTCAATGACCTACCAGAGCCACATATGAAGGTTACCCATGTCCCCCGACCATACTGGGAGAAGTGGCTTAATAAGCGAACTGATAAAGAGGAAGATTTTGTTGAATTAACACAAATCCCTACGCCGGATACCAGGGGCCCATGGCACAAGTTCTACTTTCCAGTGGCTGTGGCCAAGGACAATCTTTCGATGGAGCGCAGCATGTATAACAGGTTGAAAAGGGAAGAAGAATGGAGTGATGAAAAGATAAGAGCTTTCTGGAAATATCTCCAGGAAACAACACAGTTGGATGCTCCTTATAATCAATTGAAGGACAACCAAGAATTTGACAGATGGTGGGATGAAGGCCACCCCAACCCGATCTCTAGTGTTGATAGGAGTGAAGAAGGAGAGGGATCCAAGGAGCAGGAAGAAGAAACGGCGGTATCATCCTCTTCAGTGCAAGGGGGCAATGTCTCCGGGCATGCTGCCTATGTGGCCACTAATGTACGCTTTAATATATCAAGAGGCTCGCTTACACGCACATGGGTCGCTAAACCGGCTAGGCTAACGCCTCAGCAGAAGGATCCGACTGTTGAAGTTAGTGAGTGTCCGCCTGCGAAAAGGCAGCGCACGGAAAGTGTTATCGGAGCAGTTTCACATGGACCTGCCAGAGGAGAAGTGCCCACTGCTAGTCAAATGTCAGAGTTTACGGGCGAGTCACGAACGATCCTAGAGCCACTGCCAACTAGTCAGCAGGTACATTTCGCTCCTTCCTCTCTTGCATCTCATTCTTTCGTATCCGCCCCTACTCCGTCAGCAACTCCTGCCATTGGTCTCAGCCCTCCACCTTCTGCTTCTGGTCCATCTCATTCGGTTGGATTTGCTCAGTATTCACAGGCCCAACCATTTATAATTACTCCTTCGAGTATGCTAACGCCTACTGCTGCCGCTCAGACTTTCCTCACCTCGCTTTCAAAAAATGTTTCCCCTGTCAACCCCCATTCTTTTTTCGCTATGCTCACTAATCCTTTTCCATTGCAACAAGCTAGTACCCAGCCAACAACTATCCTTCCCTGGCCAATTAACCTTACGACTAAATCTTCGATCCAGTCACTACAAATGCCTAGCCCTGCTGATAGTTCTCAAGCCAAGCTATGGAACGTGCCACACTTTTCTCTGCAAATAGTCACTCTCCAGAAGAAGCAAATGCATGCGCCTATGAAAATTACCTATCCCTATGCCCTACCTTCCGGTGTTCCTTTCGCAGGTGGGCTAGTTTCATCGCCAGCTGAGTTCATAGCACAGATAGATTATGGGAAGGAAGCGCGCACAAATAGAATGAGGCGACGTAAGGCAAAGGATGACAATGCTCCAGCCGAGCCGAGAGTATATGCTTCGCATGATGAGGCCCGGCAAGAATTAAAATTTGCAACTATGTACCCAAGGATAAGCAAGCCTCAGGGAGAAATGCAACCCGAGGACTATGAGATCTATGCTGTCGGACTTGACATGAAGGTAGCCCGGTCGCAAGATAAAGTCGAAATCATGGAGGAGACACAACGGGTGGTCACTTCCGACTTCCTCAAAACTGGTCGCGAGTTAAAGAAGAAGGATGAGCAGCTCAGGGCAGCCAAGGAAAGGGTGAGTTTTCTAGAGATAAAAAAGAAATCCTTGGAGGCAGATATCACCCAAATGTCTGAAAGGGCGCTAACAGCAGAGAATAAAAGAAACAGGCTTTGGGGCGAAATTGCGAAAACCCAAGTTACTAACCCAGGATTAGTAAAAGAATTGCAAAGCCAGAACCAGGCGGCCCGATAGAGCCTATAGTCAAAAGAGGAAGAGCTTGAATGCGTCCACCTTGAGTACAGTCAGGGGATGGCACAAAAGGGTGAGAAGCTGGAATACCTACAAGAGCAGTATCTGCAAAAGGTACAAGAGAAAGAGGCCAAATTCAAAACCCTGAAAACTAAGCTAGAAGAGGAGCTCCGAGAGACAAAGACTTCTTGGGAAGAGCAATCAGCTAACCACTCTCGAGCTGAACAAAATTGGAATAAAGAAATAAGCAGCTATGCGGAGCAGTTGGCGGCCGAGAAAAAGAAGAGGGTAGAATTTGCTGAGGCCCTTATTTCAAAGGACGTAGAGATTTCTTCACTTAAAGTCTCTCTGTTATCTACCCCTAACCAACTTGATGTCATTCCGTTGGTTAGGCAATTGTACATTTCTCACTGAGAGAAAGTCAAGACCTTCTGCCTAACACTGCAGCCTACCCTTCGGTTCATCGACAAGGCATCAAGACTCAATCAAGAAGCCCACGACGTAATGGAGCAGTTCCTGTGTTTCATCCTGGAAAAGGTTCCTGAGGCGAGGGACTTGCTCAACAAGCTATACTCTGTCTCAGACGAAATCCTTGTTGAGGCGGGTATCGAAGATCGGGACATTGTTGCTCAAATTGCCAATAAATTCATCCATTGTCACTCCGGCACTAAGGCAGCGGAAACTTTTCAAGCGCGCTTGTCTCAAGCTGGGGCTATCATCCCCATTTCTCGAGGATGGATTTGCCACAACTGCACAGGTTGCGGAGGTTATTGAGCAGAAGGAGAACGACCTGGAGGCATTCAGGGAATTCGGCAGCTCCCCAACGGCAGCCGACATTGAGGCAATCATTCATCCACTCTCCCAGCTGCTTTTCCATATTCAAGCAGGCGCCGACCTACCTGAGGTGCTGCCTCACAAGGAGGCTATTGATCTCCGTAGGGCACAAGAAAATTTATGCAGCATGGCAAAGCCGTCCAAGGGCGCACAGGCTCACTTTCCAAACTAAGATAGATGAAGGCTCTACAAAACCAGAGAGGGGTTCTCTGTTCCTTATACGAAACATCCCTGATAGTTGCCAAAAACTATTAAAATAAAGATTCAAACAACTCCCTTCGGGTTTCTTTTGTAAATGTTCGTGCGCCGGCCTGTGCATCGCCAAGTTTATTCAGCTTTCTGACAAGTTTTGATCCTCCCCTTTGCATATTTTTCACTTTGTAGCTTCGGGTAGAGGCTTCCCTTTCGGGTCTCAAGAGGCTGCGATGGGCATTCACGTGTCTCGCTTACGAAGATTCTTATTTCCTTTTGCTTGGTGGTCTCTTCGGGTTGCGAAAGCCTTCCAAGGGCCATCACTTCCTAAGATTGTCAGAGGGACCCACATCTTACGATGTGGTGACATTTCACAAGATTTTCATGCGAGAATGAAATATGCGGCTGCGGTCTGCGAAATGCTTCCCAGACCTTCTTTATTTTTTGGCAGGCCCTACCTTCTGCCACGTGGCAACCTTTTGTGTCCTTTTCAACACAGCAAGGAGGTAAACATCGCAGGCTGCGAAATGCTGCCATGCATCTTTCACACCCGATTCATGCGGCTTTCTCCCCACTTCAAGAAGGACCTCATCCCCTTGAACACGTGTCGCTTCTTCGCAATCTCTCGGCAGTAGTAAGAGGAATTCTCATTCGATCGGTGACGGGCTGCCACGTGCCTTACACTGATCCTCGAAGCGGTGGATGGGCTAGCTGAGCAATACTATGCTATCAGGTGCTGCTCGTCATAGTTCTCTAAAGCGATGGATGGCACTTGTCGCCTCGAGACTTGGCTAGGACCACTGCCATCATTACGAAGGGCGCGCCTGCACCTAAATATCCAGATGTCGTATTCTAACTCATTGCCATTGTAACGACATTGGAAATCTTTTGATTTTGGCATCATTGTAGGAGATTATGGGATCTTTTCTGTTACAGCTTTCCAAGGCAGTGGGAGTTTTCTCTCCAGCTATATATACTCTCTCTATCAGGGAGAGAGAGGTCCAATATTTTGAAAATATACTGGTTTTAGCAAAAGACACCAGGCCTCTTTTATTGTTTATTTGCAATAAACTTTCAAACTGTGCCTATTGTTCGGCCTTTCTTTTTTTCATGTTTTGATTAAACTATAAACTGTGCTTCTTATTGTCTTAAACATTTCATTTGACAAGACTTCTATATATTGAATACAAGCTTGCTTATCTAAACCATGTCTAAATGACTCTTCTTAGTAGTAAGGATGTATGCGATACTATTTTATGTTAATAAATGAATTGTTTACGCTATAGCCATAAGTTTTCATTGTTTTGGAACATAAACAACAACATTTAGGCCTTTAGATCTATGATTTATCGTTCCCCTCAGCAAATTTTGGCGCATCGCCTTAGATTAGACTTTACTTCATTATATCTGCTTCCTTTTTCCTTTCCAAAAAACCATTATAGAAGAAGTCGGCTTCTTTAAAATCCAAAGGTCACTCAGTTTGGCGCAAAAGGGTCCCCTTTGAACTGAGTTTCCCATAAGGCACTGTTATCTCGTCATTTTTTGGCGTCAACAGTAACATCCACCACACAATATAATAATGGTCTTGACTCTAGTTTATGGCTTTCTTGTTGGAATCCTTATAATTTTATTCCTTCATCTATCACACCTCCATTTACTTCACCCCTCATTAATTTTCAAAACAATAACAATTTGACCATCAAAAATAGCCCTACGCACTCCACAAATTCCTAAAACATGTCACCAAATGATCCTATAATAAATCAACTTTTACAAAACATGTCATTTTTACAACAATAATTTTCAAACATGAACCAAGCTCAATCCAATGCTAATCCTCCAACATATCTTACATGGAGTTCATTATCATTTACTATCTTAAAAACACCTATTCCACAAAACATTGAGATTCCTTGCTTTGAGATGTACATTGGCAAAGGAGATCCCAAAAAATATACATATCGACTTTTACTACTCTAAGTAGTGATTTCATTTTTGAAGATTCTCTCCTAGCTAAAATATTTCCTTGATCATTGAAAGACATGCCTTTGGATTGGTTTTGTTCGTTACCCAATAATTCAATTAGCTCCTTTATACAACCTATTAATGAATGCCACATGCCCATTTTTCTACATACTATTTTTTCCTATGTTTTACCCACAAGTGAATAGTTTATGCATCTCAACTTTAAGAGAAATAAAAAAAATTATTTTCCTTTGAATAATAAATGCACATTTGAAATATATTTCACACTTTCCATTGCATACAAAAGAATTCCTTTCATTGATTCAAATAATGATGATACATGAATTTCATATGACATTTCGTATTTTCAATTTCAATTGAGATGGATATAAATTACATGCATAACTTAAACAAGCTTCCAAACAAGTATAAAGTACAATGGTCCAGGAGTTCCCCCTCAAATCTTGGCCACCAACTAAAGAGGAGAAGCATCACTCAAGCACTTTTCCGCCAACCTTAGACTTACTGTGGTCCCCCACACATCTACCTAATTGGTAAGATGGCCCTACCCTTCGATGAAGAGATTGGTTTGGTAACCTCATAACAATAGCCTATTCTGAGCATGGTGGTGTGTCCTATATGTTTCTAGACTAACATACAGTGGTTACAACTTACATGTATAAACATCCCATGCCTAGTACGTAATCCTGAATCACAGTGAAACTAATAGTGTAAACAATGGCTACTTACACTACTTTTGCCAAAGTTTCCATTACCCTTAACTTATAGAAGTCGTCAAATGTTCACCCACCTTCCTAGCTTGATTTGGTTTACATTGACCATTTTACTCTATATCTAGGTTACCCCCTTTCCCATAGATCTAATCAATCCCAGCAATAACCCCACATAGTCATCCCATAACAATAGACTATACTACCAAAGTGTTTAAACAACATCTTTCATAAAACTATATACTCTAACATAGACTCCCTATGTATAGCAAAGATAACTATACATAGTATAACTACGTTGCATTCAAATAAACTCCCATATATAGGGTACATAAAGACATAATCTACAAGATGGGTTCTACAACATATTGCATAACCTTGAAACAAACACTCTCCACAACATATTCAAAAACACTCTTTTCTCAATATAGTAAATAACTAATTTATCCTTTCCAACATAAAGACGAAGGAATAGAAACTAGCATGCCTGTATAAGCTCCAAATGATTTAACTCCTTCCTAGTATGAATCGTCACATTGGTTGACACCTCCTCCAGGTTCCACTTGACTATCATCTTCTACTTCTCACAAAATCTCACAATAACCACAAATAAAAAATACCAAAATAACTCTCAACTCACAAGCTCTCAAAATCATAGCAAAACAACATCAAGATATTTAGAAAGACAAGTGTAGCATTTGGTAGAATGGGCACCTCTATTTATACTAACTTGTGAGCAACCGAAGGCTACAAACAAGCATCTTTTCCACATTTCTCCCTCATGCAACAAATCACTCTCAAGGTTGCAACACATAACAAATTCATGGCCGAGTCGACTAAGTATTTGGGACAACAAGCTGAAAGTAGGTTTCCTAATTCGAATTTCATTTCAAAACAATGCCAAGTTTACACTTGACTTATTCAAAACACTTATTTGTAGGCTTATTTAAATTCATAGACTTCTTTTGCATTACAACCACTTCTATATATGGCACCACCTCAAAGCTTTTGTACTACCCTCCCCAAGATTAAGCTAATATAATACTATAAGGTAACTAAATAAGAGAAGTAAATAATAAAATAGAATAATTAAAGATAAACTATTCAATTTATAACTTGTCTAATGATAGAAATAATGATGAAGTCTTGCATGATCCAAAAGAATATTTTTCAAGTTAGATACTTTCTTTGCTAATCCAACAATTATATTTACAAGAGAGAATAATAATAAATAATAATGATATTGTCACTAAGGAATTTCACAATCATTACTTTATGATGATTCTAATAATGTACACACCCAATGTTAATATAAAGAAAATGAATGACTTTTCTTTTTTGAAATCAAACATTGCTATTCAAACTTTACACTAATTGTCAACATCATTTATATTCATTTAAACTACACATAAACATGGAACATATTTTAATATGTTTAGTATTAAAATAACATTAACTTATCCCCCCAAAGATATTATCACCATTAAATCAAAATCAAACAGAACATCTAAAATTGTTAATGAAGGTAAAATCAAGATTACATAAAGGCTGAGATATGCAATAGAATCAAATACTAACGATGCATCGTAAGTGTTGAGCTGACCTCAATCTATTGACCTTTCCAAGTGAGCTCTTTAATGCCTAATCATTATAAATGAAGACAGTAATTTAAACAATACTTTAAACCAATATTACAAGCATAAGCATACAATAAATAAGCTAACAAGAACTATACCATCCAATATTGAACTCCCTACCATTATAGGACTAATAACTCAACAACTTGTGATTGATTATATATATACACACACACACACACACACAACTAAACATATACACATAATTCATGACTATTTAGTTCATTAACGTTTGTTAGTAAATATACTTTAATGGATTTAGAAGCTTTAACATTATATTCCACAAATTAAACCTTATTTCTTTACTTCATAACTCTACCCAAAAATTCCTAGGTGATTTCAATTACAAACTTTGCTTACTATACCTAGACTCTTCTATGGTAAGTTGTTTGAATCACTTTGATATAAATTAAAATATTCTTATTTTTAGATTAAATGGAGATATTGTTCATCCACTAATAAATCAAATAAATAATTGAACTCTCTAACAAGAACAAAACCCTAAAAATAAGATGATAAATAAAATCAACAACTTGTAATCAATATTTCTAAGCACTATACAATTAAGGCTCTTAATGGATAACTAGAAACTAATTTTTAAAAACTAACTTAAGAATCCATGTAAGGGTTTTTTTCTAATGTTTCTATCTTTCTCATGGAAATTTTCCTTTAGATATTTCTCTTTCCTACATGATACCCTAACTTTGTTTCACTCAATTTATTTTGGTTTTTAATTTATTGTCTTAGTTTCAAAGTAGGAGACGGTAATGTTTTAATCATAAATTCTATTTGGTTTACTAGGTTTCTCTGATTTTTAGACATGTTTTACAAATATTGGATTTCTAGAAACCCTTTAAATTTTATCATCTAACTCTTTGTTTTTCATTATGTACGAACAAATTTTTAGGACTATTTTATGACAAATTTTTATTGTGGATAAGGATGTCAATGTTTTCTTAATGAATCATAATTAGTGATCTGGGTTATTACAATTTTTTAATATGTTTTTTTGAGATTAATAATAGAAACACCCATTAAATTATATCTTCAATATCATGTTTATCATTTTTTATGATCATATACATGAAACTACTTTTAAATGAATTATTGTTTGGCATAGAAGCAACAATATTGTTACCTCAACAAAACCAACCTGTTTCTCTCTTGAAATCCATTGGCTGAAAATTCCAAGATATTGTTTTTTATTCAACACATGTACCTGAAATACAAAGATACACAAAGAAGAAAAATAATATGGGCCAATGGGCTCTCTACCCAACCATAGGATTGAGATTCAATCCACCCCTGAGCTAGGGTCACATAGCAATTCCACAAAATTACTTTTCACATTGGATCCACAACAAAAGTGCAACATATAACATCTACATAAATAAACTTGACACATTACAACCACTAATCACAAGGATTCCTAGTCAAGTTTACACTTTACATACTTTGCATATCACATCTTGCATTCATATTTCTCTATTTTAACACACAAAAAGGGTATAAATGAAATTAAACTAAGCAACATGGAAGACTCAAGCAATGTAAACCCCAACATACTATTTGTAGCCAAACAAGGGATTCAACATCAAATTTTACATGCATTTTTTTATAAGCAAGATCAATATGACAACAAACTCATTTCAAATCAACAAAGATAGAAAACTAAAAGGTTAGAGCTTGCTAAGAAAGTTTTCTATACAACTTGTAGAACACTCTCTCCAAGAATTCTCTTTCATTGCTCCTTCCTCTTCACAAACATGGAAAGAACTCAAAAATGAAGAATAAAAATCAAACATAAACTCAATAACAAAAAAAAAAGAGAGAGAAAACCCCCTCCTCCACATAAATAGAGAGAATCAATGCAGGAAGGGGAAAATGCAACCTCCTTTTCAACTTCCCAACAACCCTTTCAACTCCAATTTTCGTCACTTTTCATTAGTGAGTAATTAGAGTGGGTTTTGGACTTTATAAAAGGGATTTTACAGAATAAAAATACCTCTAACCCATAAACCTATCACCTAGTAAACATTTTAAACAATTAATACCACATAAGGACTTCATAAAACATAAATTAAGTGACCATTTTAATAAAATGATTCAAGAGACTAATAAAACAACTCTCACATACACACAACCCAAACCACACGAAACAAGGTTAAATCACCTACCCATGACAAGACTAATATTTCACAAGGATACAATAATGAAAGTAGCTATTGACCCCCTTATCAACATTGGCCAAATTTTTTACCTATTTACTCATCCAAGAATGTGTGTCAGTATTACTCATAATTAATGATAATTAAAACAAATGACATATGAATTAAAAATTCCAAGAATAATAAACTAAGAAATTAGATCCACTAATCTAAAAAGTAACATACAATTTAACACTCCTTACTCGCATGATACCTATTATGGAGTTAAGGAACAATTGAGTGAATACTATATGTTATCAAAATATCACCACTTATGTCAATAAAATATTTAAGCTCTTATAATGCATACTACTATAAGTAATATTAAATATCAATAATTGTCTTCATATTCACACCTAACCGCATCTATGATATGTAATTACCTAACATAATGTAATCCACTTAATATACATAGTAATATTACCAATAACTGAGCATATTGATCATTACATAATTACATACAGAGAATGGAACTCGTCTAACTATCACAAGAATTCACAACAATAGTTAGATAGGATTAGTCAAGAATATGAGCATCTTCATGGTGTAGCAAAATCATCACTCATGTGTACTATCCAACATGAAATAACATAGAATATAACATATAAATAATCAAAAACTAATAAGATCAATAAGGTCACAAGGAATAGGGTCTTATAGTTTTGGTGCCACCTTCACAGTTGCGGCCTGTAGAATTTTCCTTTGTTGCACACAACATTTACTTCCTTCTGAAGCGCTTAACACAACTGCAATGTTTCATACGTGCTTTGTTTTAATGTTTGACTTGGTCATGTTTCACTTTATGTGTTGGATTATTCACCACATAAAGTTGTGCTTTATGCTCCATGCATCCATGGAATACATATGATATACATTGTTGCATATTAATAATAATATGATTGGTGCTATCTTATGCACTTTATGATTTATATTAATAACTTCAAATCTCATATAATATATATGTATATATATATATATGTTCCATAGTATATATATATACATTATATATATACATTATATATATATATATATATTAATATATATACATACATACACATATATATACAAATATATATACATATATACATATATATTTCATAATGTTTACAAACTTATTTATATAAATAAAGAATAATAAAACAACTCTCACATACACACAACCCAAACCACACAAAACAAGGTTAAATCACATGCCCATGACAAGACTAATATTTCACAAGGATACAATAATGAAAGTAGCTATGTGACCCCCTTATCAACATTGGCCAATTTTTTTACTTGTTTACTCAACCAAGGATGTGTGTCAGTATTACTCATAATTAATGATAATTAAAACAAATGACATATGAATTAAAAATTCCAAGAATAATAATCAACTAAGAAATTAGATCCACTAATCTAAAAATTAACATACAATTTAACACTCCTTACTCGCATGATACCTATTATGGAGTCAAGGAACAATTGAGTGAATACTATATGTTATCAAAATATCACCACTTATGTCAATATAATATTTAACTTATAATGCATACTACTACAAGTAATATCGAATATCAATAATTGTCTTCATATTCACACCTACCCACATCTATGATATGTAATTACCTAACATAATGTAATCCACTTAATATACATAGTAATATTACCAATAACCAGCATATTGATCATTACATAATTACGTAGCTACAGAATGGAACTCATCTAACTATTACAAGAATTCACAACAATCTTTAGATAGGATTAGTCAAGAATATGAACATCTTCATGGTGTAGCAACAATCATCACTCATGTGTACTATCCAACATGAAATAACATAGAATATAACATATAAATCATCAAAAACTAATAAGACCAATAAGGTCACAAGGAACAGGGTCTTACAGTTTTAGCGCCACCTTCATAGGCGTGGCTTGTAGAATTTTTCTTTGTTGCACACAACATTTACTTCCTTCTTAAGTGCTTAACACAGCTGCAATGTTTCATACATGCTTTGTTTTAATGTTTGACTTGGTTGGTCATGTTTCACTTTATGCACTGGATTATTCACTACATAAAGTTGCACTTTATGCTTCATGCGTCCATGGAATACATATGATATACATTGTTGCATATTACTAATAATATGATCAGCGCTATCTTATATGCTTTGTGATTTATATTAATAACTTCAAATCTTATATATATATATATAGATATAGATACATATATATATGCATTCCATAGTATATATACATACATACATATATATATGCATCAATATATATATATATATATATATATATATATATATATATTTCATAATGTTTACAAACTTATTTATATAAATAAAGAATAGTATTGCGTATATACATATATGTACGTAATACTATTCTTTATTTATATAAATAATTTTGTAAACATTATGAAATATATATATATATATATATATATATATATATATATTTATGTTATTATAATATCACACACATATATATTAATATATATATTCCACATATGCATATATACATAACCCTATTTTATTATATTTATACAATACTCATACATGCAATCCCTTCGTTTGACATACATACATGGGATGCATAAATACATATATGTATATATGTCAATTTAGTCCAATTAGTATCCCCATGCATATGGGTGATCCAACCACAAGTATGTGATGGTAGATATAAGTATACATAGGTAGACATACCTACACATACTCATGGAAAAATCACCCATATGCATGGGGATACTAATTGGACTAAATTGACATATATATACATATATGTATTTATGCATCCCATGTATGTATGTCGATCGAAGGGATTGTATGTATGAGTATTTTATAAAGATAGTAAAATAGGGTTATGTATATATGCATATGTGGAATATATATATTCCACATATGCATATATACATAACCCTATTTTACTATCTTTATAAAATACTCATACATACAATCCCTTCGATCGACATACATACATGGGATGCATAAATACATATATGTATATATGTCAATTTAGTCCAATTAGTATCCCCATGCATATGGGTGATCCGTCCATGAGTATGTGTAGGTATGTCTACCTACGTATACTTATTTCACTCACATGTATGAGTCCACCGTTGACATGTACACATATACATATATATACATCTTATGCATATATCTCATCAAAACCACATTAAGCATATGAGGAAAGGATGACAAAAGACATCAAGACTTAATCATAATTCTCAATCATAGCATTCACAACAAAGATCACTTACCTTTCTCAAACTGATTTGTAGAATTTATTTTCAACTTTCACAAAGCTGTCAAAGTTGCCATCAAAGTTGTCAAGCCATGGAAACTTGCTTGCATAATTTATTTTTGACTTTCCGACTGTGAGTTCCAGAGGAATTGGGAGTGTAAAACCCATTCGCCCTAGGGCGAATTTGTCCTAGAAGGACACTCAACAAAAGCTTTTGGTGACAGATGCATAAAATCTTACCCTTCTCAAATCTACCAGAAGTTGCTTATTTATGTTTCTATTATGCTTTAAATTGATGATTCAAGTCTTACATTGCATAATTGGATTCATTTAGTATTTTTCATTTATCTCCTAAAAGTGCATTTCAGGTTGATTTACCCCATTCTCAATCATAAGGAAAACAACAAGATCTCCATTAAGGTTGACTCACCTAAGGGTTGAAATTCAATCTTATCTTTTGGGGATCTCTTTTTCCTAATGAAATAAGGCATATAGGTGCATCATCCCATTTCCCCCATTCCATTTTAGGATCACCTATTTCCCTTCATTTCATATATATGATACAATCAACATGATTGATGTCCATCCTTACAAAAACTAGCCTAATATTTTACATGATACCACTTTCACACATATATATGCTTCTATACATGCACTTGATGGTCCTCTTTACATTACTAGAAGAATCAATGATAAACCCACAAGGGGAATCCTCATTGATCTAATATGTTTAGTAAATGTGATCAACCAAGAAGTTTTGTATGTGCATGAACTATATCAGGATAAGTATGAACAATTAGAAGTGTCACTAAAATCTCACGATGGTTGTATTGACCCAACGATTGGTTCCATAAATCTCCCAATGTGGGCTAGACCTAAAAATTTGGATTTTTATTCACCATAATCCCAACATCAAATGAATTTCATATGAATTTAGGTCACTCATGGCTTATCTCCATGAAGGTAGTCCCATCCATTATTCATAAATATCTTAAATTCCCATTTGAAGGAGAAATACATACTATTTATCATAGTGGATTCAAACCTTCAGCTCTTCATGTAATTTCTCACTTGATTACTTTTGACCTCAACCAACCTAACTCGCTCAACCTTGTGAAGATCATCTATTTTTATCATATCAAAAGTTTAAAACTAAGGATATATCCCAATTATCCCTTACCAATATTCCACCCGAGGCACCTTGGTCTCTAGTGGCTTCAATGGTTTTTCCTCCCACTCCATGAGTAGAAAATGAACCTTTCCCCAAATTGAGTATTCTTCCTCAACCCCAAAATTATGACTTCTATGTGATGGTTCCCCCTTTTCCATCCTAGCAAGGACTACGAGACAACCGCTCAGTGAGACCTTTGAGGATTACCTTTGTGCCTCCTAAAAAAAGAAATATTTTGTGCAAAAAATGAAAACCCCTATGGTTTATGAACCTTTTGTAGTTCCTTCAATCCCTCCTACAAGGGAAGAAAAGGGACCAACATTGAAAAACATCCAAATACCCCTTCACAAGTTGAAGCTCATGCAAGATGAAATCAAAATGAAAAGGAACACAAATGAAGATGTCACATTGTGGATTGTTAGCTTGTTGAAGATGGAAAAACCTTACCTAATGATCCTCCATCCATACAACCAAATTCCAATGAGATGCCTCCCATCCATCTATCTTTATCATCACCCAAATCCACCTCACCTCCCTTACTAAATCATGAAGGAAAACCTTATCTCTCCCAACCAAAACAAAGAATAAAAAGTTCACTTTCCTCCCTATCACCTACTACAAAATATACTCACATAAATGGCAGTGCTTGTACTAAGATGCTAGAACAAGTATGCAACAAATTGTGATATATTTTGATATTGATTCAAAAGATAAAATGAAAGAACAAAAATATCATAATGAATCATCTCTTATGTTTGCAAAATCAATGAATCTTGATGGGAGAAAATGTGATGATCCTCCCAATGTGAGTGACCCACCACATGTTGAACCCACTACTTTCCTTGTACCACACTTTTTGTAGTTCCTTTAGTTTATTTCCCTCCTATTTATAATGAGCAAGACTGGGATACAAATGATTTTCTATAGATTGGCTCGTATGTGTAGTACCCTTTGTGTATTTGTGTGTTTTCTTACACATAATGTGATCTTTGGGCTTAATATGTTGCTTAAAATGTATTTGTGTTTGTTAGTTTTCTTTGGATGACCATTGATTTTCCCATTGGCACAAGGATACAAAGAGAATGAATCTATCAAAACATTTCTCTATTTGCATCTCCATTCTTATTTTTGTTGTAAACATCTTCCTTTTATTCCTGAGTCAACTTAGATTCGGTAAATGAACCCTTCATCTTAAGTCTTGGTTTATTGGAATTGGTTGGTCGTCCTTGATTGTGTGATTGAATCTCCGAGTCATGGGGTTTGGTGAATAGTTGTCTTTACGTTGATTCGTATGTACATTAAAAAGTATACATATAGATATGTATATATATAGCAACTCGTGTGTGAGAGCATAATTGTGTTTATGCATATATATGAGTAGAAATAATTATGGGCATACTTGCATGAGGAGCTGATGATATATATGTGTGTATATATATATATATATATGCACTTAATGTATATGCATGTCGATGAGGATATGAATGTCTTTATGTTGATATAATATGGTAACATGATGTGTGTTTAAATGTAAGAATCCGAGTAATGATATGCATGTTAATTTATGTATATACTAATATAGGTGTGAGAAGTACGTAATGGAAACATACATTGCATATATAAGTATATACATGCATAAACATATATATCATTATTATCTCATGGAACACATATGAATATATGTATATTGATATATATATATACTTGTTAATTTGTATGTATATATATATATGTATATATGTATATATATGTATGTGTATCACTATATACTAGTACATTAATACATGTGGATAATGATATATGTACATACATATATATATGCATTATGCTTATGTAGGAATAATAAATATGTTTGTCTATGTGATTATATAGATGTATATATATATTATATATATAGGCCAATTTAAATGGATTTGAATGTCATACTATGTTGGGTGCATAGTTTATGAGAAATACTATGAGCTTTTAAAGAATGCAATCTAAAGCCTAAAGTGGCTATGTAGGAAGGATTTATGTGGAGGAATATACAATGCATTGGAAGCCATTGCTTTCACTCATAGCAACCATGTAAAGAAATAAGGGGAAGCTAATACACATAAGATATAAGTCTTTGACCAACTCATAGGATTAAGTAAAGAGCCACTTATATTGCCCATGAGAGTTGAAAACCTTGGAAACATTGCTAAATAGCAAGCCATGTGTTGTTATATCAATTGAATATTATCACAATGCATAAGCCGTACATATACCATCTTGCATAAGATGCATGATGTGTTGAGTAAGGAATACAAGCTGATTTGGAGTTTATAAGCCATGGTCGATATCATACAAAATGAATTGCTATTTTGTAGTAGTGCATTACTTTTACATTGGAACACATTTATACAAAAGGATAAAAGGCGATGGAAATATTAAATATCAAAGCCTACTGTGTTAAGTGATTTAAACACATGATAGAAGAAAATAAACCACAACAATAAACATACTTGTTCAAAGCATAGTTTGAATGTTATTTGAGTGGAGTTGATTCATCCTTTACCTGTCGAATGAATAGTCTATGACTAAGTCAATAAAGATATGTGTTGCCTATTAAGTATGGATTGTTTCTTTGGATAAACCCACACCAAAAGAATAGGAAAATGGCTGAAACTTAGCACCATTATATGAATACTTTGTTCTTGTAGAAGTCTATCATATTTGCAATTCAATTCTCATCCTTTGAGCATGTGCATATTTGAAATAGTCTTGTGTTGTCAAGCAAAGGAGGTCGATCTATAGAATACTAAGTTGAGTATTTACTTAGAATTATGCCACCTTATTGCTAAATAAGATGAGTTGACTTGCATGCTTGAGCAGTTTCAATTGGCATACCTTTTCCTTAGGCATCAATGTCTCAATATTTTGTATAAATAGATGAGCCAACTCTCTCATTTGGGATGCACAATTTTGTAGTTTCATTCTGCTGCTATTTTGGAATTGTATTTTTCTAAGAGAGTTATTTTGAGAGAGCATAGAGAAGGAGATTATAGAGAGTTATTGCATTGAGTGGGTTTAAGTGTTTTGAGGAGAAGCTTGGCAAGCTGTCTTGGAAATGAATGAAGTAGAGAACCACTTAGGTCAACTGGAATATAGCGTAAATAGGCATGGGATTCTATCCTCTTAATGTTTACTTGATTTCATGAAATATTGAATGTCTTGAATGTTTGCTTGGGAATCACGTTAGAATGCTTGAATAGATGAATGATCTATTTGCTTATGGAAGGAAAAGAATCATGTAGTTATGATTTCCTTATGAGTGACTTTATCTACTCCCTATTAAGGAGAGAATGTTATCATTAGTATTACATACTAGGATTTATGAATATGAATAGCTTGAGAAGTTATTTGATACATAGTTACTCACATGATCTCATATGATACATGCTTGAGAAACCTATTTATTAGGTTATTACTTTGAGTTACCCTATACGGGAATTTAGATAACAATGTTTCTATACATAGTTAGACCATACTACATGTATAATGTGAAATGTATCAACATCATGAAGTGACTTGACACTATAGCTTATTATGCTAGGAAACCTTGGGAATGTTAAGGTTAGCATTACAACAAAAGTGAAGGTATGAAATATATGATGTGAGGTTATGCAAACCACATCAATTATCTTTACTTGAATTATCACTTGGTCACACTTTACTCTTGAATAAAACCCAAGGTTTAGAATAACCTATTGAGTCGAGAAGTCTATTTTGTTTAAAGAATGAGACCTTAGGTTAAGATTTACTTACTAGGTTGGGATATGTACTTGATTACTCATTGAAACCTATAGGTTGGGATTAATCTACTTGGTTGGATTGTTCATTTGGTCTTGATTGGAACATATAGGTTTAGATTAACCTATATGATCAGACTAGTCCTTGGTTGATGTCTTTATCCTAGGATTAGGATATACCAAGGTTAAAACTCACCAATGTGATTAAGTTGATCACTTGATTTTATGAAGTACTATTTGTTTGGAGTCATAGGTAGGATTACCTATTGAGTTAGAAATGTTACCTAATTGGTTGTTTCATACTCTTGATATGAAGTCATAATGTTGACAAGACTCTAGTCTTTGATTACCCTTTTCACTAAGGAGGTTACACTCTCAAATGGAAACATTTATTGATATAATTATTCTTTGATTGAGTCATTTACTAATGAGATTATACTCCTGACAAGAATCACTTATTAAATTTGAAGTGTTACTGATTGGAGTCAGTTATTTATGAGTGTTTAATCTATAATTAGATGAGCTATGAAGCTATACTCTAGAATCATAAATTTATAATTGGGACTAGGTTGTCCATTGAAGGGAATAGGTTGTTTATGCAAAGTTAATTTGTAGACTAGGAAGGTCATAATTTATACCTGGGATGGGAATCCATAGAAGGGCTTATGCTTTATTAGTAGAGATACCGATGTGTTTTTGAAAATGGGAATAGGTTATTTCTAAGGTTAATGATTACCTATGGAAGGAATTTACCTACGCATAGTATATGAATGGTCATAAACCAAACCAAGCTAAGATAGTGTATATGAATAGGATGACTATCACTCGAAGTACTGGGTGAATTTTTTTGGGCCAAAGTAGTGTAAGTTGCCACTTTTTACACTATCAGTTCATCGTGCACCTTTTATGCATTCTAGTTCAGGATTTTCATACTCGTAGGAGTAATGACTGTATGATTAGGTTCTGGTTTGTAGGACACAACACTAAGCTTAGATAGGTAATTATTATGCAGTTTACCAACCAATCACTTCAAAGAAGGGTAGGGCCATCTTGCCACATGTGGAAAATGTGTGGGGGACCAAATTTGAGTCTGTGGTTGGGGGAAAAGCGCTTGAGTGAAGCTTATCCTCATCAATTGGAAGACGAGGTTTGTGGATGTTTGTGTCAGCATTGTGGATAGTTGGAGTGTATGCACCAAGGCGTGGGGACATCTAGAATGTATGCACCATTGCAACGACATCAGGACCAGTTTGTATATCTATTGCCAGATGAAGCTCAGAAGAACCATGCATGTATTATGTACCCATTTATATGGAAGGTTGTAATCATGAATGATAATCTTGAGTTTATTCAATTTAAAATATTTGTTATGGAAATATTTTTGAAATTACAATGAAATGCAATGGAAGTCTGGAAATAGTGTTATTTCAAATGTGCATGTAATTTACATTATGGAAAAAATAAATTATTGTTATGAGGTGAAAACTTGAAAATTTTACTAAGCAGAACACCAGGCTTGTTACAATAATTCTTGGTATGGTTGACATGAGAACTCACCTAGTGAATGATGAACTTCACTAGTCCTTGTGTTTTTTCATTTGCTACTATTATGGAGACTCACCAAATAAATATTGAACATCACTGGCCTATGTTGTTTCTTATCAAGATCACTTAGTGAATACCAAACTTCACTAGCCTATGATGCCTTTTATTTATTCATGGGTCACTTAGCAAATATCATACTTTGCTAGCCTATGATTTATGGATATCTTTGGCATGGATCCTAGTAGGAATCTGCAGATCTTGCTAGTCTGTGATGTCATACCACCCTTTTTGTGTTTGCATCATGTTTGTATGGTTGTTTTGCATAATTATTCTACATTATGTTTGATTTATGTCTTCTTTGTGTATGTGTTGTATTTTTCATGTCTCTTTTGATACATTGCATCTCATGTGTGTATGTTCCTTTATCTTTATATTGTTGTGTAGTAGAATATTGATCTTGGGGGCTAGTGCATCCCCTAGGTTCAACATAATCTTACTTCTCCATTATCTTGATGAAAGAAACCTTCTCGAATCCTCCTTACTTTAGTGTGAGCATGAGTGTAAGTTCACACTCTCACTAAAATGGGGGCTCAATGTAGCATTGTAAATTATTGACCTTGACAATTTCATGCTATGTTTGGCTCCCCCTTATATGCTTGGACCTAATTATGCTTATTATTTTCCTATTTCATTATCATTTTTAGATTATCAAGATAAAATTGGGAATTAAAATTAATTAATTATTAATAAGCATCAAAATTCCAAAATAGGTCTAGTTTAGGGTGCCCTTGTCCTTGACCACCCTATTTTGGCCCAATTTTTAATATTTTGTTATCAACATTAATATGTTTGCACATTTAAATTCATTTGTTAGCTTCTCAAAATAATTATTATGGGAAATGAAGAAATGCATATAAATATGTCTTTCTCCCCATTTGAAGGGAGAAGCAACCTAGGGAATTTAAATTCCAAATTGAGCATCCTAAAAAGAAGTCAAGGCAATTCAAGAGTAGAATAAGCATCATTTTACAATATTTTTATTAGTTAAGATTCATGTTAGCAATGCATCATCAAGTAAGATTGTCTTATGCTTTATGTTCATTATTTTGTGATTACTAACACTTGCAAGACCTTCAATCAAGTATCTATTTCTCCTTGCATGAGATATGTGGCATGATGTTGTAGGTTGTTTGGACTTATAGGTTGCATATATCACTCAGATGTGGGTTTTCTATGCCCATAGATGCTTCATTGATGTTACAAATTCATATTTGTGGCTTGGTTTAGTTAGTTTTTTTTCTCATTTGGCTGTCATGTTGAGATAGAGAGATGGTATTACTAGGTGCAATCATGATGTGGGACCTATGTTGTTGGCTATGTAATGTAGGTCTACATGTGTGATATTGTTGGTATATTTGGTACTAATCATGGTTTCATGGATGTTCCTTGTGTCTTAGGGAATTTAGCATGACATGATTATTTATGCAAGTGCTTTATGGTGGTGTTTGGTTGATTCATGTTTGGTTTGTGGCAATGTATCTTCTTGGTTTGAGGATCATGGTTTTCCTTTTCCTTTTGGGAGCTCATGTTTTAGTTGAGTTCTTTGATTGTGTGAGGGCCTTTGGTTAATATTCATTAAGGAGTTTATTATCATGATGTCATGGATAGCTTGATTACACTATTCAATAGGAGCTTCTAACATTGATGGTTTGGCAGTGTTGTATCTTCTTGGTTTTAAGATCGTGGTTTGTACTCTTCCCTTTGGGATCTCTTAGTGTTGAGTTCCTTAATTTTGTTGGGGCCATGAAGGATCTTCATTTAGATAATGGTTTCCATTATTCCATGGAGAGCTCAATTTCATGGTTTAGTGGGAGCTTTTGGTGATGATATGGATTCACTATTTGATGGTGGATGATCTTCTATACAAGAGATGGTTATATTCATGTGGTTTGGAGATTTTGACATCTTGGTTAGCCATGGAGAACTCTTTATTCTTTAGTTGAGGTGTCATGATTTGTCTTTTGACAAGTGATCCTTGCTTTGATGGGATGGTTATGTATTATGTCACAATATACTCTTGATTACTATTTTAGAGTTTTGGCATGATACAAGTGCATGCTATTTTTATTGGAGTATATGATCTTCTTTTGAGGAGATGTGAGATCATGATGCCATGATTGAATTATTGATTCCACAATTTGGATATGAATTTGATCTTAGTTGGTTCTCTCGGTATTGAGTATATTGATCATTTTCTTGGGATTTTCATGATGGTGCTATGTTAAATTTGGATTTTGGTATGGATTGATTAGTTACAAGTGCTTGTGGATACTTGGAGACATAGGTGAGGCTAGGATATTCTCTTTGGATTAGAGACATGTGTTGAGATGGTTACTCATTGAAATGAAGGGAAAAGGGATCCCTTACAATGGTTTATGGATTGTGATTGTTTATAAAAACTTAGGGATCTTAATAGGTTCCTTTCCCCACAAATCTCATTAGGAAAGAGATCACAAGGTGTAAATATTGACTTTAAACCTCAATGGTGAGCTAATCAAACCTAGATCTCAGCCCTTAGGACAATAAGACAAATCTGAAACCAAATTAAAATGATTTGAAATGCTTAAACTAAATGATCAATAAGGCCTAATACTGAAAATGTAGGTTCCCGAAAGTATAAAGACTGTTATAGAATTTTTTAGGCAGATCTGAGAAGGGTCTAAACACATGTACCTATCACCAAAAATTTGTTTTGAGTACAAAGGGACTCATTCACCCCTAGGTGAATGGGTCTCAATGTAGGGCTCCAAAACAACTTTTAATAGTCCTTTGATGCTGGATCTTAGCTTTGGTTTGACAAAGGTCCCATTGTCAAAAAGTTGAAAATAAAGTCTACAACTTAGTTTCATTTGCTTGACAACAATAATGGCATATTATGCAACAATGCAAAATTTCTCTTCAAGATCTCTTCAATTCTTCTTCCACCTGTAATCTACACTTACACAAAGAGGAAAAATTATTTTGTTTGGGGGTTTGCCTTGGTCAAACCCAAAGTTTGGTAATTAAACCTTGATAGAAAGATAATGGAAAAGGAGAAGAAAATGATGAATGAACAATGCTTGCTACAACTCACCAACCCTTCAATGGCTTCTCTTAGAGGAATGTTCAGACAAACACATTACTCCAAGGAATTGGATCTTGCTTGCTTGATGGATTTGGATACTTGAAATTCTTGGATGATTTAGGATTAACAATGCATATTGGCCTTCACAAGATGACGTGAACACACATAGACTTGAACATGATGTTTGGATCTTGGTTGTTACAACAAATGACTAACAAATTTACTCTTGAATGCTCTTGACAGTAATATTTTATCTTGAAAATTTCCTTAGTGCTAGATCATGTTTTGTTAGATTTCAAATGATAAAAAGACTGTATTTATAGATGTTTATCTAATTTCCCAAAAAATAGATTCCAAAAGCTAACAATTGCAATTTGAATTTGAATCATTAAAATACCACCAAAAAAAATTTTAAAATGGGTCTTAGGAATTAAAGGGGATGTCCTAGCCTATAAGTCTAGGACACTCATATTCCATGATGATTTAATTATTAAATGAATTAATTAAATATTGGTTCTCCTTTTGAAAAAGGGGAAAAATAAGGCTTTGGAATGCATAATTTTGGTAAATTAGAAGCTTAATTAAGTCTAATAAATTAAGAGACCCAAACATAGTGCAAAATTGTAAAGGTATAAAATTTTCTACATTACACTTTTCCCCCACTTTAGTGAGAGTATGAACTTACGCTCAGACTCACACTAAAGTAGAGAAACATATGCCAAGAGGGGTCCAAGTGCACAAATGTTAATGAGATAGAATGACAAAGATCAAGGAGGTGGCCAAGCCCCCAGGATTGAAGATCTCATGGAAAACCAACATAAGCATAGAGGACACACATGCATGTAAGATGTGTAGTAATACAAGATTCACAAGCATACAATGTCATAGTCGATGCAAAAAGGAAAAAGGAAAGGAAAAGGACGAGAAAGTTGTGTTATGCCACATCCATAAAATATGCTCACAAGGGCTAGTGCAGTCTGGTATACACTAGGTGAGCCCCAAAGGAAAAATGAGAAACACACACTAGGTCTACAAGGTGTGTACCCATCAAAAAGGTGGTAGATGGGACAGATGCACCAAGTCTACAGGTGTGTTCCCATACATCAACCATACCAAAAGTTATACTCCCTAATAACTTTGATAAGGTGTCACAATATGGGCAATGTTATGCGAATGCTACACTAAGTCCAACTCCTATGAACAAAAGTGAAGCTAAAAATGCCAAAATGAAATAATGTCAATGTATGGCCCCACTTTAAAGAAATTGCTAAACACCATGCTGTGAGCAATTACTTTAAAGTAGAAATCATAAATTCCAATTGAAAAAAGGGTCATGAGAATCAGTTCAGTTCATGCAGTGAGAGACCTGCCTAGAATCACAAAGCCTATCAATGTTGTGTGCAGGGGATTGTCAATTTAGAAAGCAAGTAAGGAGTAGTTTCAAGGAAAGGAACAATCTGCTACTAGACTACTGAAATTAATTCATACAGATCTTGTGGTCCTACAAGAGTGAGAATTCTACAAGGTGACGGGTATTTTATGCTTTTTATTGATGATTATTCTAGAATGGCATGGGTTACCTTAGAGAAAAATATGATGCACTAGATAAATTCAAGGCGTATAAAGCTATGGTTGAGAATGAAATGGATCTAAAAATGAAATGTTTGAGGTATGGCAGAGGTGGTGAATTCACCTCCAATGAGTTCGACATGTTTTGTGAAGTTCATGGAATAAAGAGGCATTTGTCTGCCCCTAGAACTCCTCAAAGTGGTTGAGAGGAAAAACCACATGATTCAAGAAGTTGCTAGGACTATGATGAAAGAGGAAAATCTATTGGAAGTCTACTAGATAGAAGAAATTCATACTATTGTTTACATACTTAACTAAGTACAAGCCAAAGTTAGTAGCACAAATACTCCCTATGAGTTATGGTTTGGAAGGATACCTACAATGAAATACTTTAGAGTATTTGAAAGAAAATATTATATCAAAAGAGAAGAAGAAAACTTAGGAAAGTTTGATGCAAGGTCCAATGAAGGCATCTTCCTTGGATATTCTACTAAAATCAAAGCTTACAAATGTTACAACAAAAGGATAAGAAAGATAGTTGAAAGTGCAAATGTTAAGGTTGATGAAAACTTGCAGAATTCAATTGCAATGGATGGATATGTGTCAGATGAACCTGATTGCAGGGAAGTAGGAGAAGAAAAAGTTGATGAAAAAGAAGTGTAGAATGAAGAGGAAGAAGCTCTGGAAAATATCCCTAAGACCCCTAAGTATGTGCAAAAGAATCATTCTAAAGAACAAATCATTGGAGACAAAAGGAAAGGTGTATTGACAAAAAGAAAAGTTGTTGAAGTTGAGGTAAATTTGTGTTTACTTTCTAAAGTTGAACCTAAAATAGTGAGTGAAGCATACAAGGACTTTAAATTTTATCAAATGGATGTGAAGTCTACTTTTCTAAATGGTGAATTGTCTTTGATGGTTTTTCACATCATGTGTTACCATCAATGACAAAGGGGGAGATTGTTGCAAGTATGAAGGTGTTGTCAATGATGTCAATAGGATGTCTACTAACTGGTGTTGTCATTGTTAATTGTGTGTTAAGGAAGTTGTTGCATGATGAAAATGACGAGGATATTGAGAAAATTGTGGAAAATAGGAAATAGGTTGTTGTAGGTTGTGCATGTGTAGTTGAGATATTAAGGAAGTGTTGTGAGTAAATGGAGCTACCTTTTGTTACAATTTTTGGAGATGAGTTGAAATGAAGTAATGAGCTAAGATGATGTCTCTAGTTCTTGATTTCTAAATGCTTTCAAGAAAATTTGATAAAAAGAGAAAATAATATTGTGCAAGTGTTTAGAATGTGTTGTGGATCATGCTTCGTGTTTCTTTTGTATTGACACTATGCTTGTACGGATTTAGTATGTTTTCGAGGTTATTAGAGGTTGTTATATTCAAAATTTTGGGTTTTGGATCGTTGGTGAGAGGAAGTTGTGTTTACCAGTATGAGAATTGGCTTTGCAATGTTGTACAAAGGTATCAAGGAGAAATGCATTTTCTCCACATTTCTCCACAGTTTCTTTTCAAGACTTGTGGTTTTGAAGGAGATTTAATGATGTTGTTCTTTGTGTCGAGAGGATTCATGGTTAGGTGTATCAGAAGTTTTGGAAGTGTGTACTTAATGTTTAATGTGTCTTCACGGGTAACGACCGACCTAGTGTCTACACTACATTTGGAAATGTTCAAATATTAATGGATGCATAGCATGGCATGTGAGACTTAATTTTGGGTCTCAATTAAGTGTTGTTTTGGTCCCCTTTCATTCCTATCCACCACGGGAATGTTTAGGTGCTGACCTAATTTGAATTTACAAATACAACAGATAGAATGCCAACGTTGGAGAAGATGTTTAAGGTTGAGGTTGATATAAATAAGAGAGGAGTTGTTGTGAGTTGAGAGAGAAGCAAGATAGATGTGAGGAAAATGCAAGTGATGTATGTGATGTGAATTTGAGCAAAGCAATGAAAAATTTAGAGTGTTGGATTTCTGAATGCAGTGAGCCGAAGGTGTCTGAAATCTTTCAAACAAGACTATGAAAGCGTTGGAGCATTGTGGTGGATTCCTTGTTGCATTGAGAAAGTATTCTCTATGTAACATTTATTTTCTATCTTCTTGTTCTTTCTGTAGCAATGAGCCCTAGCTGTGAGCCTTTTTGGACAGTGTGTCTTATTCTGGCAGTGAGCCCCTTTATATCAGTTTTACAATTACTTATATTGTGAGCTAATCCTCACTGTGTTTTTCCCTCATTCTGTTTTCCATGTAAATCTAGTGTTCTCTTGTGTATGGTGTTGTTATTTCAGTTTATGTTATCTATATTTCATGATTAATCACATTAACAGAATAAAGGTTTATTGAATGCATGTGGATCTGTTTCTTGTTGAGGGTTTTTGATGTTTTGATTAGATACAACTAATTCACCCCCTCTCAATTGTATTATCACTCAACACTCGAAAGTATAGAGATGGTTACAAAATTTTGTAGGCAAATCTAAGAATGGTCGGAACACATGTACATGTCACCAAAAATTTGTTTTTAGGAGTGCAGAGGGACTCATTCACCCTTGGATGAATGGGTCTCAATCTAGGGCTCCAAAACAACTTTTGACAATCCTTTGATGCTAGATCTTGGCTTCAGTTTGACACAAGTCCCACTGTCAGAAAGTTAGAAATAAAGTATGCAACTTAGTTTCAATGGCTTGACAACAATGATGACAACTTATGGAACAATGCAAAATTTCTCTTCAAAACATCTTCAATTCTTCTTCCACCTATAATCTACACATACATAGAGAGGAAAAATTGTTTTGTTTTGTTTGGGGGTTTGCCTTGGTCAAACCTCAAGTTTGGTAGTTAAACCTTGATAGAAAGATAACGGAAAAGGAGAAGGAAATGATGAATGAACAATGCTTGCTACAACTCACCAACCCTTCAATGGCTTCCCTTAGGACTGAAGACAAACACATCACTCCAAGGAATTGGATCTTTCTTGCTTAATGGATTTGGATACTTGAAATGCTTGGATGCTTTAGGATCAACAATGCTTATTAGCCTTCACAAGATGACATGAGCACACATAAACTAGAACATGATGTTAGGATCTTTCAATTGCTACAACAAACAATTTCAAGTTCCATTGGAAGATGAAGGTGAGCTTAAAATCTACAGACACGGTGGAAAAGGTACAATGGAATACCTGTCACGCAACCATAGGGTTCCAATCCCAATTGTAGAATGGGAGCTACATTATTATTATTAACCATTTAATAATATAATTGCAAGTACTTCTTCGTGCCAGCAAGTGATACCGAGCCTTAACATTCCTCTACAACCAAGCGTCCAAGGCAATGAAGGTCAGGGAAATGAAGAAAACCAAGGAGAAAATGAAATTATGGAAATGGAATAATAAGGGTTTTGTTTTTTGTTTTTGTAATAGGCTGATGTAAGGAAATTAATTATGTTAATTATGGGCTCAGCCTAAGTTGCAGCATGATGTATTTGTAGTCTTCAAGACTTTCAATGATCTGTAATTTTGGTAGAATATTGATGTAAAATCATGAATCCGATCCCGAATAGGGATGATTTTGAAAGAGTTTTGTATCTAACTGAGCTACACTAAGAGGTTTTCTTCCTGGTTCTTTCCTGTCGGTATGCTCTTTTGAACCAAGTTTTTGTATTATTTTATTATAATATAATATATTATAGTGGCTTGCCACATTTTCCAACAAAAAAAATTCTACTCTTGAATGTTTTTGACAATAATATTTTCTCTTGAAATTTTCCTTAGTGCTAGATCATGTTGCTTAGATTTCAAATGATAAAAAGACTATGTATTTATAGGTATTTTTCTAATTTCTCGAAAATTAAATTCCAAAAGCCGACAATTGCATTTTGAATTTAAATCATTAAAATACCACCAAAAACATATTTAAAAATGGATCTTAAGACTTAAAGGAGACCCATTCGCCCATGAGGTAATGGGTCCTGACCTATAAGTTCAAGACACTCATATTCCATGATGAATTATTAAATGCATTAATTAAATGTTGGTTCTCCTTTCAAAAAATGAGAAAAATAAGGCTTTGGAATGCATAATTTTGGTAAATTAGAAGCTTAATTAAGTCCAATAAATTAAGGGATCCAAACATAGTGTGAAATTGTAAAGGTATACAATTTTCTACACTACACTCATTAATGAGGTTTCAACTAGAAGTATAAGGAGCTGCACCTTGGTTGGATGTGAGTTCAACATGGACCTATGAGGATATTGTTCTTAGATGAGTCATGATGACTTGGATATCTTAGAGGAGCATTCTCATTCCCCACTCTTGGTCTACTCGATGGTTTGTCATCTAAGAGGTATTGCCCATTATTATTTTTAGATGTACTATGTTTTATGCTTTTTCTTCTCATGCATATGGATCTTGGGCTATGGTTTGCTAGTTCTAGAGGGTTCATTTGAGGGGTGTTGATATGTTTATTTCCTTATGCATTGTGAGATTATTCATTGATGTTGAGTTTAGGATATGTTATTGGGCTTATTCCCTTGGTTTAGGAATGGTTTTGGTTTTATATTCCTTTGGTTTGAGATGCATACATATAAGTTATGGTTAGATGTGGATAGTGTTATTCAATTTAGGGATTTATGGAGGAGATCATACTTATCACAACTTATCATTTAGAGGTGTGTGTAGAAGGACATGCTACATGTTTTAATTTGTGGGTTATATCTTTGGTCTTGTTCTTCTTCTTAGATGTTTATATTCACATGACATTGGATTTGAGATCTTGTGTGGAGCTATGGTCATCACTATGTTTTTGGTTGTGTGTTGTTCATTAAATTATTTGGTGACAAAATGGATGCTCCCATATCTCTTTCTTTTTTTGGGTGTGGAGAACTTGGGAGAGCTATGGATACTTGTGGTGAGAGATATATTGCAAAAAATTGTTTTGTAGGATTTGCATATCTTTGTGGATGTTCCATGGTAATACATGATGTTGGTGGATCTTGGATGCCTTGATCATTTTCAGATTTTGCATTACCTATGCTATGAGAGATCCTAGATGTGTATGTTCTTCATTGATAGGTTTGGCACTTGGAGCTTGTGATTCCATGTTATGGGTTGTATATGTTGATGGTACGAGGTTCACTTGTTATGATTTGTATATCTTTGAGGTATGGATGGTTGAATGTGTTAAAATTTGTTGTGGGTCTTATTTCAGCTATGATGATTATATCTTGACAACTATTGATGCATACTTATTACCTCTAGATTGAGTTTGCACGCTTTGGGATATCAATTGGAGGTAGGAATTATGCTTCTTTGTGACATATAGTGTGGAATATCTTTGGATGACTTCTTATTCTTCATGCATTGGCATGATAAAAGATGAGAGAATTTGTTCTTGAGATGATGGTCACCTTGATTCTTATTGCATGTATCTTGATGGAGCACATGGAGCACTTTGATTCCTTGATGGTATATGTGGCTATTGGGATTGTTCCCTCCCTCATGTTTGAGTTTACTTGTTTAACCCTTATACAATGTATAGAACAAGTGGGAGAATATTAGTAAACAGCGTGTTTTCTACCTTACATAATATTTTTGATTAGATAAGCAAGGAAAGGGCCTTGATCCTGTGGTTACACAACCAGAACAACAAAAAGAGAAATAGGTTGGGAAAGATAGCACCAGAAAACAACAATAAACAAAAACCAAAAACTAAGATGGCACGCAAGTCGAACATCCATAGTTGTAACCACAACATCAAAATAAGCTTAATCAAAAACATAATACCTAAACTAATCAAAATAATAGTGCGTAGACCATTGATATGGTTTACCAAAGTCCAACAGGTACACAACCATAACAAAGCTATTATATAATAGCAATTCAAAATAATAAAGCTAAGAACCAAAATGTTCAGAGCAGCCATAAAAACAAAAGAGAATAATGCCTTATTTAGCATTGTCAATCATGTACTAGTAATCACCAATTTGGGAGACGAACTCCCTCCAAGAAGGGCCCTCTACATCTCCACATTCCTTCTTTTCTTCACTCTTCTCATCTTCTTGAGAATATTTTTTATCATAGTTTGACTAGAAACAAGGCATATGGAACCTATTTCTGAGTCAACAAAATAAAGTACTGACAATGGAGTCAAAAAACTCGTCTTCCAACAAACCCCTCCACCTATATAGGAGAAGTAGCCAAGAGGACTCTATCCACTACAACAAGGATTCTCACACCTACCAAAACTCCACCTCCATAGGAATGGTCTACACCTCAAAAGGAAGGGTCTCCACCTCCATAGGAGACATAGACTGCAGAGCCAGGAAGACAAGACACACTCCAGTGGAGAGAAAACTCCTAGCCACAACGGGCAACAGAAGCAACAAAGCCTTCAAGACCAACCCCATCAAGTTCAACAAATTCATCTTTTCCAAGATAACTTCAATAACATCCACTAGAGACAAAATAATTGCCTCCTTATACAACCAAAGAATCTCATAGCCCCTAACCTCCATAGTCAGAAAAGTAGAGCAACAGTCATTAATGATATAGAAAGTATAACCCTCCTGTAAACCATTCACAATGGCTCCCAAGCAAGAAACTAACAACCTCCAAATAGAGCTAAGCCCCCACCACCAAAAAAACTTGCATAATAGACTCAAAACCTCCACACAAATAGTGATACCAAGAACTTCAACAAAAGCACAACCTCTCCAAGAGAGTCCTAGCCCCAAAGGCATTAAGGCGAGAACTCGAAGAGCAACAAGAGAAAAAAGGGAAAGAAAAACAATAGCAACAAGCATACCATCCAAACCACCCTTTGAATCAACATCAACAGCAACCCAATAAGAACCTGACTCCATAATAGCACCAACAACCAACACCAAGTCCAATCTAAGAACATCATCCTTGAAAACCACAAAAGCCAATAAGTGTAGTTCTAGGATACCAAAGTAGAGGGATAAAACAACCAAGACAAGCAGAGAAGTGCAAAGCATAACAAACATTGGAACAACAAAAACACCAATGTCTGTTAAAAAGACAAACCAAGAGAGAATCAAGTCATGGACAAAGGCAAGGATAGAGTCACCATACGCATGCCACAACACGAGAGGAGACATCACCAAATCAAATCGTAGCCTCTCAACTTGCCCAGAAAGGGCAAGAATGGGGAGAAAGCACAAAGAATAAGCCACAACAGGGGAGGGTACATCCCTAGCCAAAAATAGAAACCAACAAGGAGGCAATAGAGGTCCTTTTTCCTCCAAGTCAGCAGCCGAACTAACAGCTCCAAGAGAAAAGCCAGAAGCGACCAAGACTCCCCCAATGCATTGGTAGCAACAAAACGTCGAAGGGACAAAAGTGATAGGAATCCCACCACTCAACCAAGTAAGAACACAAGGCAAACAAAACACAGAAGGCAGAGAGAAAATTTTCAATAAAGAGAAACCTCCCACACAACCCCCAACAGGAACCCAAAGAAAGCCAAATGACCACATAACAACTAGAAGACATGGCTCCAAGACCATCATAGGCCCTAACTCAAAAGCTCCAACCATCCCCTCAAGGAAAACGGGCTACTAGGGGAAAGAAAAACACAAATCGCCTCAACAGAGTAAAGCAACTAGGTTTCCGCCAAACTAAAAGTAGCAGCGACTTCCTCAGAAATGGAATGAGATCCAAACAACCCAATAAAATGGCTAGGAAATCTAAAACCAACAGAATCACCCTCTGAATCCTCATCTCCATCAAGAATTTTCAAAAATCGCTCTCCTCACCCTTTCCCACTCAGAGCCATGGCGAGTTATCTAAGAATTGTTGATACCTTATAGAATGTTATAATCTTATATATTAATTATTATGTGGTGTACCTAAGGTATCTTGGGATGAATGAATCACAAGGGTTAATATTCTTGAGGCCACTTTATGTGTTGTATATAATATTGTGATAAATATTTAATGTGGGGTTGCACATTGGAAAAATAATTAATATTGGGAAAAATTAGTATCAAAAAGTAAATATGAAGGTTAATGGTTTTGTAAGTGGTAGTAGTCACATGGTTTTATGTAATACCACTTGGTGGTTTTGTGTGAACTTGTTTCTATAAAAGAAAACACATGGGTAGTTGTCTAAGGTTGGATAGTTGGATTGTTAGCTTGGCTATTTAGCTAAGAGGTTGAGTGCATCTCTTGTTAGCATTTGTGAGGTTGAAGCATGGCATGGGATGTGTGGTTACATGCTTGTTCACATGGAGTGCTTGTAGAGGACTTGATGGTTCAAAGGTGTTCATGGAAACCTATGAAGATGTATTGTAATCTTTATTGTTGAATAATACATGAGTGATGGATGCTTTTCAAGGCTAGGTTTTTCCCTCTTAAGGGTTTTCCCAAGGTATATCTCGTGTTATATTTGATGGTATGTTTTCTATTCTTTTGAATATGGATTTTGAACTTGTTTTCATAAATTTTGCTATTTGGGTTATGTAGAAATTATCTTGGGTGGATGCATATTTCCTTTTAGCTCAATTGAGAACTAAAAACACATATATTCCATCAAATAGGTAGCCTCGTGAAATTCAACCTTATCCTTGGTTTGCACATCAAACTTAAAACTCTCATTAATATTTTGTTCAATAATATAATTTATAAATATTGAGTTATCATCTAAAATTTGTTACACATCTTTAAAAAAATCCTCAGGTGCACTAAAGAGAAAACAATGATACATGGGAACCTCTTCCACTTAAGTTAAATTATACCAATATTCATTTTTTCTTAAGCCTTACAAGTTATTCATATTGATACATGGTTCAATGGTCTACAAAGAAAATTCATTTGCATCAATAACATTTGTGTTGTCAAGCAAATCATGGCTTTCACTTGAATATCATTAACTCCATCAACATTCCAAATGTTGATAATCTCTTCAAATTAAGGGTCAACGATGAAATTTGACTTATCCTTTAGATCAATACACAACTTCATGTGAAATGTTTCAAAAGAAGGCTTAATGATTCAGAATATACCTCTGCACTAAATTCTTCATAAAGGATATTTGTGACATAGTTACCTTTATAATGGTTATCATAATCAA
The DNA here is from genome assembly GCA_007258455.2 of Sequoia sempervirens. Lineage (NCBI taxonomy): Eukaryota > Viridiplantae > Streptophyta > Pinopsida > Cupressales > Cupressaceae > Sequoia > Sequoia sempervirens. Next base: position 113,880,994 of record VDFB02000363.1, on the reverse strand, counting down.
CACTACATTCTTGCTTGTCAAAATGTAGACTTGAGTCCTTTTTGACATCAACATTTTTAAAACTAACAAAGTCAATTTTAGAGTTTGGAGATAGAATTCTTGTTTTATATGCATTGTCAACCACCAACAACTCTAACCCACATCCTTGAAGATCATCATAACACATTACTTGTTCATTGATAAATGAGCACGTGTCTTCATTAGCTTTTAAATTAATGTATTCCTCATTCAAAGCAAACATTTCCATTTATACATTGTGAGGATGATCAACATCAACAAAGCAACAACCATATTCAATATCACCAAAGCTAGAAAAACAAGGAGTCACTTTTGGGATTATGTTAAAGCTCCCCATATTGAGTACATAAACTTTTTTCTTTTACAACATTATCTCTAAACTCCAATTGGAACACCTCAAGATATGGATAAAATAAATTTAAAGGCTCTTCATAGTAGAGACCTTGTTCACTTTTGAGTGAATATGTTTCCTCATTAGCATTTGCATTAGTATCTTCTTCATATACAACAACTACTTTCATTTTTACATCATAGAAGAAATTAGGGGTAGCAGAGAAACAACTATATCCACATATATCATAATCAACACCATCAAGAATCTCTCTATTGTTGACATTATTCTTAGGTTTCATACATTGAATTCCCAAACATTTTCCTTCCAAATTTTCAATTAATGAAGATTTGAATCATACAAAATTTGTTCACTTACATTTGAGCATGTTCTTCCATCATCAATTTTATTGTGACATTCCTTATCTGAGATAATGATCTTTGACTCATTTGCATGAGAGCAAGCATATCTATTAGTGAGATAATCAAATTCAATATCATGATCAACATTACAAGGGAATTTTTCATTACTTAAACTATTCTTAGAACCTTCCAATTGAATGTCTAAACATTCATCTTCACTATCCTCATATTAGATTTGCAATGGGATATCTATAGCACTTTCAATATCAGCATAATCACTAACTGGCAAGTTAATCCACTATCTTTAATATCTAGACATTCTTTTATTTATTCACCAATTGAGACATGAAAAGACATGAATTCACGCATTTATTTGACTTCATTATGGATTGCATTTGTATATTCATAACAACAACTTTCATCTACATATTTTTTTTAGGAGACGATCATAAATCTCATCTTTATCACTACAAGATGTATCTTCGAATTCTACATTGTTTTCTTCATCCATATACAACATGGCATTACTTTTCTTATACAAGGCAATGCGATTATTGCCAACAATTGAAGACATGATTTTTTTTGCATAGTCACATTTGGCCTTTTTAATAATCTCAATCCACTCATAAATCAATAAATATTACGAGGCTTCAACCTTTCAGGTAGGGAACTCATACTTGGCTCATAAATTTCACAAAACATGTTCACACACTTTGACTCTTCAAACTTGAAACTTTTAGGGATTGCTAACAAAGTGTCCAAAAATCTTGCAAATAGATCATATGATGATTCCATCTCATATTTTTCATGTCAAACAGTGATTGAACAAGCAACATAGGATTAACACTGCTCAAATTCAACTCATATTCAACCTAGAGTTCACTGTGATTTGCATGTTGTAATGATGGATAAATTGGAACAATAGAGATATATACATTTTGAAAATCCTTTTTATTTTATGAAATACATTGAATGTATGCATGGGATGTTCTAGGACAACCCACACTTGTTGACATATGTCCTCTCATCATTGAATATTTTGAGTTGTTTTCAATATCCATGGCAATTTGATATGCCTAATGAAGTGTTACAGGTTCTTTATCCCTTAATAGATAACTCATTTTTTAAATGCACCAAGGTAAATAACCAAGAACAATGCATCATTTGGTCTAATACTCTTTGGGATATCTCTTATCATTTTTACAAATCTTAAGTTGAAACCTAGAACTAGCTCATCATCACCTTTCTAAATGTCAACAAGCTTTTTGATCTATGAACTAACATCAACTCTTTCACCAAATTTTTTGATGAACATTACCATGAACACATGCCACAAAGAAATAGTATACACTAGTAAATCTAAAAACCAATCTCTAGCATCTTCCTTTAGTGATTGAAAAAAGAGCTTCATGATCACATCTTTTATCTCAATTTCATAATCCCCAATCATATCACTAAAATCTTGCAAGTGCTTACATGTTGATTCAGAACTTTTTCCATTGAATTTTGGAAAGTGTTCTATAATCTCATTAGGAACATGATTTGTATGCTTGTCAATGCCATTGAAATTTAGTGCTCCATGTCTTCCAACAAAGAAATTATTTCTTTGATGACATGACTGTAGCTATTGTAAAACTTGCATCATTACATTTGAACTTACAAGGGGATACATAGATTGGTACTCCATTTTGATTTGCTTTCACAAAAATATCATCACCCTCACAACCATTTGTTCACAACTTTATTCCTTTATTACAACAAGATATTAATCCTTTACAATACATAGCCCTATCTCTGCTATGACTAAGACCTCTCTAATGAACTTATTAACTACCATGCATAATTCACTGGTCAACACATACTAGCTACAATTAATAGCACAAAAAGAATGCAATCCTATTTATATTAATTCCCTTCCTCTTAGTGTTAACATTCACTTAATTCCCTTCTTTTTAAAGATGACCTTCATACACAATATTTTCCTTCTTGAGGATAGAAACAAATAAAATACCTAGAGATTTATTGCAGGTGTTGCAAATTTTCTTTCTTTGATTGGAAGCTTCGTAACCCTAAGCTCTTCAATATTCACCAATTCATTTACAGAGTTGACACCTCTTAACAGAGGATAAGATTTTTCAAGCAGCAAAAGCTTCTTGAAGGTATAATTCTTTTGAGTTCCTTTCACCAACAGAGCACCACCATTTCATGTAACATTTATATGTGTTGCAATACCTCCTCTCTAAGTATGAAGGTCTAAATATTTTGACACTCCCAAATAGATGATTCTAGAGGTTTTCCCAATACAACCATCAAAGTGTTGGTGTTTTTTCTAACTGATTGCTTGATAATCTCTAAAGGTAAGCTAATTATTATTTTCAAGGCTACCAGATCGATGGCCAATGAATAGGAAAAAAAATTCAAATTAATTTCCCTCTACACTTTATGCTGTACAAGACCTAGGGGGCCACCCTTAATGAAATTGGATGTAAATATTCAAACAATGATGTATAACATTGCCTAACAAATAAACTTCATACAAAATAACAAGGGTTTATATGTCTAAACCCATGATTGGTACTTCCTTTATCACCATTACAACTCTAGTATGAAGTGCAACAATAATTGATAAATTAATTAATGATAGCTTGGTTTTGGGTTTGCCTTTGTAAATTTGAGTGTCGTTTCTAATATTGAGAAAAAGTCATTCAAGATAGATTGTTGCCTATTTGGGGTTACAAAGTCAATAGCTTGTACACATACTTCACGACATTCTAAACATATTTTGATGATAATTTTTTCATTTATACCTTATATTAATAAGATCAACTAATGACTAACAATGCAACTCTACTTAACAATCCAATCTACTACAAGAATGTTCTCATTATTCTCACTAAAATAATGTACTTTGTGTTAAGTAATTTTTATCCAAAGAGAAAGTTATGAAATAGCACTTTAGAATTAAAAGGAGATAGAAAAATAAAGGATATTATGGTTAAAAGAGATATTAATAAAGAATGTGTAAAAACTCTCTTAAAAAGGTGGAAGAATAATTAGTTATTTAAATAATTATTGAAGACAACCTTTGTGAGGGCGGAGGGCCTATAGCTCGATTGACTAAAGCATCTTGTTGCAAGCAAGAGGTCACGAGGTCTAGTCTCCCCTCTATCCTCGTGGTACCAAAGGGCATGTCATACCAGCGTCACTAGTCACATGAAAAAAGTTTATCAAGCACACTACAATTTATAAAGGGGCTACCCGATTCTTGTAGTCTAAAAAATAGACAACCATTGTGAAAGGGTGTGATGGTTTGGAAACCACCCCTTAAGGCTTATATAAGAATTTATGGGAGAAAGCATTCAAGCATGAAGAAAATTCAAGGAAAGAAGAGAACAGGGAAAAGAGAAATTGAGAATGTACAAAGGAGTGAAGGTTAGGATCTTTTTGCTAGCATTGGGGGTAGTTGGAGAAGGGGCACACATGTCCAACTCAGGGTGCAACATACACCTAAGATTGTCCTAGCGAGGGCTTTACCGTATGGCCTGTGAGGCAAGTTGTTGAACTATAAGACCTGTGAGGCAAGTTATTTATGTTGAAGGCCTGTGAGGTAGGTTGGGGTTCTATACAAGAACCAATTTCCTCCAAGAGTGCCTCCTTGCCATGAATAGCTTGGATCTGTAGCCATTCCTCTGAGTGTTAGATAATAGCTTCTCAAAATACATTTATAGATAAGTATTGAAAACCATTGATCCAATAATATTGGGAATATTGTTTATATGATTTTAATGTTAATATGGTTAATCTATATGGAGATGATTATTCCATTTATTATTTTAATTATTTAATTGTCGCGTGTTTATAATTTACATTGATTATTCATATTTGATAACATTACATAACTCAAATTATCTTAATTCTAAAATTTATTATATTAAATCCAATGCTATTACTTAAATAACTAATGGAGAAAAGTGAGATTACAGAGCTTAATGATCAAACATTCCTATCTCCAAAGATTTCTTTATAGTTTTTAAAGTGCTCCTTGTATACGTCTAAAATTATATGTTTCCCTTAGTCTTTGAGTTATGAAACCTGATTCTATGAGATCTAAACTATAACCTTTGTTTATATGTCAATTTATGTTTCTCTATATGTTCATTGGAATCATTGAAAATCCGATATCTACTAGATGCCTTCATATTCATATTTAAAATCTTGTTTAAAATTGATATTGCTTTGAGAACTCCCTATTTAAAACTAGACTCAACTTAAGACACCATGCTCCTTAATTTTATCTATATATAATTCATTTAAACATATCTTAATTCTTATTTTAAAGCATATCCCTTACTCTATTTCTCTATCCACTTAGTTATGCTTATATCCCTTCAAAATATTCAAATTCACTTACTCTTATTTATCTCATGTGATCATTGACGTTGTCTTAACCATCCACACATTTGATTGAGATGCAAAGTTGCATATTCAAAATAAAATCATGTCCACTACCCCATGAATAATATGAGTAATTAACAGATTATTATATTTAAGAGTATAAAAATTTCACTGAAAATATCTTAAGATGTGTCCTCTAAGGGTTTGAAAATTGATATATGTAAAATGAATAGGAAGAATATAGAATAGAAAGCTGATTGTAACATATGAAACAATATGGTAGATTTAGGTTCTATATCTCAATCAAAAGGTATGCACGATAGAGTAGTTGTATCTCCTCATAATAATCCCTCTAATACTTTTCTAGGATGTCATTCAGAAATGGTCATTGTTATAAGCAAAGAAGAATGGCCATCTTTTTGTCTGGTGATTGATTGATTCTCTTTCAAAGAGTGTAGCATAGAGGTTAAATGTTTCAGACAACATATATTTTGCTTTCCTGTCCTATATACAGGGTGAGGATGTTCACGTTATGGGTATAATGTTGTAGAAAATATATATGACAGACACAATTACAATTTCTCTAAGTGTATAAATGGGTATACAGGATCTAGCAGGAGAGCAGAAGAATAAAGCTCTGCTCGAATCTGATACAGAGCCTTCCTTCCAAATGAACACAGCTTTCAGCCTTGCTAGAAAACCTGAAATCGGGCAAAATCCAAACCAGTGCCAAATTCAAATACCCTTTCCTCTCTACTGCTACAATCATTCACAGCAATTACTCCTCTTCCTCAAACTTACCAAAATATCTTCAGCACAGCAAAAATATCCCTCACAATCTCAATGCCACAAGCAAGAAGTGTATTCTAACTGGAATTGTGCCTATTAAATATACTTGCGAAGGAAAGCCGAATTGGATGTCTATAAAACAAACATCACAAGCAAACAACGTAAAATCTCAACAATACAACTAAATCTCTTAATTTTAGTGCTATGTTAATCCTTCCAACGTGACACCAATACTAATTTATATATCCTACGAATCTATAATATATAACACAGAATTGCATACCTGTTATGGCTGTATAAAAATTGTAAAGTGATATGTATTGATTTTCTCCAGATAATTTTTTTTGGCCAATCTTCTAAATCATGCTTTTGTATTCTTTTAGATCATAGGAGAAATTGTGCACCATGCTTAAGCTAGTGCCAAGCTACATTTTATGCACCCAAGCCACCCTCTGTATCATTCTACTCGTTTCCTTTGGCAAGTGTTATCACTAGCAGGGAGGTGACATATTGATGTTACTTGTTTTACTTTTAAAATTGGTATTGGTTCACATACACTTGTTGCTGGTATATTACCTATCTATACTGGGAGCCAAGTGCCATTTCTAATTGTTTGATGTCTTTTCAATCATTTCGACAACCTCCTTGTTGGGCACTAACCGTGTGCCTATAGTTGTTATTTTATCCTTGATTGGAGATAAATCTAAAAGTTCTTTTTTATGGTGATAATTTTATGCTCAATAGGAAGCACACATGCACATATAGACACGCCCTAAGAAAGAGGTATTGACACGCATACAAAAGAGAAATTTGACTATAATCAAACCTGTAAGAAATACTTTGGCCTGCTACCTGTGAAAGCTATAACTTAATACAGATAAGCTTAGTGTGTTGATTTTAAAATATTGTAATTTTTTAAGAGAACTCAAAATATGTAAAAATATAACACTCAACATATCCACTGTTGATATACTGACCCTACAATACAGTTGCCTTCTCGAGCTACTAGCAGTCCAAATATATCTAATCAAATAGTTCTGGTTATGTACCATATAGTACAGTAGATTCCAGGGAAGTATATGTATTTCAACAAAGAAACAGAATGATGATGGTGATTTGAATCGTAAACAATAGTTTTATGATGGTCACAATGGAACAATGAAATTCCATGAGTTCTATTTACAATTTTTGTTCCATTTACAATATTGCAAATTTGTCGCTCTAGGTTAATAAGATTCTTGGAAATGCCTATTAGCTAGAAAATGCTCATTTGTCTTAGTGGCATCTATGATGGATGGAAAGGAATGCTGGACTCTGACTCCCCAATTCATGAGAACAGTAAATAGCAATGTCCAAATGAGCCAAAAGGGGTATTCATTGACACCACCAATAAGATAGAAACCCGAGAACAGTGAGAATAGGCAAAATTAGAAGGGATGACATGGAAAATGATCATAATATCCCCATCAAGAAATTGATGACCAAACAAATAATTTGGCTGAACGTTTTGGCTTGCTTCCATGCAATTTGTCTATCGCATACACATATCTTAGGGAGTTCAATATTATAATTACTTAAAATGAAGCAATGCCCATTACTTAATGCTCACATAAAAATCAAATTCTAAATTTTTTTCTTTATCATAAGGTGTTTGCATTTTTATTAGCCCTTAAACAACTCGAAGGAAATTCTTATTAACACCATACATTTAAATAATACACGAGACTATTCATCTGTTCATTTTCAATAGGCTTTCATTGATTCCAAAGAAATCCTTTTTTAGTACAAACTATGCATAGGTAAATGTTAGAATAAAGCTTTTAACTCGAGTGAAATTGAAAAGATATTTGATAAATGGGGAAACCAAATACAGGTTCGAGCACATAGCCTGCACCTCAAAGTGATATTTTTTCAATCATTTGAATTCCTAAATTTCAAACATGCATAGGGAAACAAAAGGTTCAAAATACAAGGAAAATATTTGTATTAACATCAAACTCGGGACTAATCCAATCTTTTTCCAGGACCACAGAATAAAGCAATATCAGTAACATGATATTCATCACTGGAACATGAACATGTTAGTTTCATTTAAATCTCCAGAAAATTCTGGAAGAAAAATATTGATTGGTAAGGGTACATTAAAAGTAACTATAGTCAATAATATGCATTGTCAGTAGACACATCCATACCATTTTACTATCTAGGCAGCACTTCTGAAACTATCTTTATTTATTTGCGGTCTGTATCTTGAGGATCAATCAGTTAAAGATAGTCCCCACATGGATTACATCTTTACAAAATTTCTAGTATACAGGTACATGAAAGGATCTCCATATGCACCCATGAGCATCCAGTACACAAAGAATCTCTTTTGCCTCATTCTTACCATTGCAGGAATCTACGGAATGAATTCTTAAAGCATCAACCAAACATGGACCTAGAAGATGGAAGAGGCTCTATAGTAAGGAATTCCAACTCCTATCACCTTGATATATTTTCTGAAGCCCTGTTCATAGCAACTTAACTTAGTTCTAGCTTCCATTCCAAATGATATGTATCAATAGAGAGGCAAAACACATGGTATGTCTTCTCCATAGACATTTAATAATAGTCCAGGATATTGAACTTCAACTACAGGGAAAAAGAACACAAAGAGTTCCCTGCAAGGTTTTCCCCCCTTTAAATGATAACTTATGATTACAGAGTGCATAAGTTGACAAATAATGAACATATTCTACAATCATGCCTTGGAATCATGAAACGGACACATGCAAATCTTGGTTGGAAATCAGAGGATCAACCTTTGCATGCATGCAATAAATTATTAAAGCATAACACTACGAACAAGATAGGAAAAATAATAATCAGACCTTTCCTTTTTATCTGGAACCTAAACAATGGATCACTGTTGAAATTATCTGTAAACACGAGCAGCTGTTGTTATGTACCGTCCCTTTTCCAAATCATATATTGTCTTCACATTGGGTTTTTTCCATCTTGATAAAGACCATGCTGCAAGTCCTAGTAAAACTAGAATTGCAAACAATGAAAAAAATGTAAAAGAATCTTCCCCAAGGATCCACGAAGGTTGAGCTGATGACAAATCTTCTATAGTGTGCAATATGAAAGCTCCCAAAGCCCAGTCAATTGGAACACTTCCTACTTGGTTTGTAAACCGTACCCTGGAATAAGTTATAAAAAGCTTAGATTAAAATATGATGGAAAATCAAAATATTAATCAGTCAGAAAATTTTGGAAATTAATCAGACAGAAAATATTCAGTATCCAATATGAATGTCATGCCACAATGAAATCATTCTAAACTGTAAATATTAAACACCTCTATGTATATCCTCATCATATATGCATCTTCGATACATTGGCCTGACTTTTGAAACATTGTGCATCTCCTGGGTGACATGTGACTGCCCTTCTAGCACCAAACACTGAACCTTCATTTCCCTCGGAAATTGCATACTTTTGCAATAACTCTTGGCACAGGTGAGAAGCAAGTAAAACAAGGATTTTGTGAGAGCGAGCTGAGGCCAAACTCTCTGTACTGGTATTACTTTCTGGACCAAATCCCAAATGTTAAAAGGCTGTTGGGACTAGAAGTTATTAATAGATATGAGATAGTATGCTACAGGAGAAAGGCTCCCTTTTCTCCTTTTAAATCATGCATCTTGCAGATTTAAGGATTTCTACAACCTCCAATTTGGAGTTATTCTCTTGTGGTAAGGATTGTACACGGATTTTGCAAAAGCCACTGGGAATAACAAAGTTTCTCTGATTTGTCTTCTAGGGGATCATGAGTTAGTGGTATTTCTAAATTCTTAGCCTTCTTGTTAACGATACTACTGTAAAAGTTGTTTCTCAGCCCTGGGCCATTAATGATATGTAAAAGACAGCAGATTTTGTTCATCAAGGTAAAGCTTTCCTGCACTGAAGAAGACAACTCCCATGTTTTAGGGTTGGATTCCTAGAGAGCTCAGCCTTACCAAATAGTTTTCCTTTGTTTTATTGTCTTTAAAATTCCAGATTATAAATTCTTATTTCAAAGTGATGGTATTTTAGAACAGGAGTGGCCCGTTCATAGAAGCTTTCTTAAAAGACTTTAGAGCGACAATTCTAGTTCTATTCCTCCGATGTTTCTGGTTTAAGTTTCCCTAACCATCCCTTACATTTCTGACGAATAGATGCATTTCAAGGCACCAATCATTAAATTATTTTTTTGCTCATAAATTCAAGATCCCCAGGTTTCACTCCTTAAGTGTTAAAGATTTACAAGAATCTGCAGATCTACATTTTCCAGCAGAGACTTGGATTTGTTAGTTTTAGGATCAGAAATGCAATAAGCAGAAAAACTCAACACATAGAACAATGAACACAGTATTTTACCCTGGGATAACCCTCCTACTTGAGGGAGAAAAACCCAGCAAGATATTCTCTTATAATCAGAAATAGAAGTGCAGAAACAGCACTCAAAATCAGGCCTTAGAAATGCCAAAACTTATACAATGGATCTGCACTTGTATATAGTGCGATATCTTGAATACACAAAGTATTTGACTCTTCTCCTTGATTCTAATCTGCTGCTCATAAAATAGACCTGCTGCTGAAGAAATTCGAACATGGAATGGAATTGATTTGATGCACAAATGAGAGGACTCTATCCCATTTAAATAGCAAACTAGGTGACCACCTTTCTAGGGCCGAACTGGAGAAATACAAAATTTGTTTATAATGTGAAGGCCGACCTACCTTGAATTGGTTTTATATTAAGAGAAAATATCTCCCGCTGCTACAAAACACTAACAGGATTCACTCCTTGACTGCGAAAGCATGACTCTAAAGGGGAAGAATAAAAGCAAGACAGTTATCATTACAAGAAAGTTGTAGAAATAAGGATTGATAGATACTAAGGAACTTAAAAATGAACCCTAATGGTATATGGCAAGACAAAGAAGTATGAATAGAAAGGATTATCAAAACATTTCAAAGCCTGACCCAGATTCTCACCTTTAGCTAATAAGGAAGTCAAGGCATTAAATTAAGAATAATTATGCAGTGCATTGCAACAGCCGCATGAAGAACCAACTGGTATTCCTGAGATTCCATCCTCAAATGGAAAGGACAGAAAAACTATTAAAAAAGAGAATTCTGATGGTCATGTAACAAAGTTATTCCTAAGAAATGTTAGGAACCCAGCACTTTAATAGAGATTGCAAGGACAATTCAATAGGGGGAAACAGAGGGAAGGTTCTAAAGGTTGTCCATAAAATAAAATCCTTACAATTTGGAAAGGAATAAATGCAAAAACCATTACCCTGAGAGATACTCTACTCTTGATATGCCAGTGGCCAGAGAGCATTTGAAACATAGGGCCCAATTTACCCAGCCTCCCTAATCTATATGATGTGGCCCCTACCTCTATGGTGTGCAGTCTGGATACACGCACAGACTAGACTGAAGCTTTCTATCAATGATGAAGCCCTTATTTATGCCTGGTTGGTAAGCAAGCTAGCTCCAATCCAAGAACTTACTAATAAAGGAAGCCCCCACATTTAGATGCACTAACGAGATCAAGTTTCTTTTGTACTATTTTACATATTTTTTTGTTTCCTTTCTAGTTTCAGGTAAAAAGAAGCTTTCCTTTCTGTGGACTATAAATTATAAAACAATGCATCATACTGTTTCCTGTAAGTAAAATAATCTTGGTGCAACCACATGTAAAGAGATTCAAAATACTTATAATAAACAATTTAGAACACTTGTACTTGTATCCTTACGTAAAAATACTTAAGAATCTAGAACACGCTATGAAAATAAAACAAAAAACTTAAAAATACAAAATAAATAACAGGGAAAACATCTTCAAAATATGGGGATTCAAAATGCTATCCTTCAGGGACCAGATTCTACTGCCTATAGTCCATATGGACCAGAACAGAATAATAATTAAACTAGAACTTGGGCTTGTACTTCAGTTAATCCCATGGTGGTTAGAATTGTGGGACAAGGGTGACTTATAAAGCATCACATGCTCCAAAAGCTTTACCAATAGGGAAAGCGGATAGAAGGTGAAAAGCCCAAGGCAATGGATTATATTTACTGTTTCCCGCCAAACTAACAAATATGAAATACTTAAAAGGTGCTTGTGTACTAAGTGGGCCCCCTTACCTTGCAATTATTACCAACATAGATGAGAAAAAATGTAATTACAGTAAATGATTATTCAGGGAGGTCGTTTTGAGATAACTTAAAAATCAGGTCAAATCCCACATTTAACGTTCTAAACTAGAACTTGTAAAGAGGAACCATAGACAGAAAATAGTAAAATACATAATGTGAGACTTGTGTTTGACTTATCTGACTACAATTGACAGAAAAAAGACAACAACATATCAAATCAAGCCCAAATGTTTTTTGTAATTATTGATCTGATATCAATAAAATATGTTGATCCTAAAGATCCTTCAAGAAATACTGTCAAATGATAATAAAATCCAAGCAATAAAATTATCTTCCATGAAATGAAAACACATGAAACCAACCTCACTTACCTTATTAATAGAACAGTGCATAAAGTTTGATAGTGTTATTACTGGTTGAAGAGCACTCAGTTATACTGAGAGGGAGGGGTGAATCAGCATAACAAGAATCTTTTACTTTTCAAAACTTAATTAACCATAGGAATAGCACACATGCAAGATCTAGCAATTAAGAAAACACAATTTACATGGAAACACTTGCAGGAAAAAACCACAGCAAAATATTGCTCATATGTAGATCTTATTGTAGGCACCACCCTACTTCTTTTACAGAACTTCTTTTGTAGGCACCAACCCACAGGAGACACCAATCCCCACAACTGAGCACCAACTCAGCAAGAGACATCAATCTCTTCCAATGAGAGGCACCAACCTCCAAATGAACGATATGATAATTATTCGAATCTTCTAGGATCTGCTCCTATATGCTGCTCAAAAACTTGCTCACAAATCTGCTTTAAAACTCTTACAAAAAATCTGCCATAAATTTGCTCATTAGATCTGCTCATGAAGTCATCAAAATCTGCTCATATACTTTTTAATTCTGCTCTTCATATGAATGATATTCGATAAAAATGCTTGCCTTCTAAACCACTTTGCAACCGCACCTTATATCTTGACAAAGAGTGGTGACTACAAGAAAGAATGTGTCACTTACCAGTGGATGCAACTTTTGTTTCTAAATGCACCTCTTCACACAACCTTGGGCACTCCAATAGGGGTCATTCCTTATAAATTCTCAAAATGGGGCACCAAAAAGAGGGGGGCGGCACTTAGCAAGCAATAATTTAATTTAATTTTTTATTCTTCAAGAAAGGCGCCAAAGACTAGGAGGTTGGCCAAAAATATTATTTGATTAATTAATTATTTTCCTTCATGCAAGGCTGCCAATCAACATCAACGAACTGCTTCCTCAACGATCTTAATGACTTCATTTAACCTTTGACTTCCTTTGACATCAATTACAACAAATTCTAACACTGGTAACAACTACTGATACAAATTCAATAGATATTCTCATATTCATGTCCAAAAGAATTCAAGGAGTTAGCTGCATCACCACGCACTGCTGGATTGAACAAGTTAATTGAAGATTACTGAAATATAATGATACCATCAAGTTCTTCTGCAATGAGACAAGCACTTGCTGACCCACCAGCTGCTGCATAGATATAAATCTCCAACCAGCCACCATCTCTTTCAAGCAAAATGATATAATGAACATTCCTTTTAAGTTTAGGGTTAGGTTTCCTTTCACTGCTTTTAATAATTGATCTTCAATTTTATTGTGTTTTATTGTTTTCAAGTGCAGACAGAAGATTTCATTTTGGAGCTTCTAGCCATCTACAGTGATACATATTTAATATATCTGTGGAGATCAACATTGGATGTTGAAAACAACCTTTTGAAAGACTTGTAGCATGTTGCCATTGTTACACGGTATTTTATTTTGTCTCCATTCATAGAAGAGCTTAGAAATTGAATATTTTTGGTGTCTGATAACTTAATTTAAAACTCTATATTTATACTTCACTAGGGTTTTTATTAGGGTGTTCTTCGTTACTGCCAAATTGAGTGAGGTCAAAATAAAGTTTGAAGGTTAAATGACAATGTTAAATACTGAATTAATAGAAAGGTGGCTCTAATAACTTAAATAAATTCCATGCAGTTAAGCATAATCTTTTCAATTTATTTTTGGGTAAGGTTTGTAATGGTGGGCTTGAAATTCACTGAGGGCTTTAGATAGCTTGGGATTAACAGTGAAACTTTACTTATCACGAATCTATGGAATGCATAAAATATATTGCTCCACATGCAGTGAAACTTTATCTTGAAACTATTATTCCACTAAGCCTTACGAGAATGGCTTTTAACTTTACTTTTCCCTTATATTCAATTATTTATGGCTTGTGACATTCCATGTATTTAACCCCCTCAGTGAAGGAAAATATCCAATTTCTAAGCTTCTCTTCTGTAAGTAAAGACCTACAAATATCAAACTCATGCTACACAACAATAATATTAGGACAAAGTTTTCTTTATCGTGGGTAAATAGAAAAAACAAACCCATGATGCAACATCAGCAGCATAAATATAATATACTTTCAACAATCCTATATGAGAAAACAAAAGACTGATTAGTAACATGTCTTGCAAAGGACTGATTCTAATATCAGATCTCTTCTCCCTGCACATATATAACATATTAACAAATAGAAGATGAATGAATCCAGTCCTCTTATATATTTCAGTCTTCATTTAACCAAAGCAATCCAATGGTGAGTAGCAAAATAGTAAACTCCTTGCTTTCTCTTGCAATCTTGACACAAGTATCAATTGTGGTTGCATCAGATATTTAATTCAATCATTTTACTTATACATTTGAGACAAGGAACTTGCCACAACTCAATTGGGAGTATCTGTTTTTCACTCCTTGCAAGTTCCAAGTAAGATGAAAGTGTTCTTATTTTAAATTTTGACCACTCACTTGGACAATAGAGTTATCAAGAGGTGTTTCTTGTTGTTGTAAATGTCTATGAAGTGTACTGCACCAGGATATAATTTTTTGGGAATTGACAGATACCTATTCCTAATGACTGGTGAACAAAAAGCACGTTGAGCCTAGATGACCTATAATCTGGTAACTATTGCTTGGTTAGCTAGAAATATTTACAATTTGCTACATGATAGTGCTGACAAATATGTAAGTACTTCTATTCACTTGGAATTATATTTAGAAACTATGTCAATCTATAGTCCTTGTTGAAAAAATAAGTCCTACACAAACTAACTAGGTTTGCAAGGTACAATAATCAAAAGGACAATTTGCCCCCATAAGGCTTTTCAACACCTCAGGAATCCTACTGAAAATTATCGTATTTACTCTTCTTGATCATCAATATATACTTATTGAAGAAAGTTTACAATAAGGAAGTTTTACAATAGTCAAATCTCTTATGTATAAGTTGAATGATTCCCATCTCAATTATGAGATTTCTTTCTTCTAATTGAAACCTTGCCAAGAAATTCAGTGAAGCTTGGACAAAAACTTCCATCAGCAATATCAATTGATAAATATAACAAAAATTAACACAGAATGATTACCAAGATATTCGATATTAACAAAGGAGCGAAAGCATCCTTAAATAAGAGTTACAAACACTTTATCCAAAAAGGATAAGAGTGACAACTAATAAATCAAAAAGATAAGAACTTAACTAAAAGAATAAAAGAATATTCCTAAAGTTTATCCTAAAGACTAATTGACCATTATATACTAAATATTACAATATTACTTTAATACTGTCCCTTAATGGCCAATCTACTAACAATACCAAGCTTATCCTAAAATTGACAAATTTGTTAGGAGCCAAAGACTTGGTAAGAATGTTTGCAGTTTGATCCTCGGAAGAACAATACTACAACATCACTTATCCATCTTCTACAAGTTGCTTGATGAAATGACAATGAAGCTCCACATGTTTGATATGCTCATGGAAGACTAAATTCTTGGCAAGCTTTCACACCCCTTGATTGTCACAATACAAGGGTTAAGGCCCTACTTGAGACACGTGCATGTTTGAAAGCATCCTTCGAAGCCGTACTACCTCACATGCTACTTTTACTATTCTCAATACTCTGCTTTTTTCAAGGAAAGAGTTGTTTCCTACTACTTCTTGCTGAGGATTTTTACTTCTACTTTACAGAATGCCAAATTCAAGTGTCCCTTTCACATATCTCAACACCCTTTTTGTTGCAACCCAATGTTCTACATTTGGGGTTGTCACGAATTTGGACATGAAACTCACAACAAAGCTCAAATCAGATCTAGTGGCTATAAGATAAATAAGAATGTCCACTAGTTGCTTGAATGCTGACTCATTTATTACCTTTAAGTCAAGTTTTGGCTGAAAGCTTCAACCCTTTCTCCATAGGTGTAGACAAGATTTTGCAATTTGTCATTCTGAACTTGTCTAGCAAACTCCTAGCATATTTGGATTGAGAAATAAAAATACCACCACTTGTTTTCCAAACTTCTACACCTAGGCAATAATGTAGGAGGCCTAAATCAGTCACGTCAAAAGCTTTATTCAAATTACATTCGAATTGTTCAATCAAATGCGCCTTAAAACTTGTAATAGTGATATCATCTGCATAAATGACAAGTAGAATGATTTGCATGCCTACGCTTTTGACGTACAGATTTGGATCCAAAGTACTTCTCTGGAATCCTTGTTCAACAAAATACCTCTCAATTTTAATGTACCATGCCCTAGGTATTTGCTTTAGGCCATATAGAGATTTCTTTAGTTTGCATACCTAATGCTCCTTTCCTACAATCTGAAAACCCTAAGGTTGAAACATGTACACTTATTCCTACAAATCGCCATTAAGGCACTCTTTATGTCCATTTGATGGACTTTCCAACCAAACTGAATGGCCATGGCTAGAACTAAATGCATGGGGCTCATCTTTGTTGTAGGAGCAGAGGTACTAGTCAATGCCCTCTCTGTGAGAACCCTTTAGCAACCAATCAAGCTTTGTACTTGTCAAGAGTACCATCAACTTTGTACTTAACTTTGTACACCCATTTGCAACTAGTGGGTTTCTTGTAGTGTCCCCTATTTGGGATATACCTAGATTTTGCCCTAAAACCACAGTTTCCAAATAGAATAAGAAATATAGACATTTAGGAATACAAATTACCAATTTGAAACCTCTTTTAAGTATAAATCCTAGTTTAGGTTCACAATGTTAGTTTCCAACATAATCCATGAGGACAACTATTATCCATAAGAGTTAGAAATCGATAGTATTAATAATCATCCTAACATATTCCTATAGTAACCACATTAGGAATTTGATAGAAACCTTGCAAACCACAGTCTCAAGGATAGTTATCCTTATACTGCGAGAGCAAGGAAGGTGGGTCGCCCTTCCATCCCTCAGTCCAACTTGGGGGCTAGCCGTCCTCCTTGATCAAGCCCAAGAGCACTAATAAGCCTCCCAACCCATGAGGCCTAACCCCCTATGAGTGGCGTGCTTGATAAGAGCATGAAGGCTACCTCCCTTCCACCAAACCTGGGAGCACACATATGCCTCCCAACCCACGAGGCTTTACCCCCTAGGTGGCGTACTTGATGGCAGGTTTGTCGGGCCTTCACCTCTCATGAAATCGAAAGGTTGATCGGCCTTCTTGTTTTGCAATCATTTCTACTTAATTCAGAATAGGTTAATTATATGAATATGTCATCATACATTTATACAATAAAAATAGCATTAATCATACTTAAATTTGGAATCAATACTTAAATTGGAAAGCAATACAATTACCCATAAAATCACTATAATTTCAGCACGATTAAATATTCTATTTATAACATAATTCCACACATGAACTTACTACTGCTATGCCGATAATCATAAAAGCAGAAATCTGATTACTTATGTATTCCTTAATTTAGATCCAAATGCTTCTTCCCATTCGATGCCCCTCACAAATGATTTGTTCTCCCTTTAATATCTTCAATCTGAGGAGGTCACATCTCTTCATCAAACCATTTCTTTACGAAGAGTTACACCCCTTCATAATGAAGCGCTGCCTTCAACTCCTGTTTTATTATTATGTTTCATTTTATTTATTTTAATTATTTGCCTTGCTGTGAATCACATCCTTTAAAATCTTAATGATCCTTATTAGAGTCTTTGTTTACCATTTATTGCATTCACCTAGGATTTAAGGCAGTGATCGGGGCTGGCATAAGGTCGTGATCTCCTTATTTGGCAAGTACACAACATTTCTTCCCTAGTGGAAGACCTAAAAGATCCCAAGTCTTATTTTTTTAAAGACTCTTATGTTCAATTTCCATGGCCTTTTCCCATTCAGGTTTTTCTTTTGCCTTCGCAAATTCCTAGGGCTCATAAACTCCCTAAAGATTGGCCATAAGAGCAAATTTAACAGTGTTTTTTTATCTTGTCTCTTGATGATTTGTTCATCATTTCATCATCCTGAACATCTCAAATGGTGCTTTCTCACCACTTTGGTATCTTCTTGGAAGTTTCTTCTGCCAAACCAGTGTTGTCATGATGACTTGGACTTCCTATTTATGTGTCATTTGGACGTTGATCCAGGTTATCATTAAGAATGTCTTTTGGTATTGTTACCTATCTAGGAGACTCTTCATGCTCAAAATCCTCCTCCCTTTCAAGTGAAGCTTCATGAAGCTTAATACCTAAATCCTTAGCCACAATGGGTTGTTCTTCAATAACTTTGAACTCTAGCGAGAGTTGAACGGACCTAATTTCCTCATCAATTACATCTCTATTGAAATTCAAGTGGTTCGTGTCTACATTAATCAGTCGGTAGGCTTTATGATTGTCACTATACCTTGTAAGCATTAATTTCTTACTCTTAGGGTCTAACTTAGTTCTCTTTTCATCTAGAATCCACGCATTTGGTAGAAAACCAAAGACCTTAAGATGACTCTCTTTGGGTTTCCCCCCATACCATGATTCCCCTAGGATCTTCTACTTCACTACCTATTTCAGAGAGCTATTGAGTAGATAAATTACAGTGTAAACTGCCTTAGACAAAACTTCTTGAGAACACTCTTGTTCTCCATCATACACTAGGCCATCTTTGTAATAGTATGGTTTCTTCTCTCAACTACTCCATTCTATTGTGGAGTATTAGGTGTTGAGTGTCTCTATGAAATGTTCATAGGCTCATGGTAATCTTTTCAGCGTAATAACCACCATATCTTCTTCCATCTTCCAACCTATGGCAAACAATTGATCATTGATGTCTTTGATTTTGAGCAAATGCTTTTGCAAGGATGTTGTCTCATTCATCATAATCGAAAAAAGCAAATTTTTGAGAAAGAAGGCCCTACCTTTATGTGACGTCTTGTGCAAATATTGCAAGTGCTTCCAAATTTCTACAAAGGTTTTACCTATTTGTACCTTTGAAAACATCTCATTAATTATTGATAGCTTTATCAACATGACGACTTCTTGATCATGCTCGTCAATCTTGTCTTGGTCTTTACCCGCAACTGCTAGCCGAGTGTCAATACTGAGGACAATCTTATTGAGGCATTTGTACTCGAAGATCATGAACATACACTGTTTCCATGTGTTGTAATTTTCGCTAGAAAAATGTTGGCAGCCTTCCAACATTATGTTGTGTAATGAAGCCATCCCTCCTGCAGCTTGTAATCATAAAATAAATGAGTTAACCTTTTGTTGTCACACTGAAATTTCACAAGTCAAACCCTAGTCAGCACCATACAGCCACAATTTTGTAAAAAAGTCATCAAATTTTTTAATAAAAAATACACCATAAAGATCTGAAAACCCTAGCCGACCATTGTTTTTTCTTAAAACAAGCAAAAAGAACCCACAATTTTGTCAAAAAATCACCAAAAATAATAAAAATCCTCCACAATCAGGTCTGAAATTTGCCTAGAAACCCTAGGCATCTAGAAATAGACCACAATTTTAAACTGAATACCCACAATTTTTTTAAAAGATCGCCAAAATCTTGGGCCCTAGCCACAAACATAGCCATTGTGCCTTTGCAAAAAACCATAGCTGCAACTTTACAAAAAAACTTGTTGCAATATTACAAAAAACCTGCCTTGATTTTTATCACCAAAAAAACCATCAAAAAATCTTGAAACCCTAACTAATTTTGTACAAAGTTGTATTGTACTGTACGATGTCCCTTGGTCCTTCTGTATCACATGCATGAGTTGTCACTACCGGCAACAGTATTTAGATCTCCACATGTTCACCTATCCCAAGAAAATCGACTTGAGCTTTGATACCATATAAAAAAATTAACACAAAATGATCACCAAGATATTCAATATTAACAAAGGAGTTAAAACATCCTTAAATAAGAGTTACAAATGCTTTATTCGGAAACGATATGAGCGACAACTAATGAAGCAAAAGAATAAGAACTTAACTAAATGAATATTCCTAAAGTGCATCCTAAAGGCTAATTGGCCATTATATACTAAATATTACAATATTACTTTAATAATAAAGGCTAGTCAAACAAGACACAAAGACATTGTTGGAACAATCTACTGCAGAATCAGAAGTGAATCATCTAAAGGGTATTCATATAACCTAAGTTACTGGTATACCCATATATGGCCTCAGGTACGAAACAGAAACAAGAAACGGTACGGAAACGGTTCAGATACGTCCAGGATACATTTTTTTGACTGTGGAAACGACCAGGAAACAGAAATGAGGCTGTGGGTACGAAATTTCGTACCTGGTTCGAACCCGAACTGAATCCATGCCTTCAAACGCCTAGGCCACACGTTTTTCAATGTTTTTTTTGGATTTTTTTTAAATTTTAGCTGCTGAGTCACTAATGAGAACAGGTCCAGCAAACAGATTCAGTTGCCAGAAAAAATGGTCTCATGTATGACGAAACAACAAAATCAAACCTCTTATAGGAAGTTAAATCCATAGAAGCAAATATCTTTCTCTGGAATATCTCAGCAAACCAAAAGAGAGATATTTTCAATTTCTCAGAATAATATGAAATGATTATTGTTTTTCAGATTTAAAGCCCTCCTAATTGCATAGAGAGTGAGAGAGAGAAAGCTAAGGAGAGTGTCTAACATTAATTTTTCTATATGAATTTTTCTCATTAATTTTGTGATTGCTATTTACAGTGCACACTGCATAGCATGTTACTACGCAGTTCAACATCAAAGTTCAATCCCTCAAAATCAATCACAAACTACAAAATACAAATGTCATGCTACAAAGTGACAAACTACAAAGAAACACAAAGCAAATGGAGCCAATGAGGCTATAGTTACCATAAAATGAGGCTATACTGAATCTGTTTGCTGGACCTGTTCTCATTAGTGACTTGGCAGCTAAAATAGTAACACTATTTTATACCTAGTCAAATATGTCAAATATAATCATTTCCTTGCATTCTATGACATCTATTTTCCCCTTGATCTAATGATTGTAAAAAAGTCAAAAAAGACATTTTTATGGCTGATTGTAAACACTTGACATTTTTATGTTTTAACTTTAATTTATAATTTTATATCATGACATTTGAGTATCACTGATATTTTAATATTTGACTATGAAAGTGGTGGTGTATTTTTGCTATGTTATTTGATTATTAATATGGTGGCGTATTTTGAACTTAATTATTACTGCAAATATGTATATATTTCTGATTTTTATATGTTTTTGTATTAACGTACCCAAACCCCAAAAAAAATTTGACCGAATCTGCATACCGAAATCTCGTACCCCCACCCAAACCCAAAAACGAACCGGTAACTTAGCATATAACCTATATATACTGCAGTGTAGTATGCAAGTATATTTTCAACATAGAGAACATCAGATACATAAACTAGAAGGGGACCAAGCTAGATTGGGAATAACACAATTTGTAGATGGCGATAAAGCATGTAAATAATTTAATATGCTTATCAAAACCAAATGGAGCCCATTGATTCCATTTGAATTGATTGTGAGATCACTCTTGTAAGTGGTTCTGTAACTTGCTAATTCATTTCCAGGATTTAGACTTTTCCTTCTGGCCCCTCTGCTTATGAGTTTATCATGCCATTCCTCTATTGCTTCACTTTATCCAGGCAAAGATGCAGACTGGATGAGAAAACTCTCCTGGTTTTCTCTGCAGATCATCTGTATCTTTAAGACTTTCCTGCTGAACGTTTCTGAAACGACAGATCAATTGATGACTCAGAGGTTACAATTTTAGAAGAAATCAAATTAGCTTTCTTTTCATTTTCTAGTGTGAACATTTGATCCAAATTATCCTTATTAAATTTCCAAGTGAAACATGGTTGAAATTTGAGGGATTCTGTTCTTTGTAAAGGAAAAGATAAATCCAAAGGGCCTGATGAAATACCCAATCCCCATTGAATTCTACATGAAAAAACAAACATTATTTAAAACAGTCGCCATATTTTTTGTTTGAGAGCCTTATCTGTTAGTTCTTTGGGACCTAACACTACATTTTTTGTCTTTTTGATTTTGAGCTGATGGGCCATTATCTAAGGCAGGTGATAGGCAATCATGAGAAATTTGAGATCTATCACTTTAATCAATGTTTTAAATGAATCTCTGATCATAGCATGGAGAACTAGACCCATACTACCAAATGTTAAATTTTGATACTCCTAGTTTTATAGATAATTCATTTAAAAACTTCATGACTAGTTGAGAGTGCATGGCACAGGCTAAGCATCAGGAATCAAGTGAGACTAAGGAATCCAAAAAATTTAAATCCTTACCTTTCATCATTCATAGCAATCCCAAGACTGTCATTCAGTAATGCTACAATGTATGCTGATGAAAAGCAGTACTTCAGCAAATCTTCTTTGTCAACATCATGGTGTTTCTGTTGCAACACTGCCCAATCTTCACCACAATACTGCTCCCCTGCTTTCTCTATGTGAGAAAGTGAAGCCCTCGGGACAAGCCCAAAAAACTGTTATTGTAAAGGCATAGAAAACAACATGAAAAATCATCAGCTACAGAGGACAAGTGAGAAACCAAATGTTGTGTCTTGTTAAAAGACAGAACTTTTGAAATACCATCTAAAATATCGTGGTGAAATAAAAACCAATGGACAGGATTGCATAAACCTGAGATGTATAGACAAAATTTTCAGTTGCGAAAAACTTTCCATGCAACTCTGGTATTCGTTTTTTACCAGTTTTACAATGCTTCCAAAAATATGTACACTCCTCTGTATCATCTGTATACAATTAAAAAATCATGCACTGCTCAGAATTCAAGCTTATTAGAGTCAGGAAAATTACATTTAACACATTCTTTTAGAATGTGTCACATAAGGTGATTGTTATATATGCTCACTCAATATTATTAAAACAAAGTAAGGCCACATCACTAGGAAGCTATTTGGAAAACAGAAAAACCACAAGAACCAGCTTATCAATGAATATTATCTAAAAACATAATATACAAAGTCCCCTAATTTGTGGCATGAATTAATTAGCAGTTCCAAAGATTAAAACCCAAGATATGAACAAGAAAAGCATTGAGTTAATATTCTGAAAACTGACAAGACAAAACTATTAACCATTCACCTATTCAAAACAATGGACTTGACAAAGCCAAATATCACATCAAACAGAAATTAGAATTTATAGAATTGATGACAATAATTTCATTGACGAATCATTTTCAAGCAATGATTTAGGTGATTTAAAAACTGATTTTTGATGCATGATCTAATGCCTCAGCTCTGTTCAGATTTTAGCTGTAGGTCCAAAAACTTTGAAAGTAATAAGATTGAGAGGCATGGCTACATAACTCAAAAGAAGTGGTTTCCTCAAGTAATTTTATAAACATGCCATACATTTTTAGAATTAGTGCAATAAGCCATTTGTATAAAATAAGGCTTATATGTAAACTGAAAGTAAATGGAGGTTTTAGCGAATGCCCAAGAAATATATCACAAATCTTGTCATACACCATGCTAAACATACAATCATAATCACTTGTATCACTTATTGAGATATGCTGTAAGAGAAATATTATAAAATAAAAATTGTTTACTGAAAAGACCCTGAACAAGGAGTGATTAATTCCAATAGCTTCTTTGCACTCAAAGACACATCTTAATTGCACTCCAAGCATATCTAAAATTTCAATCTGCATACAACCCCAAACACAATGTAATAACATGCAAATCAGAATACCTTGCCCTTGGCTAAGTAATCCCAAGGCAGCATTTCTACATTCTGAGAAGTTTCCTCTTGAATGGACTGCAGAAAGTTTCCCAGTATTGGTGTTTACTGAACCAGCAGGAAGCTGCAACAGTTCTTCTGAACCCATGGTATAACCTTTTGGAGTACAAGGATCTACCACAACTCCTTCCTCAACTGATGAAAAAACACCCAAACAACAAGGTTTTATTAAACATATAAAATAGATATGCATCTTTACTGAGCATAATATCTTACAATTCAAATACCCTCCATCACAAACAGATCAAGTTTTCCATTCCTCTAATAAAGATGTACCTTGCAATTCATCTGGAAGATGTGTATCTAAATTTCAACCTTTAATTAACATCTTAACAAGGTTAATCTATATTAGTATATCTACCTCAGAATTATCAAGAAAAAACATAAACTTTACAAGTTTGAATAATCAACCCTTTTCAATGAGAAAGGTGTTGGCCTAACAATATATTAATAATTATCTGAGAAGCCTAATGCTGAAACAATATGCTCCTATATTCTGAAACTCATTGTTCCCTGCAGAAGCTGCTTAAGTTTATAGTTCTTTTTCTTATCTAAGAAATGTTTTATTGACACCCCTTTAAATGCAATTTTTTCATCTTTTCCTCTCCTCCAAAAGATGAAGGTGGATATGTTTAGTTGTCCCCTAAGTTAGCATCTTGTGCAAGTTATATACCCTAAGGCATCTATGGAGGGTTAAAGTCTTGCCACTTAGACGAATGCCTTTCCCCTAAACGGCTAATCCCTCTTATTTATGAAGAACTCTGATTTGAAAATTTTCAAAAAGACTGAAAAATAAAAAGTTAATGAGGTTTGAACAAATTTGGAACCTAGACCTAGTAGCTTTATGCCTTTATCAATTGGACAACAGAAACCAACTACCTTGTCCTTCAGAAAAGATTTAATAGAAGTGGGAAAAAAAAGATTTAAATAAACTACAGAGATTAGTGAACAGTAACACTAATTGCAAAGTAGATTTTAACCAGATATGTGGGAGCTGTGAAGAGAAAATTCACACAATAAAATTTGCAGTAAGGATGTACACAAATTGACAAAAGCTTTTGCAAAATCTAAGACAGTAAAAGCTTTATTAGTACAAAGGCCATATGAATAGCCTTCAAAGAACATCAACTTTTATAGCGTGAGCTTTATCCAAAACTATTCAAGAATTACAAGATTGATGGGACAAAATGCAGTACTCAGACTTTAATATGCATTAAATAAATGGCTTCAATAATGATCTTTTAAAATCCTACATAAAAAATAAGGTATGGGGAATGCAAAACAGAACAACATGTCAAGAATCCAAGACAGCAAGTGAATCAATCTCTAAAGTTCATAAAAGATTCTTATTCAAGAGGCTCTCCAAAAAAGACCTGCTTCATTTCTTGTATGCTCCTTTCATAAGCTTTGTAGGCAGCTAACTTTGGTGGCTGCATGATGATGGCTTTCTGCATATCTCAAAATAAAAGTATTTTCGTGTGTGTGTGTGACTTTTTATTATTAAAACAATGTGAGTTGCTTTATGAATAGCTTTGATTAGCTTTTATAGAACTTAAACTCTTACCAAACAATTTTAAATTCAAAATATTCTGAGCTGCTCGAACTGATTTTCAATCAATGGTGGAAGAGATTTCTCAAAATAGCAAAAAGAGCACCGATGAATGTAGGTCATGGATTAATCTTTTCATCAGGCAGTTAACCGTGTTGGATTTTGACATTTGATGATGTCAGAACTTGTTCATCAATGACCCTTAATCACAAAAAGATCCAATGGCAAAAGCTTTGCAAGGTGAAGAAGAAAGACATCTGTTAATAGAATCTTTACTTGTGCTCATAGTTACCAAGAGTAGTATGTGGTGCAGAACAATAGCAGGATTGGGAAGAGCCTCCAGGATCAGCAGGGTGATCAGTTGACATACTGCAGTGTCTTTAGGAATATAAATGAAGTTCAAATCTGTATGCTGAGCATTCCCAATTAGTTGTATTTGACCAGTTGCTTTCCATTTGAATGTATGTGTTTTCATAAAGACAATATAAAAAATACTTCTTGTTTGAGTCTATCTATGTTTGATTTCTGCATGCATTTAGTTTGGGTCATTACACCTAATATTTAAGTTGATGTTGATGACATCCACAGAAAACAAAAATATAGTTATATATTACGAACAGCAAAAAATTACCATTTTCCTCACTAATTGAACAAAAACTGCATCGGCAAAAAATTGCACCAACATAGTGATGATACAGGTAATAAGTGGAATACGCATAGCTTTAACAGTTAATGAGACAAGATATCATCATAAACAAACAACCATACAAAACTCCATCCACCAAGATGCTTAAGATAAAATGACATCCAAAAGCTCTTACAAAACTAATCTAGTAGCGTGGTGACTTACACGAACTGAATGCCCCTGAAACAAGCATTTGGAGCAAGCCTTCCCATGCTGCTTCCTGTATGAAACAAAAGCATAATGTCAAGAATACCTTACATACATTCATTTTCACATTGAATAATGCTATTCTCCTACTATAGGTCAGTAATAATGAAAAATTGCAATCCGTCAAAATTGACATAAATATCATAGAGCACACAAAATAGCTATCACCAAACAGACAGAGTCTTACAAAATGAATAAACATAAAGCAAGGTTATAAGGACAGAAGATGTTGTCTAAATTAAATGCCAATAATGGTATAAGTCAGCAATCAAATTTTTTTTGCCAAATATTGTATGAACTTGAAAATATACCTTTGTTAAAGAAAGGAAGGATAGTAAAAGAAATGAAGAAAATAAGCATACAATTAAAAAGATCAAGAGTTCAATTACACTTCAGAATTCTTACAAAGAATAGTTGTAAAGCTATTCAACACTTTTAAACTGACAAAAGGCACCCTACAAATATATGGAAACAACTAGATTACCAAGTAAGAAAAAAACAGAATTTACTTGGCCGGCTTTCCAATTGAATTGTGTTGAAAGAAATTGATGATATTAGTCATGAAATACCCATAGTTTTATTTACATCAAACATCACAATCAGTTGTGATATGCTGGATTTGTTATTGTGGCCCTATTTCTGGAAATGGATAATGAGGTTATTTTTCATGGTCATTGCCCAACAATCATGCCTACACTATCTACACTTAAAAAAAGTTGGAAAATGATTTTCATAAATAATTTAAGTTTAAGAGTGTCCACCATGTTCTAACATTCTCATACAAGGAAAATCTAAAATAAAAAATCAAATAGAAAATATTCATCTACCTTTAGAATGATGATAAAATTAAATACAAACAAAAGAGAAGCTTTCTTACTTCCTTACAAATTACACCATTGAACAGTTTATGGGAAAATTTTGGCAAAAGCAAGGGATCTTTTTTGTAGTTATCAAGTGCTTATAAGCCTTTGAATGTAATATTGCACAGGCAAAAATTGAAGCGGCAAATTGTTCCTGCTTTGAAATGGGCTGTTTTAGCTGGAAAATTTGTAGTAGAAGCTAGTTTGTGCTTGGACATCAATCTTTTAATTCTTCCAGCTCGGAATTTCAATGGGAAATGAGCAAAGTCCTGGAACTCTTAAATTATTCAAGTTTTAACTTTAAGGTTGTTTTATGCTTTTCAATGTGAAGTTTTCTTGTCAGTTGATTTTCAAAATACTAAAACCACTAAATTTGCAACCACTTGCATGGAATGAATGAATGAGATATTTTAATGTCGTCCACGAGACCAAACAATCTAAGGGATGAATGACATTTTGTATCTGCATCATTCTTGTATTTCACTTTAAGTTAACTATTCAGAATTTAGTATTTTGGATATCAAATTCAGAATTCTTCAATTCTCCATTACTGGATTCTCCAAGGTAACCTGTTGTATCCATATTTAGCTTTCCTAACATGAATACAAGCTTTCATACAGTGTGGATACACATCAGATACTCCAAAAATTTCACACCATGTAGGCCAATTCCCCAAAATGTCCAAATCTGTTGATTCCAGGTACCATTTGTGACAAAATAGTTTGAATTATATGTTACAATACAAACTGTAAGCAAGAGAATAATAAATTTCACAATTAAAATTGAAAGCACTCATAGAGTTATAACTATTTAAACAATAGCTTGCTTTTGTTGGAGTAATTAGGATAATCAAATAATGATTAATTAGTCATTAATTAATTATTAGCTCCCTTATTACTTTATTTCACTTAAGCTAAACTTAGGAGTGTTCTTTTATTATTAGATTGGGCTAAATATAGGTCAAGTTGTCTCATTGCATGACATTAAGACACTTGCCACAATCTAATCAAACCTTCATCTAGGGTTTTCTTTTTTGCTTTTATAAGTATTCACCTTTCATTGTAATCATTCATCCAAGCATTCATCCAATAGGACCAATACAATTACAGGTTAATCTCAATATCAGATGTTTGTGTGGATCAATCACTTCTCCCTTGATTGCATAGCAAATCAGTTGCTTTGATCTCTTGTTTGTGATAGGATAATTGCTTGCAGATGACTTCTAAGAGTTGTGGTTCAAATCATCAACTCCAATAGTTTTGACCTTTGATTTCATTGTTATTATTTTCCAATAACATTTAATGGAACAAAGAGATGCACATAATCATAATGCCTTTTTATCAAATTATTGGATAGCCCTGCTTCCAAGATCACCTTATAAATTTCCTTTCCTATCATTGAAGGACTATCATGTCCCCTCTATTCCCCTAATTAAATCATCAACTCCAAGAGTTTTGACCTTTGATTTCATTGTTATTATTTTCCAATAACATTTAATGGAACAAAGAGATGCACATAAAGCATTTTTATCAAATTATTGGATAGCCCTGCCTCCAAGATCACCTTATAAATTTCCTTTCCTATCATTGAAGGACTGTCATGTCCCCTCTATTCCCGTAATTAAATCATCAACTCCAATAGTTTTGACCTTTGATTTCATTGTTATTATTTTCCAGTAACATTTAATGGAACAAAGAGATGCACATAATGCCTTTTTATCAAATTATTGGATAGCCCTGCCTCCAAGATCACCTTATAAATTTCCTTGCCTATCATTGAAGGACCGTCATGTCCCCTCTATTCCTATTAATTAATATTATTATGATTATTAAAATAAAAGTGTTTCTCGACACTATAAGTATATATTATATATATTAATCTAAGTTGTTGGTTCTAGTACAAGGTCAAGTACAAGTACGGGGTTCTTGTACGCCAATATGGCAATTTTTTCTTGGGTATGGTTGTATTATATATATTATATACAGAATTGTAAATACATTTGATGGTATGATACTTCATCATTGATCAATGGTAGTGATAAAGATAAATGTCAATTGATAGTTCAAAATTTCAATATTATGTCCTATCATATATGTCTAGGACGATTCAAATGAATTTCATTACAATTACAAATTTTGAAATAAATACAATCAAAAATTTGTTATTGGTCTTCAATCTTCATCAAAAGGATCTAGATCAAGGTCACCATTTGATTCAACATCATTTGAACCATAAGAAAATAGAGTGCCACTCCCACATGGTACACCATGTGTAAGAGCCTCATCATCATCTATATTGACTCTAGCAAGCTCTACAATAGATGCATCCAAGTTGGTACACTCAGGGGCTATATCCTAATTCTTTGTTGTCCCTTCCTTGTAGTCATCTTGCTTATGTGATAGGGGACCCAAGTTGGAATGAATATAAACCAAGTCTTCTGCTTTTTTTGCAGCCAACCAATTACACTTCACTAAGTGGATAAAAAAGTTATGTACTCCAATTCTGTTCAGCTGAAGAACTTGTAAACTGTTGAAATTGGAGAGAAAATCAACACAACTTGAAAATTAAAAAATGCAAAAGAGATTAAAGAATGGTAAGTACTAAAGTTTACAAATGTTAAAAACATAAAAATGCTTACTAGTGATAGAATCTTGACAACAAGAGGTCAGAGGAACAAATAATCTTGTCTATGGAGGTACCATGTACAAGCATCTTACTTGTATTGGTCTCAAAGAGCACAAGTACTATGATCTCATCTTGAGATGAACCGGCCAAACTCTTTCCTAACGTTATCCACCACTTCTAGATCTGAGAAGATTCTTTGAAATGCCAACTTGTACCCATTAATAAACTTCATTATCTCTATACGATGCAATTCTCCTTGGCAAACAAATTATCTTTGTGCTATAGTATTTGGGGATAATGCATATGCAAGGAGATGCAATGGTGTGTTCATCTTGTTCTAGCAATGATAAATGATTTTTCCACAATTTGGAAAAATGTTTCTTTGGGGTCATTCTTTCTTCGTGCTCTTATGACCTTTATTTTTTCTATCATGGAATCAGTGCCATCATAGATTTCACCCATACATGCTCAATTTGTATCAGCAAACCTGATAATACTCAAGATAGGCTCAATGAAACTCAAGACATAGTCCACATGAGCCCACCAATTGTCATCTAAGATCAATGACTTGATCTTCTAGGCCCTCTCCAAATTTGATTGCTTCCAAATACTCCACTAGTGGCTAATGACCGTAGTGCCCAATGCCTCTCACACCTTCACAAGTTGTCTCAAAACGATTGTGTGTGATGTGAATTAGATCTCGACAACCTAATATTGTGTAAATATTAAAATATAAGTAAACATGGTATAAATTAAATTTACCTTCAACAATTCCAAATTCGAGAAAGTCTTGGAAATGCCTTGTGACATATGATGATTTGTTGCAAACATTTGGATCTCCTCACCCTCAGTGTATATAGCTTTCACCCACTTTGTTTGAGTGTCAATTGCTTGCATCACCAAGTTAAAGGAGTGTACAGTACATGGTGTCCAAAAAATGTGTGCATACCTTTCCTCAACCAAAGAACCTACTACCTTGTGACTTTTCACATTGTCCATAATGACTTGGACAACATTTTCAAGACCCACCATCTCTATAGACTCGATGAGGATTTTAGAAATGAATCATACATCCTTGATTTTCCCCTCACAATCAAACCACCTTCATAAACATTGACCCTTTGGGGGACACTGCAATAATATTTATTAAAAGTCAGTTTTTGCAATCTTTCCATCCATCAAAAATAGTAAACACTTATGTTTCAATCCAAAGAATCCCTAATTGGTTTGAGTGGCATCTCTACAAAAACAAATTATTTTTCCAATAAGGTGGTGCACACTTTTTCATACCTAGGACTTGTGAAACCAAAAGGTGCATTATTGATTGCCATCACCATTTCCAACCAATATGGTGATCTCACCAAGTTGAGAGGAAGACCATTGGCATAAATACAACTTGCAATTTTTTCCTCTGCAATGTCTCTTGTTTCATTTTGAAATACCTTAATCGATGGGTCTCTTTTGCGAGGAGAGGGATCTTCTTCTTGGATAAAGGGTGTCTCCATGAAAGGATGTTGGGAGGTCATTATTGAGTCTATAGGTGCCTTCGTTGATGTTTTCCTTGCTAAAGGATGAAATTTTAAATTTTATCTCACTCATAGCATTAGCTTCTTGTTCTTTAATGAATGTTGTAATTTTTTCTTTTGCCAACCCCTTCTTATTTTTCTCTCCACATATTCTAATTCAATGCCCACTTATAGCACATAAGTGAGTTTTCACTCGTCTATATGAGCTCTTAAATTGGACTTCGCACTCATTACAATTCCAAATAAAAGCCCCACCTCCACCTCCTCGAAGTTGATGAGCATCATAACATATTTCCATAGAGGTGATGATTGATCATATTTAAATTGTTTGTTTGTCTCAATGCCCAATGAACTTGAACTAGTGCCCATTCCAAATATATTGCAATTTGTTGTTATAAGAAATTATTAAATTTTAAAATTAAAAAATGCAACCCTACAATATATATGAACTAATAAAAGGTCAAAACAAACACCAAGGAGCATTATAAAAAATCTGAAACCTTGTTTTGTTTTTTCCAAAAAAAAAAAACTATTGTTAAAAAAACATTAAAAAACTGCCTTTCAAAATGAAAAAAAGGCTTAGCAAGAATGAGATTTTGCAAAATAGTGTTGTGTTTGTAAAATGAGGGGCAAGTTTTAAGTATTAGGTAGATCTTAGAGTTACCATTTTATGTTTCTTGGTTAAAAAAATGCTTTTTGACTTGGTTTTGGCAGCCTTTTCTGTCGATGCACCTGCGAGAGGGGTTGGAAGTGGCCAAGGAGTGTCTCAAGGTAGCTAGGGCGCTCCCTGGTCACTCCCATCACCACTCCCACTCCCACCCTAGTTGGGTACAGGTCTGGGACCCTCTATAGCAAAACCCGACAACAAACACCAAGGAGCATTATAAAAATTCTCGAAACTTGTTTTCGAAAAAAAATCATTTTTTATAAAATTTGAAAAGATTCATTAAAAAACTAAAAGAATTAGTTAAAATGCTTACCTTAGATGAATCGATCTCCTTTGTGCAAGCTATATTCACCCCCTTGGCACTTTGTGATTGTTCTACTTGAAACAAACCAACTACCGTGCAAAATGCAAAAATGGCTTAGCAAGAATGAAGTTTTGCAAAATGGTGTTGTGTTTGTAAAATGAGAGGCGAGTTTTAGGTATTAGGTAGCTTTTAGAGTTTTCATTTTATGTTTTTTGGTTATAAGAAAATGCTTTTTGACTTGGTTTTGATGGCCTTTTCTGTCGGCACACCTGCGGGAGGGCCAAGAAGTGGCCAAGAAATGCCTCAAGGCGGCTAGGACACTCCTTGGTCGCTCCTAGGGACCCTCTATAGCAGAACCTGACAACTTAGATATTAATTAATAAATACTAAATTTTAAATATAAATATAAAATATATTTTGAAATTTCAAACTTGGCGCCCAATTTTTGGTCCTATGTGACCTAAACATGCAGGTACTAATTGGAGCTTGGAGCACATTTTCATTTATGTTTTCAGATTTTGTCAATTTGCAATTTGTGATCTCAAATCTGCACCAAGGATGAAGTCCCTTGTTGGCAGATAGCAACCTAGAAGGATGGAAACTCTCTTAGCTTGTTGTTCGGGTAGGACAACAATTTGCAGCAACTGTGCTTAATAGGTTAAGTGTTGTCAGGAGGGTGCTGGAGGTTTCCCAAGCAAGTCATTGTTGTCGAGTAACATAGAGGTGTGCATATATACCAGATTTGAAGATAGTACCGAACCTGCAGTCAAACAGCTATATCAAGTATCTTTCCCACCTCTACACAGGATAGCAAGCGGGAATCAAGTAGATTTGAGGATCAAAGTGAAACCCTAATGCTGTTCCAAGTCGCCACAACTCAGACAACATCACCTGGGTAAATTAAAATCCTTCTAAGCATGAGAGGCTGGCTGGGCGGATACAACAATAATTATTTGCATGCAAATTTCATTGCCAACCACTTAAACGTTGAAAGTGAAACAACTCCCTTCAACTGCCACCACCCTTGATATTCTCTAGAACGCATATACAACTAGGATATTACATTGACATCAGGGATTGTATGCAGATCAGTGTTTGTCAAGCTATCAAGAGTGATCAACTAGAGAAGGCATAAAACCTAGACTAAGCGACCTTTGGTAACCAACCCAGCGCACTACCCACCACCCTTGATATTCTCTAGAATGCATATACAACTAGGATATTACATTGACATCAGGGATTGTATGTAGATCAGTGTTTGTCAAGCTATCAAGAGTGATCAACTAGAGAAGGCATAAAACCTAGACTAAGCGACCTTTGGTAACCAACCCAACACACTACCCTCAATTGTGAGTCATCCCTATAGATATAGCATACCAGGGATCCTAATATCTATAGAGGAATCCATTTCAAACCTAGATTTAAATCGACAATCTGAATAGTCCGTTGAAGTGTATGAATGTGTGATTGTAAGAAGCAACAGCATACTATAACTGTGTAATGTCACCAAATTTGGAAAACCCCTAAATCTGCCCTAATTTATCAATTTCAAATAATCAATTTGGTTTAGGGAATATCTATAACTTGATTAGGTCCCTGCGAGACAAAATTAGAAAATATTTACAAGATAATATTATATGATGCTCTCATTTGAATATGTAAATAAAACAAGGAAAGTAAGATTAGTGATGCAACTACCTATTTAAGACCTGCAAATAGGTTAGTAAACATCTATAACAAGAAACAAACATCATATCATAAATATATTGGAATCTTTAGGTTTCTAATTCATTCTTCCTGGAACAAAATGGTCTGATAGGGTGCCCAAGAAACCCTCTACCCTAGGCCCAGGAGCAGTTCACCCCTCTTGGCCCCATGTGGCCTCTTGCCATCCATATGGGATGGTGTGCCCAGTAAGGCATCCTATCACAACCCCTTATCAGAACCATTATTGCTCAATTAATCATCATGATGGAAGGTCGGGGGTGCAACTATAGCAGGGTGTCCTGGATATCACTCCTTCTAAGCCCAAGGGCAGCCTTATAAGCCCCCTTGGCCCACATGTGGCAGGCCTCAGCCATCCACCATAGGGTGGTGTACTTAGAAGATTATCCCAACGCCGTTTCCCCTCCTCGTAGGCCCTCAATTCCCTCATCATGATCAGTTGCCACAGTCAGATAATATGAATATCATTCCATAATGTAGATGCATATTCTATTCTACATACTAAATCAGTGACACAAATCCATTATTCATATTTAGCAATAATTGATAACTCAGATTTATGCAGATATACAGACTACTATTATCATGACCAATAAATATTGGATTCTCTGCAAAACATACTGTGTATACAATAATTAAATACATAACCTGCTCATCTATAGATTGTATTATATTTACAAAATACTATATGAAGAGCATACCTCTGTTCAGCTGATGCTGGAGTCTATTCTCCTTTTCCCCCCCAACTCCCTCCATGGTTGTTTGATGGTGACGATAAATATAATTAACAAAATATATATAATTATTCACAATAATTAGGTGTCTAAAACATACTAGCAATGCTATAAGAATTAATAGTACTATGTATTATTTTATTATTCCAAAATGATATTAATGAATAACATTAACTAGATAAGTATCGTCATGTGTAAATTGTATTTTACCACATTTTAATTTCATGATATATATGTGAATCTTTGCTATCTACATCCCTAATGTGTTTATCAAATATCCTTGTTTAAATATATTTATCAGTCATCAATTATATTTTTATCCATCATAATATATTTACATATATTTGTCATCATAATATATTTAAATATATCTATAAAGCACCGTCATTTAAATTACGAACATATTTGTTAATCATCAATAACTAAATTCACAATTGTATTTAACAATTCTTATTTTCTAAATACATAAACTGGTTATCAACATTTATTTAAACATATGATAACATTTACCTTACTGTTATCGATCTGCAGAGATATGTCTGCTTTCTTCTTACTTTCTGCCAGCGATGCCTTTTCTTCCTTACCCAATGACCTGCAGTCTGTATTTTATCTTTTTGTTTTCCCCCCTCCATTTCTTTTTTTTCCCATTCCATTTATATTCTTATGTCTCCCTGGAGAGAGACACCCTTTGACAAACAGACATACTATTTGTTTAAATACTCTTTCATGTTGATCGCACCTTTTCTTCTCACATTATCATTTGATAATCGCTGCCTTTAAACATACTCACCACTTTTGTTAAGGCTTTGTTATCATGATCGCTGCCTTTTTTTATTGTTCTTCATGCGTCACTTTTCCAAAGGTAATTGCTGGCTTTAAATGAATATATTTAATCGCTGCTTTGTATTTCCTTCTTAACTTCATCGCTGTCTATTATGGAATAATGAATAGCTACCAAATTATGTAGTTTGTAGTGATCGTTGTTTCAAGGATAATTAACTGTCTTTAATTTACACTAATATATTAATTGTTTCTTATATATATATATATTAGTTTCCTTTAAATTATCAATAATAAATTGTAATATATTTATATATTACAATAATTAATGATATTTAAGTTTTATTATATTTATATATTATAATAATATTTAAGATCCTAATATTTAAATGGTAATTACTTATGTTTATAATTATAATATTATCTTGATAAATTATAATTATAAAATTGCTAATATATATGTCTCTTTATTTGTTTTCTCATTTATTTATATTTCAATGTTTGGTTATTTCTATATTTTGGTGTCACCATTCAGGGGACATTACAAACTGCATGATTTATTTCAATTTCTCATCTGGATTCGTTAGAGTAGTGATACAGTGGATAAATTGCAATTACTTGTTATCTGTTTGTAGTCAGTGGTTGATATTACATTCTCAGTTATGTGAGCCTGTAGGTCAGTGACTTGTTTCAGCATCTGCCTATGCATGTTTCTTTTCCTCTCAGCTAGAACACACGATTTAAACACAGACAAGGGATAAAATACCCTGGAATACTGCAAGGACCTGCCCCATTCACTCCACTCTTTTAAACAATTGATATAGTATTATACTGCAATTCAATGATATGTTTCCATCCAGCCTCTGTTATAGCATTAATGTTTTGGCCCTACCAGCTATGTTCATAAGAAAATAACAAATGGGAGGTTCAAGAGAACATGTAATAGAAAAGAACTTTGGAAACAAAGAGGAGAAAAAGCATGCATAACTTTTTCCAAACATATATGCCAAAACATGTAGCCTGTAAATAGCATCAAACAAAGTATATGTTATCACAAGTATAATTGATACTCTAAGCTTGTGAAGGAGCTGAAATTTTGAAATGAACTCCAGCAGCTTGAACCTGTGCGAAACCAAGCAAGGAGAGTTTTGTTAGGACTAAGCAAATGGTGTGCCTGAAACTATTTTGGTTAAGGAAAGTAAAGTCCGAAATTGAAGTAAATTGGGGTTAGATAACAGGTCAATGTTGATGCATGAACAGGCTTGCTCTGTGTGCATACCTTAATGTGTTGTTATTTGTTACTCAAAATTTACATAGAAAGTATTGACTTGTATTTAAACTTATGCAAGACCTCTTAGGTCATTTAGCCAGTTTGTTCTTAAAGC
The DNA here is from genome assembly GCA_007258455.2 of Sequoia sempervirens. NCBI lineage: Eukaryota > Viridiplantae > Streptophyta > Pinopsida > Cupressales > Cupressaceae > Sequoia > Sequoia sempervirens. Next base: position 113,843,700 of record VDFB02000363.1, on the reverse strand, counting down.
TCCTTGTACACCCCCACCCATGGTACAAATTAATCTTCTAGTATCAGCTTCGCATGTACCCCCATACATAGCTTCCAGTATCAATCCCCTAAGTATTTAGATCAACAGAATCACAGACCAATCGCCGTTAGCTTTTTGGACTTGTGGAATGTGCTTTTCCATAAACCAGTTCAGAATTGATCCCATTTCTATGGCGAGCTTTTTTCAATATGCATATTTGTATCCTGATAACTTCAATTTTAGTATTGAAGAAAAAAATAAGTCACTTACTGATAATCTGTATGTCAATATTTAGAAGTTAGAAATTGAAACATATAATTTAACACATTATGAACATTTTCAGGGTATAGCTATCTAACAGTTAACCCTAATCTACTTCAGTTTCTGACTTCTATAATTTTCCTAAATTTTTCAGTATCTTCAGGGGGTCCCCTATATCCTGACAAAGGCTGTCCCCTATTTCTTAACATGAAATTTTTTGGGTCTCTAGACTTCCTGAAAACTCATTCCCCACTACCCATCATCCTTATCCTCAAAGCTTGAGGAAAATAGGAAATAAATAAAGTGATGCATATTTAATGATATGAGGCAAAGAAACATTCTACCTAAAGGCATATACAATTGTGTAATTCGGAAGCAATAGGCGCAAACCCACCTTTGTGGCCATATTGACATGCATAACATATCTTTGTGACCACCAGGGGATAGGAATTAAAGCTCATCATTCATTAGATCATCTAAGCATCTGCAGCAAAAACTGTTTGATCATGATGCATAAAATATCTTCCTCAAAGAACCTGGCTTTTACATGTTTAATGTCAAGATGTGAAAACAGCTTTGTAAAGGAAAAACAAAATGTCTTGGAGGTGGGAAAGCCAAAAGACAACTTACTTGACCAAAATGAAGAAAGCTCTCGCTATAAAGATCATATGTTACTCCTCCCAACATTAAACTATGCAAATCCTCAGGGTCAGGCGATTTTTCTGGTACAAATGTTACCTGCAGTTTGGAGATGTACAAAATAAATATGAACATATTCAACAACCTTAAATTATAAGTACCTTGACTCAATAATTTCAAATTGCATTGCTGATGACAAATAATTTACAGGATGAACTCAGAAGAACAAGCATAAAAATGGTACCATGCACAACATTGGAAATCTAAACATTTCACACATAAACTTCCAAAACCCATATTGATATACAAGAAGGTAGTTGCAATACACAACAGCATCAAACATCTAGGCTTTGAACTACGGACTTCTGCCAGCTTTGTTTACTAATGAAATTTTGCATTATTAATAAGAAAAAGATATTACTTTTCATCATGCAAAACTATGTTTGAATAGTATTTTGACATTAGATGGTCAAAAAGAATAGGTATAGATATGCATGTCCATGTTCCACAAGCCTGCATGCCTACTGCCAGAATTATTTGAATATTTAAGGTAGGAGAAATTTTCACCAATAATTAATCTCCCTTTAGTTCAAATTAACATTTAACTCGTTAAATTAGTCATCAACAACACAGCAAGACATACAACTACAGTATGTTCAATAGGGTATTAAAATAAACATAAAAAACCCTTTGGTTTGGCCTTGACGACATCCTCAACTATAAGCCAGACACAATGTTGTGTTTGAATCCCTCTATATGCTTGCCCTTCAGTGATACCCCATGTAAAAATTTAGAGTAAAACCCAAACACATATAAATGTAGAACCATATCTTTAATAAGGGATCAACAAGGAACGTGCATAGATCATTAAAATGCCATTTTATGTTTACTCATACTGACTTCATGTAGCATTATATCATCTGCAACTTGCCTAACTAGTTCTTCCTTCTTCATATGCATACTGCATTATTCTGCATATGGGTGTGTGTTTAATGTCTGTACATAAATGCAAAACTTTATGTCTTCTATTATTACTATAATATCAAATGGCTTCTACCAGTCATCAATGACTCAGATAGATTGTGGTCAAGCATATCTACCATCTTCAAGAACATAAATCTAGTACCAGCTAAATTGCACTAATTGGAATATTAAAATTTCTGAGACAATCTGTATTTACCCTAGTCTTTGGAATTACCACAAGCAGTACATAAATTGGCATTGATGAGAGTCCATAAACTTAGCGCATGCTGGATCTCAACCAGGGTTACACATTCTTTCCTGGTCATCCATGTGACCTATGCATTTCAGATATGTGGGGATTAGTCAGGAAACATCCCCTGGGGCGTCCCCAAAAGTCTTTTTGCAACCAGAACATCCCTGAAATGGGGCTTCTGCAGAGGAAATGACCTGGAGACATTAATGTCCCTGGTGTCTATTATATCTATTTTTTAAATGAACAAAAAAGAGTGAGCTGAATGCATGTTTTGAATTTTATTATTTTCCCCAATTTTTAAAATGCATCCACATCCTGAACGCACCATGGAACTCAGATCACAAATAATCAAACATCTTGTTTAAGGATAGTAAAGCAATGAAACTGCAAAAATCCAATATTCTCCCTTGAATTCTGTGATGTCTGTCAAATACATTAAAGAAAACAATTGCATACAAATGTTTGGCCTCAATACACTGAAAACTCTACGTATGTTTTATCAGTTGGTTTGATGTAAGGAATTTGCGAATCAATCCATTTAAATTTCTTATCATCTACAAAAGCTTTCTATAGAAGAACTTCATGTTTATATTCTTTGAGATTCATTTACATGGATATTTACAAGAACACATATTTATCTGCCTCTCTTTTTAGGCCAATGGAAATTGCAATCTAAAGTTTCTAATGTTGTTATCAAATTCCACAAACATCCATTCACTGAAACAGGTGATCCATACCATTGAGTCCAGGATGGTGCCACAGCAGACAGCACAGTAATCTAGCTCATAAATCTCTCTGCTATTAAAAACATTCAACATAATATAACACACAAACCATTACATATTCACTAGGACACCAACACAGCAAGATCCATTCAATCAAACAGGGATAACACAAATGTGTATAAAAAATCAAAAGATAAGGAATGCCAATTCCTGTGATCAGAAACCAGCAGGAAATGCACCTTAGCTGGCTTGTCAAATTAATAAGATGAGCATCTAATTGTACAAGCCTTGATCATTGATGATGAGAAGAGACCAGTGACAATATATAAGTATGGTAACAAGAAAAACAGTTCCATTCCAAAACAGTTTGAAGCAATCAGTTTTCTGTAACTGCTGATGATTCACCTTCCTATGTGTGAAAGTTTGTCTTCCAAGTAGTGCAGCATAAACAAGTTTGAAAAATGTGGTGCACTAACTCTAAAGGATTCAGATGATCTGTGTGCAAGCTGCAGTGTTGAGATACATGACACTAATTTACATCTGTGATGGCACTGAGGTGTCGTGCACTGTAATTGGACCTTAGTGATTTGGTATGTTGATCTCCAAGACCTTGACAAAGATGATAATGAAGATGGCATAAGGCTTTGCACAAACCTGGATAGTGCAATGTGGCACAGAATTTTGCCTTTGCAGAAAACACTGACATGGCACGCCAACTTGGAGTGGAACAATTGAGCTGAGCTCCATTTGACATGCTGTCAAAGGTAGTTGGTTTGTTAATGATCTTAATATCATCAGATTAACATTCAGATACAGATGGGTTGTTGACAGAATAGAAATGTAGTTTTATTGTGTTAGTTTTAGACCAGAAATACAAATAAGCAGAAATACACAACTTAGAGACAAAGAACACAATATTTTACCCTGGGAAAACCCTCCTACTCGAGGGAGAAAAACCCAGCAAAAGATCTCTTATATATTAGAAGAATAAAGGCAGAAAATCTGCTTACAACAATTAGGCCTTATACAGGGCCGAATCTCATACAATAATATATATCACTCCTTGAATGAATGATAATGCTTCTTCAAAGACTTCGATCTGCTGCTAAAAGAATGCGAACTTCTGCTGCTGCTTAGGAGATGCAAATTAGAGAGAATGAATTGATGATTTGAAATGAGAGGACTTCACCTCCCTTATATACAATGCTAGGAGACCTCTTCTCTAGGTCGGCCCTAGAAAATATAATATTATTTGAAAATCAAAAGGCCGACCTGCCTTGGAGATTATTTATTTTATTTTATTTTGGAGAAAATATCTCCCGCCGCTATAAACATTAACACTCCCTCTTAGCTAGGGAGGTATTTTCAAAATATCCTCATCATGGAGTCTCTCGACATGACGCTGACAATGGCTACACCCATTTGTGGAAAACCACATCTCAGTCTCAGAGATGTACAAGAGTTCATCACGGAGTCTCTCGATGTGATGTCGTCATGGAGTGTCTCAACATGACGTCCACCATGGCTACTCTCATGTGTGGAAAGAAACATACGTACAAGTGTTCATCACAGAGTCTCTCATCGTGATGTCGTCATGGAGTCTCTCAACATGACGTCCACAATGGCTAATCCCATGTGTGGAGAGAAACAGAAGTACAAGGGTTCATCATGGAGTCTCTCAACATGATGTCCACCATGGCTACTCCCATGTGTGGAAAGAAACACATCTCCGTCTCAGAGATGTATGAGGGCTTTCACCTCATATTTCTTTGTCTTAGAGATGTATGCATTATAGCAAAGCTCACTGATGTTGAGTCTCCCTCTCAGTAAGGGTGACATTCTCCACTACCCCAAGCTTGTCTCAGAAATATACAAACTTCACTCTAGAAAGAGGCTTGGTGAGAATATCAGTCGTCTAATCATCAATGCAAATGTACTTGAGTTGAATTGCTTTCCTCAACACCATGTCTCTGATGTAATGATACTTGATCTCCACCTGCTTTGTTCTATCATGGAATACAAGATTTACCGAGAGCTTCACACAACTTTGATTGTCACAATGAATCATAGTCGACTCCAATGTTTGACCAAACAATCCTGTGAGGAGCTTTCGAAGCCACACTACTTCTCGAGTTGCCACACATGCTGCAATATATTCAGCCTTTGCAGTGCTTAGTGCCACAGAAGTCTGCTTCTTGCTACACCAAGAAATCATGGCAAACCCCAAACTGAAGCAACATCCAGAGGTGCTCTTCCTATCAGTTACACTCCTGACCCAATCAGAATCAAAATAGCCTTGTAACTTCAAATCTTCACTAGAAGTATATCTCAAGCCATATCCCATAGTGCCACACAAGTATCTTAGAATATGCTTTGCTGCAACTAGATGTATTTGTCTTGGCTCACACATGAATTGACTGAGAGCACTTACTGCATAACAAATGTCGGGCATAGTGTTGACTAGATACATCAATGATCCAATCAATTGTCTATACATGGTGGGATCTACCAAATTTGAATCAGTTGTTGAGTCACTCAACTTCTTCAAATTTGTCTCCATAGGTGTCGACATGGACTTGCAATCCATCATCCCAAATCTTCTCAAGATGTCTATAGTGTATTTTCCTTGACTTAGAATAATCTCATCAGGTCTTTGCCACACTTCCAGTCCCAGGAAGTGATGCATAAGACCAAGATCCTTCATCTCAAACTTGGAGGTTAACTCTTTCTTGCATTTGACAATGAGATACTCTGCTCCAGTGAGAAATAAATCATCAACATAAAGAACCAATATCAAAGCATCGCCATCAACTCTCTTCAAGTAAAGATTGGAATCTGCATCATTCTTGGAGAATCCCAAGCTCATCAAATATCTATCAATCCTTTCATACCATGCACGAGGTGCTTGCTTAAGGTTGTACAATGCCTTCTTCAATCTGCATACATGAGACTCCTTCCCATGAATCACAAAACCATTTGGCTGCTCAATGTATACTTCTTCAATCACACCATTAAGAAATGCAGTCTTTACGTCCATTGGATGTAACTTCCAGCCTTTAGCAAAGCAAATAGCAATAATTGTTTTGATAGAAGTATATCGAGCAACAGGAGCAAATGTCTCCTCATAATCTATTCCCTCCTTTTGAGAGAAGCCTCTTGCCACAAATCTTGCCTTGTGTTTCTCAATGCTACCATCAGCTGCATGCTTGATTTTGTAGAGCCATTTGGAAGACACTACTGATTTCTCTTCTAGTCTAGGAACAATATCCCATACATCATTCTTAATGATGGATTGATACTCTTTTGTCATTGCATCTCTCCATACCTGCTGGTTGGATGCCTCCTCAAAACTGGAAGGCTCAAAATCAATGATGTGACTCATCAATGCCACATAACCTGGAAACTTATGCGGTCTCTTGCTTTCCCTAAAGGTGCTTTGAGGAGCTGCATACTTTTCTGCCTCTTACATAGTTTGTCAAGCCCATAGAGGCCTTTTCCAACCTACGGCAATGTCTTTAGGCCCATCAGTTGGTTCTATAGGATCAACTGGATCAATAGTCTCGGTTGGTTCGTTGGACTACCTCTGAATGTCAGGAGTATGATTAGGAGATATGTCCATATCCTGAGGAGTCTCCTGCTCTTCACTGTCTATCTCCATGTAAGACCCTTTAGATCTTTTGAAGGCTACTTCCTCTTCGAAGGAGACATCCCTGCAAATCTCAATCTATTTTTGCCCTAGAATATAAACTTTGTAGGCTTTTGAAGACTCATTGTATCCCACAAATATACCTTTCTTGCTTAAAGGTTCTAGCTTTGATTTTTTATCCTTAGGCACATGAATGTAAACAGAACAACCAAAAATTCTTAAATGACTAACCTCAAGTTTCACACCTATGAAGGCCTCTTCAAGAGTCATGTTTCCCAATATTCAATGAGGGCTTTTGTTCTAAACATACACAGCAGTTCTAGAAGTTTCTGCCCATAGGAAGGTCTGCAAATCTTGATCATGAATCATAGCCTTGGCTGCCTCTACTATGGATCTGTTCTTTCATTCGACAACTCCATTTTGCTAAGGGTTGTACGGAACACAAAACTCCCTCTTGATCCCTGCCTCAATGCAAAAATTACGAAAACCTCCAGAAGTGTATTCTCCTCCATTGTCTAATCTCAAAACTTTAATCCTTTTCCCAAACATGTTTTCAACTTGAGCTTTGAATTCTTTGAATCTATCGAGTACTTCATCAGACTCCTTAGATTTCAAGAATTAAATCCAAGTCTTTCAAGAATAATCATCAATGAAAATCACATGGTACCAAAATCCACTCAGGGATGCTAGACATGGGTCCAAATAAATCAAATGAACAAGATCTAAAATTCCCTTAGATCTACTATCACTACTATGGAAGGGACTCTTGATATTCTTACCAAGTGCACATCCTCTACAAATGCCATCGTGCTCCAAACCAAGCTTAGGAAGACCAGTAACCATCTTCTCCATGGATGGAAGGGCTTTGAAGTGTAAGTGAGCAAGTCTCCTGTGCCATAGCTCACTTAAGTTGATAGAGTCGTGTAATAAAGCCTAAACTAGACGAATTGATAATCTATATAGGCTCTCCAGTCGAATGCCAATTACACGAGCTAATTTTATACTAGAGTTCATAGGCCAAGCAAGAACTTTCCCTTTAGAAAAAGCAACCTTGTATTCTTTGTCCTCCAAACTGAAATGGAGACAAGATTTCTTTTGATCCCTAGTACAAACAAAACATCACTCAAATGAAGAGGGATACCTGAATCTAGCTAGAAAGAAGTGGCCCCAGCTCCCTTCACGGAATAACAAGCATCATCTCCTATTATCACTTGCAAGTTAGTCTCTTTCTCTACTAAGTCTGTAAGATGCTCTCTGTATCCTGTAATGTGAGGTGAAGCACCACTATCTATCAACCAAGTGTCACTGTCAGTTGGAACATTGCTTGAAAGAGCAGAGATGAATAGAAATCCCCCTGAGTCGTCTCTAGATTCCTTTTGAGGTGACACATCATCAACATCTGCAGTAGAAGCATGCTGCTTCGGTTTTGATATGATCTCGAGCATAGTGACTATACTTGTCACACCTGAAACATTGAATGTGAGAGAGATCCTTCTTCTTCGGTTCCGAAACAGAATCTGATTTTCTGTCTCTATTCCTCTTGAAATTGCCTCTTTTCCCTTCTCTTCCTTTTCTTCTGGAAGCATGTGCAACAAGGACATGACTTTCTTCATTATGAGAATTTTGCCCATTTCCTCTTGCTGCCAACCTAGACTCTTCTTGAATGCAATCAACTCAAAGTCGATCAAACTTGGGCAACTTAGATCTTCCACTGATGCTTTGAATAAAAGGCTCCCAAGTTTGAGGAAGACCATTCAGTGCCAACATAACCAAATCTCTATCTTCAACTGTCTCCAATAGTGCATAGCTGATCTCTCAAATCAGAAATCTTCATGAAGAAATAAATGACTAAATCTCCTTTAGCCATTTTTACATGATGGAGCTGTTGTTTCAAAGCAAGGGCTCTACTGGTATTGTTGATTTCATACAATCCTTGTAGAGCCTCGAACATTTCTTTGGCTGTCTTCATCTTGGAGATAATCGGAACTAGATGATCCTTCACGGAGTCTATCATGATCTTTCTAGCCTTTGTGCCATTTTTCTTCCATTGAATTTTCTCTGCATCATCGGATGGCTTGGGCACATCATTTTCCACGAAATCTAGAAGATCATTTTCTTCTAAGGCAATAAGAACTCTGAATTTCCAAGAGGTGAAATTTGATGCTCCATCAAGCCTATCTTCGACCTTGACTCTGTTCACCATCTTTGATGCTTTGATAGACTGCCCTAGATAAAGAGATGTCTTGACTGCTTAAACAAATCTAATCGGATCTTTGCTTAAACCCGCTCTGATACCATGTTAGTTTTAGACCAGAAATACAAATAAGCAGAAATACACAATTTAGAGACAAAGAACACAATATTTTACCTTGGGAAAACCCTCCTACTCGAGGGAGAAAAACCCAGCAAAAGATCTCTTATATATTAGAAGAATAAAGGCAGAAAATCTGCTTACAACAATTAGGCCTTATACAGGGCCGAATCTCATACATATATATATATATATATATATATATCACTCCTCCTTGAATGAATGATAATGCTTCTTCAAAGACTTCGATCTGCTGCTAAAAGAATGTGGACTTTTGCTGCTGCTTAGGAGATGCGAATTAGAGAGAATGAATTGATGATTTGAAATGAGAGGACTTCACCTCCCTTATATACAATGCTAGGAGACCTCTTCTCTAGGTCGGCCCTAGAAAATATAATATTATTTGAAAATCAAAGGGCTGACCTGCCTTGGAGATTATTTATTTTATTTTATTTTGGAGAAAATATCTCCCGCCACTATAAACATTAACATATTGCAGGGTCAAAAATAGCATAACAGTGTTATCTAAAGAGTGATATTTGAACATATTTGGTTTCCTCGCAAAAAGCTACATAATTATAAAAAATGGCACCTCATTTTAAATATGTATAGAAATGTTATTATCTTTGCAAATTTCAGGGTCAGGGAAAATGACAGTTTTGGCCACGACCAAATTCCTATTACTAGTCTGACTCGGGTCAAATGTGTCCCTAAGGGAAAGGGGTGCTACAGATGGTTTCAGCTACAACAGAATTCATCATAGGGTGCAAATGACAGTTTCTAACTTGATCAAATTTGCTCCATGTAGGGCAATATAGCAGAACTGAAGAGTCTCTTCGCATAAGAGAAATCGCATTGCTTCATGTTCGACTCATCTATCAATCCTCTAGTATTAATACACCCATTGGGTTAACTAATGGCTACAACAAAGGGCATATGACAGTAGGGAGAGCTTAGACTAGCTCAAAATATGATTAATGTTAATTTGTAATCCATTTCCTATCCTAAATAGTGGTAGCTAAATGTTGTTGTTCATTGTCTTGGATTTTTAGGAAAACTAGAGTATGTCTAGCTGTCGGGTTCACTAGGTATGCTTGAATGGTGTTCTTGGGAGCCCTTATGAAGGGAGAAAACTTATAAAATTGATAATAGTTGATTCTTTGTTGTAGTTTTTGTAATATCCCCAATGGGATCTGCCCCAAAATTTCTGATTTATTTTTCTGCACTTTTCCAATTTAGTTTTCTACTCAAACCATAGGACTGAATTTTTATTTTTATTTTCAGAATGATAAACACTTATAGGCATCCAATAAACATATACCAAACATATAGATATCATCAACTATGATAACAACCATGAAAATCAACCATCCAAGTGCCAACATAGGTCCAATAAATCTGATTTCTGATTAAAGAAGTCTGCTGCAACAAAACTGAATATTCCAGACTGATTTTACAATGAATTCATGGGCTCAAACATGCCAAACATATGCCCAGATTTTTGCTCAACAAATCAGACCTAAAACTATGATTGTACATACCAAATATATGCAAAATGGTCTTCAAATATCAAACCCTAGATGGGTGAATTCCTCCTTGGCAAGCACATAGGGTTTGCTGCTCCAAATATGCAAAATCGCCCTCCCAAGGTGGGTACTCAGGTCTACTCCAAAGTGGTGCTCTAAATTAGGGCAAAACCCTAATGCAATATGTTCACAAAATGCCACAACAATGCCGCTCCAAATCTGATTATGCAATGATGCTCCAAACCTCCAAATGTCTCCGATGAAGTGCAATTAGAACTCCGTCATGAGTTCTCCCCAAGATGAGCTAGGGTTTCATTCAACTCACCGCATTCCCAAGGGTTTTCGTCCTTGGAATGAAGCCCAACCAAAGTTGCAACCAAAGAGAAGAATCTCCAAATGAAAAATAAGATATGAATGGATACCCAAATGACCTCAAATATTCTTATATTTATAGCCGCCTTTTCCCTCCAAATCTGGCCGACCTCCTCAAACTAAAAATATTTATTTTCTTTGCTTTTTTTTTTCCTTTTTCTCCTCCAATCTTGGCCGACCCCAATAAAGTATTCTTATTTTATAATTATATTATGTATATTTTAATATTAAATAATATATATACTAGTGTTTAAAACACTATTAAAATAGGGTTGATTTAGGGCAAGAAAAAGGGGAAATTACAATCCTCCCTTCCTGGAATTGCTTGCCCACAAGCAATTGCAAGCCTAGATACTACAAAACATCCTCAAGTGGCAAGTCTCTCCAACTAGTCAAGTACTCCATGATCACCCTGCTCCTCAACTTGTGGCTATTCCTCCCATAGAGAATACGAAGAATAGTATACAAAGTGAGTTCCAATGGCCAGAAATGAAACAATACCGTCCATACACACTCAAACTTAAATCTGCTCCATCCTTCAAACTTTGAAATTCTGCTCCTCAAGGTTGGCGATCTCCCATCATCAAGAGTGGTATTAGGTACAAGTAGCAACTTCCCTTCTTCATCCAAAGGAGGAAGCTCGGGATACAATGTTATATGCTGCTCACTTGCCTTCTTGAGGCAAGATACATGAAATATATTATGAATCTAGGTTACCCTTAGGTAACTTCGACTGATAAGCATCCTCTCCAACTCCACTCTCAATCCTGATGGGGCCGTAGAAATGAGGCTTCAGCTTCCCTGCACGACTCAATGTAATATGTCTGTATAGCCGTAGGGACAAGAACACCAATTCATCAACCTCAAGTGTCATGTACATATCCCGCATCAACCCCTTCACTCTGAAAGCTCCTCTATCCACAAATGCCGAGTCTACCAAAGACAAAGCGTCATATCTATTCAAGGCCCTAAAAGATGTTATGTCCATCAATATGTGATAGGTGATATCATAATAATGCTCTCTAAAACACAATCACCTGCACCAAGCCTTCCACTGCTCCACTTTGATACAAATATCATTTATCCAATTGTTGTGAAGCAATTCACCATGATTCCTATGAAGTATTTTACCAATCAATACCTAGATCCCAAATTATTACACCATCACACCAACTGAGAATGAATAGATAAGTGTCTCTCATCATGCCACCATAGCAAACTATCCTCCTAGACCTAAATTGTCTCATATGGATGTGAAAAGTGTCCATCATATGTGCATCACCAAACATGCAAATCCGCTCTAGGTTGTTGGTGCAAATCAGAACAGCACTGTGAAATTTAAAAATCAAACCTATGATCATGCCAAGAATGCTTCTGTTGTCATAAGATGATAGGATCTCATCATCATGCAACCTCCCAACACTGTAGTGACAATCCCATGCACACCAATCCATCCAAACTGCTTAAAACATCAATGTGCAGTCTGAAAACTCCATGATCAGCAATATGGAACAGCCATCAATCATCAAGGAGTGAGCTGAAAACCAATAGATTGGGTCTGAAAATTTTCTGCTCTCATGCTCATTTCCATGTCTTGGACTATAGTCTAGCTGAAACTCAACATCCCCATGAACATACAACTCCAAATCGAATACCTCCATGACATCTCCTTCAAGTTTTGAAGCTAGGACAGCATTGTGCTCACCCAAAAGATCATCATCATGATAGCATGGTGCCAAAACACAAGTAGGCTCATTGAGCTCTCCAAGAATGGTTAAACTCTTAACCAAATCTGAATCACAAATGTTCTTCTCTACATATGCATAACAATCATTCTTTGCTTGTCCACAAAGTATATGCACAACTCTTCCTTAACCCTGACTTGAGCCTTCAATTGGCTCTCCAAAATTTCAAATGATGTGTTTCATGAACCCTATGATTAAAATGATTTGCATAAAATAAATTTTCTGATTAGTTTTCTAATTCATACCTCTCAACAAGTTCACGCAAATCTGATTGGTCTTCATTTTCTACCATCATAAGAAGTTCAACCATAGTTTCTTCCCTTGGAAGTATTAGAGATTGGCAAAGAAGTGTATCTCACTGCTGCCTATCATGATCAATTTGACTGAATTGTTCCTTGATATTACATAGGTGTTGTTTTGCTTGAACAACCAACGACTTGGCTTTCCTAGCCCTCCTTAGCCACTCATCACACATGCTTTGAGTCCTCTTTACATCTTCTATGCTACGATGCACAAAATCTGATTGTTTGTGGCTTGGACCCACAACCATCACCTCATGCTTAGCCATCAAATATTGAGAATCAACAAGGTAGGGTTTCCTATCACTATCATCCTCATATGATTTGTCTATCACCTCATGATTATGTGAAGCTAATGAACTGTTGTTCGTAATAAGAAAATCAGAACTGTCATCATACCTTTTTGTGGTATCTTCATGGATCTAAAGTTCATCTTCTTTCATTGTTGGATGTTCATCATCAAGTGCTGATCCAAGAGATGTACCCAGCCAAAAACCAAATGTATTACTTGTCATGACTTTTATCCTATGGCTGCAAGATGTACCTTCATTGACCTTCAACCCTTTCCTGCTAAATGTCTTTGATCCAATTTATCCAAGTCATTTTGCTTATCACATAGCAAATTGCCTTCATATGTATTAATAATATCACCTTCAAGGTCACCCAGCTCACAATTCGATTCCTTGCAACTACTATGTAGAAATGGTGAGACAATGCTCTGCTCAAATAATGGATCATCAAAAGAATTCATACCTTCATGTGGCTGATCAGTCACTGCTTGTTTGGAAAACTCTATAACAACATACCCTTCAACCTTATTGTTATCATGAAAACTCATGTGCCCTTCACTTGTGCATGCATGAAGTGATTCTTCTTTGTCCAAGTCATCATTCTACTAAAGGGAACTTGTGAGCATGGCTTCACCTTCTTTAGGGCTTTCAAATGTATGACTAGGTGTCCAAACTTGTAGACAAGTGAAGCAACGTTGTTCCTTCCTCTTCTTAGGATCACCCATAGGCTGCAAATCACAAGGAAGCAACAAATCTGAAACATCTTCATACCTTTGGCTGTGAACAAAATACTCATCCTTATTTGTTGATAAAGAATTTGTTGAGATATCCTCAACACCTCCATTTTTGTGACTCAACACCTCTGAATTTGGGTTAGATAAGTTCCTCTCAAATGCATATTCGACTATAATGCTACTTGGAAAATTGATCAATGGCTCATCCTTTGAAAGCTTGAAAGATCTTGCATGATTTGGCGTATCTTCCTTCAACTTGAACTCTTCATACTCAACAAATAGAGTTTTTCCCATCTCATTGGTCTTTAGCTAATATGCACAATCATTAGAAATCAACAAGGAATCTTCACCTTCAAGTTGCCAATTGAAAACCTCTTGTTCTTGTTTTGTGATGTCTTGTAGCTTCAATTTTTCTTCCTGCTCTCCGACTTCCTCCTCTTGTGAGTCTAGCTCTGATGTACCCCTCACTATTTCAAGTTCCATCCTCTTGGGCTCTTCTTCTTTCAAGAATAATTCTTTTGGCTCCTACCCTGTAATCTCCTCCTTAGCAATTTCTAAATCTTCCCCTTCTTTCCTCTTTCGTCTTATGTAGTCATAAAGTCCTCTTATATTTGGGTTTCTACATTCAACACATCTTAGATAACCATCAAAAGAAAGTAGAGATTTGATTTCTTTAGACATTCCTTGATATTGGTTGAAGATTTTGGTGGCTTCAAATGGGTACCTTTCTTGATCCTTCTGTATTTTTAACAGGAGCTCTTGAATAGGATCTATGTCTTCTTCCTTGGGTAAAAATTTAGGCCGCCAATCTATTTTCTTTCTCTGAGGTTCCCTCATGAGTTTGTTGTAGATCTACATTCACAAAATCAAATTCACATGCAGGCAGCATTGCTGCTCTGATACTAGTGTAATATCCCCATGGGATCTGCCCTAAAATTTCTGATTTATTTTTCTGCACTTTTCCAATTTAGCTTTCTACTCAAACCCTAGGACTGAACTTTGATTTTTATTTTCAGAATGATAAACATTTATAGGCATCCAATAAACATATACCAAACATATAGATATCATCAACTATGATAACAACCATGAAAATCAACCATCCAAGTGCCAACATAGGTCCAATAAATCTGATTTCTGATTAAAGAAGTTTAATGCTACAAAACTGAATATTCTGGACTGATTTTACAATGAATTCATGGATTCAAACATGCCAAACATATGCCCAGATTTCTACTCAACAAATCAGACCTAAAACTATGATTGTACATACCAAATATATGCAAAATAGTCTTCAAATATCAAGCCCTAGATGGGTGAATTCCTCCTTGGCAAGCGCTTAGGGTTTGCTGCTCCAAATATGCAAAATCACCCTTCAAAGGTGGGCGCTCATGTTTGCTCCAAAGTGGCGCTCCAAATTAGGGCAAATCCCTAATGCAATATGCTCACCAAATGCCACAACAATGCTGCTTCAAATCTGATTATGCAATAATGCTCCAAACCTCCAAATATCTCCAACGAAGTGCAATTAGAACTCGGTCATGAGTTCTCCCCAAGATGAGCTAGGGTTTCATCCAACTCACCACATTCCCAAGGGTTTTTGTCCTTGGAATGAAGCCCAACCAAAGTTGCGGCCAAATAGAAGAATCTCCAAATGAAAAATAAGATATGAATGGATGCCCAAATGACCTCAAATGTTCTTATATTTATAGCCGTCTTTTCCCTCCAGATCTGACTGACCTCCTCAAGGCAAAAATATTTATTTTATTTGTTTATTTTTTCTTTTTCTCCTCCAATCTTGGCTAGCCCCAACAAAGTATTCTTATTTTATTTTATTTATTGTTTTTAATTATATTATTTATATTTTAATATTATATAATATATACTAGTGTTTTAAAATAGGGTGGTGGATTTAGGGCAAGAAAAAGGGGACATTACAGTTTTTCCTTCCCAAATTAGGTTTCTCCATGGTAAATAGTAAATACCTTATATTGATCATCTTTCATGTGATGTTTTTTCTTCTGCATGTTTATGCTATTTTCTTGCAAGTTTGCAAACAATCCATCACACAAGTTGATAAGATTCAGCTATATATAAGGATGGTCAACTATTTGAAAGCATGGTCCATTTTCTTAACACTATAGATTTTTTAGAATTAGTCTCCCATAACCATATTCTTGGTTGCACTATGGTTCAACTATTTGAACGCATAGTCCTTGTTCTTCACAACATAAATTTGTTAGAATTTATCACACATAACCATGCTCCTCGTTGCACTATGGTTTCGTGGATTGATTAAGCATTCACATCTGTGTGATAGCATGTTTGGGGGTACAAATTAAACAATGCAATAAATGCAGGCATGCATGTGAGCAGAATAACTCTTACATAAGGTGTTAGAATCAGTCATAGTTATTGTACTTACATCTTAATTTGCAGCCTTAAAAGTTTGTTCAAATAAGCATAGAACCTGTGAGCAAAAGGTGTTGGAAATAAGTCTGTGTTAACGAATCTTTCAATGGAATATCCATTAAGTCAGCTAAGAGGGTGTTGCCAAGATTATTTTGAGAATTATCCTTGTGAGATTAACCCTTCTGTGCCATGGGCCAACTTGGGAAATGACAATTGAGTTGTGCAATGACAGTGTAGTAATCAAGTTTGCACTGATTTAGAGAAGCCAATCTGATAGTACCAGCACGAAGCTGTCCTGGAGTCACACCCCTTGTACTTGGAGTTAAGCATTATCCTTGATAAAAATTTCAGTTAAAGTATATACTCTGAATCAATGTTACCAACATTGCGAGCCATAATTCAATAGCATGGTTCCCTAATGATTGTAATAAACCCAATATGCTGTTTGTACAAGAATATTGATTGTGAGCAAAGAACAAGCTTATTCAAAGAGAATAGGATATGAAGAAATTATAAAGTATGATTTTATTTAAGAAATAGGACAAGAACGAACTAAATGCAGCTTTGATAAAGGAGAGTTGGATTTAGTGTCTGAATGCTACTTCATATAGGCATTTCACATACAAGGCCAAAGCTCAACAATCAACAAGATAAAAGGATATGCAGAAATGTGATTAATGAGTTTGCAGATGTGTTTAAGAAGTTGCCGCATAAGTTTCCATGATATAAAGGCAATGAAATCACTCAAATTGCTTTGGGGGAAAAGCGCATAAGGAAAGTGGAACTTGTAACGAATTTATTCCAGTAAATAAATTAAAAGGATAACGCATAAACCTACAATTAAGCAAGGATGATAAAGCAAGGGCAGAGTTATCTTTGGAGATGCTTTCACATCTATAAGTGTGGCAGGACTTACAGACCAAAATGATTGATTCTTTATAAAGATTGTGTATGATGCAGTTGAACCAGCAGTTCAATACTTTGAAGCAGTGTTACAGGACATGACAAGATCTCACCAAGACTCCCGGTTACAAGTCTGAGCATGCCAAAAGAAGGCCTGTTAGATCATTCCACAAGACTCAGTGAGAGTGGGTGAGTTTAGGTCAAGTATATATATATATGAGTTGATTTTTTTGCTGAAACTGAATCCAAGCCAAAAATGCCTACTGAATTTGTGCCAACTCCGGGTCTCATTACACTGCTTTGAATATTGGTTTATTTTCACTTTTCACAATTGGAAAACAACTCATGAAAGAGCTTTAGTTGTTCACTGATTCTGTTGTACTCAAATGGAGTTTAAATTTATTGTTTTTATATGGTAGAAATTCCTTTTAAAAGTAATTTTTCTTCCAGATCTTAGAAATTTTGTTTGCTTTCTGTTTTCAGAATTTGGATTGTTTTATAAATTTATGGTATCAAAAGTGGGGGATTCTGGGAAAATCCCCAACAATGGAAGACGTTTTCAGAGAAGTAGAATTCTACTAGCCGGAGCCCTCGTTGATCAATATTCCAGCTTATGGAAGACCTACAAATTATAATAGAATTTCTACTAAGGACCTCTCTCCATGAAATGCTCGGATTTATGAAGAGCCTCAAAGCAAATAGTCATTCGAACTATAAGGACTTTATATGGTGGAAAAAGATACCAACCTTAATGACAAACTTCCTTAATGTGAGGCTAACAGTAAATATGGCTGAAAGTTCAATCAATCCTTGTGGTCATCATCATCTTACAGCTGTCATTGGAGAATAGCTTGGGATAGAGGATCCAACAAAAAAGGGAGGAATGAATATGAGTAACCACCACCTAAATTATAGTTATACACCCTATTCTGGGACCATATTTGCATGAACAAGAAGAGGAACATACAACTGTTATAACTAGCTTAGAAATCATGGCCGTATGCTTGAGTAAGACCTCAACCATGTTAGCAACAGCTACATTGGTTGAAACTATAGCTAAGGTTGTCCTGAATTTCAATGATCTGGTCTACATTGGCAAGCACACCTGTTGCTGAAAGGTTCCCTATAAATCATAAGAATTGCATTAGAATCCATTGCCTTATTTGCTAAAGTTCTATATTGTCATTCGTGGATGGAATTCTCCAAATTACCTAAAAATTCATAGCTATTGATTACAACTTTGACAGTTGGTCTTCAAACCACTCAAAGCAAGACACTTCAAGCTCTCTCTAGGTTATGTCAGCACGTGCTAATGGGATAGAATGGTAAAATTGACAAAACAATGAGATCCATTGTACCAGTGGATGATAATCTAGCATAGACCAGTTTTTTAAAGGTGAAAATTGGAGAAATTGTCCTCACCTGTGTAGCCAAGGAACATGAACAAATCATATTAAAAGCTCTAGTAGATCTGCATGATATGTTGCACATTTATTCCTAAAGAATCCAATGGATTAGCGTCTTTGGCTATGTGAATCCAGAAGAAACCAAGATTTTAAAAAGCTTCAAGAAGTTGTTGAAAGATCCCAAAATAGATCAACATGAAACATTTCTTTTAGGAGGGGCAAATTTGTAGGGAGACCGATGCATTTTACCAGAGGAATGCTTGACAAAGGAGAAGGTTGATTGTGAACAAAGAATAAGCTTAATCTAAGAGGATAGGATAAGAACAGTGTCTGTTTATTTAATGATGATAGGAAGATAACAAAGCATATAAAACCATGCAAAGGCTAAAGATTTTTATAGACTAATAAAGCAACTCAATTCATACAAAGGCTAAAGATTGTTGTAGACTAGAAAACCAACTCAACTCATACAAAGGCTAGTAGTTGCTTTAACAGGATAAAGCAAGGGCAAGGCTTTCCTTATGGAAGTCAATTTCCAGAAATATGCCTACATATAGAAGAAGGCTTCCTTGTCAATACATATGGCAAGAATTATTATACTAAACACTTATTTCTTAACGTGTCTGATCTTGTTAGACGAGCATTTTAAACATTAAAGATCGGTTTAGGAATGACTTAGCTAAGAGCTTTTGCTGAAATGTTTATTAGCAAGTATTGGAACCGAGTTTTATTAAATCGAAGGGTTTACTCTCACTCACCTGTATTAAAATAATGTTTATTATTTATTTATTAATGCTCAATATTGTAAATTATTGTAATTTAGTGATAAGATCGTCTCTGATCTTATCTGGAGTTTCTTTTTAGAAACTTCCCGTTTTTGTAAATCTTGTAAACTATTTATTGAGCACATTGCTCATTGTTAATACATCGAATATTTTACCAACTACCTGTGTAATAACCTGTCTCCTTATCAGTCAAGCCAAAGTTCTTTTATAATTCAATTTTCTTTCAGAACAGAAACTTTCCTTGCACATTTTTCTTTTCAGAATTCCGATCATTTCAAAAGATTAAATAAGAAACAACACGAAATCAGCTATTTTCTTAAAACAAATTTACAAACATTTTATTAAAAATAAAGAACACAAATATTACCAAAATCAAAATGGATCAGAAAATTGGAGGAATTTTTAATACCCCTGCTCTAAATGCCTTATATAGACAGCAGACATATGGTTCAATTTTTAAACTATTGTTAAATTAACAGATATTCTACAGAGAGTGAAAGATTATACCATATTAAATGTCAGCAAAGATTGGAATCTCATCATTATCAAAATATCATCTAGAATGCAACTCAAACGCCATGGATGAATAAACCAAAAACACTGCATAAAATTGAGCATAGTCCGAAGATGAGAGATGAACAAAACCTGAAATGATGCCCCACCAAGTTCAATTATTCCAGTTGTCTTATGTGGGTTTCCTCCTAGAGTGCCAAGTGCATAATTTGCAGCAACCCATGCAAATATTCCTTCATCTGTACCTGTCTTGTTCATGAGAAATAATAGAGAGTTCTTCAATCAGCACAACACTCAAAGATGAACACAGAATTGAGAATACAGCTAAATAATTAATAATGCAATGTAAATTATCAGATCATAAATGTTAAAACACATATGAAAATGGATTATATCATAGTAGCATTACTCAGGAATCAGAATCGACTCAGCAAACCAAAAGTATCAATGGAATTCAATTACTTGGGATTTAAATTGGAAAAAAATCAGGAAAAAAATTGCTGCTTTTTCATCTGGCATAGCCCAAATTAATGCCTTCAAGATCACAGGGACCTTCATAGAGAATGCCATTTTTCATAATTTTACCACTTTTGACCAAGCTCCATATTCTTCAGAAAAATACATTTTTAGGGTTAGTTATATTTATTTTAAATCTTGTCCTTTGCTAAATGCAATTTTTGGCCAGGGCTGGACCCAGCCCAGACTCGTCCAGTAGCAAACCTAGTAACACAGCATTAAAATAAATGCAAAATCTGTCTTCATTCAAACAAACAATCACATGCCCTCCAAAAAAGTGGAATATCTTTCCTGTCTTATAAAAGACCAAGAGTTCACCCCAGACACAACCCCTCAAACAGTATTTATTTGAACATAAGTATTTGGTTATTTTCCAGTATTTTTATGGTTTTCCCTTGGGTCATGACTCTTGTTTGCTGCCTAAGTCGATCCCATTCCTTAATGGATCAAACTAAAAATAAATTAAATACAATTCAAATACATATTTGGCAAAAAACTTAAAAATGCATTGGAAAATTAAAAAAATATTAGAATCATCAAACTAAAAAGATATTTCTCGTCTGAAAACAAATCAACTCGATAAATATTAAAAAACAAACATACAAACACTTGTTAAATAGACAAGCATCATGATAATAAAATGCAAAGCATCAGTATTAATTTAATAAAGATATTTTGCTATTTTATACATGCTGTTATGTTCATTTGAATGTCTATGCAGCATAGTTGTGCAATTCAGATATTAGAGGAATTTGACATGTTGATGTTACCATAAACTTTTCACTTGGCAAAGCTCTGAGCATTAACTTGCCAAAGAGTTGACCATGCATGTTTTCCAGGATACAAATAAATAATTTCTATCACGTTAAAAACTTAAATTCAATGCATAACTGAAACGTGCTATGGTATTTAGAAAGTAAAATCAGTTATAACAGAGAATTACCGGGGTGAAAGGCCCCTAGGTTATGAGAAATAATTTAAAATCAATCACAACAGAAAGTGAAGAAATGTGGTGGTAAACCTAAAGCTGTCTAAATCAAAACTGTAGAGCATTAAACAAATATAGAGATCTCTGCAAGGACCCCTCAAAGAAACATTGGGTTGTTGAAGATCAAGTAGGGGATGATGAAAGGAGACCAATATCATCACATGTCTGCAATAAGGCTCGGAACAATAGAATCAACAATACTTTCACCTATTATAGTGAGAGGGCTCAAGCAGCATCTTCATATGCTCATACAAAGATGTCTAGGGCATAGTTGGAAAACTCGCCAATCACCAAGTAAGTTGTAGGTTTTTTGAAAAAAAAAGTACTCTTAGTGTTTACTATTAAAGTATTATTGTAATATTTAATAGTCATCTTAGCTTTAGTTAGTGGATAGTTTACTTTTAGTTAACTTAGTTTATTTCAGTTAGCTTTTAGTGACTTTTGTTTCTATTTTAGTTTGTTTTAGCAACTTTCAGTTATCTGCTTTAGTTTGCTTCAGTTAACGATTGTTTCTTTTTAGAAACATCATCTTGTAATTTTCTATATAAGGAGTATTCCTCTCCTTTTGTAAACACAGAATAACGAATATCGAATATCAATTATCATTTCATGGTATTAGAGCATAGGCTATTGTATGACGACCCTTCCTTTGGCATAACAACAAGCGAGTTGACACCATACAATGGACAAGGAAGGTACTGACCATACAGCCTAACCAAAAGTTTGACACCATATAGCAGACAAGGAAAGTGGATAACATAAGACCTGATCAAAACCACGACACCATACGATGGGAAAAGAAGGTGCACGTCATATGAATTGGAGGCCAAGGTCTTCATCACATATGGCAATTTCTAGTCTTTAGCATACGATTTCCAAGTTTCAAGCATCTTCCATTTTTTTAGCATATGGCATTTTAGACAATGGCGACATTACCTCAACGTACAACAGGCAACCCTTTCCACCATATGGCCAATAAATTTGCACACCGTACAACGATCTTTCTCTAACAACTGTCTCTTGCACTGTACGACAAGCCATTTCAAATGATGATGTTCAGAAATTTTTTGTAATTCGAGTAGTAGGGTGTCTGAAAGTTGCTTGTGTGAGACAAATACAAAGGATTGTGTTGGTCTGTACTGCGAAGAGCACTGTAACAACCACCCAATTAATCACTAATTAAGTATGGAAATTAGTGAATAACATGAAGATAATGTAGATCTAATCTAGGAGGAATCATGTATTGACTACAAGAAAGTATGAAATAAATAAAAATAACACAAAGTATCTTCACCTATAAAATGATTCTCCAATTGTTACTATTGATACAAGTTTGTTTACAAATACTTGAAGTAACTTGAAAACTCAAACCATTAATATGCAAATATAAAACCTACTCTTTCAAATCAGATTGATGTCATGTGCACAAAACAAATTATATAGCCAAGCTCTCCCATACCAAATTCAACTGTAAAGGATAATATGTGCAAATATGTAAATATATGAATAGTTACATTACAAACTCTTTTGTGTTTCCTTCTTTGTAATCCGATGCAGAGCGAGATGCCTATATGCTTATTCATTATACACCCAAGCATATATCTATTTGATACATAAGTATGGAAGAGGATATAACTCGACCAAAAAATGCACTTAAGAATGCAACTGTGGAAGTTTTTGTTTAGTCATTATGATTGTGCAATTGTGCAATAATACTCATTGGTAAGTGAAACAGTAGATTCGGTACTCTAAGAGCGAGGGGGGGGGGGGCATGGAAGGGGGGGGTGGGTGAATCAGTATTTCAGAAATTTTAAAACTTTAAACCAAATAAATCATATAAATCAGAAATCAAAACATTAAGAGCATCAATAAACACCATTAACAAGATGAACACCAGAATTACGTGGAAAACCCTTTTAGGTAAAAAACCACAGCAAAATATTGCTTTTATTTCTCCAAAGGGCACCAACCCTATGTAACCCTATTTAAATAAGTGAGCACCAACTCACTTAGAGCATCAACTCTCTTTCGAAGCACAAACCCCAACGACTGAAGCACCAACTCCAAACTTTTGAAGTTTATAACCTAAGTCACCAGGTTCGAATTCGAATTCGAGTTCGACAACATTGAAATTCGGATGAAATTCGACAAGGAAAAAATTTGAAAAGTATAAAATTCGGATTAAATTCGCCTTATGCAATTTTATTTTATTTTTTATAAATATAAGTAATATATCCATACAATTGTCTAAATAATTTAACATTGATAAATATTAATAAAAATACTAAATATTAATTAAATTATAAACTGTAAACATTAGTAAATAATAAGTAAACAAAATACTAAATAATAGAAATATTAAATATTAATTAAAATAATAAAATATTAAATACTAAATCAAATAAAAAATATTAAATACAGTTTACTTGTTACTTAATATTACTAATATTCTAATAAAAATATTAAATACTATTACTTAATATTAAAAATCATACCTACTATTTTCTAAGGCTTATAATAAATAAATTGAACCCTAAAATTTAAAGATAAATAAAAACAAACTCCCTACCTCCTTCGACGATGATGATGGAAGACTTGTAGCCTGAGAACAATGCTGAGACGAGTGAATTGCAGCCTGCGACGACTTGCAGCCTGCGGGAATTGCAGAGACTCCAGACGCCGAAGCAAACAGTGACACCGCTAGCCACAGAGACGAGTGACACCGAAGTAGAGATGCCACCAGCCGCAATTGAGTGACAACGCCGTAGAACAGAAACAAAACACAGTTGTATTAAAAATCATTTGAAAGAAGGGTGGAGTCACAAATGTTTGACCGTTCGAATTTGAACGATTTTCAACCTTTGTTTTGAATTTCATCTTGATATTCGGCCGAATATGGTGACTTAGTTTATAACGCTGTAACACTGATTTCAAGCACTTCCTTCACATGAACTGTGAGGCTCACATACACATACATGCTGTCCAAATCAATTTTTGATTCACAACACCCTTGAATGAACGAACAGGAAGGCTTCAAACAAGTCTCCAAAAGGGTCTGAAAATACACTAAATATAGTGTTGTAGCACAGTGAACAAAGTATGATTCCTTCACCAAATAAATCTGCACCTCAATATAAAAGCTTGACCCTTCCACACATTGGATAATGCTCAGTCATAAATTCAGATATCTTATGCATCCCGAACTCATCACACACATCACACACACATCTGCAATACTCAATACGTCACGTAAAAGCTGGAAAATTTAATGTTTCAAGGCTCACGCACTGTATCACACATATCTTCCACTTTGTTTCACTCAGCCACGACTCCTACAAATGAAGCCATCATCTAAAGCATAGACAGTCGATGCAAATTACTCAGATAACACCCATAACTTTTACATTTAGACTTGCTCAAATCCACAAAGCATTCGACAAATCCCCGACATGGAGTCTCAAACTACTGTCAACAAAAAATTAGCAAAAGAAAGACTAAATTTTACCACCCTACTCTGTCACTCCAGAAAGAGGGAACGAACAAAAGACTGAAGTGATTCAATATTGCATTCTATCTTTCATGGAGTATTATCACTTAACTCCAAAAAAAAGTGCGCTTAATTAATTTGCACGATATATAAAAACTATTTTCACCATATGCCTGATAGTCATCTCAATGACCACAAATGAATCGCCCAAAAATAAAGTAAAAAACCATAGCCAATAATAGAGACATCTTTTTTAGAAGATTCGCATTCTCACACCTGTATGTGATAAATGATGGCAATAGACATTTAAATGAACACATCTTTTTTAGGATTAATCACATGGCCTCATATTCAACAGCCCATTACTTCTCCCGATGAAAGATAGCCATTACTCCATTTCCTTATACATGCATCTAGCAGCGATGATTATTTTTGAAGACCACAATAAAGCTCAGTAAATACTCACGGCTCAAGAATAACCAAAAGGAAATTAATTCCAACCGAAAAGAATCACGATTATTCTCTCCTCAAGCCGTCATAAAAATATGCACCGCCTAAAATAAATTTTTGAAGCCGTTTCATAGAGAAGATTATCCTAAAAGTGGCACGATTCCCACTTAGCATATGAACACATCTCAACACGAAGATTTCAAGGAGGTCACTTAACAAGCATAAGATAATTATCCCTGAGAATAGAAGACACGTCCTATTCAAAGGGTTGACTCAACAAGAATAGTCTTTAGAAACGATTGAGCCTCATCATATCATGCCACCTCATATGATAATGAAATTGAAATTATGTTTGGCAATTAAAATCTGAGCCGCCACAAACAAGTTTGCAGAAGCCGACACAAAGAAGGAATATTCGAACAAAACTAGCCACCTTGCAAAATAAAAGATTTAAAGTCATTCCTTTTAAGAGCCATTGATATGAATACATAACATAATTGCCTCAAAGAGAAATCGAAAGGATTAGCCAATATAATATTGCTATACTCCCCTTTGACAAAGTCAAGCTCTTTCAACGCTTAATTGGCATAAATCTAATTTTTCAATCACTGACATAGAATTCTGTCCTTACTTAGCTCAATTAGCACATATGTTGACAAGTAGGCTAGCAACAAGCTGATGTAGACAAGCAACCAGCTGAAGAATACAGCCAAGTAGCTCAAACAGGTAGGCAAGCAGCTCAAGCACTTAACCAAGTAACTCGACCTAGCAAGCAACCAGCTCAACCAAGCAGGCAAGGAGCTCAACCAACTTGACATCAATGACAACATATTCTAACATATTGCACGGCAATCAACCATCGTACCACAACTTCCTTCCTTGGTTGACATCATACGTTGGCTAAATACTCCAAAATCTCTAATTTTTGTCTCCATCAACATTGTTTTTTGCCTCTTGAAAAATTGTGAAAATTTACACCATGAAGTTCTATGTGGTTTTGAATGTCTTAAATTGGGCTTGGGTGGCTGCCCCTTGACCCCACTGTGGGTGCTGCCCCAAACTTCCACAAGGAGTGTTGCCCCATTGACCTTGCTGGGGGTGCTCATTTGAATTGCCAAGAACACTCCAAGTCCAAGTTTGCAAAGTACACTTCCAAGTTTGTCAACAAGTCCTTGTCTACAATATTGTCATCAGTTTGGCAAGTCTTCTCCAATGTTATTTGATGTTTACTTGTCATCTAGAATACGACTTTTTCTTTTGGGGGTGATGATGTAGTCAATGTACAATGTCCATTATTGTGTTTTGATAATATTGGTTATCTGAATATGTATTAATTGTTTGTATTAGTTGTTGTCAGCTTCAAGTAGTTATAAGTGTCGGTTGTTTGACGGTTGTGTTCTTCTTGGAAACTGTCGAGTCCTTTATATAGATTGTGTATCGTTAAGGAAACTTTAAGTGATTGTGGAAGCAAGATTTCAAAGATTCTCAATGATCTTCTAGGTATGTTTTATTTCCCTAGTTTTTTTGTTCAAGCTTTTTCAAATTTGTTTTGCATTTCTAAATTCTTCCAAGCATTTAGAAATGTTGTCTTTTACATGAATATTCATATTTTACATGCATTCATATTAATCTATGCTAGCTAGGGTTTTGTAACAAATAGTTTTTTGTTTTTTTTCAACTGCACTTTTGTATTCAATGGCATCAAGAAATGGAATTGGGTGTTGAGGCATTGGCAACAAGAATGCCACTTCAAAGCATGGCATACTAGGACGAACCTCGGATGTGGCCACTTACGACTATTGTGAATTGAAGATCAGTGGAGGCATCAATCACTTCAAATACTACCTTGCACAGATTGTTAGCCATGACATCAAATTGTGTTTGAATGTTGAGTTGGAGGTTGTAAGGAAGATGAATGTGCCCCTTGCTTTGCAAAAGCAAAGACAATTGGAGAAGACAAGGCCACCTAAAGAAATTGCAGCAAAGATGAATCCCAACATGGCATGGGAATGCAAGGTAGAAAGACACAAATTGTGGGCTCCTCTCGTGGGTCCACAAATTCACAGCACATTCACCTCATCAAGCTCTAGCTGAACACAGTTAGATGGTTTTTTCATTACACAAAATAGACCAGGTTTGCAACTTTCACTTGAAGAGACAAGTTGGAACACAAAGAAGCATGACAAAGCAAGCATGGCTTGAGCAAATTTTTGGTATTGCAACCACCTTCCATTCAACATGGCGAGAAGCCCATATCGAGAGAATCAGGTCACAATCTTAACTGTTATAGGGAAAGATTTCAAGGTGCCTAGTCCACATGACTCAATTGGGTCATTGCTCTAGAAACCATGAACAAATACAAAGACAATTATGGAAGAGCATAAGAAATATTGGCACAAAAATAGATGCACTTTATTATCAGATGGATGGATAGATAGAAGGAATCAAACTAGCTTCAAATGGTCAAATGGTGTTCTTAAGGTTCATCAACTCCTATAGCAAAGTAAAGACATTGAGAATCTAAGTCTAATGTTGGAGGTGGTCGTCTTACAGGTTGGTATAGAAAATGTAGTTCAAGTTGTGACAAATAATGCAGCAATGTATGTGACAACAAAGAGACTCAATGAAATGCACCAAACATTTTTTTGGAGCCCTTGCACTGCCTATTGCCTAGAGCTTTTGTTGGAGGACATAGGCAAACTTAATTGGGTGAAATCCATGGTGGAAGATGCTAGGAACATCATTGTGTACATCTACAATCATCCTTGTGTCAGAGCCTTTAGGCTGGATTTGTGCTTGTGGATAGATAGAAAAACCCAATGGAGCACCTATATGAGGCCATGGAGAAGGCCAAGGAGGCTATCCAAAATTATTACAAGGCAAACCAAAGAAATTTCAAACCCATTTGGAACATTGATAAAAGATTAAACAATCAACTCCACCGACCAGTTCATGTAGTACATACTACCTCATCCCCAATTTTTTCTACACAAACAATTTTGAGGCTCATGGAGAGGTGATAAAGGGCCTCACAACATGCATTGAGAAGATGACACCTAAGGAATAGATCAAAAACAGGATTATCGGTGAGTTGCAAAGATACAAGCATTCAAATGGAAGACTCTTCTCTTCACCACTAGCTATCCAAGGGAAAACCACCCAAGCACCAAGAAACAAAAAACCTCGATTTACACTTCACTTCAAACTTTTAATGTGTGAAATTATTCCTTACAAACAAAATTGTGAATGCCATCTTTGCAACTTCTTGGTGGGAAGAGTGAGACAAAAAACCCCAAATCTTCAAAAGTTAACCCTCTAAATTTTGTCCCAACCTTGTAGCATGTCTAGATGTGACCACAACTGAAGTTTATTTGATGCCATTCACACAAAGAAGAACAATAAGTTGACACAAACGAGGCTAAATGACCTCATCTTCATGTGATAAACCTTCGCCTTTGCTCAAACAATGGGGTGCTCAAATAGTCATGAGGCAATTGCCTTGGATGACATTGATCCATATGGTGACTAAGCTATCCAAGATGATGACCTCATGTTTAGTGAAGACGAGTTTGTTGATTTTGAAAGGCAAGCAAAAAAGTTTGCAGCAAAAGTAGAAGCAAAAGGTGTTGGAATGGATGACATCATGGTTGAGGATGATGGTGACCCTAAGGAGGCATCATTACCTTATAATTCAAGGTGGAGCCACAACTGATTGCAAATAGGACCCCAACTATCATTAGGATGTATACAAGAAAATAAAATTATAAAATATTGTACCTTGCAAGGAATTGAAATTTTTTATAATGATTTTCAATCATCATGACATTCATATCATACAAGAAAAAGAAAATTATAATTTATTGTACCTTGCAAGGAATTATAATTTTTTATAATGATTTTCAATCATCATGACATTCATATCAAATTATCAACTCTCATATTCACATTTTGATGCAATATTGTACTCCATTTTTATTCAAATCTAATAGAAAAGACTTGCCCAAAATTCTACAAACTAATTTCATATGTTTTGTAAATGTATTTTGTACAAAATTTATAGGTTATTAATGAATTTGAATATTTTTTGATTTGCCGAGTTGCAAAATCTCACTCAAGATTGAGTCTGCCAAGTTTTACAAGTTGGAAGCTGTAAAACTATGAACTTAAGCATCCAAGGTTGTGTTTTTCTCATGGGCTGAAACCTAATGATACGAATGATGGAATTTTGTACCTTAGCTCACTTCTTGTCTGACTAAGAAAATGAAAATCATGTATATTAGAATATATTACAAGAGATGAACAGTTACACAAACCTGTTCAAGTGTCAACCACTTCAACTCTCTAAGCCATTGCTTGACCTTGAAGATTAAGTTTCATTTGGCCATTAAGACATGAACTCCAATGTCACTAGGAGCTTGTCTTCTGGTGCACATGGAGCCCAATCCAATGATGTCACCAGTAAAATTTTGACCAGATAAAAATTAAGGCCGAGCCTTTTAGTGGCAGTATGATTTCATCATTGAGCATATTATCACCACTCCGTGAATGCGGATAAGTACTTTCCACTGAATGCTTCCCATAAACAGTTGAATGCTGCCTAGCATTATACGATTCACTAGAACTATTTGAACAGAATATGATGCAGAAGCATTCTAAACTAAAATATGGTTAACAATTTGGTATCCTCTGTTTGGAGACAACTCTTTAAAGAATGTTGTGTGAAGATAAGATAGAAGATAAATATTAATATTGGAGTACAGGGATAAAAATAAGGATGAAAGATTCAAAAGGAAACTTTTATTTACAGAAATTTATTTTTGAAGAAATGCATATTATATTACTCCAGAGGACAAATGATTTACATCTGCTAGGTATTTCTTTCCCTTGAATTTACATTATTATTTATTTTATAAAAATATGCAAACTCTTTTTAAGAAGACGACATGTAAATGTGTAATCAGACAGAGCTCTTGTAAGTTGGCAATGAAGAGAGGTAGAGTTGTGGAAGAAATCCGTCTCATGATTTCTCTGTCAATGTGCATTTTATGGATGTTTTGTTTGTTTTACAGTTGGTTTGGTTTATGATACAAAATCATGGACATGGTCCTAAAGATACCACACATCAGAGTGCCTTCCGATAGGCAATGTGCTAGGCAACCTGTTGGATGACAATTATCTTCTGCCCATTCTACCATAGCATTTTTGTTACTTAGTTACCCAAGGGTAACTAGCTAGTTCAAATAAACTGAAAACACTGTTCAGATTTTCTCACAGTCTATGTAAAATGATACATATGCATTGACGCTGATTCATTTGATCCAAAATTAACTCATTCTTATTTACATTTGGCTGGAACAGCTAGTGGAACAAATCCTTATATCATCAAAATCATCTACTTGTCACAGTCTGAGGTCATTATCTTTGCTATATTGTAGTGTATAATATTGCATTGTAGGGTTTTTTGTTCTTCAACATCTTCAATTATTTTAGAAGATTGCACTATGTAATGTCCCCTTCTCGCACTTGAGCAATGGGGTTGTCAATTAGCCTATTCCAAAGTTCCCGTAGGCTAGTTGGAGTTGATTAGGGGACTCAGTGGTCAGCATTGGGCTCAGTGTTGATTTTCGGCAGGACTTTCTATTTATAGCAGTGGCCAGTTTGTAGTGCTTCTTATTTATAGTAAGCCACAAGGCATCTCCGTGAACTTCAGTTTTGTGCCAATTTGTGTTTTGGTGAGTACTTACTATTTTTAGTAGTTTCTATTTATAGTAAGTCTATTTCGGGTAACTAGTCCCGGGCCCATATTGCTTCAGGGTTGTTATTCCTAAGGTGTCGTTGGAGAGTCTAAGGTTGGATTATTTAATATTTGCCTTTTATCAGTCATTTAAGGGGTTGGTGGTCATCGTAAAAAGCACCTTGGAGCCTAATGTTATAACTTAACGTTGTTTTAGAAAGCAACAAAAGCGAAATAGTTTCCTTATGAGCATTTGGATGCCCAAAGGAGGTACAAGGTGTTTTTAATTATTATTTTTTTAAAGGTCCATGAAGAAGGCGTTGGAATTGGAGGGAAAAGTGTTTTAAACCTAAAAGTTGCCCTAATTTCCCTCTTACTCTCTATAAAGTTTCATTTTGACTCTCATTTGCTCATCTTCAAATTGGCAACTTAACAAGATGCTGCTGGAATGACTCCAAAGTACTTTGGCAGCATGTTGAGGACGAAAACCCTTGCCATATTGAGCTGGTTTCGATGGTGAAAGATCCACCCTAGCTGGATTTGAGTGGTTCCATCCAGGGATCACACTGTGCTTCAATAGAGGTTTGATTTTCTGAGTTTTGGGTGATGAAAGATGAAGATTTTTGTGGTCTTTTGATTTGGGTTTGTTGGTGTGAGTGTGGTTTGGAGATTGAATCATTTTGGAGGTGATTGGTAAGAGTTTTGGAGTCATTTCCGAGGTCTGATATACTTTATCAGAAGTTCTGGAAACTTTGATTTTACAGTGGCTGAAGGTAAAATCTACTTGTAGCTCCTTTGGGTGATTGGCATATCATTCTGGGTACTTGGATGTTGGATTTGTCAAGCCTAGGCGCCATCTTTCTAGGCATTGTTTGTGAGTTTTTGTGGAGACCTGATTTTTAAAAGCAAGTCGCCCTCTCTAGGAGGTCGTCCTTCCTGAGCATCATTGTCAAAGGTTTGTTGATGTATAAACCTCTCTTACAGTCTGTTATCAGCACTTAAGTTGCTGTTTTGGGGTGTTGAAAATCAAGGGGGTTTGTGACATATTTTCTATGAGGAGTTTGGAGGACCAAGTTGTTGATTTGCTGTAGTTGTAAGCTTTGTACCAGGTCTGAAACTCCATTATCAGGTCTGATAAAACATTGTAATTAATCTGATTTCAATCTGAAACTATTGTCCTTACTTTGTGATGTTATCATTTATGAATGGCATTGTTATTTTCTACTTTCTCTCTATATTTGCAATCTATCGCATGTTGTTATATATCTTGAAAACACATTGGAAACATACACAAAACACAACAGCAATAAACAACCAGCAAACAGTGAGTTCAGGAAAAAAATTCAGGGGTGTATGTTACACACTGCAGGAATTTGTGTTCATCTTCTCAACCATTTTATTCCATAATTGGCAAGAATCGATTCCCTGCAGTTGATAAGTTCAAATAAGCTGAAATTTTATTTTGAATTTTGTTAAGACTTTTGTCAAAGGTTACATTTGCCTTGTCTCTGATTGAAATGTCGGGTTTACAAATCAAAATTTATTTATTTTTATCAGATATTCAGCTGCACCAACTAGTGCAGTGCAGCCCTAAGTTGTCCAAGGGAATATGGTGCAATAATAATGGAGATAATTGTAATCATGTGAAATAGGTTCAATCTTCTCACATCAAATGTCCTGCACATAACTCCTGCAAAGAAATGTATCGAGGCTGTGTTGTATTAACTATGAGGTACTGTTGGAGCCCAATTTAACTAAGTCCAATTCTGCTTGAGTCATCACCCCCTTTGTGCATTTGGCTTTGTTTCGCCCATCAAATAACCAAACTGCAACAATTCCTAATGGGTCTCCCTTGGTCAAATTTTGCATATATGTTGTTCTTCAACATCCCCATGTG
This sequence comes from Sequoia sempervirens, assembly GCA_007258455.2. Taxonomy (NCBI): domain Eukaryota; kingdom Viridiplantae; phylum Streptophyta; class Pinopsida; order Cupressales; family Cupressaceae; genus Sequoia; species Sequoia sempervirens. The sequence continues at coordinate 113,810,845 of VDFB02000363.1, read as the reverse complement.
CCTACCCATCTGTTGGAAGTTGCAAAGGTCCCAAATGTTCTGTGTGTGGGGTGCTCCTCGTCATTTTCCTGAGTGTGAAAATTGTCAAAGTTCTGGAGTTTTTCATCCAAGCATACCTTTCCTGCGACCCCTGCTCTTTCCCTTATTTTTGTCAAAGTTTCAAACTTTCTCTTACTGGCATACTTTTCTTTGACCCCCACACTTCCACACTTTACACCAAGTTATCTTTCAGAGTCATGGTTTCAGTCACCCCTTTACCTACATATTTTAAGGCATTGATTCTTTGGTATCCCTAATTCCCAACTCCTGACATTTCCTTCTACATATTTTGTAGGAGTCAAAGATGCAGGAATACCTCGAACATGGTACTTCTAGCATGGGTTATTAAGTATTACTGACTCCTGATCCCCACCCATTGTGTTATTTTACTTGCATGCATTGTGGGATGAATTCCTTGGTATCCCCAATCCCAACGAGATATGATATACTCTTCATCCCCAATCCTCGACAAGAGACATGGGCTATGAAATATCCTTGAAACTCTCATGTTTTACACTATTCACTCCCACCTACCTCCCTATACGATCCAAGTCGCCATTAATGACCAGATTTGACATCATAATGACTCCAAAGGGATTTTCCTACCTAGAAACAATTGTCCATCTTAAGGATTTGAATTCAAATGTACTTTTAGCAACGAAGATAGCCAAATTCAAATGTACTTTTAGCAACAAAGATGGCCATGTCATCATTAACGTGATGGTTGAGTTTTAGCTCTCAATGGTCCTTGCACCTATTCTACGCTTGTTCAATGAATTTTGTGGTATCTAAGTTCACTTTGCATGCCACGTCCATTGACCACCAACTCCTTGGTTCTCAAAGCAACAAGGCAACCAACAAATTGCACTATATGCCAATTTGTTTTCCAATAGAAGGGTGGATCATTTTGCATTTCCATGCAACTACAATTGTGAAGGAGCTTCTAAGGTTTCAACTATTGCATGTCTAAGTGCCATTACAGTAGCAGATGTTTGTAAATCACAAGGCGGTTAATACTATAAATGATTTATGTAACTGAATATCTCCACAGCTCTACTTGTGGATCTTCAAGGAAATTCTAGCTTAGGGTTTCCTCTTGCCACATGTGCTAGTATGAATGTAATTGATATTTGAAGAATGTCACAACATTCTAATAAATTGCAAACTTTGTAACAATCATTTATTTATTGCATATAGGTTTTTTCAATCTGAAGATGGATTACTAAGCATGTTCATTTATTTGATATCATATTTGTAGTGTACACAGCTCATATTCCTTCTAATTTCAACATCTTGTCTTTCTTGGAGTGTTGCAACTTTGTAACCCAATGGATTAGGTACTAATCCTAGAAGAAATGATTGACCATGCACCTAAATTGAAAATAGCATCACCAATAGATTAGGCATAGGATGTAGTTTGTATGCACTTCATGATTCAACATTATAACTAAGGAAAACATTCTTAGCAATCCTTAAATTGTTATCATCCTAGAGAGTCGTGTTGTCCATACCCACACTCTGTTGTTATGCACTGATGTGCCCATCATCTTAATAAAGGTTATAGCAGTAGGTTAGTCAATGGCCTAGTGACAGTGTTTGGCGTTAGGCGTACACTAGGTACTACTACAATAGTTTACCTAACTGTATATCATCAATTGTGTTTAATCCTATTCAAAATACCTCTAGGGAAGCCCCCTGGGTCTAACTAAGCCCAAAGTTGAAGGTCTTACCCACTTTAGCAATTTAGTCCAAAGTTGCCTTGCCTGATCATAAGTTAGAGGTTTGTTTCTCTAGATTTGACACCCTTGACACTCAAAGAACAGCCTGGCTTTAGGGATTTGAGACCTACAACTCTACGCACCAATAGGTGCAATCAAACATGACCCATGTTTCACCAAACTTACACATGCAAAGGAGGCATAATGTCACCCAAGATTTACAAAATTCTATTTGAAATAAGCCAAAAAGTCACCATGACTTTTGTTAAGGCTTATGGGATCTAGTTGGATTGATTTGATTTTTAAGTACTTCTCTACCCACTTTAGGAATTCAAAGTTTACTCATTCTTTTCAGAAATAATTTAAGTTGATGGAATGCACACCTAATTCATTAAGTTCGTCCAGTTGCCATATGCTGAGGTTATCATCAACAAAAATTCAAGGGATCAAATAGAAGTATTTTGAAAATTCATTTCATTGAAAAGGAAAAGGAAATTAATGTTTTGTAGGCTAGTGTCTAAGCAAAATATAGAATTTACTATTAACACTAATAAATTGTGAGGAATCAAATAACTCTATTTTCTTTTTTTGTTAAATACAAAAAAAACAATTCTTAATTTTGCTTTTTTTCCCTAAATTCTATAATTTTGTGAAAATTTGGAAAATATAACCCAAAATAAATACCCAAGTTGTTATTGTTTCCTATCTTGTGTTGTAGACTATCACCCAAATTAAAATGCCCACACTGCAATAAGGCAGGGTATAGGTCCAGCAGTCATATGGCTAGGCTGTGGGATGCTAATTCTGATGAGCACACAAATACACTAAGAGGGGGGAGGACGAGGGGACGGTGGGTGAATCAGTATATTACAGTTTTTAATTTCTCAACTTTTATCAATTTCAAACTTATCACAATTACAACTATGCAAGAATATAACAATATGAACAAGTTGACACCAAGATTTTACGTGGAAACCCTTACGGGAGAAAATCACAGTACAAAATAGTGTACTTTATATTTAAATGAGTTTACAATGGTTGTAGGCACCAACCTACTAGAGGCACCATCCTCTTAATTAGTTATGTAGGCACCAACCTACTAGAGGCACCATCCTCTTAATTAGTTATGTAGGCACCAACCTACAAGGAGCACCAACTCCTCCTTGCAAGGCACCAACCTTGACTTAACTGAAAATTCAAATGTAGAATAAGACCTTCAAACAGCTCTGCACCTTGCTTCTATCCTTTATACTTCTTTGTGATATAAGATTCTTCTTCAATATTCACACAAGAAAGTAATATGCTGCTCTGATTTCTACACAATCATTCCCCTCACTCTTATTCCCCATATGCAAATCTGAATTGAATCACACTTATATATGTTTGTCATGAATTGCAACCTTTGATGAAAGTTCATATCTTTTGAAACCTGTTCTTGCACCCTTTCCTTTTGCATCTTTTCAATTTTCAAATTACACCTCTTCTAAACTTTGATTTATTAAACTTTTATCAAGCCTTTCAATGACATATATTCTGATCTTTAATTTTTACCTTTAAACTTTTATCACCTTATTCAATTTCCATAAGAACAGATCACTCTTCTTCAATCATACTTCATATGCTTATATTATTTCACTTTCTTAAGTAACAGATTTTTATTAAAAACCTGATTACTCCTTATCATTGCACCTTTTCCAGTTTCATTAAGACATCATTACATTATGAGATAGATTTTATTTAAGAGCAATCGCACCTTATAAAGCTGACATTTCATTTAGTTTGTCTTTTATTTAACTGACTTTGACTTATCTGAACATGGATCACACCTTTTCAAAGACACCTCTTCTTAAAATAAATCGCACCATTTTATTTTTTGTCATTATTGGTTTTGTCTTATTCATTTCGTCCTTTTCCAAATTTTGTCTTATCTGTTTTTAATTATTGCTGAATCGTGCCTCTTCAAAGATAAATCGCAGCCCTTTATTTAATCATCCTTTGATAATTCTGAAACACTATCTCATAAAGTCAATTAGAGCATTAACAACCCATATTAGTTTGTTGTTTATTTAGCAATGATTTTTATTTTCAGATTTAAATCGATTTCTTCTAATGTAGAGAATCGATGGCTTGAACTTCATTATGTCCATTATGTCTTTTAATTGCTCCAGTTTCAGTTATAATTGCTTCCTTCTATATCAGTAATTGCTTCCTTCTTTGAAATCTGTTCTTTAGCATAGGCCAATCTTCTTCATTTAAACTCAATTGAATAATCATAATCTTGTTTACATACTTTGCAATTGAATCTTCTACCTTCTTAGCTTGACATCAATGTCAATTTCCAACAAATTCTGCACACTTTCAGTGCAACCCATGTTTAAAAATCTAATGAATGTTCCAAACTTGCCACTAAACAGTATTAAAAGGCAACCCATAACCTAATCCAAGATATACCAAGTGGAAAATAAATTCAGCCCTAATTCACTTAAATGCCTTGTTGATGCAGTGCTATATTGTCCAATAGACCGTTGAATTTCAAGAAATTGTGTTATTCCTGTTCAAATAACCATTTAATTTCATTATTTGCAAGAATTATAAAACAGAGGAAAGTTTACCTGTTATGACAGAAGCCCAATTGTCCTGAAAACCAAACCCTGAAAACCTGAGTACCCTCCTGCAAGAATCTAAAATCCTCTCCTGAGTTTCCTCCTTCAACCTTCTCAATCCTGCTGTCGCCATCAAATGAATCTTTGTGCCACTCCTGTAAGAAAGAAAAGTTTAAAGAGATGAAATTGTTTTGCAAATATAGAACGGTTGGCCAGTATATTCTTATAAGTCGATAGGAAGAAAAAAACAGAGGATTTACTATGATTTTGATTAGTCCATTTGTTTAATATACAATTTATATAAAAGTACACTCAAGAGAATTTGTTTTAACAATAGACATCCATAGAAAAAACCTTCAGAAGAAGTAAATACATTTGGAAGGTCTTACTATCCAATTAAGCCTTAAGGATTTTAAAATTTGTTTCATCTAATTTCATGTTAACAAGCAACTTATTTTTGAAAATTTTATCATAGAAATAGTCTTGGGAAGAAGCAAATGTAACCGATAGGTCCTACAGAACAATTTGGCCAAAAAGACCACAAAAGTAATGTCATCTCACATGAAAACTGAAGTGAACTATTTTGAAACTTTATTATATAAAAAATATTCATACAAACTGAATACGTTTGATAAGTCATACAAGTCAATTTGGCCCAAAGGATGTTAAAAGCAATCTGATTCCATACATTAGCTTATGCAATTTTGGTTTTGAAAAAAAAAAGTTATTAAGACCCGAAAAAGTCAAAAAACCAATGAGTAAATGAACTTGGTAGATCCTGCAGACAATTTAGGCATAAAAAAAGTTATTAAGACCAAAAAAAAAAAAAAGTAAATGCACTTGATAGATCCTGCAGACAAATTTGGCATAAACAATGATACAAGTGATCTTGTATCAAATGAAATCTTTGGTAGATATCCTTTTGTAAAATTTGTATTAGAAAGAATCTTGGCAAGAAGTAAATACACTTTGGCCCAAAGATGGTAAAAGTAGTCTCTTCTAATCTCAAATAAAACTGATACCAATATTTTACTGTGGAGAAAGTTGTTATAAAAACAACAGTTCCAGGAAACAAACACACTTGATAGGTCCTCCTGACTGACTTCACGTAGAGCATTATAAAAGCAATCTCATCTCATCTGACCTAATTATTAATTTATAAATTAAGCTAAAATTTTCTTTTTGGAAAATTTGCTATAATAACAAACTTTGCATGTAGTAAATACACCTGGTAATTCTACCAACCCATTTGATTAAAATATATGTCATCCCATCTAATCTTATATAAAAATCTATGTTCCACGGTGTTTCGGGGATGGGGATGGGGATGGGGGGACGGCAGGGGACACGTTTCCGGGACATTTCCTAGGGGGCCATTTCTAGGGGACGGTAGGGGACAGCAACATGCAAAATACATACATACATACATACATACATACATACATATATATATATATATATATATGATTTTTTCAAAATTTATTAATATATTATAGAGAGAGAGAGATATGTCAATAAATTAATAATTGATAACAACAATATCAATATGCAAATAAATTGCGAGAGCAGTAGTATAACAGCATAATAAATGTCATTAAACTTATTATTGTAGCCTATGATCCAGGTATGTTTGTATTTCATTGAGAATCAATATAAATTAGATTTTGAAGGAAATGTCTGCTGCTGTAATCAAATCAAACTTATATCAGACCTGTAATGCAATGTATTCAGACTTGATATAGTGCAAATAAAATCACACTTGAGGTTAAATGTTTCATATTTGTTGATGTTATGATAGTAGTTATCATTTCTATGTTTTATGCAAATGATTTGGCATTAAAATTCAATCAGACACAAGCATAAACATTCAGAAATCAGAACTTAGTCACTTTGCATGCCAAGTGTTTGACAAAATGTCAAACAGCCCAAACTCAAAAATCACCTTAGTAAGGAGGACGAAATATTTAAAAAATCATTTTTTTAAAATGTTTTTTTAACCTAGGAAGCTCCCCGTCTGTGGAGGATGTGAGATGAGCCCAGCTGGCTCCAACTTAACCCCTGTAGTTTTATGCTTATCTTTTTGTGTTTTTTTAGTTTTTTAGAGAAAGTTTTAGATAGAAGTAGAAAGGGTGTACAGCATAAAATGCAGATAAAAGTAAAATGCTTGAATTAATTGCTCAACTAGAACTGTAAATTAAGTTTGGCAGTACATACAATGAATTCACAAGCAATAAACATACCTGTAGTCCTCCAGATTATTTAAATAAGAAATTATCAAGCTTGCCAGGCAACAATGGCTGAAAGCTGAAGAATAACACTCCTGGTCTCTAGATCTATCTTCTCCCACAATGTAACTAAAGAATAAGGGCTGAGAAGGTAGTACGCCAAAGTTCCAACTGAGAAACAAGCCAAAAGGGAGGCGTTTTGCCTCAAGAATCACCACGCCTCTTCTCAAGAAACATGCCAAAGCAAGGAGAAGTACGGCCTCTGGCAACTGCAAGGTACTGAAGCAAATATAGCAGAAGATAAGGGCGATCCAAGTGTAAGCCCTCTCCTGTAGCTAAATACTGAATAACTGAACAAATATACTCTGATCAAACCCAGAAGAACCTCTGTTTGAAGCTCTCATCAATGGCAATCATTTAGCTAGTGTCTCACAGCCTCGCAATCACAGATCCAATGAAGATTTCTCGTTCTTCAAGGAAGTTTCTTTGTAACCCTTGCCCTCAGACAATTCACAGAGAAAATAAGAAATTGCAATGTCAAATGATAATCAGATATTAGGTCGACTTGCAATGCATTGCCTTATACTCACAAAAAGGCAAGGGTTTCAAGAAGTACGGATTTCCTCATTAAAATACATTTAAATGTATTTTAATTTATTTCAATAGTTTCCCCAAAAATACTTGGGCGCACTTTCTTGGGTGTTTTAAGTGATTTTAATATCACTTTATAAAGTAACCTTTTATTACTTTATATTATATTTAATTGGCATTTTTTCTTATAAAGTCAATTTGACTTTATATTTAATCATTTAAGTTAAATACATAACTTAACCACCTCAGACAATTCACAGAGAAATAAGAAATTGCAATGTCAAATGATAATCAGATATTAGGTCGACTTGCAATGCATTGCCTTATACTCACAAAAAGGCACAGGTTTCAAGAAGTACGGATTTCCTCATTAAAATACATTTAAATGTATTTTAATTTATTTCAATAGTTTCCCCAAAAATACTTGGGCGCACTTTCTTGGGTGTTTTAAGTGATTTTAATATCACTTTATAAAGTAACCTTTTATTACTTTATATTATATTTAATTGGCATTTTTTCTTATAAAGTCAATTTGACTTTATATTTAATCATTTAAGTTAAATACATAACTTAACCACCGAAATACTCATAACTTCCTCCAAACTTAGTATAATGTCGTGCCGTCAAAAGTTGATGAACTCTAAACTTCATCTGCCTGCACTGGTACCAATACTGAGGTGAAAAAGATGGGAATGGAAAACCCCACCAAAACGAACACTGACCCTCTAACCAAGTCCTGTCAGCCCACAAGGGTCCAAGAAATAGGCTAACTCCACTGCACCTGAACACTGACTAGAGTGGGGACATTACAGGATGGCTAGCCATCCCCAGTACAATGGGGGACATTTCCAATATCCCCCATCCATACCGGGGACAGGGAAACATCCCTAAAGGGCAGGGGACGTTTCCTCCCATCTCCTGCTAGTTGGGTTGTTTTGGGGATGACTGGGGGACGTCCCTTTTGTGTCCCCCCGTCTCGGGGACGGCTGGGGAAGGGGATAGTGGGTTTTGGGGCAGGGGACGCATCCCTATGTAACATATTAAAAATTCAAAGCAAATATGTCAAAAACTTGACAATTGGCTAAACCATGCTTTTTTTATTTTGTTAAATTTATTAAAAAAAAACTTGTAACTTCAGCACAACTGTTGCTAAAAAAATATAGCTCCTATAAAACACTATACAACTACAAACAATAATGGAAATGATCTATTATGAATTGTACCCCAAAATGTGGAATTTCAAAACTGTTTACACAGTACTTTTCTAATTTAGCCCAGGGTACTTCAAAAATCATATCATGCATATTTTTGGGACTCTACAAATTTTGTGAAAACCATATTGTTCCAAGCCAAGTGAGTCTTAGCAAGTATAGTTGTCTCCACTCAAGAACTCACCACTTACTAATAAAACACCCAAAAATAAAGGAAAAGGAAAAAACATTTGTAATTGATAACCTATGTTCCACAAGGATGTGTCCGGTAGGAATTTTCACCCATACCTACACTGGGGCCATAACCTATGTTCCACAACCGATGATTAACAAGGTAAACAGCACAATGAATATATTACCAAAACATAGGTTTAACCAAAGAAGGTATGTGATTGAGCCAATAAAATTAATATACCAATGAAGAAGCAAACATAACAAATGCAAAACAAATTTTGTTGGAGAAACCCTTGCAAGAAGAAATTCCACCACCAAAGAGACTCGAGCTTGCATTAATTTCAACATGTGTATACGCCAATATAATTACTTATCCCTCTAACAGTATATTGATAACATAAGAGTACCTACAAAAAAACCTTACAATCCTCTATCTCATGCCTCCGATATATATAAAAGTCATATACTAGAAACCACCAAATGGTATCCAAAACTATGAGTCAAAACCATGAGCCATAGCAAAAATCCAGTGACTCCATAGTTGTGGTCAAGCAACCCAGAATAGTAACTCCTCTTACAAATCTTACACTATCATGTCCTCTTCTTGAGCTAAGGAAATAATTTAATTTAAGTTGCCAAAAAAGTAACTTTATGTGCATCAAAAGCAACTTATAGTCTATTATTACATTATAAAGCACATAAGAGTTATCTATCACATCCCCACATCAGCCACCTCCATGGTGGATGACTATGGGGGTAAACAAACAAACAAATAAAATTAACATCTCATTCCAAGAGGAGCTGTGGGACCCTGGAAGAGCACACTATGTTAATACACGCTACACAGTTCAAGTTAACATTCCATGTTAACAAGTTACACATAAATAAACAGCAAGAACAATATGATATTGTCAGTCACTGTAAGATTGTGCCTAGACATATCAGTCTAGCTGCTTCATTATTAGTGCCACCACGATTTTAACACCATATTTACTCCTGCTGTACTTTCTACATGAACTTTTACTTCAAAGCCTAAAGATTTTGACCCTTTGTGGGCTGTGCCTCCACAATGTAATAGACAGAGACCATGCTTGAACTAAAGGAATGGTGACCAGGGGTGAAGGAGATGCTACACCATTAATAAGGCATAGCACCCCCACCATTTTCGTGCAACCTTCACCTGAATGGAGAGTCCAAAATACAATGCACAGGGAAGGAGATTAGGGACGTCCATTAATGCAATTGGCAGGTGTAAATGCCAAACTCAACAACCTTTGACTGTGTTCCCCTGACTGCACCATAATACGAGCTTAGACAAGCATCAAGCGGAGGAGAGAGGATTTCCATGAGAAGAATGGGTGGTATTGCAAGTGTGAAAGGAGAGAAATACAAAAATTGCCTTCAAATTCTTCTTCTGATCATCTTTCGGTCACAATCTCTCCTATCTTATCCTTTTTCGGAGCTTTTGTTCAAATTCGTTGTTGCTTCCATCTCAAATAACTCCACACAAATATAACAACCTATAGGATTGGGAATTAGAAGAATGATTTCCACTAGAAGAAGTAAAACAATAATAGCAAATGGAGGAACAGGAAGGGTTGAATGGCATGTAAGAAAGAGCAGGAAAAATGAAGGAAAAAGACAAAAATTGAGGCATGTGGAGTTGTGACAAATTTGGGAAGGCATTCTGCAGACTGGGCATGGTGTGGACATGACCTGCAAGTGTATCACACCCTTATCACCAGGGATTGGTTGGTGTAAAAGCCATACTCCACAACCTTGATAGCATCCTCCCTACCTGTGCTGGAGTTCGAGTTCCAGGGACTGAGGACAAAATTGAAGAAATTGGTGATACCTGTGGATTTACTGGAGCAATATATGCAGGATAATTCTTCGACAAAGCTAAGAAGTATATTTTATTCGTACATTGCCACTTAATTCTCATTTTTATTCATTGCGTAAATTGGCCTGCAAATATTCCACTCTGTTATAGAATAGTTTGACTACCGTGTTTAAAGGGTATCTATGCAGCTCATTCATATTGGCCTCTGATCAAGAATGTCACCATGGTAGTTGAAATAGATGCAAATATAACTTGCAATAATCAAGAGAACCTTTTTAGTGGAATTTTAGATTGAATTACAGTGAATCAACCTTGATAGACCTTTCTCTTGTCTCATTACAACGCTTCCTTAGACGGCAAAGTGGGTACTATGAAATGTCATGTAACATTTTCATGCATCCAATATTTATATATTTATTTAATAGCTATGTTTATAGCTAAAGAAAAAAATAAAACAGACAATATGAAAGGGAAAGGTCAAAGAAATGTATTTTTAACAATAGACAAGGTTGCCAATATTAAACTATAGCTTATTGTGTTGGTTCTTCCAAATAGAGTTTGGCATGAAACCTTGCTATTGAAGGTATGGAAATATTGTTTTGAAGATTGATCAAAGCAGTATATGGTCTAAAACAAACCCCCCAAGCATTGTCCCAATATGTTAATGCATTTTTAATTGTTGCATTATCTTAGTGACATAGAACTTTAGCAACATAACCCAAACAATCTTGTTTATATTTCCACTATGGTTGAGTACCAAAAAAGAATGCTTCCTTATAGTTGAATAAGGCACTACAATTATACGGTGTATTCATCTTGAAGAAGACAGTTCGAAGGACTACAATAATAGTCCATTACCATTATAATTAGCAATAGTCATAGGACAATGATATGTCATATTTATTCTGCTGGGTTATTCTCATACGTGAATTTTTAAGGGGTTTCTCATGAGTATAATATAGTAGCTCAAGATATCAAGAACCAATACACTTGTAATATCTAAGATTACCAAATCATGTTGTGTTATCACATTCTAACTCTAAATAGATCTCTACGTTATAAAATATAAACTATATGGTATTATCATCAAGGTACCAAATGTTGCACAATATCCTTGATAGGTAATTGTAAGGATTCTAGGCTGCTCGCATTGAATTAGGATTAATATCAATGGGAGGTCAAGTTGAGATCTGGATGTCCTTGTTGGAAGTTCTTCAATATAGGTTCAACATATTGTGAGCTTAGTTAAATGTTTTTCCTACCTCTTGTCAAGCATTAATAATTGAGTGGAGACGTTATTGAAATCAAAATGTTAATAATGTTACTGTTACTTATATTTATTGGGCGAACATCGTCTAATGATAATCTATAGGCTATAGGGTCTTTAGCTAACTTAAGTATGACCCAACCATTGATCATGCCTAAAGCAAGTTTATAGTTATGGATTTATGGCTTTTGAGGTTCAAGGATTATTTATATAGCCTTGTTGATGCATGTTGTGCTCCATCTAGGAGGATGTGATAAATGGTTATGATACTTGATTTATAGAACTATACTATAGTGGGACTCCACTGGGAGTCTTATCAAGGCTTTTGCATTATTGTTGCATCATAATGATATTTTGACTACTACTATCTAAGGCTGTATGCTCTTTACCAATATTCTATTCTTATATTGGGTCTCGATTGCATGACAACTTGTGCCGAGCTATGTTTAGATCTCCATGTTTGAAGAGAGAAAGTGGATAATAGTATTATTGACAAAACCTCCTTATTCTCTAGCGCGAAACAATCTTAATGTGTACAGAACCTTGGTAGGTTTGCTAGAAAAATCAATGTTAGTTTGCTAGGGTTTAATTAATTTCCCTTAGGTGGAAAATCATATTACCCTTATTTATAACAGGACAAGGGGTTTTCTATGTAGGAATTCCAAGTGTATGTTCCTTGAGAGAGACCTTGTAAGGAGAACTACATGTGACTTTGATCCCGTTTGGAAGCAAGCACATAGGTAGTCCTTGAGAGAAGGATGCCCCTGTGACCTCAAGTCCATAAGGGGCGGGTTTAGGGGGGGATAACTCCAAGGTTTGGGGTTGTTCCTAACTTGTTTGGCCTTCTCTCTTCAATAGGCTTCGATTTGGGGCTAAAATGGGCATTAGATGGTTATGAATGAGTTAAGGAAACCTATTAACTTGTATTTAATACATAAAGTGCTTCTAGATAGTAAGCTTACTGAAGTGAATGGGATGCTCATGAAATATATATAAGTGGACTGTTTAAACACATAAACAGACTTGCTTTAATGGCTAACCCCCAGATTGTTAGTCTTAGGATCAGAAATTAAATAAGCAGATATAGAACAATTTAAACAATTTGACACAGCATATACCCTGGGAAAACCCTCCAACTTGAGGGAGAAAAACCCAGCAACAATATATCTCTTATATATTGAATAATAATCAGCAATTCACTTTACAATGAGGCCAATTACAAGGCCGAATATCAGCACCACACTTGATGCAAACTCAAGATAATATTGAACTCCTTGCTGATGATAATCTTGACCTCTTGAAGAATAACTTCGATCTGATATATATACTCAATATCGAACTCCTTAATAAATTCGCACTTGTCTCTTGAAATCGAAAATGAATGAATGATCTGAAGTAACAAACAGCGACTTCTTTTTATACATATCAATAGGATATATCTCCAATGGATGCGACCCTCCAAGATGCAAAGTCGGCCTTCATTGAAGAGTTGTGTCTCACACAAAAGGTGGCGGAAATTAAGGAGAAGTCCGCCACAATAAAATAAATATTATTTAACTTTTAAGTGAAGCGCCTCTTCACTAAAAGATGTCTCCAATAAATAAATAGCCGTTAGGCTATATTTAATTTATTGCCTTATGGAAAGCACGTCTGGAAGTAGAGGCCCGCGGCTGAACATCAACACAGATGAGGCATGTTCACAAGCACATTACCAAGAATTAGAGAAGAAGAGAAGCACTTCCTACAAGCCAGAACAGCAAGGCAAAGTATAGCAGCAAGGAGGGGACAATAACAAGGGTAAGAGCAAGAGTAATTACAAGAACAATGCTAACTAAACTACAATGAATACCAAGGGAAAAAGTAAGGGAAAGTTCCAATGCTCTAATTGTGAGACAGATGGACATTCAAAGGAAAGATGTTGGAAGTTGCATCCCAAGTGGGCAACTTCAAGGAAGAAGAAGAAAAATAACAAGAATGTCACATATATGAGCAAAGGGAAACAAATAGATTGCAGCTCAGAGGTTGATGAGAGGCTATTGTGCCATAGTTCATAAGGGTGTATGTTTGGTGGATGAAAGCCCTTCGAATGAAGAGGAACTCACTAAACTCTTCCAAAAGATTCTTTATTTGATACATGCTCGTAGCCAAATCTGATTTCTCCAAAGCTGGTTAACAAGCCTGGTATGAAGGTTGAAGACCATCCACATCCTTATTCCTTAGGGTGGTTGAAGCAAGGAGAGAATCTATACGTGACTAAACAATGTACGCTGCAATTTGGACTCAATCTCGAATTTAGAGATGAGGTGGTTGTAGATGAGATTCTATTGGATGTTTGTGGTGTCATCTTTTGAAGTCCTTGTCTCTATGTCCTAGATGAGTCTCTGTGTCCTAGATGATTATTTCAACTGGAAGAACCAATATAGGCTTTGGTTGAATGGCATGGACTTCTCTTTGAATTCTTATGTGGATAGTTCCAAAATATCCATGGTGAATGCTTCACGAGCCAAGAGGCCAATCAATTTGTAATGTCCCCAACTCAAACCAAGATGATTAGCAACAGATTGGCTGTCCTTTCCTTGGATTACCCAAGAGGAAGAGGACATAGAGCATCATTGGGTAAGATATGAAGTCTTTGGCTTGTTCTAAATTCTATTCTTAAGTTGTGTGCATGTTTTTTTATGCAACTTAAGTGAACTTAAATTATTTTAAGTGAAATTAAGTTATTTTAAGTTATGGGCATGTCCTTTTAGGCAACTTAAGAGTTTCCTAGCCAAAGGACTTAAGTTGTCCCTTTTTCATTTACTTAAAGTGACAAATAAAAAATAATAAAATATTATAAGTCACTTCATTAAATGTTATAACATCACTTTATTTAATAAAGTGCTCTTCTAGAAGCTGGAGGTGGTCACATTTGGATTCTTCTAGAAGATTGAGCTGAGCCTTTAAAAGGAGATGAAGGCAAAACATTTGGGCATTATGTGATGAAGATCTCTGTTTATTGCTGCTGCAACTTGGCTTGAGGATTCAAACCCTTAGGTATCCCTGATTTCGGTGAGACATAAGGGCCCTCCCTAGTCGGAAGAGTGTGTTTTGGTGGAAGAACTCCATTTTGTGAAACCCTAGCACATTATTATTTGTGGGCTGCAAGTATTCATCAAGTTTGGAGGCCAAATTTGAGGAGAATTTCAGTGCTAAAGACTCGGATCTGGAAATTTCTACGGCTGCAAATCGTCAATTTCTGAGCATTTGGGGGATGACTCCTGAGGAGCACATAAAAATTAAAATATACCAACTGCTGACCATTTTGGGAGCCTAGTGCAATTTTGAGGGTCGGCTAGGGTTTGGAAATAATTCTGAACCAGTTTGAGATATTTTTGGTGTTAAAAATCTGCATATTTATCTTGGTACAATTTCTCTTAAATAAAGTATGTTTATTTCATATGATCTCTTAAACAATATCAATTTACCCCAAAGTTTGAAAGGTGAGAATGATCCTGGGATTTGTGGATTATGGACCCATAATGTAACTTAGCATGGGATCATGTAATAATTTTGTTGTCGCTTGATTTCTATCAAGTTTATGAATGTAGAGCTACTCTAAAAAAAAGGGCTCAGGAGAAGAAGACCCTTAGATGAAATGATCTATTCTACATATTACGTATAGGAGTGATTTGGGTCCACAAGGCAAAGTTCACTTAGATCAATTTTGTAGGTTACAAGGTAGATCGCATGTGGTATGGGCTTGATTGTACAATTTGCTCTTTATTAGAACAATTGTGCTCTTGCCTTGGGAAATCTTCTGATATTTTTTTTTGATTGCTTGATTTCTTGATGAGTGATGATTGCTTGATTTCTTGAGGGATAGATGAATGATGAACGCTTATCAAATGTCAATGAATTGATTCATCCCTTATACTCATTTCTTGAAGGAGTCACCACCCTTCATGGCTGCCCTTGATAGTAATATTTTACTTCCAAGTTGATTGTTAGATTTATTTCCTACTGATAGTTTCTTTACAAGGAGGTGATTCCCCCTTTTTATATCTTATTGTTGAGAGAGTCATAGTCTTTTATATTTAAACTGTCACAGCTTTTTGCCTTTGAAGAGTCACAACCTTTCATATTAGGAGACACAACCTTCCTCATATCATCACTATTCGTGAGAACCTAAATTAATTTATCTGCAACATTACTTAAGGTTCTATTCTTAATTGAACTCTTCAATGATGTTATGGATGTCTTTCACAAATGAAATGCTCTCCCTTTTATATCACAAGTTTCGAGGGAGTGACATCTTTCCACTTAAGTAGTTACAACTCTTCCTTATTGCATTGGGATACTAATAATAATTCAATGTTAGATAAGTTAAATTTGTTAGTGCTTCTCAAAACAGCCAACGTTTTTAACATTTTCATAATTTTTAAGCATAAAGTAATCATATACATACATGGAGTGATCTTGTTGAAGACACATCCTGCATGAAGCAATCACATAGATACACGCAATACACAAAGCACACATAAGACATGAGGCATGAAGCATACATATGAAGTATATAATACACGTAAATACACGTAATACATGAAGTCTATACATGAAGCATACACATGAATACACGTAATACATGAAGTATACACAGGAAGCATGAACCATACACGCGAATACACGTAAAGCATACACATGAAGCAAGAAGCATCGTGAAGCAGGAAGCATACACGTGAATACATGTAATACATGAAGTATACACAGGAAACATGAAGCATACACGTGAATACACGTAATACGTGAAGCATGCATATAAATACCCATAAGTCACATTAATACATGTAAGCCACAAAGCGTACACATGAATATACGAAGTCACCAAGTATACACATGAATACACATAAGTCACAAGAATGCATGTAATTCATTAAGTATAAGTCACAAAGTATTCACATGAACACACGTAAGTTTGCAAAGTATACACTTGAGTACATGTAAGTCACAAAGTATACACGTAAATCACAAGGTATACATATGAATACACATAAGTCATAAAGTGTTCACATGAATACACATAAGTCACAGAGTATACATCAATATAGGTAAGTCACAAAGTATTCACATGAATACATGTAATACACATGAAAGGCATACACATATAGAAATGCATTATTAGCCTACTTAAGAAGGTTGAATAGTTAGTTCTAATTGAATGTCAATTAAAGTGGGTTTGTCTCGCGGGATGGCAGGAACATGCTCTAATACCAATTGTAATGTCCCTCTCTTGATTTGCCCTATAATTTGCCTACTATTCACAAATTGCAGCAATTTGGGGTTAGGAGTTTGTCTTACCAAATAAATATCTCTTTAATGATGCAATCATGGGTTTAAATCTTGCAATCACCACTTGAACAATATCCATAGATTATCAATAATGCAAGCTTATTAGGATTTTGGGAGTAGAGACATGATGGGTCCGCCCGAAGCCATTTCCACACCAAGCCTAAGAGGGTGTCTACCACAGCCCTCTCCCTTGGCGGCTTGTACCTACTTTCCCCATCAATGTCTCAACAATCCTGGGTTTAAATCTTGCAATCACCACTTGAACAATATCCATAGATTATCAATAATGCAAGCATATTAGGATTTTGGGAGAAGAGACATGATGGGTCTGCCCAAAGCCATTTCCACACCAAACCTAAGAGGGTGTCTACCACAGCCCTCTCCCTTGGCGGCTTGTACCTGTTTTCCCCATCAATGTCTCAACCCCCTAAAGACACTTGCCATCTTGTGGAATTGGGCAAGGGTCGTAAGTGGGTTACTTGGCTCTCTACGTAAGTGCCCTCTGGTCCTAGGAACCATTACGGTCAACTCTAGAATGGCTTACTTACTAGCCGTGTTTACCACTCCACCCTAGGCCCTTCCTATAAGGTGGGTTTCAAACAATCAAGCATATCACATTTTCTATCATTGGAACATATACTTAAATATTCTTTATTATCCATAAGCATTATGTATACATGTGTAAAACAATGATAGGCAGAAAATATCCAATATACCCCTGTATATATATGTATATCTGATAATAATGATCTGCTGTGCTGGAATGGATTGGTTTCCTTTGTGATTGTTGATCTGTATCTTCCTCTCCTTTGATCAATTCTATCCTTAACATTCAGAAGATATCGTTAGTGTAAAGCAAATAAGAATCTATTATCCATACTTGTATTAAAGAATCATGATTACTTATAAGGCTCAATAATTGCTGCAAGCATCATTATTGCATAATCCTATATAATCCATATATATATATATATATATATAGATATCCTTACTTCCCTTAATGATTTATCATTTATCTTCATTTATCTCTCCTTGGGCCAACTCTTCTTCCCACATATTTCTGTAAATCTGAGTATATCATATAAATGTATCTGCTGCTATGCTCAGGAAATACTCTTATTGCTGCCCTTATTTGCTGTGTATATATATCTATTTAAATCTGATTATATTCCATTCTTGTTGCCTCTCTAACTGCAGATTTATTTATTGTTTGAGTGCCATTCCTTTTTGATCTCCTTCCCATTTGATCTGCTATAATACTCTGAATAAATCTGTTGATCTCTATTTCTGCTCCCTTCCTCCATTCTCTTTTTATCCCCCCTTGGCTAACGTATGATCAATCCTTTATATATCCTTCAAGTGCCCCAAGAGTGGCGACCCCTCAGGAAGGCAACTATTCAGCAAGGAGGGTTGGCATGTATTTCTTTTAATATTTATTTTACTTCTCTAAAGAAGCGATTCCTTAACAAGTCTCGGCCTTATCAAAGGAGGTGGCGATTCCTTAGTGGGTCGACCCAATTTGATTTCGGCATCTTAATTTATACTTATTCTTGCCTTAATTAGACTCACTACTGCCTTGTAGATTTAATTACTGCCTAAGAATGAATCCCTGTTTTAGGACTCATTTAATTGCTTCACCCTTCTTTAATCCCAATTCTTAATGATGTCTTGGGCGATTTATATGTAAATACCTTTATGGTTATAAGATAGGGTCGGCCAATTTTTAAGATACTGAATTTTTTTCTTATGTTGAAAAGAGTCCGCCACCATTACATCACATGCTGCACTTCCAGTTTGTGGTGGGGACATGACAAAGCAACTGAAAACTCTCATTGAGAACGGAGTAACCAGACCTCATACTTCACCTTGCAATTCTCCCATAGTGATGATGCCTAAGAAGGACAGAACATGGTGCATGTGTGTGAATTACAAATATTTTAACCAAATAACCATCGAGAATGGGTATCCTTTGCGACATATTGATGATCTTTTGGATCACTTACAGTGTGCTAAGCATTTTTCCAAGTTGGATATAAAACAAAAGTATCACCAAGTAAGGATCAAGAGATTGGAAAAAAACATTCAGAACTAAGCAAAGGTTTTATGAGAGGCCTCTTCTAACATTTGAACTATGCCACACTCCAGCTAAATTCATGAGATTGATGAATGAGCTGCTTAGACCACTTTAGACTCTTGTGTAATAGTTTATTTGGATATTATTCTTGTTTTCAGTAGGAATTATGAAAAGCATATCTCTCATCTTAAGCAAGTTCTACAAGTGTTGAGGGAGAATAAGTCGCTATGGTATGGAAACAAATGTGAGTTTGCACATACATCACTTGTCTACCTTGGACATGTAGTGGATAATGGAGAGATTACGATTGATCCTACAAAGATAGAGACCATTGTGAATTGATCAAAGCCCACTATTATCACCGAAACAAGGAGTTTTGTTGGGCCTGTCTAATACATGAGAAAATTTGTCAGATCTTTCTCCTACATTGTCACTCCATTGCATGTTGGCGGGCTAGGAAATGGACTTTAAAAAAAACGAGGAAATGAAAGCAAAATGCAAACCCCAACCGTATTCATTCAAAAATATGTTTGAAAAGTACATATTTAACAACAGAACATGGCCGTTTGGTTCATATCTAGGATGATTGTTCAATTCATCTCTGAAATGACTATTCAAATTCTACAAAAGAAATATATTTGAAATAATAATATAACAGATTAATATTACACTTATTTACTATACCCTAGGATTATATACATAGTATTCCATCTATGTTGCCAAATTCAGGTCTGGTACAAACACAATTTGTGATCATAGTCAACCTCAATGTGGAATCGCTCAAGAGGCAGGAGAATCATTGTGGATTCATCTTAGACGAATTCAGGTGAACCCAGACCAAATTTTGCAAGTTTTGCAAAATCCAAAGAAAATCTACTAAATTTTGACGATTTTTAAAAACAATAAATTTTTTTGTGTTCATTTGAGCCAAATCCAGTCTTTTTCCTACTCAAATCTGGAAGAAGTTCGTTTAATGCCACCCAGGAATCATGTAGGTCAATTTAATCTCCATGCAAAAAATTAAAGACCTTAGATTCAATGTAGCGTAGCTCAATAGATTCATGGGGAGAGAGAATCGTCGAAGCATCATCCATGATCTTTGCAAAAGAAGTTCTATGTGAGTTGTTGCGTGTAGGAGACCTATGTTTAACGTACAATGAAACTCTAGATCTAGTAGAGAGACTACAATCAAAATTGCTACTGCAAACAAGAGAAACATTCCAAATTTTTGCCCTAAATAAACCAAGAGAAAAGTCATTTTGTAGAAACTAGAAAGTACCCACACATAGAGATGGAAAATCTATGGGAGGGTGGAATAGAGGCAGATTCCTAGCTGCAAAAGGTGCCAAGGAAGGCAAAGGACAGAAAGCGAGAGAGGTAATTTTCAAGAGAAAAAATTTATTATAAATAAATAAATTTTAACTTATCAAAGGGGTAATGTTGTTATCTCTATGACTATTATTGAATTTATGATTATATAAATATAATTAAATTGTTATACAATATATTTTCTATGACTATTAAAAAATTTAATTTAATAATAGAGTCCTTATTAAATTGTGAAGGATTTATTGCATTAGTTTTTATGGCTATTAGTTAATTAATGATAAAGACCTATTTATTTATTAAGAAAACATTTTTCTATTTACTATTTAAATATAGATGCTTTGAGGATATAATGGTAAATGGGATATACATATATGATTTTATTATATTTTGTATAGACAAACCCAAAAATGAACCCAACCCCAAAAAAAAATTTGCCAGATCCACAAACCTAAACCAAGATTTGAACCAAAATCAACAACGTAGTATTACATCCCCCCCATAATCCACAAGCGTAATAGTGAGACCAAGTATGCCTCTGAATTTTTCAATTTTCTCTCTTCCAAGTGCTTTTGTCAAGATATCTATTGGTTGCTCCCCAATTGGACAGTGTATCAATTTGACACTGCTATCTTTCACATAATACTAAATCAAACAGAATTTGATGTTGATGTGCTTGGTTCAATCATGAAATACTGGATTTCTCACCATTTTAATTGCAGAAGTTGGATTTCTCACCATTTTAATTGCAGGAGTGTTGTCAAACAAGAGCAGTGTTGAAGAAACCTGTTTTTCCTACCAATATTCATGAATCTTTCTAAGCTACAATATTTCCTACTATGAGCAGATTACCTGCAAATATAGATAGGTATACAACCAATTTGTCAATTATATTCACAAAAGAGTAGCATCTTCAAATTCAAAGCACTTGAAGTTCATGCTCATGAGGTGCTCAATGCGTTTTTCATACCAAGCTTCATCATTCAAAAAGGCGATTTTCACATCCAAATGATGAACTTTCCATCTATTTTGTACTGCCAAAGCCAACAAAACCTGTCTATTGGTTCATTTCATTATAGGTGTAAAGGTCTCCTCATAGCCTATCCCTTCTACTTGAGCATATCCCTTTGTAACAAGTGTTGCTTTGTGTTTGTTAAGTGATCCATCTACTTAACAAGTGTTTGTTAAGTGAAGTTCATGCTCATGAGGTGCTCAATGCGTTTTTCATACCAAGCTTCATCATTCAAAAAGGCGATTTTCACATCCAAATGATGAACTTTCCATCTATTTTGTACTGCCAAAGCCAACAAAACCTGTCTATTGGTTCATTTCATTATAGGTGTAAAGGTCTCCTCATAGCCTATCCCTTCTACTTGAGCATATCCCTTTGTAACAAGTGTTGCTTTGTGTTTGTTAAGTGATCCATCTACTTTGTATTTGTTTCAAAAGACCCAGTTGCAACTATTGGGTTTTTAATTAAGTGGAGGATTAACTAACTCCCAAGTGCCATCCTTGACCAAGGCATCATATTCAATTTTCATTGCTTTCCTCTAAGCATCAAGCTTTTTAACTTATTTGAAGAAAGTTGGTTTTGAATCAAAAGCAATATTGATTTCTTCTTTTGAATGCCCTCCCAAGGTAGGCTTTGTTAGCTTATCTTGAATCTCTTCTAGGGACTTTTCTTCTTGTTGTCTAGTGTATGAATTTTTAGCACATGTTTTTCCAACTTCATCAGGTTTGACTTCTTTGAAAGTCTATGTGGCCCATTTTGGTATCATTTTCTGTGTTACTTATGGATAGTTGATGCCTCATTTTCTTGATCTACAGACACACACACACACACACAAGCAAATATTCTCTCTTGTAATTTCAATCTTTCTTCCAAAAGCTTCTTCTCTTTCAATCATCTTTTCAACCAACACACACACACCAAAGCAAATATTCTCTCTTGTAATTTCAATCTTTCTTCCAAAATCTTCTTCTCTTTCAATCATCTTTTCAACCAACTAATCAAAAGTGAGTGACTTTGATTGATTGATTGTTTACAATGACTCCAAATAAATCGAGTATGTGGGAAGAAGAGCTTTTATGAAGGTAGCATATATATAATATATATGCACCAGCAGCTTCAATATCATGCTTGATTGTTTGAATTTCTCAAGCTAGACTTACTATGTCATCATTTTTCAACTCAAGCTTGAACAATTTCAACATCAGATGTATGAATTCCAATTGTGAATTGGAATAATACAAATCCTCTAACTTGTTTAGTGCTTCCCATGGGGCGTTGAACCCGTCTATGTGATGGAAGACTTTCTATCAACCAAGGCCCTCATCAAGGCCAATGCCCCAGAATTTTTATGTCTCCAGATTTGCTTTTCTACATTTGCTTTTGGTCCAACTGGTTGTGTATCTCCGTCACAAATATCAAACCACAAATCATTCAAGATGAGAGTATCCTCAACTTGCCCTGACCATTCTAACGGTGTGTCCTCTCAGTAAGTGTCATGCCAACAATTGATTTGATTGAATGCATTTTGCTATCAATGAGAGATAGAGTGGTTCCTTATCACTCCAAAAGGTTTCCTTTTTCTAGATACCACCAAACTGATATAACAAACATCTTGATATGCTCACCCTTCCAACAAACCCGTCGGTACATGGAAGAAGCTCATTCTTTTGATATACCCATCGTTACGTGAAAGGGACTTTAAAGCACATAAAAGTAGAGTGGTACATGGCACTTAGGTAGTGCACGAAAAGGATTCACCCTATAAACAACACCTACTCAGAATTTCTTACTATCAAGATTTATATTCAAATTTTTTTATTATCAGGATTTATGTCTGACAATGGCGATGAATAGATAATTCAGGGAGATGGAAAATATAAAAATTATGTGTTTATTTCACCCTAGTGATTTATTGGGTCTAAACCTCAAACATCATTGTTGCAGCTATGTTAGGACTTAGATATAGTAGTTCAATCATGATAGCTTTACCTGTAAATGTGAACCAAAGGCATTACGTATATTGAATGCTGCAATTTGTTTTAGATTTGCAAAATTTGTTTGATTTTGGAATTTTGATTGCATGAAAATGACTTGATTTTCAATATTTTAAATAAGTTATAATAAAAATGTAAATTTTAGTGAACAGATTATATGCACAGAAAAATAATTCAAAATCAGAAACAATAACACAGCAGATACCCTGGGAAAACCCTCCTCTTGAGGGAGAAAAACCCAGCAACAAAGATCTCTCTTATATTTATAAACAGTGGCAACAATTCTCTTTACAATGAGGCCTAACACAAAGCCAATATTCAGCACCTGTGCAAGATGCAAGAACAGAAAAACAAACTGACTCTTCTTCAGATTCAATTCAGCCTTAGAGGAAATCGCAGTCTGCTCTTGAACAATTCGCAATCTGAACTGGAACAATCCGCAATCTGTACTGGAACAATCCGCAATATGTACTTGAAGCTCTTGAAGGAATTCACTTCACAGATTGCACTTGACTGAAATTGCACTTCACAGTTCACACTTGAAGGAGTTCGCACTTTGACAGAATTCGGACTTGTAGAATTTGCTCTTGATAATATTCGCAATCTCTAATAAGAAATTCGCACTAGATGATGATACAAGGGAGTCAATTGATCTCCTATATATACAATACTATGTGAGAGGTTGCACCTCTACAAGAACAAAGTCGGCCTCAAGAAGAGATTAAACAAATAACAAGTCGGCCAAGATAAATTATAATTTCCAATGAAGGTCGGCCCAAAACTATAATGTTGCCAAGAGAGAATATAATAACAAATAAGGAATGAGGTCGGCCTCATAACATTCACGCCTCCTCATTAAATGTAAGTCAATAAAAATTGAATATAAATTAAATAGCCGAAGGGCTATCATTTAATTTATGTTTCCTCCAATTGGACTAAGCTAGAAGGATCGCCTGAAGCTGTAATTATCATTAACACTCCCTCTCAGCTAGGGAGAGAACTTCCAGCTGCACAAGACAAATCATCTCAATATGATGTCCATCATATTGGCTACAACCAGATATGAAGAGAAGAATATCACCTCAACGTGATATTAGATATCGTCTCGATATCAACCATAATATGGTAAGTACAAGTGTTCATCACTTGCGTGATGTTGTCACCTCAACGTGACTTTCACCATGACTCTCTCAGAGGGTGAAACACAAGTACAACATATGTCATGGAGTCTCACACATGACATCCACCATGACTCACGAGAGGGTGGAAACAAGGGCTTTCACCTCAAATTCTTCCGTCAAGAAAATGCATTAACAAGGGCTTGCACCTCAAATTCTTCCGTCTCAAAGAAAATGCATTAACAAGGGCTTGCACCTCAAATTCTTAGTCTCAGAAGAAAATGCATTAACAAGGGCTTGCACCTCAAATTCTTCCGTCTCAAAGAAAATGCATTAACAAGGTTCACGATCTGAGACTCTTACTCATCAAGACTGGATTCTCCACCATACCAAGCTTATCTCGAAAGTACACAAACTTTATCCTGGCGAGAGGCTTGGTGAATATCTGTCTGCTCATCAGTGCTAATGTACCTCAACTATACAGCCTTATGTAGTACCATATCTCTAATATAGTGGTACTTGATCTCAACATGCTTGGATGTCATGAAACACAGGATTGACAAAAGCTTCACACAACTCTAATTATCACAATGAATGATAGTAGGCTCCATTGATTGTCCAAACAATCCTGCAAGGAGCTTACGAAGCCACATTGCTTCCTGAGTTGCTATACAAGCTGCAATGTATTCGGCCTCTGCTGTACTCAATGCTACAAATGACTGCTTCCTGCTGCACCAGGAAATCATAGCAGAACCCAAACTGAAGCAACAACCAGAGGTGCTCTTCCAATCTATGACACAACCTGCCCAATCAGAATCAGTGAAACCATGTAACTCCAAGTCTGCATCTGAAGTATACCTTAACCCATATCCAACTGTGCCACGCAAGTATCTCAGGATATGTTTAGCTGCAGCAAGATGTATCTGTCTCAGATCACACATAAACTGGCTAAGTGCACTCGTTGCATAGCAAATATCAGGTCTAGTGTTAACTAGATACATAAAGGATCCAATCAGTTGTCTATACAATGTAGGATCCACCAAATCTGAACTAGCTACAGCCTCCTTCAATTTAGGTAGATTGGTCTCCATAGGTGTAGACATGGATTTGCAATCCATCATGCCATATCTCTTAAGTATATCAATGGTATACTTTCCTTGACTTAGAATCATCTCATCTGGTTTCTGCCAGACTTCTAATCCAAGGAAGTAATGCATGAGCCCAAGGTCCTTCATCTCAAATTCAAAAGTCAATTCCTTCTTACATTCAAGAATCAGGTGATCTTCTCCAGTAAGGATCTGATCGTCAACATATAAAACCAAAATTAATGCATCACCATTGATTACCTTGAAGTAGAGATTTGAATCAGCATCATTCTTCAAGAAGCCCAAGCTTGATAGGTACCGATCAATCCTTTCGTACCATGCACGAGGAGCCTGCTTAAGAACATACAAGGCCTTCTTCAGCTTGCAAACATGAAACTCCTTCCCATGAATCTCAAATCCATCAGGTTGCTCTATATAAACCTCTTCCTCAATCACTCCATTGAGAAAGGTTGTCTTCACATCCATCTGGTGAATCTTCCATCCTCTAGATGCAGCAATAGCAATGATAGTTCTAACTGAAGTGTAGAGAGCAACAGGTGCAAAAGTCTCATCATAATCAACTCCCTCTTTCTGAGAGAACCCACGAGCCACAAATCTTGCCCTGTACTTCTCAATGCTTCCATCTGCACTTGCTTAATCTTGAATAGCCATTTAGAAGATACCACAGACTTGCCCTCGGGTCTAGGAACAATATCCCAAACATCATTTTTAAGAATTGACTGATACTCCTCAGCGATAGCATCTCTCCAAACTTGATGACTAGATGCTTCCTCAACACAGGTAGGCTTGGATTCTATAATCTGACTCATCAAGGCAACATAACTGAAGAACTTATGTGGCCTTTTGCTTTCTCTGAATGTGCCTCTAGGAGCTGCAAAGCTTTCAGCCTCTTGCATAGTGCGACTGGCCCATAGAGGTCTCTTTCTCCCAATAATAATGTCGGTAGGCCCATCAGTAGGTTTCAAGGGTTCAACTGGATCAAGATCTTCCTTTGGTTCCATAATCTCCCTCTGAATCTCAGGAGTATGGTCAACTTCCATATCCTGAGTAGACTCTTCATTATCAATCTCCATATGAATCCCTCTGGATCTCCTGAATGCAACATCTTCCTCGAATGTGACATCCCTACTGATCTCTATCACCTTCTGACCTGGAATGTAGATTATGTATGCTTTTGAGTTTTCACTGTAGCCCACAAATATCCCTTCTTGCCAGAAGGCTCCAACTTGGTTCTCTTTTCTTTGAGAACATGAACATAGACAAGACAACCAAAGATCCTCAAGTGACTGACTTCAAGCTTCTTCCCTGTAAAGGCTTCTTCTGGAGTCATATTCTCCAAGATCTTATGAGGACTTATGTTCTGAACATACACAGTTGACTGGAAGCTTCTACCCATAGGAAGGTTTGCAAATCTTGATCATGGATCATGGCCTTTGCTGCTTCCACAATCGTTATGTTCTTTCTTTCTGCAACACCGTTTTGTTGAGGATTATAGGGAACACAGAACTCCCTCTTAATCCCTGCATCAATACAAAAATTCTCAAAACTACCAAAGGCGTATTCTCCACCATTGTCAGATCTGAGGACCTTAATTCTTTTACCAAAAATATTTTCTACTAAGGCTTTAAACTCTTTAAACCTATCCAATACTTCCTCAGACTCTTTAGATTTCAAAAAATAAATCCAAGTTTTCCTAGAGTGATCATCAATGAAAAGAACATAATACAAGAAACCACTCGAAGAAGGAACAAACATAGGACCACATAAATCAGAATGAATAAGCTCTAAATTACACTTAGATCTATTTTCTCTACTATGAAAAGGGGCTTTTATATTCTTACCTAATGCGCAGCCCTTGCAAGTACCTTCGTGCTCTTGAGTGAACTTAGGAAGGCCCGTCACCATCTTCTCCATGATAGGTAAAGCTCGGAAGTGTAGATGAGCCAATCTCCGATGCCAAAGATCGCATAGACTTGAAGAGTCATGAACCAAAGCTTGAAATGAACGTGTGCAAACCTTGTAAAGGTTTTCATGTCTAACTCCAATTACTTGAGCATCCTTGAAGCTAGAATTCTCCATCCATACTAAAACTTTGCCTTTGGAGAAGGCAACTTGATATCCTTTATCTTCCAACGCTGATATAGAAATAAGATTGCGCTTGATTCCAGGAACATAAAGGACATTACCCAAATGAAGTGATATGCCGGAATCCAAGTGAAGTGTAGAGGTCCCAATTCCTCTCACGAAGTAGCTAGCATCATCTCCGATGATGAATTGTTCAGAAGACTCCTCCACCAAACTTGATAAGTGCTCCTTGAAACCGGTGATGTGTCGTGAAGCACCACTGTCGATTATCCAAGTGTTGGTGTCGGAAGGTACACTACTTGATAATGTTGAATAGAACAAATATTCACTAGAATCCTTTTGAGGAGAGGCATCATCAACATCCGCAACAGTGACTTGTTGCTTAGGTCTAGTTGGACAATACTTGGCGAAGTGCCCAAACTTATCATACCTAAAACATTGAATCTTGGACATATCCCTCTCCTTCTTGGATGGAGGTGCATCATCATTTCCCTTGTCTCGATTCCTCTTGAAGAATCCTTTCCTTCCATCTTTTCCTTTCTTCTTTGAAGTATGGGAGGCGAGAACATGAATATCTTCATTCTTTGAACTTTGACCAACGCCTCTTGCCATCAACCTTGATTCCTCTTGAATGCAATCAGATCTTAGGCGATCAAACTTAGGCAATTTTGACCTTGCACTGATTCCCTGAATGTATGATTCCCAAGACAAAGGCAGCCCATTGAGAGCAAGCATAGTCAGATCCTTGTCTTCAACCATATGCCCAATTGTAGAGAGCTGATCTCTCAAATCTGCAATCCTCATAAAGTATGCAATCACAGATTCACCTTTCGTCATCTTCACATGATGAAGTTGTTGCTTCAGTGCAAGTGCCCGACTGGTATTGTTGATTTCGTACATCTCTTCCAAGGTCTTGAGCATATCTCTCGCTGTCTTCAACCTAGAGATGATAGGAACAATGTGATCCTTTACGGAATCAACCAAAATCTTCATTGCTTTAATGTCTTTCTTCAACCACTGCAACTTTTCTTCTTCCTCCTCAGGGGCAGAAGTGCTAGACTCTACGAATTCACCCAAGTCATTTTCACGCAAGTAAGCATGATCCTGAATCTCCATGATGTGAAGTTGGATGCACCTTCGAGTCTATCTTCAACTTTCAAACCATTCACCATCTTGACAATAGGTTAAGCTGATTAGCAATAATCTGATCACGATCCTCTCAAACCCGCTCTGATACCATGTAAATTTTAGTGAATAGATTATATGCACAGAAAAATAATTCAAAATCAGAAACAATAACACAGCAGATACCCTGCGAAAACCCTCCTCTTGAGGGAGAAAAACCCAGCAACAAAGATCTCTCTTATATTTATAAATAGTGGCAACAATTCTCTTTACAATGAGGCCTAACACAAAGCCAATATTCAGCACCTGTGCAAGATGCAAGAACAGAAAAACAAACTGACTCTTCTTCAGATTCAATTCAGCCTTAGAGGAAATCGCAGTCTGCTCTTGAACAATTCGCAATCTGAACTGGAACAATCCGCAATCTGTAAACAATCTGTACTTGAAGCTCTTGAAGGAATTCACTTCCCAGATCACACTTGATTGAAATCGCACTTCACAGTTCACACTTGAAGTTTGCACTTTGACAGAATTCGGACTTGTAGAATTTGCTCTTGATAATATTCGCAATCTCTAATAAGAAATTCGCACTAGATGATGATACAAGGGAGTCAATTGATCTCCTATATATACAATACTATGTGAGAGGTTGCACCTCTACAAGAACAAAGTCGGCCTCAAGAAGAGATTAAACAAATAACAAGTCGGCCAAGATAAATTATAATTTCCAATGAAGGTCGGCCCAGAAACTATAATGTTGCCAAGAGAGAATATAATAACAAATAAGGAATGAGGTCGGCCTCATAACATTTGCGCCTCCTCATTAAATGTAAGTCAATAAAAATTGAATATAGATTAAATAGCCGAAGGGCTATCATTTAATTTATGTTTCCTCCAATTGGACTGAGCTGGAAGGATCGCCTGAAGCTGTAATTATCATTAACAAAAAAGACTCACATGATTTTTTTTTAAATTTCCTCCAATAATTTTTCTTTTCCCAAAAATTTCTCCAAAAAATAAAAAAACTAAGCTAAACAGGCTAAAATATTTTTCCAAAGTTTGAATGGAAAATCAAACTTTCATTTTCTTCGTTGCGCCCTATATCAAGACTGCAAACACCACCACTTTTGAAAAGCGCTATTGTTGAAGAAGACACAATGAATGAACAAGGTTTTGAGGCACAAGATTTTTGCAGATCCTGTGAGTAGAATTCTACAGATCCCATAAGCAGACAAGTACACAAAGGAGAAGCTCCAAGTTAAAGAAAGCCCGGGAGAAGCAGGTAAGCTAATTGAGAGCAGAGTTTGGGGGTATGGCACAAAATAGTAGAGAGTCAAGGGTATGCCCAAAAAGAGAAGGGTATGAGAGGCTCATAAGGAGGCAAATGTATGCAGAATTAAATGTGGGTATTGCACATACAAGCAGCGCAAATGTATTCCAAGTAGTGGGAGTGTCGAGCGACTACGAGTACAGTAATATCACAGGTTGACTATTGCAAGTGCAGGTTGCAACAGACATGAGATGAAAAACATGTAGATAGAAATGAATATCCCAAAGATGTACAGCCACAAGCCAAAACATGTAATAAGGAATGAATATCATGGACCTGAACAATTTTTTCAGAAACTCTAGATGCCAACTAAAAATGCTTGATCTTTTTGCAGGATAACAAGGAATGAAAAAATATATTTGAAACCCTAGATGAACGAATGAATATTTGTTTTGCAAAAATAGAGGATGAATAGATGAAGCCTATGCTCTGATACAAAAGTCGGGCTAGGAAATGGACTATGAAAATGGAAATTAAAAAAAAAAAACCCAAATTGTATTCATTCAAAAATGTGTTTGGGAAGTACATATTTAACAACAGCACATGACCATTCAGTTCATCTCTAGAATAACTGTTCAGTTCATTTCCAAGATGACTCTTCAGATTCTACAAAAGAAATATATTTGTAATAATAATATAAATTAATTATTATTACACTTATTTACTATGCCTTAGGATTATATGCATAAAATTACACATGCTATAACAGGGGCTGGAAAATTGTTTTTGTTGGGATAATAACTAAAAAAGAGCATTTGAAGAACTGAAGCATAGAATCAGCCATTAACTGATTATTGCTTTTCCTGATCTCCAACAACCTTTCAGAGTAGAAATGGATGCCAGTGGTTATGCAATGGCAGCTGTTTTGTTGCAAGGAGGAAGGCTAATATGTTATCACTCCAAGCTTTTGGGAGGGCAGTACTAAACTATAGCACATATGACAAAGAGTTGTATGCAATAGTTTCAGTGGTGAAAAATATAAACACTATTTTGGGAAAAAGATAGCTGTGCATACAGATCATCAACTTCTTCAGTACTCGCAGGCTCAAAAACAAACTAAAGAAAGCAAGGCACTATATGTAGATGGGGTTCCTTCAACAATTCCACTTGGTAATCAAGTATAAAAGAAGTATGACCAAGGTGGCTGATACATTGTCTAGGCCACCTCTTTTTTCAGTGGTAAGCACTCTTTCTCAGTTGGAACCTTTCGCCAAAGAGGTATATGTCAAAGACTGTGAATGATCAGGATTTCAATGACATGTATCAGCAAGAAAAGAGAGAGAAGGTGGTTGATTTTGAGCCAAATTTGGACTTTTTCCTCAAAGATGGGCTTCTATACAATTTAGGGAAGTTGTGCATACCCAAAGAGAGAAGTTGTTGTTCATATGTGAGGCTCATATCTCAAGAGTTTCAGGTCATTTTAGTGTGACAAAGACAGAGGCAAATCTTCACAGGTTGGCCATATATGCAAGTGGATGTTTCTAGATTCATACGGGATTGCAAGTTGTGTCACATAAGTAAGCCAAGTAACAAAAAGTTAGGGTTGTACCAACCACTACCGGTACCTACAAGGCCATAGGAGAGCATCTCCATGGACTTTCTGGGAGGTTTACCCATGAACAAGAGGAGGCATCACTATTTGTTCATGGTGGTTGATCAATTCATTAAGAAATGTGTACTCATTCCACGAAAAAAGAATCTTAAGGGCAGTGACACAGCTGAACTGTTTTACACTCATGTGGATTCATTTTGGCCTCCCACAAAGCACTATACCCGATAGAGATGCTCAGTGCTTGGCAAAGTTTTGGTGCATGCTTAGAGAGAAGATGGATACCCATTTGAAGCATTCCACCACAGATAGAGATGCTCGGTTCTTGGCAAAGCTTTGGTGAATGCTTTGGGAGAAGATGGATACTGTCAAGTTTCAGTTTGTTTCATTGCCATAATGTTTGGTCTCAGGTCAAAGGTAGGGGTGACCCGGAGCATTTCAAGGAAGTCTTCTAGCAGGGGACCAGACACTTACTTTGAGAAGATTTTGAATGTTCGCGAAACTGCCAATTTGCAACACACGATGGTTTCACCACCACCCCAACAGTTTTGAAATCAACACTGATGACAAACGGTGGTCTCGATACAACTAGGGCAAATGAGAAGGAAGAAAGGCTTTGACATTTCATTATGCCTCCCCAACATTTGTGCTTCCTTTAGGCACCAGGGAAGGATGTTAGGAAAGCATATGAAGACCCCAAACACACTAGAGAGTGATCAGCTATAATTGCATGAGGCGCAAGAGCTCACTCTTCCGGAGTTTTCTTCCTTTTTGAGGTTTTCTTCAAGCGTAACGTTGTGCCCCAATCTTGTTGTGTAGTTGATTTGCACTGTATACTTCTGTTATGTGTGTCTTTATGATGTTGCAACTATTTTGAACATTAAAATAACCACTGGAATTAGGAGTTCACTTGCTCGAAGGTGTTTTATAGGGTTGGTTGGTGATTGCCAGGAGAATATCTCTAGCATTGTACGGATCAGTCGCCCAAGCTCAAAATGGGCCTCTTAAGTCCAAGAAAAACTTTTAAAAGAAAATTAGTTGAAATTTAGTTAATTGGTGAATCAAACTTTTGAAAATCTTGTCAAAAGAAAAAACAATTAACAAAAACATAGCTAATAAAAAATGCCCTGCCTGTAAGTTTCCGGAACCTTCTGTTTTGCAAAATTCAAAAGCTCCAGGATCGAATCCCCGGCCCTCTCTGGCCTCGAAGCGAAGGCTGACAACCCCGGTTTCGTCTTTAGCGAAGGCGCTCCTTTACCCGAAAAGCTCACAATCGGAAGCCTGCCTGTGCCCTCATTTACATACTCAAAAACATAAATCCTTGACCCCGTACTTCCTGCATCTATGATGATTCCATAGCCCCCGCTCCTGTGGGACGAGAATTGAACGCCACGGGCAACGGATAATAAATAGAAGAAGAGGCATAAAATAATCAAAACCCCTACTACAAAGCACCAATTGTTTCTCCCCTGCTTTAAATTGTTTGATGCGTATAATCTAGGCGTAACTGGAAGCTGTGTTTTTATGCGGGGTTGTAGCTTTTGAAATGCTTCCATTTTAGTGTTTTCTTCGACAGCCGCTGTTGAAGCTGCAAGCGACCGCAGGGTGTTTGAATTTGTGCGGCGCATCAAGGCTCTAAGCCTCCCGAGGCGCTG
The DNA here is from genome assembly GCA_007258455.2 of Sequoia sempervirens. Lineage (NCBI taxonomy): Eukaryota > Viridiplantae > Streptophyta > Pinopsida > Cupressales > Cupressaceae > Sequoia > Sequoia sempervirens. The sequence goes on along the minus strand of VDFB02000363.1, from coordinate 113,777,472 downwards.
AACATTGGCGCCCTGTAGCGGCCTAGATCGGAAGGAATGAATGAAGGGATATACTGTTTTGATTGAGGGGTTTCGATCCACCCACCTTACCTTTCTTTCCTTTCAGTGGCAATAATACTGCGTCAGAAGAATTAGTGCCTAAATTATTTTTCAAGCTAAGGCTAAATGCAACGATATATTAATTAATTTTTAATTTTAAGTTGGGTTTTACATGCGACGGAGATTTCTTTGCTTCCAATATATTCACGGGTCTTCAGGTTTCATTCATTTTAATATTTGGCAAAGTATTCGGCGGCCTTTAAGATTTAATTTAGATTTTACTTGCTAAAAAGTCTTCTCTTCCTAATTTATTTGCCAAGATTATATTGGAACAAGTGCCACATAGTGGAAGTACATGTCTTTAGCTTATTATTAATACAATATATATTTAATTTAAATATATAAATACTATAATATTATGTCAAAAATATTTAAATATAAATAAAATATTTTATAATTATGTGTTTTAACAAAATCATATTGGAATAAGTGTCGCATAGTGAAAGTACATGTCTTTATAATATTGTATTATTAGCATATAATTAATACAATATATAATTAATTTAAGTATCTAATTATTATAATATTATTTTTAAAATGTTTTAATATAAAATATTTTATAATTATGTATTTTAAATATAATGTTATTCTAATTAAATAATAAATTTATATAATGTGATCATAATTTCTAAGATACTACATTATACAAATGGTGAATAAGAGGACACTCAAATTTAAGAATAAAGAAGTTAGAAAGGTGATGTCAAGTGTCAACAATGTTAGGAGAACTTTGTTGAGCGAGACACAATACTTCATCAATTCTAGATTTTCAAATTTGGAATATTGGTATGAGACAAAAGGTAAAAAGGAACATAGGCTAAAAGGGAACAGTTTAATACATAAACCAATCACAAATTATGTCAAATTGATTATTAATAATAGGTCTCAAAATAAAAATTGGAAGGGAGTAAAACAAAATTTGACACAACAGAACTAATGGCTTGTATATGTGCAAAGCTACTTATCATTTAGTTACAGTGTGAACATTCCTATTATTTACAATGAAAGCATTACACTCCTCTTTGAATAGAGATTAACATAAATAGAAAACTCATAACAAGAAATATGTATGAAGAAACTCACAATCGTCAATTATGTATTTCAAAGGCATGTTACATCATACAATGGAGATAATAATACAATACAACATGTATTCATATAATCTTTGCCAAAAATGACATGTTAGAATAGAAGACATCTACTTATATGATAACAATGTTATTTCTATTACAAGTTTGAAATAATTCTACTATTTGATTTGTTTCCAACATTTTTTATGAGTAAAGTACATTTCTTATATAGAAGAAATGGCTATGTAAGTCAATGGATGGGTAACACATCTAACTTTTGTAATTGAAATGATGAACTATTGTGCAACAAAATAGATACAATGCAAATTGTTTGAGAAAGGCTTCAAACAACTTGTTGCCACAATGATGAATTAGTTAGATCTTAACTATTCTTGCATCACTCAAGTTGATGCATTGTTTGCTACTTGTTATCATGCAGGTGGAGAGTAAATGTGTAGGAGGCCTCTTGTTTAGTCTTCAAAGCCTATTGACAAGTGATAGAGAGTGGGACTTGATTGATGTATCTATTGCATATATTTTGAACATAGAGGCTAGTATGCATGAAGCTAATAGTACCAGACTTCATTCCAAAAGCACATTAGTCAGATTGGATTTTGTTAGGCACGCATATGCCTTGTCTATATTGCAATAGGAAATTGTGACAAGGAGATTGAGATGACAAAGTAGTGATAATAGTATTTTCATGTAGAACAAAGTCACAAGGAAAGAAAAGGATGGTATTTATAACTAAAGACTATTGTCCAAGGACCAACACATCACCTACATCAATGTGTATTGATAGGAGAAGGTTGAAGGTTTTGAGGGAAAAATTGGAATGTATCCTTGTCTATATGGAGCTTACGAAACTACTAAGGCCCCATGGAGGAAGGAATGAAAATGTGTAACTTTTTCTCTACAATTGAATAGATTGTTCTTGATTAGAATTCCTTATATCAAATTGTTGCTACTCTTAAAAGTGTTTGATGGATCAAACAATCCTCATTCCAACTCCACCTATTCTTAAAAGAGTTCTTCACTTTTTTGCTCTAAATTCACAAAGTTTGAGGAAAGAGAATCTTAAATAACCCAAAAAATATTGTGACACCATTGTAGCTCCTTTATAAGTATATTAGAAAAAAATTAAGCTTTATGAATAGATATTATGTAAAAGTATAATCTATGTTGAAATGGTGGTCTCTTTTTATAGCTAGATCTCAAAGCTAATCCTAATGAACTCCTGTGAATTATTTTGTGCTAAAAATATGCCATTTGTGATCATCTACAATACCTTGGGATATTGGAACATTTGCTTTGAAGATTTTGCAAAGTTCAAGTAATGTATAAAATCAATGTTACACAATGTATTTGTCAATCTAAGCAACATATTATTGCTTTGACGACTTTTTCTACTCCAATATTTTTTTGTTCTTGTACATATGGGTTGTATATTCGTATAAAATTGTATCCATCTTATCTATTTTAGTAATGGATATGACTAAAGTTGTAGAAATGTTATGTTTTCAATCACTTAATGACTTTGTTTCATGGTTATTGTCAAGTATTGAAGGCAGAAAAAAAAAATTAGGATATTGAAAAAAGTAAACTAATATTTTGACATAATATCAAATGTGTTAAGATAGTAAAAATTTATTTAATTTGCTTGATTAATGCTAGAGAATGTGTCATTTCTTATCACCTACAGTACCTTGGGATACTAGCACATAAGCTTTCAAGATTTTGCAGAGTTCAAGTAATGTATAGAATCAAGGTCATGCAATGCATTTCTCAATCCATGTAACATATTATTCCTATTAAGGTTATTACAATCATCAATGGGAAAATACATGAAAAATCAAACTTCAACAAATTTGAATACATAGAATTATAGTCAAAAATGATAAAAATACGATATTCAAAATATTTGTAAAACAATTAACACATAACCTAAGGTTTTATGTATAGTTGAAAATGAAGCAAATAGCCAATAATAAAATTGTAGATAAAGAGACATGTTATTGAAATAATTTTACTTGTCCTCTAGAAACTAGGGAAAATTAGTGTCAGTGTTTCCAAAAATTGCCACAGGAGCTAAGATTTCATTACATATATATAGAACAACAAAAATTAGGTCTTATCCCTTTTGATAGTTTTCCAATATTCACTAAGATGAGAGAGAAAATTGTGTTTTCATGTCTTACCTTTCGAACTAGTTCAAAGGAAACTTGAGCAAGTTTCTTTTTGTAAAAGGATTGGTTCACTTGAGTTGGCTTGCTTTGCAAAAAACTAGTGTGCACATGAACTATACCTTGTCAAATATAAAAGAACCAATTCACTTGAGTTTCCCTGCAATCAATCATACCTCTTACTTATCAACAAAATTTAATGTATTGCCATGATGTGATCATCTCCTCTTGATTAGGTCAGAAGTAGAACTATTCATGTAAACGTGACATTTAAATGTAAATGAACCAGTTCACTTGGAATTTTTTGCAAGGCCACTTAAAGCTAAGATTCTCGCAAAGTGTTTGTTTGCGAAGAAATTGAAGCTAATTGGATATTGAAATTTAAAGCGTGTATAAAAGGTCAATTCACTTGAGAAGGTTCGCAATGGCATTTTTAAAAGTGATAAAAAGGATAATATGGAGAATCACATCACATATGAACTTAACATTTCAAATTTGAGAGTGTGGTTTTAATTCTAATTTCTAGAAATCATTACATGTTTACAACATATATTAGTTACCTACTATTTTTGTGCATTGATTTTTGATTGTTTCGCACAAATTCTATTAATTTTTAAAGGGGAATTTCATAATTTAATGTCACAAAGGTATTCTGAGCATTTCAAGAGCTTGGAAAAAGACCCAAAGAGCATTTTTCTAGTGTAGGATCTTTTTACAAAGCAAAATTTCTTGGAGCAAGTTGCAAAATTTTGTTGTTGTCATTAGTAAGTAAAAGGGATGAATTATTGTCAAATTTATTAGAATTCTAAGCATCCTTGTTCCAAAAGGTTTGATTTTTACAAGCTTGGTAGATAGCCACAAAATCTAATTTTAAATATTGCATTCATTTTGGTTTTTAAGAATTTCATTAAAGATGGAAAATCATGATTGGATTTATTACAATAGTTAATTACAAATTCACAAAAAAAAAATCAAACCTAAACCAATATGAACATGGAAAACCTTAGAAATGATAAGTGGGAAATTTCGCAAGAAAGGTGAAACAATTAACGCATACTATAGAGTTTGAAGTAAAATTTGAAATCAAAAAAAGTGTTTGCAATACAAATCTAGATAAATAGACATGTAATTCAAGAAAAAAAATCTTTTGTAGGATAAATGAGTGCTCAAGCTAGAATTGTGAAGTACAAGTTTAAGGGCATGTCTTTATTGTCTCGGATTGCTCCAACATGGGGAACCATATCAGATACAAATATAGGGTATATAATTATGGAGTAATTTTATCAAATCATAGCCAACAATAATGCCACACCTTGTGCCATGAAAATTGTTCTAAATGGACAAAGCTACAACCTTCATAGTGCCCATAGAATTGCCAGAACTAGTATTAGAATGCATTGAGAATTATGATGCAAATAAGAGATAGGTAATTGTTGGGGAAGGGTCTTTATAAATTCAAGTGAGGATGTCATCCACTATAGCTTTGATATTCCTTTCTATAGCACAGTGGTGTATATACGTATCCTAGATACCAAGAAACAATTTAATGATGTAACAAAAAAGTGTAAGAGAAATATTAACATCAAGTGGATGGAGATGCTAGAAAGAAGTCTATGTCTAAGATGTCCAAAGTTTTATATAGAAGTAACTTTCAAAATGATATTGGGGACATTATAACACCTTTGAACACAATTGTTGGACTTCCCACTGCTTCCACTTTCAAACCATGAATGTTTTCATTTTTTAATTTGTTATAATAGGACAAGAGACGATACACCAGCCAAGGGTTATAAGTAAATAATATACATCAATAAATTACCACTTTTGGGATAAATCATAAATTCTACATGACATCATATATCGTTTACTCTCTACTAGTTAGAATTAGTTTTACTAGCTTAGACAAAGTGGGTACTCTTGGTACAAAGCTAGGGTAGAATTTGGTTTACAATTACTATCCTCAATTAGACCACAAAGAGTCCATTAAGCATTATAGGAGAGTAAATGATACTTTCTCTATGTGGTTGGTAAGAACCATGGAAGGAGATAAGGCCAAAAGGTTATTTGTAGAGGCACAAAGTGTCATTGATAGTAGAGGAATGATGCAGAGGAAGGACTCACACACAACAACCTTGACACTTTCCAAACAAGGTTTCAATACAAATGATGCAAATGTACACCCTTGCTCATTCTTGGCAATTTGCTCCTAAAGCCTATTGGCACCCAACAAGAGGAAACCAACATGAAACATGGGAAACTTGGTTTATTCAAACCTGTTTCAGCACATACTAGGGGTTTGTAAACATACATAGCCAAACAAGTGATTAACACAATGATTCATGCAAATAAGGACTTGTTGCCACTAGGTGCATCTAGAAAATGACATCAAACAAGAAGGGAATTGCTTGTAACATGAATTCCTAGCTTGTGCAGACCTCTTACAACATCCCCCAATGATTCTCTATGCTACCATTAGCAAGCAATACTTAGATTTGTCAAAGTCGTAATGAACCTAGGGTTTTAAGACTATCTCCCTATAATTTGGCACACGCAGACTTCAACAACTCCTTCACACGTGCACATTATGAACTCTCCTCTTGCAGGAAGGTAAATAGGCATGGAATAGAGCTTTCCACCAGATTTCATGATTTTTGGATGGTGGAAACTCATCCCATGATTTAAGTATGCTCCCTAGAAACCTTAGGTCGGGTTTAGACCTGTCCACACCAAAATTGCAATATCTTGCACAAAACTGAATGAAATTCTACCAAATAGAAATCATTAGAAAGCTAGAACTTCCCTTCAACTTCTCCAAGTGGTTTCAAGACTGTACCAATTTGTACAATGCAATTCACAGTTGGTTTACACAAAAAAAATGCAAGAATGGACGTGCAAAATGAATTGTTCTTCATTCAAACTCCTCTCCAACCTTCTTTGGAATGTGTACATGCCTTTTACATTGAATTATATTCATTGGAAACTTCCCAACTGACCACTAACCTCTTGGTTAACAATAATGACAACTTTTACAAGTTTTGCTTGACAAGAATGACAAACATTTTGCAACTTTTACAACTTTTGACAACATTGCACCCAAATAGCCAAAAATGGTCTTAAATGACCCCAAATGGTATTAATTGACCTTATTGACCCAAACAAACCCAAACAACCCCAAAATTCAAAGATTTACAAAATGGCAACAAAGTGCATCAAAGGATGCCCCTACATCATACTCCCCAAAGACAAAAAAAAATCAACTTTCACTTGAATGGAGATCTGCAGCAGTACAACCATGCTTGAGAATGTCTGCTTCAGTCATCCACATTGCATATTCAATGGGAAGACCCTTCCACTTGAAAAAATATTGGATATATGCCTTGTTCCTTGTCTTCTTGAGTTCCTTGGTATCAATGATACATTCCAACTCCATAGGTCTGCTAGGTGGAAGATCTTGGACCCATTCAGCATCTGAGAGTGATTGTGAACCTAGTCCATCATCTACAACAATATCCCCTTTGAAAGGGTACAAATCAAAAACATTGAATATAGGTGAAACACCAACTCCCTTGGGTAACTCAATTCCATATGCATTGTTTGCAAATTTATGCACAATCTTGCAAGGCCCTATCTTTTTCATCTGCAACTTGGAGTATTGACCCTTTGGAAATCTCTTTTTCCTGAGATGGGCTAAAACCAAATCCCCAACTTTTAAATCAACCTCTCTTTTCTTCATATTTTCCCTTTGCTTGTACTTGTCAATACTATGTTGAAGCTACTCCCTAACTTGTTGATGGATCTCTTGCATTAAAAAAGCAAATTGCTCCCCTTCAACACTTGGTCTTTCCATTCCATTGATATCTCTCAACTCAAATACCCCTCTAGGCTACAAACCATAAACTACTTGAAAAGGACTCTTCCCAATACTCCTATTCATGGAATCTAGGAAAACTCTTCCTAAGGCAAGACAAGATCCCACTGAGTAAAATGTTCCTTAGATAGACATCTCAAAAGGTTTCCCAAGCTTCTATTAACCACCTCGGTCTACCCATCAGTTTGAAGATGGTAGGCAGAACTGAAACTGAGGTTGGTGCCAAGAATCTTCCACAAAGTCCTCCAAAAATGTCTAATGAATTTACTCTCTATTTAAATCTATACATAGAGGAAAACCATGAATTTTGACAACCGCCTTGAAGAATAGACCTACAATATATGATGCATCATTGGTGCTTTTACAAGGGATGAAATGAGCCATTCTTGAAAACCAATCAACTACAACATAGACTGAGTCAAAACCCCTTTGTGTTCTTGGTAACCCCATGACAAAATCCATGCTAATAGACTCCTATTTGGAATATGAAGAGGTTGATACAACCCTGCATTGGTGCTACTTTCCTTTTCTCTCTGAAAAATGGTTCATTTCTCAACAAACTTCCTTACATCAGTTTGTATTTTAGGCAAAAAATAATGTCTTCTCAACTACTCCAATGTATTTATCAAGACCAAAATGACCTACTAGACTACCACAATGCTTTTGCTTTTATTAGATTTGTCTCTCATTTAACACTTAGGCACATAAATTTGTTCCCCTTTGAATAAAAAGTCGTCTTGAATTTGAAAATCAAGTCATTTATCATTGGTGTTGCTATGAGGTTGCATACAAAACTCATATATCTCCTTGAAATCTACATCATCAACATACATACCTTTCAATGATTCAACTACCACACTTTGCAATTGAATCTCCTACACCATGAGTGCTCTCCTACTTAAAGCATCAACTACTTTATTGGATTGTCCCTTCTTATGCTTAATAGTGAAAGTGAAACCTTGCAAGTATTCTACCCACTTGACATTGGTGCAAGAGCACCTACACCTTAGTGATAAAATTGAACTCTTGAAGGTAATTGAAGTCTTGAAGGTCATTTAGGGATAATAGGTAGTATGATGTTTGTTTTAGGTGTTTTCTCTTGAATGAGATCTAATAAGACCATTTTTAATGTAATCAAGGGCTTAGAGAGTCATTTTTGTTGAAAATGCAAAAGTTGCACAATAATTGTAAAAGTTGTCATAAACTTGTAAAAAGTTGTCAAACTAGGGAATTTGAAGTCATTAGAGTTTGAAGAGTTGTTAAGGGCGTTGGGAAGTTAGGAACTGATGGGAAAAGGTATTTAAATGCCTCTCTATGGCATTTGTAAGGTTGTTGATCAGATTTAGAAGAAATTCCATCAGTTTCATACGCACAAACTTGTTATTTATTGTTTTTCCTAAGTTTCTTGTAACTATACTAACCCGTACAGGTGTGGCATGGCTTAACAACTTCAGTTTTTGTAAGTTGTATGTGTTTACTCTCATTTTCATTTGATTTGTAGGTTTAATTCATTGTTTCAAGGGAGAAATCTTAAAACATAGTGACTGCCTTGTTTGTTGGGTTCAGGGTTTTGAAGGGAACAATTTAATGTTTTGACCAATCTACCTACTGTTTTGGACCTATGGCTTGGTGGATTGGTTTTCATAATGTATAATAGGGGTTTTCAATGCTTTAGGGGTCAAGAGAGTGAAGAAATTTGATGATGGTGTGATGCCCCAGGCTGGGGCAGTGTTAATTTCCTTGTGAAAATGAGAAACCCAGGCATGGTTTTGATAGAATACTTAAGGGGCTGGTATTATAATGTTTTGGTAAGTTTGTGCAGGGATATTGAAGAGTTTTAGAGGAATTTTTTTAGCCTGAGAACCCTGGGGCATACAAGTTTCAATAAACCCTATGTATTTACATGATAAATGGAGGGTTTCATGGGGCAGCATGGTAAAGGTCTTGTAGGTGCTAAATAATCTTGGAATTTGTGGTTTTGCATCATAACCAATGACTTTTTGAAGTGATTTTGTGGAGATAGGTTGATTGGGAGATACTTTCTTTGCAAAAGTGGGCTAATTTACTAGCCCTAGTCAAGGGGTGAGTTACTGAATCTCAATTTTGGTCCAAAGGAATCAATATTAGTTTTCACATATGTTGTATAACCCTGAAAAGGGTATCTAATTCACTAATTTTTTTGTGAGGTGTTTTTGGAAGTTGGGTTGAAAAATCTCTTAAACCGGGCTGCATATGCTACAAGGGAATGCATGGTTAAGAGTTGAATTTTGAGAAAATCATTCGATTTTTCTTTGAAGTCTAGTTAACATCAACTGATTTACATATTGAATGGTTTGTCACCCCTATACTACATTAGACATGCCTATGACTGAGTTTCTCTTGAGTGTTTAGGAATTTAAGAGCATGTTTATCAATATAGACTATAAACGCCTTTGGAAGAAGATAATGCCTCCATTTTTTCAAAGATCGAACCATAGCATACATTTCTAGATCATAAGAGGAGTATTTCTTTTTAGCCTCATTTAGTTTCTCACTAAAGAAAGTAATAGGTCTGTTATCTTGACTCAACATTACACCTATAACATAGCCACTAGCATCACACTCAATTGAAAAAGCCTATTTAAAATCTGGTAAAGCCAATATAGGATGCTCTACTACCCTTTTCTTCAAATACTGAAAGCTCTTTTCAGCCTCCTCGGTCCAAAAAAACTCTTTTCCTATCTCCCTTTATGGTGTCTATTATGGGTGCACACACATGACTGAAACTCTAAATGACTTTTCTATAAAATCTTGCTAATCCACGAAAACTTCTTACCTCAGCAATTGACTTAGGTGGAGGCCAATTCAAGATTGCTTCAACTTTGCTAGGATCCATTTTCAATGTTCCCTTTGTGATCACAAACCCAAGGTATAACAAATCTATCTTTAGAAACTCACTTTTTTCAGATTAATCATTAGTTTCTCCTCATTCAATCTTCTTAATACCAAATCCAAATGATGTAAGTTATCTTCTTTACTAGAACTAAAAACTAAAATGTCATCAAGATAAACCACTACAAACTTACCAATAAAAGGCTTGGGCACTTCATTCATGAGCCTCATGAAAGTGCTAGGGGCATTGGAGAGACCAAAAGGCATTACAAGCCATTCATAGAGCCCTTCATTTGTTTTAAATGTTTTCTTCCATTCATCACCTTGTCTAATCTTGATTTGGTGATACCCACTCTTAAGGTCTATCTTGGAAAAGAAGCTTGCTCCACTTAGACAATCCATCAAATCTTCTATCCTCAGAATTGGGAACCTATACCTAATTGTGATCTTATTTATGGCTCTAGAATTAGTGCACATCCTCCATTCTCCTCCCTTCTTAGGTGCCAGGACAGTGGGAACCGCACAAGGACTAAGGATTTCTCTATTAGCCTCTTATCAAGCAACTCCTACACTTGCTTCTTGATTTTCTCATTCTGTTGTGGTGTCATTTTGTATGCTTCTTTATTAGGAAAACTAGCCCTTGGTATGAAGTCAATGTGATGACTTATATCCCTGATTGGAGGCAATGAGCTTGGGATCTCATCTACCACTATATCAACATGTTTCTTGAGCAAATCTTGGATCTCCAAAGGCAACTCATCCATCTTAACTATTGTCACAATAGTCCTAGGTCTGGTTATGATTGCAAAGCGCATTTCTCCCTCTTTCATGGCTTTAATGAACTCTTTCTCACCTACCAACATCACACTAGATCCCACTTGTTGTTCTTGGCTTTCCTCTTTCAAAGGTGTTAAAGTGTAACAAACCCCATCCTTCTCTATGGTATAGGTATTCTTCCTACCATCATGGATTGCTTTTCTATCATATTTTTGTGGTCTACCTAGCAACACATGGCAAATATCCATGGGAATGAAGTCATGCAAAAAATTGTCCTTATATCTCCCTATTTGGAATTCTACCCAACTTTTCTCATTACTAACACTTGTTGCCCTTTATTTAGCCATGAGACCTTATATGGAGTGGCATGGGGTAATCTTTTCAACTTTAACTTTTCTACCATTTCCACAAAAACTAAGTTATCAGTACTACCAAAATCAATGAAAACCTGACAAAATTTACCTTGGCATTTGCAAGTGGTCCTGAAGAGTGATTTTCTCTGGGGTGGTTCCTTCTCCATGGGCACTTTGATCAAGGTTCTCCTCATCAACAAAGACTCTGCAACTTCTGGTTCTTCAATTTGTGGTGAAGAATTTACACTTTTAGCATCTCTACCTTGTGCTACTTGATTTCTCCTTTCACTCCTCAAAGAAGTAGATGACTATTCTTTAGGGCACCCCCATGCTTGATGGCCTACAAATTTATTACATTTGTATCATTTTCTAGTGAAGCCACTTGATCCTCCTCTACGCCCAAATCTGCCCCTAAAATTTGATCTTCTGCCCCTAAAACCGCCCATTGAATCTGAGGTTTGTTTTTGAGAATTACTTGTCTCTCCTTGAGACCTTTGGGACTATTCTATCCCAGAAAATGATCCTCTTCCTCTAAAATTCCTTCCCCTACCTCTGCTTTGTTTCTCTTGTCTTCTTTTCAACTTGTCTTCAACCTTTATGGCTAGTTCTTCTACCATTCTAGGGCTTGTGAGACTTAGTTCATCTTCTAGGCTATATTTCAACCCATTCAAATGCCTTGCAACCTGATGAGTCCAATTAATGGCTAAATTTTGATAGGGTTTAGTATATATTTGTTGTTGTTACCATAGACTTTGGCACTTGGTTGTTGACATTTTCCTTGTTATTTCCTTAAAACCATAAACCTTGGGCAAAAGTTTATCCTTATGACTTTTAATGACATTAACATGCTATGTGAATTATCTATGTTAATTTTACATACATGGTTGAATGGATGTTACTTTAAGGTAATTATAGATATGCAATTGTTTGTGCATGCTAATGTCATTATGCAGGTTTACATTAAGATGTTGATGTCAACAAAGCCTGCCAAGTGGAAGAAACTCTTGCCAGTTGGTTGGTTGCCAAGAAAGTTAAGAAGATGATCATTAAGAGGTCAAAGGAGGGAAAACTTCAAATGGAGGGAAATTCCTAGTTCGAATAAAAGATTGTAACTACCTTAAATAGTGGTCATATTTGTTTGTTGAGCAAATCTAGGGAGTGTGCTATACTAGATTCCCGTTGGGGCAAGTCTGCTTTGACCAAATTTGGCGCATGCATAACTTCCTCCCTCTTTTTTCTATGCTTTCAATAAATGACATCCTCTTATTTTGATGGAGTCGACTGCCTAGGTAGTTAGGTTTAGTTAGTAGTTTTTCTCTCTATAAATAATGGTCAGATGCCCCTTTTCATAAGATTGGATGTTTTGAGATTGTACTTGCATTTTTCAGTTTTAGTAATATAGTCATATTGTTGAAATGTTGTAATCATGTTTTCAAGAAATGATATGATATTCTGATTTGTTGCAACTGAGCTAGCTTAAGGAAGACTCACTCAAGGGGGCCCACTTGGTGAGAATTCCACCCATTTAGTTTAAAAGTTATTTTTTATTCAGTAATTAGTTTCAGTTTCAACAACTATTTGTTCTTGCAGCCACTGGAATTCTATTCTACAACTGTTCCTGCAACCAAGGCAGACAAAGTAGTTTCCTATCTATTTGCTGAAATTTCCATTTCTATCTTTCATTTCCAATCCAAATGTTAATGCTTAGTGTAGTTATTGATTCATACTCAGTGTTTAAGTTGATTTCTTTCCAACATTTAATTTCAAGTATTGTTTCCTTCCTAGTTTATGGATGATTGCAGTGGAGTCCTAGTGCACATACAGTGTTGACCCATTTTAATTTTATGTCCCTAGTGGTCGCGTCCACAAAAGGACATAAAAGTCACGACAAATCCTAACCTAGGAATTGGACATTCTAGCAGGTAACTAACATCTTCTTATGGTCGTTCATTTACATTTTCAAACCAAGGAACATATACTTGAAATGGAGCGACACTGTATGTGCACTAAGAACCAGTTTTCAGTCATGATTTACCAGAACTAAATACTTGGAAGGAATTATACTTATGCTATAGGAATGTAATGTAAAGTTTTCTTAACTTAAGCGTATCTTAATCAAAGTAGAAATCATAATGACTATTACTAAGAGACAAACTATGAACTGGCCTTATGCTGCATGAACAAACACAGGGATGGATTCTCGATGCTGCAGGAACAATATAAGATTGAGTTTGCGCTGAAACCTTCCAGAATGAAATCTAATTTATAATCAACATAATATAAACAACTAACTAACTATAGATACTTACTAAGTGGCCCCCCTTAGCAAGCATCAACCAGTTATGCAAGAATTGAACTCAAAACTTCATCAGCTTTTATTCATAAACTTGAAATCATATACATTGATTGTTCTGCTCATAAGAAAACTAACACAATACACTATTTCTCATTATAATTTAACTTTTACACACCCTGTTGCTCACTCGCACAGGAGGAGAACTTATTTATATGAAAAAAGCAACTAACTACCTAACTCTAATAGAGAAAGACATGGACATAAGTGCATCCTAAAACCGAGGAACATACTTCTCATAAATGAAAGCATATCCGTTCAACACGATTCAGAGAGAATTTAACATTCCACTCTTCCTAGATTAATGATCATTTAGATTTCCTCCCAATGACCCGGTCATAGATTCTTTGCTGGAACAACTTCCTCGATGTTGTGCTAGAAATGGACTTTACTGTAGGGCCGAGATCTGTTGCACTTTGACTCGTTCATGCTTCCTTCAACAACCTGTGATACACAAGGCGACAGAAGTGAAAGAAAGCACACATGGAAAACAACGCGATATACATTCATTAATCACATATTAAATCCATTTCATTATCTGAAAATCTTATGCATTATATCAGTCATTCGAGAGGTCAAACAGGGCAATTAATATAGACACATAGAGATGCTAAGCTGCAGGAATATAGGAATGTATTGCTACAAGATACTACCCGATTTTAGATAAAAAAAAGTCTTTAATCAAAGAGTTAAAAAAACTATTAGCAATAAGAGTAAGGATATTAAAAATACATCATAATACTCAAATTATGAGCATATTTTGAGCTCATCATTTGCCCCCCTACTACTTTCCTAATGATGGTCCTCCAGCATTAAGCTTCCTGGTTGTTTCTCTAAAATTAGTAGAAGTAGCATGGCCTTGCAATGAAGTTCCAAATTTGTAGTAGAAACCTTTGAAATTTTGCCATCTCTCATAATTGCAAGTTTCTATATTCTCATTAACATCTGTAGCCCGATAAGGGTAAAGTGGCCACATCAAAATTGGAGGTCGAAATGTTATTGGTAACCATAACTCAAACCTCTTTTGGAGACCAAGCTGCGTGTACTTCTTTGTCCTTCTAAGGGCTGCTTTAAAGTTCAGAGGGCTATGAGGCTCAGATTTCCTCAGACCAACAGTCAGTTTCTCCCGTCTTGTCTCTATTCTGGAAGATGAAAGCTTCCAAAATAGATATGGTTGGCCTTTGAACTCATCATACACCTGCTTCTTGATATCAAATATTTTCATTCTTTCTGTTTGATCATTGAACCCATACGCAACAATAAGCCAAGTTTTCAACATTGTGTGGGGATCTGAGCTTTCAGGTCGCAGTGGAATAGGTTCATTCCTTTCAACCTCTTCATAAGCCTCTAATTGTCTTCCATAATTAGTTTCATTGGCCGCCCAAGACATGAGTGACCTCAAATGAATATCACCAATGTAAAGAAGTGGATTCCACTCTGTTTCAGAGAGAATTATCAAACCATGCAAATAAAATTCAAATAAAGAATTTTTCAGCCAACTAGGGGCTACTTGATATGCATTATAAAATTTGTTGGTTGTGTGAATAACAAGATCTAAATTTCTTGAAATTCTCATCAATTGAAACCAAAGGAATTGCTCTTTAAGGCACATGGCATATACCCTAGGTGGTGGTCTACATTCCATGATTTTACCAATTACCTTCATCATTTCATCCATTTTCTCTTTTATTTCTTGAATTTCTTGTTTTTACCTTTCAATTTTTCTTTTCAATTGCTTCTTTTCTTCCTCCCAAAGACTTTGTTGAACTTCAGTTTTAGCTAAGTGGTGGAAACTCAAAGTTTGAAATGTAACAGGCCACCATGCAGTCCCAAGATATTCCAAAAATTCAATCAAAAATGTTCTTTTATAAACAACCATTGCCTGACAAGTTGCAGGGGGTAATGGGGTGTCATTGGACACTTCTAATTGTTCAGGTTGTTCTTCCTCTTGTTGTAGGAAGGATTCCTATTGCTGCGCTGGAAGAGATTGTGCTTCTTCTGAAACTTGCCTAGTCGCTTCAGCCAAGTCATCAAGACTTGGCATCCCCCTTTCATTACCATTACCATGTTGTGCTTCTTCAATTTCCACTGTCTCAGTTTGCACTTCCCCGAGAAAATCAGATGGACTTTGTGGAACATTCTCGATACATTTTGAGAAACATCATGACTGAACTCTTCAGATTCCTCAGAAATGACTATAATTTTAGGTTGAGCAGGGGTTGAGGTAACTTTGCGTTGTTTCCTTGATGAAGCTCTTTTTGGCAATGTTTCAAAAGTAACAACTGTAGGAGACACTTTCGTGGCCTTCCTCTTTCTAACCTACCTAGAGGGTTCAGACTCAGCAAAAGAAGATGATAGTGATATTGTAGTGGCAACAAGTGTTGCTACAAGAGAAACTGCTACAGGAAAGAGTGGAATAGAGCATTTTCACTTTTGAGCATGAGGGTCAGATTCTGGGGTTTGTTCTACCCTAGAGGACTCTCTGACCTTCGTTTTCCCTTTTTATTTTATAACAGTAGACTTGGTTTTTACTTGGGTAGAGGGCTCTAGTGTGAAGGCTGCAGGACTAAGTGCTGTAGGAGTAGATGATTCTTGCTCTACTTCCCTACTTGTGGATTCTACTCTCTTTTTCTTTTTCTTGCGCTTTGCAGTGAGTGCTCTAGGAGGCTCTGGAGGTTGCAGACCCTTCTAGGAAACAAATTCTTGCCAAGAAAGGGGTGATACATCCCTTAGGGAACGCTCGATCAAGAGTTTAATGAGGGCATGATGGGCGATAGAGTTGTCCCTACCCCTCTGGGTTTCATGGGCACATTATTTCAAAAGGTTTAAAATTTTTTTTGGAACATTGATAGCTAAACCGTGCCTCATATGACTCAATAGTTTAAAATGATAGGAATGCAAATAGGAAAAATGTCCCTCACAAGTCAAGTACCTAATTATGAAGGCAACATATTCTGGGTATGGAGGAGGCAGTGACACTCGTTTGCATCCTTGTTTGGAAACCTCCAAGGTTCTATCTATTGGTACTATAAATTCTACCCTAGTAGAGACAGCATCTAAAGAAAACATTTCTCCTACCACCAGAAGCCCAGTTACTTCTGCAATTCGCTCTTCTATAACAGCTACTATCAAACCCCACACTGTAGCTTCTCCCTCTGAAAGAGTTCTCAAAAACTCACTTGTAGCTTCCTCATTAAATGAATCTAACCTTAGAAAATAATTTAGCCAACCGCAATTACTGAATGCCTAAACCGTTTGAGGATTTTGCGTCAAGAGTTCATGAGCTATAGGCTCATGTCTTACTAACTGGCCACCTATATTCACAAAGTATCCCAGCTGAGATTCCTGAAATTTAAAATTTTTCTAAAAATTCAAAAAAAAAATTATGCTCTGCTTCTTTCTGCCCTGCCATCACTTTTATTTACTTTTCCAAGAATGACTCAAAAGATAATTGCATGAAATGATTGTTAGGAACTACTCAAATCAAGCAGTTAATTGTTGTTTAGGATGGAAACACATAGCCATATTTGGAAAGTACAAGAAAATTAAAAATATCTTAACAGTTGTGACAGTGACATAAGAAAAAGTTTGAAATGGATTATCCCGCCCCTACTAAAAATGTGACATGTGTCCACACATGTGCGAAAGGATAGGTGAAGATTAGGCAATAATGACTGATATATACATAGCAATTAATGGATAAATGAAATAAATAAATGATGTGACAATAAAAGATATCGTGTACCTTGGAATAAATGCGTGTACATGTTGGGAAAGATCACAACTCAACATGAAATAACAGCTGTAATTGAAACCATAAATGAGGGTGGTTCGGTAGGATGGATGACATGGAAGAAAAGGGAATGAATGGTGGTGATGGATGAAAAACGGAGAAAGTGGCTCCCTTAAAAAGGAAACCTTTATTATGGGCATGCAACATAGAATTTTAAAGAGATGCTACAGGAGAAAGGCTAAAGTCTTTTGCTACAGGAGGATCAGTGGCCACATCCGAAACAAACTGCTTCATAAATTCCTCTTTGGATGCTGGCTTATGATACAACCTAAGACGGTGTCCATTAACTAGTAGCTTGAATTAGACATGATCTATTGTAGCTAACTGAATTGAACCATTATCAAACATATTTTCTATTTCATAAGGACCAAGCCATCTTGTGGTGAGTTTACCTTGATTTTCCTTGTACCTGGAGTCATAGAGCAGTGCCCAATCACCGACAGAGAATTGTTTAGTTCTGATATGGTGGTCATGCCATTTTTTTCTTTGCTATTAAATAGCTTCAGTATGTTGCAGGTAGCTTTCCTTATCTCATCCAATGCATTTAGCTACAGGAGGCATTCCTTTTGGGCTTCTGAAATATCAATGTTTAGTTGGAGAGCAGTCCTTAAGGTCTTATGCTCAAACTTTATTGACAACATGGCAGTTTTCCTGTAGAGTAAATCAAAAGGAGTGAACCCTATAGTTATTTTCCATTTTGTCCTATAGGCCCAGACTACTTCAGGAAGGTGACTACTCCAATCCTTTTTGTGTAATTGTACTGTCTTAGTAAGGATTGCCTCAATTTCTCTGTTGGTAACCTCTTCCTGACCATTGGCTTGAGGGTGATAGGGGCTAGAATTTCTATGGTTGATCTTGTAATCATTCATCAATACAGTGATTAAGTTTGATGAAAACTAAGCTCTTTGATTAGTAACAAGTTCCCTTGGGACTCTAAACCAAGTAAAAATCTGTTCATATAAGAACTCAACAACTTTATTGTCACGGGCATGTGTCATTTCTTTCACTTCCACCCACTTGGTTACATAATCAGTACAAACCAAAATGTATGATTTCCTATTGGATGGAAGAACAATAGGCCCAACAAAATCCATGCCCCATTTTTCAAAGGGACTGACTACCACTTGACGATATAGGGGCATTTCATCAGACCTGGTTGGTCTCCCCATGCGTCGACATTTGTCACATTTTCTGGTGTAGGCTACAACATCTTTATGGAATGTAGGCCAATAATATCATGTAATAAGCACTTTCATAGATGTTCTCTTGGTCGCAAAGTTCCCACCACATGGCTCATCATGATAGGCATGCAAAATGTCATAGGTCTCATCTTCCCTAACACACCTTCTCATGACTTGGTTAGGTCCTTTGTAAAATAAACAGTCTGCAACCCATGAAAAGTTAAAAATTTTCTCAACCAACAATTTCCTTTCCTTTGGTGAGAAGTGAGCTGAGATCTTGTTGGCTGCTAAATAATTTGCAATATCTGTATACCATGGAGTTTGAGTAGTAATATAAAACAGATGTTCATTGGGAAAGCTATCATCAATTACCTCAGGGGTGAGAGGTGTAATTGTTTGAAGTCTTGACAAGAAATCAGGCACCACATTAGCTCGACCTGACTTATCAATAACTGTGATAACAAATTCCTGCAACAATAGGAGCCATCTTGCTAATCTGCCAGATATGGCAGGCTTATTCATGAGGTACCTTATTACTACATGATCTGTATGGACAAATATTTGGTAACCAATGACATAATGTCGAAAATTGTTTAGGGCATACACAACTGTTAGTAATTCTCTCTATGACAATATAGTTTAATTCAGGGCCTTGAAGTTTTTTGCTAATGAAATATATGGCATGCTCTATGAAATTCTCTTTCTGTCCTAAAACTATCCCTATGGCATAATCAGAAGCATCTGTGTGTATATGAAAGGGCAGACTCCACTTCGATCATTGAAGAACAGGTACTTGAGTAAGTGAGTTCTTAAGCTGTAGGAAAGATTTGTCACAGGCCTCAGTCCAGGTAAATTCAAAATCTTGAGTCAATAAGGCATATAATGGACTGACTATTTTGTTGAAATATTTGATAAATCTTCTATAATATCCAACATGTCATAGGAAGCTTCTAACATCTTTTTGTATCGTAGGTGGTTGCAAAGTTAGAATGACTTATATTTTTGCAGGATCAACTTGAATTCCTGCTTGAGAGATATGATGTTCTAAAACAATTCCCTCTTGCATCATCATAAAGCACTTCTCACTATTTAAAGACAAATTTTTGTCCTTACATCTTTTCAACACTTTCTCCAAATTGGCTAATGCTTCTTCATAAATAACTCCATAAGTAGTGAAGTCATCCATGTAGATCTCCATAGAATCATGAGAAATATTAGCAAAAATACTGATCACTGCTCTTTGAAACGTTGTAGGTGCATTACATAGTCCAAAAGGTAAGACAAAGTAGGAAAAAGTGCCCCATGGACTGGTAAAAGTTGTTTTATCTTGATCCTCAGGCGTAATTCTAATTTGATTATACCCACTATATCCATCTAAAAGGAGAAATACTTTTTACCAGACAATGAGTCTAGTACTTGGTCAACAAATGGTAGTGGAAAGTGATCCTTTTTAGTTGTTGTGTTTAGCTCCCTGTAGTCTACACAAACTCTCCATTTTCCACCATTTTTAGGAATAATTACCAATGGAGACACCCATTGACTGTCTGAAATGGGGTAGATAAAACCAGCATCAAGCAATTTTTGGAGATCATTTTTAACTATTTCCCTGAGTGTTGGGTTTATCCTTCTTTGAGGCTGCCTAACAGGTGAACAGTCTTCCTTAATGTAGATCCTATGAGTACAGAGTTGATGATTTATAACCTTCATATCCCAATAGTCTCATGCAAAAGCTTTGTGTTATTCTTGCAACATTGTGACTAGGGCAGCTTGTTGAGATTGAGGCAACTTATTATTGATGTTCATACAACGGCCTGGAGACACTTCTACTTGCTTGATAAGATCATTCATGGAGGCTACTGATAAAAGTGGTGTCTACATTTCACATGGAAGCAAATTGTGATAAACTATAGAAAATTCAGGTGGCAGGCTCTTAGAATTCAGTTGCTATAGGAAACACTACTGAAGACAGCTATTTGGAATAGATGGGCTACTCAAATTAGAGTTGGACTGCAAAATGTGTAAAAACAAGTCATCCTCACTCTAAAGTTGTGAAAACAGATTAGTTTGGAGCATCATTAGCTGAGCCAATGAATTGAATTCTTCAGTTTCGTCACCTAAATCTGACCAAATTGGTTGAGACAAGTCTTGTTGAGGCTGGGCAGGTGGGTATAAAGCCAATTTCTTTCTTGATCAACCATAAAAAAATGTCATGTCTCCTAAACGAAATCCTATAAAAACATCAGCTGTGGCTAACCATGGTCTACCTAGGATGATAGGATATCCTCCCAAAGTTGCCTTAGTGGACAATATGGTGAAATCTGTTGGGTATTCCCAAGACTTAAGGATGGCAATGACATCTTCTACCACTCCATCAGGTGTTACTATGGAACTATCAGCAAGCTACAGGACAATTGGTGTAGACCAAATGTTTAGGATATTCAAATACTCCATAGTATGCTTGGTCATTACATTGATGGCTGCACCAAGGTCAATCAAAACATTCTTTACTATCTGGCCATTAATATTTATTTGTACCACAGGACTCCTAGGGTTAGTATATTTTGGAATGACTACCTTCCTTAACATAATATCTGCCAACTGTCCTAAAACATGGATAGTTTGGAGATCCTTTTTCTTTCTTCCTGGTTTCTTTAAATAGGCATCCTTAATGACTTTTTGATAAATTGGGACATCTTTAATGGCTTGAAAAAGAGAAATTTGAATGTGTACATTCTTTAGCTGATCCAAAATATCAAAGGTAGACTCTTCCATAGACTTGGATGTAGTAATTTGCAATCTCTGAGGAAAATGCGGTTTGGCCTGATGCTGCAGTACAGGCTCCTTAAAGACAGTATTTGATACAAGTATATGTTCTACAGGATCAATACGTTGTTCAAAGGCAGAGTCTGGAATCTCTGTAATTACAAGTGGTTGTGGAGCAGAGAGAGTGGTTCCAGACCTGAGATGGATATCATGAATATTCAGGGCATAAGCTAGATACTGATTGGCTTCTGCAAAATACATAGGTTATTATTACTGTTGTTGCTTATTCTTAGGATTTGGCAATGGTTGAGCAGGCATAGGCGTTTGTTTTGGAGGGTCAGTATTTGCTACAGGTGCTATAGGAGGTAGCATGAGAGCTGAAGGTTGTGGCTACTGAAGCTACAGGGATCCAGGGGATGGGTTCTGTCATTGCTGAGAACCTCTCCATTAAGGATTCTACTGCCAATTACCTTGGGGTGGAGTCCATTATCCTTGTGGTTACTGCCAACCTCCTTGAGGAGATTGTCATTGAGGACTTTGATAGTTAGGCCAATGTGGTTGAGAAGTATTCCAAGGTGGTGATGGGCCATATGTAGGTTGCCATTGGGTATTGTAATTAGAATAAGGATTACCAAAAGTCAGGGTTTTGAAGCATACCTTATCTTTGAGCCCATGGTCACCTTTATGCAACGAAGAATACTTGGTCATCATCACCTCTACTACCTTAAAATCAATAGGTAATTGCTTAGCCTCCAGGTTAGCCACCATCTTACATTTGCAGTCACGTTTCTTCTGTCTGCAATGTGGACAGAACTCGGCCAAGATTGCTTCAGCTTCCTCATGTTTCTTCTGAGCTTGCATAGTATCCAACTGTGTAGCCATGTTATTTATGATATCCTATTTGAAATCAGACAAAAAAATTGTGATCTTCATCCATGAAAATCCATTAGTAGAATACTTTCCCATTGTGGCTTGACGACCTCTGCCCTTCTTAACAATTGCTCGAGAGTAGTTGAGACATATTTTATTGATATCATCCCAAGGTAGTTGGGTTATATCTCCTCCTCCCATCAGATCTAGGGTATCTATACAGGTATCACTGATTCCCCTTAGAAAAAGTAGTTTATGAGATTCTTCATTGAGAGTATAGTCTGAATTCTTTTTCAGGGAAAACAAAAATCTTAAGATATAGTCTTCCAGGCTTTCATCCTCCTTTTGTTGAATTCTAAATATATCATCATCCTTACTACCACTCTTACAATATTCCTTGTATTTCTCAAGAATTTTGTTTGCATGGTTGCTCAACTATCAATAACACCCCTTCCCAAACTCATAAACCATCTAAGAGCTCCTTCCTTCAAAGTAGCAGGAAACAATTTCAGCCTGTGAGCATCTAAAGTGTAATCATAGCTGCGACAGAGGATGTCAAACTCAAACAAGAAAGTGTCTAGGTCCTTTGTAACTAGTCCATAGAACTTGGGAAGTAATGAAGAAGGGATATTTTTAAGGTTATCATTATCTTGCTGAGCAATAATGGAGAATTCAAAAGCAGGAGGTCGATTAGGTGGATTACGTGCGATAGTTGCTTAATGGAGTATCAAAGCAAATGGATTTTCTTGAGGTTCTTCATCAGCTAGGTCAAATGGCAATTCAACAAGTAGGTTTTCAGCAAATGGATTGATATCTTGGTCTCCTCCTTCCTCAAATAGATTATAGGTTGGTTCAAAATTGTTGTCAATGAATGGAAAGTTAGGGAGGAATCTTCCCAGAGCGTCTCTTCTTCTATGCATGCAATAGAATTAACCGTAACTTGAAGGAATTGGAAAATTCTTGAATAAACATACTAAACTACTGCTAACAATGACTATGACAGGTTCTTAGCTTGACACCATCTCTGGCAACGGTGCCAAAAAATGGTCGCGTCCACAAAAGGATATAAAGTCACGACAAATCATAACCTGGGAATTGGACATTCCAGCAAGTAACTAACATCTTATTATGGTCTTTCATTTACATTGTCAAACCAGGGAACATATACTTGAAAGGGAGCGGCACTGTATGTGCACTAAGAACCAGTTTTCAGTCACGATTTACTAGAACTAAATACTTGGAAGGAATTCTACTTATGCTATAGGAATGTAACGTAAAGCTTTCTTAACTTAAGTGTATCTTAATCAAAGCAGAAATCATAATGACTGTTACTAAGAGACAAACTATGAACTGGCCTTATGCTGCAGGAACAAACACAGGGATGGATTCTCGATGCTGCAAGAACTGAGTTTGCGCTGAAACCTTCTAGAATGAAATCTAACTTATAATTAACAGAATATAAACAACTAACTAACTATAGATACTTACTAAGTGGGCCCCCTTAGCAAGCATCAACCAGTTATGCAAGAATTGAACTCAAAACTTCATTAGCTTTTATTCATAAACTTGAAATCATATACATTGATTATTCTGCTCACAAGAAAACTAACACAAAACATTGTTTCTCATTATAATCTAACTTTTACACACCTTGTTGCTCACTCGCGCAGGAGGAGAACTTATTTATATTAGAAAAGTAACTAACTACCTAACTCTAATAGAGAAAGACGTGGACATAAGTGCATCCTGAAACTGAGGAACAAACTTCTCATAAATGAAAGCATATTCGTTCAACACGATTCAGAGAGAATTTAGCATTCCACTCTTCCTAGATTAATGATCATTTAGATTTCCTCCCAACGACCTGGTTAGAGAGTCTTTGTTGGAACAACTTCCTCGATGCCATGCTAGAAATGGACTTTACTGTAGGGCTGAGATTTGCTACGCTTTGACTCGTTCATGCTTCCTTCAACAACTTGCGATACACAAGGCGATAGAAGCGAAAGAATGCACGCATGGCAAACAACACGATATACATTCATTAATCACATATTAAATCCATTTCATTATCCAAAAACCATATGCACTATATCAGTCATTCAGGAGGTCAAATAGGGAAATTAATATAGACACATAGAGATGTTAAGCTGTAGGAATATAGGAATGTATTGCTACAAGATACTACCTGATTTTAGATAAAAAGTCTTTAATCAAAGAGTTAAAACAACCATTAGCAATAAGAGTAAGGATATTAAAAATACATCATAATACTAAAATTATGAGCATATTTCGAGCTCATCACCTAGGTTGACAATGAAATGCACCTTCATGATGAGTAAGATAGCTACTTAGTGCAGATTTCCAATCTCTAAGTCCCAGCTCTAAGGGCTTAGTTATTAAACCATTAAAGAAGGCCAACACAACCTTATCAACATCCTCTTCCATATGGCCTGATCTAATACTTAGTTTGTAGAATTCCTCTATATATGTCTTCACATCCATGTCTTTGTTTCAAATTTTGTAGTTTCCTATACAATTGAGTGGCATAATCACTAGGTAGAAATTTACCTTTCAACTTTGCAACCATTCTATCCCAAGAGGTGATCTTTGCTTTTCCTTTCTTCCTTCTCTCTTCTTGCACATAGTCCCACCAAAGGGATGCATGGTCTTTCAATTTTTTTCTAGCCAACTTCACTTGTTGTTCCTCAAGCACCTTCAAATTAAAAATATTTGTCTTCCAATCAAGAAGTTTCTCAATGTTCAGGCTACTTGAATACATTGGGAGTTCCATCTTCAACTTGGAACCTTCACCTCTGACTGTTTTAAGCAATATCTCCATCCTTAACTCTTCAACATCTCTTTCTTCATGTGGTTCTTCTTATGATGAATTATTTCCATCCATCTCTTTTTCTTGATCACTCAAATCTCCTGTGATCACACCTCTTCTTTGATTTGTCTCAACTTCTATAAGCCTTGCATCAAGACTTACTCTCATTTATCTCATCTCTTGGGTAAGTTTGTGTCACATATCTTTGGCTAACCTTTCTATTGCTATTTCAACAACATTCACCCTTGGAGGCATCTTTGCTTATCTTCAATTCACTGTACTAACTTTTTGTCTTTCTTGGCTTTGATACCAACATGATGTAGAGGGAGGACTCACACACAACAACCTTGACACTTTCCAAACAAGGTTTCAATACAAATGATGCAAATGTGCACCCTTGCTCATTCTTGGAAATTTGCTCCTAAAGCCTATTGGTACCCAATAAGAGGAAACCAACATGAAACATGGGAAACTTGGTTTATTCAGATCTATTTCAACACATATTAGGGGTTTGTAAACATAATAGCCAAACAAGTGATAGACACAATGATTCATGTAAATAAGACTTGTTGCTACTAGGTGCATCTCAACAACAACATCAAACAAGAAGTAAATTGCTTGTCACATGAATTCCTGGCTTGTGTAGACCTCTTACAACATCCCCCAATGATTCTCTATCCTACCATTAGCAAATAGTGGTTAGATTTGTCAAAGTAGCAATGAACCTAGGGTTTCAGGACTGTCTCTCTACAATTTGGCACACACAAACTTCCACAACTCCTTCACATGTGCACATTATGAACTCTCTGTACCAATATGTATAATGCAATGCACATCGATTTACATAGAAAAATACAAGAATGGACGTGTAAAAAGAATTTTTCTTCATTCAAACTTCTCTCCAACCTTCTTTGGAATGTGTACATGCCTTTTACATTGAATTCCAATCATTGGAAACTTCCCAACCGACCACTAACCTCTTGGTTAACAATAATGACAAATTTTACAAGTTTTGCTTGACAAGAATGACAAAATTTTGCAAATTTTACAACTTTTGACAACATTGCACCCAAACATCCAAAAATGGTCCTAAATGACCCCAAATGGTCTTAAGTGACCTTATTGACCCAAACAAACCCAAACAACCCAAAATTCAAATACTTACAAAATGGCAACAAAGTGCATCAAAGGTGCATCAAAGGATTCCCTTGCATCAAGGAAGTTGGTTTTCCAAAGTTGACCTACATGAGGATGGAAGGATTTTTTTGTAAGAGTGAAAGTTCTTATCACCATAGGGTGGTATATTTATAATAGCACCAGCTATGCAAAAGCTTATAAGATAGAGCTACAATTGCACAATCTAGCTCGATCTATGATGAGACAAGATAAAGTCATGATCCTTATGTTTTAATGGAGCATTATGTATCCTCTTCAATGAAACATGTACCTCACATAGAGGATTTTTGGGTTGAATACAAGAATGATCATGAAGTGAGAAAGAGGTCATTCCACAAGCTTACAGTCAAACAAATAAGAACTATTGAAAGACATGCAATACCTCATTAAGTGAAAGATGATGAAAATATTTTGCATACAAGTTATGAGATGAATAAAATATTTAATGAGCTCATCCTAGACCTAATTTGGTATAAAAAGGAGAATCTGTATATCAAAGAATTGACTCAAGACATACTGGATGGTATTAGTGCCTAGATAAATGCAAGTATTCAAGCATTAAAAGCCAAAGGGGTTGCATTGACTTATAGTAAGGATGCAACCAAGAAGAGAAAAGAAAAGTCTAACAAAGAGGATGGTGGTTTTGATGATTTTGTTATCAAGAAATGAAGAGTGCTAGTAACTAAGGTTATGTAGTTTGAGGAAACACCCAATGAAGAAATCCCCTCAACTATAGAAGTAACTATGGCAAGAATGCCTAAGGGTGCAATTTCTATGAGTTCACCACGTGTTATAGGAATTGTGTCTCGAGCTATAGAAGGGACAATATCCACCTTAACAAGCACAAATTGTGACTCCTAATCTATTGATGAAGTATTTCAACAAGCATTAGCAAAATAAAGGACATAAGAGATTGCAATGAAGAATAAGCAACCTATAATAGTAACACTTGCTTTCTCTCTAGTGGAAAAAATCATGTTCTTGTCAACTCCCTCTATGTATAATAGAGACATAATATATAAAGAAATGGAAAGGAAAGAGTTGGTAAGAGGTGAGGTTAGTGGCAATAGGAGAGAAGAGTGTCAAATTTTATAATAAATAATAGAAAAAGGCCCTACAAAAGTATAAAAAGAACCTAAACGTGTTTTGTATCAAATAGAGTAGGAAATTGAATAAGAACAACAAGAAATTCATTTTCCTCAATATATTATTGAGGAAATAAATGAGAAGGTTGATTATAGCCTACCAATTATATCTATAATTTTGTAAGAAATTCATTTGGAAGCTCCCAAGGAAATGGATGAGAATAAAGAAGGTTGAACTCTTGAGGAAACAAATAAGGAGATTGATGTTGAGGTCCAAGTTCAACCACTAATAAGTTAGTAAGAAGAAAGTATCTTTGCAACCTAATGATAAATAATAGTTCTCGAGAATAATACAAAGGTACAAAGGAATTGGTAGATAAGCCTGGATTGCCTAAAATGCCATTAGACTAAGAAACTAGACCAAAGCCTAGTCCATCCCAAGGAGAAATAATAGAATAAGTTCATCAAGGAAAAAACAAAGGTATAAATGGATTAGTTGAGCAACTTATATTTCCTAATAGGCCTTTACAACAATAAATTGGACTAAATTTAAGCATTCTTGCTTGGTTAGTTAATAGAATCCAAAGACAAGATCACATGGAGATAATGCAAATTGATTTGAAAAGCTTGATATAATAGATAGATACTTTGAATCCTAAAATAAATGCTAGAATATTGTCTTCCATTGCTAGAGTTGCCTCAGGATCAAGAGTAGTCCAGATTTCCACTCCTACAATGTCTAATGGCTAGCATGAGATAACCCTTGAGGAATATCAAATATCTACAATCAATTTGGGATATTCAACTAGATAGCATGAAATAGGAGAACTGAAAGCCAACATGGATGATGTTGCCTCTATGTATCACAAAAAAATAGGAAAAAAATAAAGAATTGAAAAACAAATAGCATAATTGTAAGTATATTTGAAGTTTCTCACACATCCTTTACATTCTATAAATCAAATTCCTATCTCATGATCAAGTATCTAAATTGGATAAAATAAAGAATATAAGCACTCTAACAAGAGAATGGATGATGAAGATGATAACTAAAGGTGAAAACATGCTTAAAATTGGTGTAAAAAAGTGGGAAGAGGCAATAGTATGGGAAAACAAATCCAATTTTTTTTTTAGATGAATGCAAAGCTAGATTAGAATGTAATGACATAGAATTAGCTAGAGTGATGGCACTAGAGAGCCTAAGTGATATTTTTTTCTTAAAGGAGATTATTGTGATAAAAGAGACAATTTCCCATATTAGAATATGGATTGAATAGCTAAAGTGTGAAGAACAATTAATTAAAGAATGTATTGATAAAATGAAAGATCAAAAGGAATTAGTTGTAGAACTAAAGTATAAAGAATTAGAATTCATTTAAGGAAGTAATAGGATTAATCTTTAACCCGAATGTTGTCCAAAAAGAAAGTTTTGTTGGCTAAATCTAGAAATATATTCAATAACACTTTGGAAGGAAAAACAAAGAATTTCAATGATGAGGTCATGAGTCAAGTTGTAGATAGTTCAACATTAATAAATAAATATAAGAGATTGAAGATATTCATAGCTAATGCCCTATTGCAATTACATAAATGGCCTAATGCCTTTGAAACTCAAAACTCTACAACTAAGAGAAAAATTACAAGCATAGAAAGGATAATATGACTATACCCTTTTTACCAGCAGACTTGAATTCAAATTCACAATAGGGAATTACCATGACAAGTTCCTACTTCACATTTATCTTTTTGTATTCTTTCTCACAATCTCGAAACAATGCTCTATAAGAATTAATCAAATCCCTAAAAGAATAAAGTATTTCTGCTACCTTCAACATTGATTGTTCATACAAGAAAAATTGCATGGTATCACAAACTATTTACTTCTTTGAATGTGGATAGTTGATCTTTTACAAGAATCAAGTCAATTACTAGTGCACATTCCTTCCCTCAGTGTATAGTATTTTTAAAATATGCTTGTCAAGTCACATTGTGAAGATATTATGCATTGCAATCATATGGTGACACTTGTAAAGTTGTCTAAACTCTTCTCCATTCACTTATGAACCCAAAAAAATAATTCCATGTCACTTGGGCCAACCATCGTGGAGGACATGCATCAACACAATGCATCATTGCAACTATGGGTATGGAATGTTAACACAAAATTATTTTGTAAAGGACTTGTGTGTTACAATAAGAATCTTCCATGTATACCAAAAAGTGTCACGATATGAATTAAATAATTATATAAGGCTCAACGCATAAATGTAAAGCAAGCCCGATCACAAAATTACACTACAAAGGAACAATATGTTGCATTGAGAAATTACTACCTATAATGATGTTATAGTAATTAACCAACCTTTGCTTTCATAAAGGATAACCAAGGATACTCTGAGCCAATGAAAATGTGCCAACAGTGTATTGGACATATGCACCTAGTAGGTTCCACTTATAATTAAAGCAATAGACAAGGACACATGTCATCAACATGCGAGCACAACTTTAAGCATATGTACAAAGCAATAAATTGCTACAGGAAACATAAACATGGTATAATAAGGTTTTGACAAGTGGATAGCAAGCGGGGGCCACCAAGAATATTAATTGCATGAAATTTAAGGTATACACATTATTTATTAAGGAAAAAAGTGTGACCAATAATCAAAGCAAGGGGCTAGTGAAACAACGATGTTGGAGATATTGATAAAAACTTAAGGGACATTTCATAGGCTCAACTAGTCACCAACAAAATAGAAGCTTAAAGCACATAAACATGAAACTCAATTCAATGAAACATGTAAATTTTTCTACACTCTTCTCCATTCACCTATGACCAAGTTAGGGCCTAACAAAAGAATACCACATCACCTAGGCCCAGCTGTTGTGGAAGCCAAACATTAATATAATGCATCATCATAACTTTGGATATGGAATGTTATCATAAAAATACATTGTGAATGGCTTGTGTGATGCAATAAGAAGCTTTCACATATACCAACCAATGCCATTAATATGAATAACACAATTTCATAATGCTTAGCATAAAAATGAAAAGTGAGCCAAATCACAAAATTGTGTTGCAATGAGAAATTGTCATATGTCGTGATGTTACAGTACTTGACCCCCCTTTGCTTGCATAAAGGACAACCAAGGATATTTAGAACTGATGAAAAGGTGTCAAAAGTGTATTGGATGTGTGCACCTGATGGGGTCTACTTATAGTTAAAGCAATAGATAAGAACACCTATCATCACAACACATGAGCACAAATTTAATCATATTCATGAAGCAAGAAACTACACTAGGAAACATAAACGCATTGAAATCAATTTTTGACAAGTGGATAGTAAGAGAGGGCCACCAAGAACATTAAGCACATGAAGTTTAAGGTATGCACATTATTTATTAAGGCATTGGGCATAGCCAATAATCCAAATAAGGGTAGTGAAATAATAACATTAAACATTAGCAAAACAACCTATGGCACATTTCACAAGCTCAAGAAGTCATCGATGAAATAGAAGCTTAAAGCACATAAACATAAAATGCAGGTCGGTGAAACCTTTAAATTTATCTGCACTCTTTTCCATTAACCTACAACAAAGTTAGGGCCCAATTTAAGAATGCCACACCTCTTGGGCGCAACCATTGTGGAGAATACACATCAACATAGTGCATCATCACAACCTTAGATATAGAATGTTAACATAAAATTATGTTATGAAGGACCTGCACACTACAACCAGAAGCTTTCACATTTACCAATCAATGTCATGAATATGAATAAAATAATTCCATAAGACTTAGTTCATAAATGGGAAGTGATATTGATCATGAAATTGCATTGTAAAGGAACAATACACTGCAATGAGAAAATTCCACCTATCATAATGTTACAATACTTGACCCACCTTCACTTGCATAAAGGACAACCAAGATATTCTAAGCCAATGAAGAGGTGCCAACAATGCAATGGATGTATGTGCTTGGTGAGGTCCACTTATAGAAAAATAACTGATGGGGACACATGTCATCTTAGCATGCGAGTACAACTTTATGCATATGTGTGAAGCAAGAAATTGCACTAGGAAACATAAAAATATTGCAATCAAGTTTTGACAAGTGGATAGAAATTGGGGGCCACCAAGAATATTAAGCACATGAAATTTAAGGTATGCACATTATTTATCAAGGTAATGGGTGTTTCTAGTAATCCAAATAAGGGGCTTTCAAAATGATGTTGGAGACAATAACAAAATGAATTAAGACACATTTCACAGGCTCAACTAGTCACTGATGAAATGGAAACTTAAAGCACATAAACATGAAATGTAGGCCAATGGTTTTAGGATAAGTGGTAAAACCTACACAACATGAACATAAAAATCTTAAAAAGTTCAACAAGGCCCAACAAACCTAAAACAACATGGCTATTGTCTTCAAATTTTTCATGCCCTTGATTTATAATTTTCCAGTCACTTGTTTAACTAGTGAAAGATTACTTAGATTGGTTTATGAATGTCTATGGTCTTTTCATTTTACCAACCACTCTATTTGAAGTACTTGTGTGTGGTTGGTGTTGCTAAATTTTGTGCTTGTTTTTTCGACTATATTTCCTAAATTCATTTCCATTAAATCCCTTTTTATTAACCTCAAATTTGGTTGTTAGTGATCTTTGGAAGTTAGATAAAGTTTGCATGTTGAGTGAGTTGGAAAAGTAGGAGTTGAGATAGGATTTTTTTAAAAAAATTGGGATGTGATCATGTATTTCCCATCTATAATATAGGACCACAAGTGTAGTAGCCTTTTAGACAACAAAAAGGTAGAAATTGAAGTAGAATCAAATGCTTAGGTGTGAAGAGTTATTTATGATCCATGGTGTGGATTTAAGGATATTCATTATGCCTAACTATTAAAAGAAAATATAATATTTTAAATAAGAGTGCTAGAAGTGTGATGTAATCACATATGGAGGGTTTGATGAAATACTATATATCCATGCATCATAATATAATCATATACTGATATAACGATTTTTTTAAACAAATACACAAAGAAATTTTAGAAAATGATACCTTCATTCATGAAATCATTACATCAATTTTAAAGCTTGATAATACCCACTCAACATTACAATCACATTATAAATGATTCAAATACAATAGATCTCACCACTAGCTACCAACTTCATAAACACCTTGCCCTTAATTCATACATAAAATTAAGACCATTATATGCAACATGAGAACTATCACTTGCCTTTTTTTTTCCCATTTTTCCTCCTCTTGCAATGGACCTGTTGGTGATTTGAGTTGTGGGTCCCAAATCCCTAAGGTTGGAGGATCTCCAAAACAAGGATGATAAACCTAGGAAGAAAATCATAGAACATATATTCAAGTTATGCAACTAAGGACTAATTATCAAGGTGGGTAAAAACTCCTTTAGTTTTGGTTATGTAAGACCAAGGGGGGTTTCTCTAAGGTGCTAAGTTATATGATATCATTGGGACTAAAACTTTATCTTGCTATAAACCATACCTATTTCATAATATACCCTTATTTTGATTGTAACAACATATTTATATGTTGGTTTGGATAAATGAGATTTTGCATGTTTATAGCAAAAGAGGCTCACTAGGTAAAGTGCTTAAAATATGGATACAAAAACCCCTATTTGTTGTTGTGCACTTATACATGGAAGCAAAGAACAAAATTGTACTAAAAAATGATTATATAATGTTTTAGTGTGTGGAAGTGATGTATTAGGGAACAAAATATGGACCAATGCCTATATCTAGTGGGTACCAAGTATTGGATTTATAGAAAACATGTAACAATTAAAACCAATTGGGATACCTTAATCAAAATACACTTAGAGACTATATTTACTCAAATGTACACATAAGCTAGGTTCTACACATATAAATGGATGAATAATTATAAAAATTATAGAACTTTATATGAGTCCAAGTAATAATCTAGCAAAAAACCCATATATTTCTTTATTTATATTGAAAATATACTTTACAAAATATTTGGAATGATTTTACGACCTTCTAGTTGACCAACTATTTAAAACCCACTAAGATAATAATAGAAAAATATCATAGATACTCAAACAATGTTAGATCTACAAGTTATATTCATTCTTCAAAGCTACAATGATTCTATTACATATTTTGAACAAATCCACATTACTAGAACTTTAAAATCACACTAGTACCCAAAACTGTTGGAATATGAAGTCAATTTTATTGTTATTCCAACAATGATGGATATTCAACATAGATATCTTTTGGTCATTTTGGACTCTCTATTTTTGCTTGTTTTTCCAAATGTTCGACATGCAGTTGTATGAGTCACATATTCTATTTTTGGAAAGTTGTGTTCAATAAGGACTTTAAAACTCAAATTTCTTATATTCTATTGAAGTCACGTTTTCTATAACTTTTCAGAAGATTGTTGTAATTGTGAATTTCCTGAGAAATAAAATACGAAAGATCTTTTCCCATGGTTTTTTCTTGGTATAATTTTACTAAGTTTTCCACGTAAATACTGTGTTAAAATATGTGCTTATTATTTTCTCTATTTTCTACAATGTAGATTTTCTTACAAAAACTAGAAAAGGGAAACCTTAAGACTTCCTACAATAACTTCTTGTTGGCTTTGTAATTTCTCAATTTTCTATTTTTTTCATTCTTTCAAATGGTATCCTCTCGAGTCCTTTATTCCTTTTAGGGTATATGCCAAGATTCATGATAAATGCATATACCCAAAAAAAAAATCATTGCAAAGGATGCCCATTCCTATCAAGCATATTTTTCTTAGCTTGTGCAATAAATCAAACTATAAATCCACCTAGACACACTAAAAAAATTGTGGGAATATTTTTCCTCAACTTGTAAGAATTTGTGTCATTAATGTCACCACTAGCTCTAGATTGTAAGTTGAGAAAGATCCTGCAATTTTTTTGGAACAATGGTTGATCTTCCAAAATATACCTAAAATAATTCGTTTACTTTAGTTTCCCCACTCATTCATATACCAATTTTAGTTAATTGTAGAATTTTAAGGCTTATTTGAAAATGATCCAGAACTATTTAAGATTTAGTGAGTTCACTTAGAGATGCTCATAATCTATACAATGTCACACTGAAATTACTTCCCATTTTTGAAAATTGTTTGGTCATCCTTCCATAGGACAATGTTTAATGCTTTTATTTTAAAATCATTTTAAAATAGGGGTGATAAAGGAAAAGGTGGGCCCATGCATTTTAAATAAATGTGAGTGAAATGGTAGACTTGTACAACAATAAAAATATTCAATTTAATTACTTAATACTAAGTTGCCTCTAATTGTATTAATTGACCTCATTTTATAAGTACTATGTTTCATCCAATTGTATTAATTGACCTTTTCCTACAAGAAGGTGTTGTATCATATATTAGTACAAAATACATTTAAATCTCCAATATTTTATTATTTTAAAATTACTATTCACCTCGAACAACATGAAGGGCCCAAAAATAGGTGAAACTCCATAATCAAATTGCTAATAATTCATTTTCAAAATATTTTTCATTAAAAATTATGCATCTCAACTTTGCAAAACACAAAAAAATTATTTGCACAAAAAAATATAACTTTTGATT
This sequence comes from Sequoia sempervirens, assembly GCA_007258455.2. Taxonomy (NCBI): domain Eukaryota; kingdom Viridiplantae; phylum Streptophyta; class Pinopsida; order Cupressales; family Cupressaceae; genus Sequoia; species Sequoia sempervirens. The sequence continues at coordinate 113,742,548 of VDFB02000363.1, read as the reverse complement.
TGTTCATAAATATAGACAATAATTTTCTTGCTAAATGATTTTGAATGTGATAATATGCGCCTATCAGTAGGTACTAAAAATATTGAAATATTGTCTCTAAATATTTAGTATAGAAGTAGGTTAACTATAAATAGTAAAGTGGTGGTTTAAAATATGATATGAATATTTGAAATTAAATTTATATTTTAAATTAAGAATTGGAGAAGTGAATATCTATTAAAGAAAATAGAAATTTGAGATACACGTGTTTAATTAAATGTTTGTTTTGTTATGGTTGTCAATAGTGTTCAAGAGGAGGTATGCACTTTAGGTTTTATTTCTCTATGTCTTCTAGTTTAATGTTAATCAAGATGATATCATGGATTATAGTGTCAAATAAATTGTTCCACAATTAATACAATCATGGCGGCGTGTGTTTGGTGCATTGGCATCCTATACAATTGTGGTAGTGTCCTCTACAATTGTAGGTACTTCTCTACAAATGTTATAAACAAATATATGTGCTAGAATTTTTGTATGGGACATAATGACACCTTAGACATGTTTGAAGATTTACTTGAACTAATTCCTAAATTGTATTTAACAATATTCATGTTGGATATCTTTGGAAGTTTTAAAAGTGAGCCTTGGGTGAAAAACTGGGTGTGTGTAGTATGATGTTGGAGGTTTTGTTACGGAAGTGCTTGTTTTGTGTGGTTGGTGTTGCTTATTTATTGTGCTTGTTTTTTTCTAATATGCTTCCTAAATTCATTTCCATTCAACCCCTTTTTATTAAGTTTAAATTTGGTTTTTAGTCACGTTTGGGAGTTAGATAAAGTTTGCATGTTGAGTGAGTTGGAAAAGTAGTTCAGATAGGATTTTTTTTAACATTGGGATGTGATCATGTATGTCCCATCCATAAGATAGGACCACAAGTGTAGTAGCCTTTTCGACAACAAAAGGTGGAAATTGAAGTAGAATCAAATGCTTAGGTGTGAAAAGAGTTATTTATGATATATGGTGTGGATTTAGGGATATTCATTATGCCTAACTATTAAAAGAAAATATAATATTTTTAAATATGAGAGCTATAAGTGTGATGTAATCACAAATGAAGGGTTTGATGAAATACTATATATCCATGCATCATAATGTAGTCATATACTCAATGATTTTTTCAAAATAAATACACAAAGAAATTTTAGAAAATGACACCTCATTCATGAAATCATTACATCAATTTTAAGGTTTGATAACCATACCCGCTCAACATTACAATCACATTATAAATGACTCAAATATAATAGATCTCACCACTAGCTACCAACTTCATAAACACCTTGTCCTTAAATCATACATCAAATTAAGACCCATTATATGCAACATGAGAACTATCACTAGTCTTTTTTCCCAATTTTCCTCCTGTTGCAATGGACTTGTTGGTGATTTAAGTTGTAGGTCCCAAATACCTAAGGTTGGAGGATCTCCCAAACACAAGGGATGTTAAACCTAGGAAGAAAATCATAGAACCTATATTTAGGTTATGCAACTAAGGACTAATTATTGAGGTGGGTAAAAACTTCTTCACTTTTGGTTATGTAAGACCAAGGGGGTTTCTCTAAGGTGCTAAGTTATATGATATCATCAAGACTAAAAATTTATCTTGATATAAACCATACCTATTACATAATATACCCATATTTTGGTTGTCACAAAATATTTATATGTTGGTTTGGACAAATGATATTATGCACGTGTATAGAAAAAGAGGCTCACTAGGTAAAATGCTTAAAATTTGAATAGGAAAACCCCTATTTGTTGTTGTGCACTTATACATGGAAGAAAAGAAGAATAAAATTATACTAGAAAATTATTATATAATGTTTTAGGGTGTGCAAGTGATGGAATGGGGAACAAAATATGGACCAATGCTTATATCTAGTGGGTACCAAGTATTAGATTTATAGAAAACATGTAACATCGAAAACCAATTGGGATACCTTAATCAAGATACACTTAGGGACTATATTTACTCAAATGCACACATAAACTAGGTTCTACATGTCATATAAAGATCACGAATAAATAATAAAAAATATAGAACTTTATATGAGTCCACTTAATAACAAGTAATAAATCCATATATTTCTTTACTGGTATTAAAAATAAACTTTGCAAAAAATTTAGAATAATTTAACAACCTTCTAGTTGATCAACTAATTAAAACCCACTAAGACAATACATAGAAAACTCTCAGAGACACTCAAACAATGTTATATGTACAAGTTATACTCATTCTTCAAAGCTACGATGATTCTATTGCATATTTTGAACAAGCCCATATCATTAGAATTTTAAAATCACACTACCCAAAACTAGAAAAGGGAAACCCTAAGACTTCCTACAATATCTTCTTGTTGGCTTTGTAATTGCTCAATTTTGTAATTTTTCATTCTTTCAAATGGAATCCTCTTGAATCTTTATTCCTTTTAGGAGATATGCCAAGATTCACAATAAATGCATAGACCCAAAAAAATAATTGCAAAGGATGCCCATTCCTATCAAGCACTGTTTTTCTTAGCTTGTGCAATAAATCAAACTATAAATCCACCTAGACACACTAAAAAATTAGGTGGGAATATTTTTCCTCAATTCATAAGTATTTGTGTCATTAATGTCACCACTAGCTCTAGATTGTAGGTTGAGAAAGATCTTGCAAATTTTTTGGAACAATGGTTGAGATTTGAACCTGTTGAATTAAAAATATAGTCATTATTATCCCTTTTTTGTATTGTTGGAAATGTGTAAATTATTTCCCATTTTGGTGAATAATCATTTTTAGGTGGAAAAATATGGTATGGAAGGTCATCACATCAAATCAAGTCATTAATGACATTCTATATGTGCAAGGGGTAGGTTATTTTGAATAGTAAAAAGCATAAGCATTTTAGAATTTAGAGTTTAGGAATAACACATGCCTTGTGCCTTTGGTCAAGGCATCAAGATCAGGGTGAACAAGAACTCATACCATTAAGGTATGCAACATAGGGGAAGTTTAGACAATCAACTTTGAAAAGATAAGAGATTGTTAGAATGTTGGGGATTGGGAATTAGGCATACCTTATATGACAAGTGCTTGAGGAGAGGGAAGGTCTAAAGTCAAACTTTGACAAAGGTGGTAGAGAAGGAATGAGATGAAGGAAAAGTATGACAAATATACATAGAAAAAATTTTAAGGGTTGAGAATTGAGATGACATGGAAAGGATACCTAGGAAAAAGGAATCCTAAAAATCCAGCTGTAATAAGATACTTAGTGAAAAAAATTTAAGTTGAGATTCAAGAATCAAGGGAGGTCCAATTGAGACACCTAAGTAAGGTATGGTTTGAAATCCTATTATGAAAGATAAATAAATTTCTAATTGCAAAGGACTAGGAGGTCATGGTTGAGTAGAAAGGTATGCTAAAAAGGGAAAGTTTGATGAGCCGATAAGTACAAGAGGAAAAGGTGGGGATGGGTGGAGTAACATACCAAGATAGACAACCCTAAAATCTGAAACTTTGACAACTTGTATAGACTTATGAATGACCCAAACAAACCTAATATTTAGACCTTTTGGATTTACTTTGCAACCTTGGACACATAGTGAGTACATAAGGGATGTCACAATACAACATTTAGGAAAAAATTGACTCATGGAAAATCCGCTTTGACTATCTCAAATTAATTATTAAATATGGGCTAACACAAATCTACATGCACAATATACGAGAAAAATAGAAAAAAAGACATAACATAATAGGGTGCCAACATTGGCTCTTGTTGGGGACTCGTGTCTCTTGAAAGTATAATGAGTATCCATATCTCTAAAATCAAACCAAAATATATGCAAAAGAGGAACTAAGACAAGCAAACTTAATCATGATCAAACAAGGATCATTATTATGCAAAGACACATATGGCACTCCATTGATAGGATAAAATAAAAATAATAGAAAAAGAAAAATAATATATAAAGGCTCAAAAATAATTCTCCTTAAGAGAAATAGTGCTTAAGGTGCTAACTATGAACTAGAACCTCTTGAAATCTTTATCCAAAATCTTGAGATAAAAAGTGCCTTGACCATGTTCCTTATCAACTTGGTAGGCCGTAACCCATAGGGAATTGAATTTCCCATACTTTCCCTTGTCTTATGACCTAGAATTTCCTATAAGGGCAAGATCCTCAACATAGACATCCCTCTTGAAAACCTTATCAAAAAGTTATTTCATTTTTTAGCATCTTAAAAAGCTAAAATTTGACATTATCTCCAATAATCTTTGGATTCTCCATACTTTTGATTAGAACATTAGCACTATTTTTTTAGGGTTATATTTCTTCTTTAAGGTTGCATTTGGCATATACATCTTCTTTCTAGGTGCTAATTTTCTTGTAGTCCTATTTGCACTTTGTTATATATTGTTATCCTTTTATTTTCCTTCACTTATTTTTGCAACTAACACATCTAGAATAACAACACTTCTAACTTTACTCTTGGCACCTACTTGCCTATTTCTTAGCTGGTAATCACTTTGAACTTGTAGGATAGCTACTTTGGTGAGAGCCTCAATATCTTCATAGGAAGATTTTTCTCTTTTTTACTTTTGCTACATTAATTCCTTAAGTTGATTAAAATATCTACTTGGTAGCTCATATTGAGCATGGTCCCTATCATGATCATATTGAAATAATTATTATTATTCATATGCTACTTACTCAACATTATCATTTTCATAGTACTCAAGTGTATTGTCCTTTTCTTGTAATTCTTTCTCTTCTACAAGTGTTGTAGCAACAACACACATTGATGGATCATGAGAAAAGTATGACATCTCACACTATAATGAGTCTTCTTAAATATTCCCACAATCCTTCCTTAAGGGATCGAGGGTCTCTCTCTCTTGGTATCCTTGGTGTGCATGTATTTTCATTATGTCCAATATTTTTAGACCATTCATTTAATTGTATGGCCTATTGTGTAGTGTTTGACCTTCATTGAAATGAGTAGCAACATTATTATAAGTTCACTCCTTTTCATTTCTTGCAACCCTATAAGAGAGATCCTTCATTTCACCCATTAATTTATCAAATTTTTTACACTATACTAAGGGGCTTACTTGAAGTTGTTGCACCTGGCTCTTGAAGTTTTACATTAACTTTTTTAATTCTTTTACCAAATTCTATCATGTTACTCTCTATATTTCTAGCCATGGCATAAGCTTCCCTAAATGTTTGAGGGTTCTTATCTCACAAGAAATAACCCAATTTTGCATCAAATACTCCATAGTATAAAATAAGGCACATAGATTCATTTGGCCTCATGTGTGGAGGAAATTTTTCTCATTGTCATCAAAAATCTATTGTTGAAATAAAAACTACTCCATTCACCCCTTTATGTTTGTTAGCTCATGAATTACAAATTTTGAATCCACTCTTTCTTCATGCTATAGTCTAAAGACCCTCGTAAAATCATTCCATGAGTTTATGTTGTTATATAGAAGGCTCATATACCAATCTTTTACATTGTCCTCTAGTGACTAAATAAATAGTTTTATTACATGACATATTCATCTTCTATCTCATATTCATTTTTAATATTAATGAAAAACCTTAAGTGGTCCTCACGAATGATAACATTATTGCCATATAATTTTGTCACTTTTCCTCCAATCTCATTTATAATTGGATTAAGGTATCTTGAAATACCATAAAACTTAGGTTGTTTATATCTTTATAATCCCAATGGCTATCCTACTAGAGGAAACCTCTAAGCACATATTTGGGGGTTAACTCATATGTTTTATCTTTTATACCATATTGTTTCTAATGGTAGTTTTGATTTGGTTACGCATTATGTTTATGCTAATTTGGAACATTGTGTGAATTGTTATAATTACTATTTTGCTACTAAGAAATATTTTGTTTTGATTTATTTGTTGGGCCTATTGATTTATTTTGTAAGGATGCATTTGGCATATACAACTTCTTTCTAAGTGCTAATTTTCTTGTAGTCCTAAATTTGCACTTTGTTCTACATTATTATCCTTTTATTTTTCCTTTGCCTATTTTTGTAGATGACACATCTAGAACAACACGTCTAGATTGACCTTTGACACCTACTTTCCTATTTATTAGTTGGAAATCACTTTGAATTTTTAGGATAGATACTTCGATTAGAACCTTGATAACTTCATTAGAAGGTTTTTCTCTTTTGTACTATTGTTACATCAATTCCTTAAGTTGACTAAAATATTTGCTTGGTAGCTCATATTGAGTATGATATCTATCATGATCATATTGAAAGAATTCCTCTTCTTCATATGTATCTAACTAGTCCACATTATCATCTTCACAGTACTCAAGTGTACCATCCTCTTCTTGGAATTATTTTTTTGAACTATAAGTGTTGTAGCAACAACACACATTGATGGATCACGAGGCAAGTAACACATCTCACACTAGAATGAATCTTCTTGAAAATTCACATGATTCTTCCTCAAGGGATCAAGGGTGTCTCTCTCTTGTTATCCTTAGTGTGCATGTCTTGGTTCTATTTTCTTGTCATTATGTCCAAGATTTTTAGGTTTTTCATTTAATTGTATGGCCTAGTATGTAGTCTTTGACCTTCATTTAAATTATTATAAAAATTATTATAAGCTAACCCATTTTCATTTCTTGTAACCCTACAAAAGAGATCCTTCATTTCCCTTATTAATTTGTCAAGTTTGTCCTTAGTAGTGAGGGGCTTACTTGAAGTTGTTGTACTTGGTTTTTGAATTTTTAAACATCAAATATTTTAATTCTCTTACCAAATTCTCTCAATTTTCTCTCTATATGATTTGAATTTAGTTACAAATTTATATAACAATACCTAGTGTGAATGAGAACCTGTGGTATTGTAAATGCTAGACAATATGGAAAAACTCGTGAATTAAGAGCTGCAAGCCTTCAAAGTCACACTTTTATTCAAACTAAAATAAAATATACAATATGGGGCATATCAATAGTCACCACAGCTATAGGAATTTCAAATGAACAATTTGCTATGAGAAAATAACAAATAAATCCATTTTTTAAAAAAAATATGTGAATTTATGTACCCCAACTTGACAAGGTCATAAAGTTTTCAACCTATTGGTCAAATTGAGGACTTCTCTACCTCATTGAAAAGGTCTCAAGGAGATCTAATTTTAGTCCCCTAAAGCCAATGCATTCAACTATTCAATTTAAAGGACTGACAATAGTTTTGGCCCCAAATTCTACTTCAAAGAGCTCCAAAAATATATATATATATATTTTTAGACTGCAGGAATCGGGTAGCACGACCCCCTATAAACTGCAGTGCGCCTGGTAAACTTTTTAACGTGACCGGCGGCGCTGGCGCGACACGCCCTCCGGTACCACGGGACGGGGGAGACTAGAACTCGTGACCAGCAGAGCCGCAACGGAATTACTTAGCCAACCGAGCTAGGGCCCCCGCCCAAACTCCAAAAATATATTTTAGTAAAACATAGAAAATATTAAAAAATTCAATATTCAATATTTTCTATATTTTATTATGCAAACATCTCCAGAGTTCTCTAGATCACTATATTTCTAGTCATGGCATAATATTCCATTAATGTTTGAGGGTTCTTATATCACAAGCAATAACTAAATTTGGCATCAAAATCTCCACAATATAAAATAAGATACATAGATTCATTTGGCCTCATGTGTGGAGGAAATTTTCTCATTATCATAAATCTATTGTTGGAATAAAAAACTACTCCGTTCAACCCTTTATTTATGGCCGTTAGCTCATGAATTACAAATTTTGGATCCACTCTTCATACTATAGTCTAAAGACCCTCATAAACTCATCCCATGAGTTTATGTTGCAATATATAAGGCTCATGTACCACTATTTTGTACTCTCCTCAAGTGATTGCATAAATATTTTCATTAGGATATCTTCATCTCCTATATCTCATATTCATTTTTCATATTGATGAAACACATTAAGTGGTCCTCACCAATGACAACATTATTGCCCTCAAATTTTGGCACTTTTTGTCTAATCTCGTTTAGAATTGTATTAAGGTACCTTGGAATACCATAAAACTAAAATTGATTATATCTTTCTAATCCCAATGGTTGTCTTACTAGAGAAAACATCTAAGCATGTATTTTGGGGTTAACTCCTATGCTTTATCTTACAACTTATTGTTGCTAATAGTAGTGTTGATTTGGTTGCACATTATGTGCATGGCAATTTGGAACATTATGGGCATTGTTCTAAATTATATTTTTCTATTGAGAAATATTTTAGTTTTGATTCAATTTTTGGGACTATTGAGCAAGTTGAGATTGTTGTAACTCAATCCTAGCTTCTATTTCACGTTGTCTTTATCTATGCTTATTTATTAGGGTTTAGGGTTTGCTCATTTTCCATCTGAGTAGCTTGGAATCAACATCTTAGGAAAGAGTTTTTGCATCTTGTTTAGTTTCATGAGATGAGGTAGGAGAGTTGTGAGGTATAATTCCCCTTTGATTTATTATATGTGAAGGTAGAGGTAAATTCATATTTATCCATTCAGTATACAATTCTTGGGGCGTGACTCTATTTCTTATAGTAACATTTGTTTCACTCTCATGAATATTATAATTGTTTTTAAGAGTTATCCTACAAGTTATAACATTGTTGTTAGCCTAGTAATCTATGGTGTATTGATATTGTTCCCTTAATGATCCTCCACTACTTGATGTACCTACTAATTTAATACTTTGGGAGACATGTTCAGCTAACATACCTAGTTTTTTAACTCCCCATTTAGCCTATCACCTCATTACTTTGGTTGAAATCACATCAAGATATCTTTGACTTATGGATCATTGTCCTTTCTCTATCTTTGACTTCTCTTTCTTGAAAATAATTTATGAGTGCTTCCTTGATAGAGTCACCAATCCTCAAATTAGGAGAACTAGATTTTTATAATAGATTTTTTTTTTTTGTAAATATCAACCAAGGGCTAGTTCTCCTAGTTGCACCATACTTGTTGATTAATTTAGCGTTTTGATTTGAATGTCGATTTAAAATGTTGCTAGAAATGCCACCAATTTATTGGTGTAAGTTGACTAGGGATAACTTTAAGAAACCCCCTTAGGTTCAAAGGTATAAAAAATTGGCAAATCTTGTAATATTCTCAAAAAAATATTAATTTTATTCACAATTTTATTTTATTTTTCGAGAAAAAGACATAAATTCAATTGACGAATATTTTGTAACCATGAGAAGTTTGTCAAAAATCTTGATGAATTAGACTTTTATTGAAACAAATAAAATATTTTCATTGGTGAATTAAACCTATTTTCAAACCAATAAAATATTTTCATTGGAGAATTAAACCTGTTTTCAAACCAACAAAATATTTTTCGTGGCGACCCATATTATGGAAAATGCACGTGCTTATGGAGATCCATCTTATGGAGCATACATGTACATAAGGTGAATACACATGATAATATATTCTAAGGTTCCAATATTTTATATGGACCCATTACAATATCTTTTGATGGTCCAAATATTTAATTTATATGCATATTTTTATTGCTACATAATTAGAGATAAATGCTCATATCACTAGAGATTAAATGACAAGCACCTTGTAATTAATTAGTCCATTAGCATATAAAAAGCATACTTACCCATATAGTAGGGCTTTACTTAGAATTTTCTTCAAATATAAATAATAGTATTATAAATTATTAAGGATACTTTAATTCAAATATTCTTGTAGTAATTTTGGAAATACAAGCAAGATCAAACTATACATCGTAGTAGTATTCTAATGTGTGTTTTTAATATTGGGCCATAATGATTTTCCAATATCTCAAGAATCACCTAAAAATAAAAAATGTGTATATGCTAGAAATCTATTCAAGAACCGAATTGTTACAATAGAAATTTTCTATATTTTTGGGAGAAAAATATTGAATAGAATGGTAAGAAAATAAGCAATGGGAACCCATTAGTGTACACCATTGAGAAGTTAAAAATTTGTAGACAAATATTTCGTAGTTTTTCATTTAATGAACTGAAAACTATTAATGTTTTACATATTATTTGCACCTCAATGTTTGTTTAAAACTAAATTCTTGATGGTACATCAAATATTTACAATTTTTTTTGTTTTTACATTTTTAAACAAAATGAATAATTTTTAAAAAATCACATTTCTTAGACAAATAGAAAAAAAAACCATACTACTTCAGAAATAGATCCTACGCATAAAGTTACTTCAAAGAAAAAGACTCCCATTTCTATTGATATACCTACCAATTACATTCTAAAAACAAGTGATCTGAAAGAGCTGGAGTCCCTGCAAGGGAGAAAAATATTTGTGTTTATTATTTGAGACTGTTATGGTAATTGTGTTAGTAGTTATTTCTAAAATGGTGAGTAGTTGTTAGGGTGGTTTGGTAGACTACATACTACTATGATGTCGTATGTGTCGATATTTAACGATATCCATGTATGATGGTTTGAATCCAAAGTTATCACTTGCAAATCATGGTGTCAAACTTATCATCATTGCTGAATTGCTAGAATATGGCATACACAAGTATATACATATAGACAAATATAGTTAAATACATAGGTAGATGTTTATATATTCTGAAGACATTTATATATATATATACATGCATATATATAGATACGTTTATATTTAGATACATATATAGACATATATATACATGTACAGATACATAGATGGAAATATATAGAGATCTTTACATGTTACAAAGAAATGACATTGGTTGATTTTAAACAAATAGATCAGACTAGAGAAATTGCATGGAAGGTAATTGGACATATTAATGGGAATATAAACTATTACATAGTATAGTGTAAGGTGGGGGTATAAAGAAGAAGCTCATTATGAGTTTGTTCAAAACATAGGGGAAGGGACAAATGTTAATTTTGTTGTTGTAAACTTAGACTATCCATATTTCATTTAGTATGTCTTGGATGATTTTTAATTTTTTTTGTATGTTTTATGTCTTTATTAGCCATGTTTAAGCTTGTAAATGACAAAGAATTTATGAGCTATAAACATTTGAAGATATGGCGATTATTTATCCTTTGAAGTAGTTGGGAGAGTTAAAACTTCCATGGTTTTTTATTCCCATTGCACTGTGCATGATATGTAAAGATGTGTACGAGGTATGAATTTGTTATGTAGGGTGTCAATCATAGCACCTGTACTTATATGTTTGCATATGTAGAGAATATATTTGTACATATATATATATATATATATATATATATATATATATATATGTATGTAGATACATATATAGATGAAGAAACATGAGACAATAGACAAATCAAGTAATAGGTAGTTGGGCATATCAATGACAAAAGAAAATATTTAGAAGATTTATTCAAGGAGCAAGGGAAGACACAACCTATTATAGGATGCACATGAAAACAAAAATGTCATAATCAGTTTGTCCATAGCATAAGCCATTGATCATATATAAGTTTTGTTAGTATAGATCTTGGCTATGTGTGTTTTCATTTGTCAAGCCTGATTGGTCAATTGAATTTGTATTTTCAATGTAGATGTCGAGTAGGGAGATGTCTGGGTTAGATGTATGATTCATTTTGTAAGCTCTATATCTTGATTAGCCATGCTTAATTATGTAGTTAATAAAAAATTAATATTAAATACATTTTTCTCCTCAAATTAAGCATAAACTATATAAATTTGACTGGCAAATTGTTCTAAACATTTGAAAAAATTATTTGCAAATTACTAATACTATTTTTTTTGGAAAATAGACACTAACTTTAATATATGCATGTTAAGAATAAATTAATGATTGCCTATTGGTTTTGAAAATAAGAGGTAGAAAACATTAATTAAGATTCTTTTTCACAATAGATTAGAAGTCAATACATTTTAGACCATAGTCAAAGACTCAGAAGGGCGAGGTGAGAGCATATGACAAATTCATACTCCTATATATAATTAGATTAAGTAAACCTAATTATTATTCCATTCATATTCAAATTTATTTCTTACCACAATAATAATTGGATCAATTAGTATAACAAATAAATGCTTACATTTTTAACTATTCAATTAAAGTTTGAATGTCAATCAAATTTTTTTTGCCAACGAAACACTGAAAGTTTAATATAGAAATTCCAATTCCAATAGATAATGGCCTTCTTCACAATAGGACTCATGAACCCAAAATTATTGACATAAAACGACAAATGGGTGTGTAAGTGATTAGGAGGGTATCCGCCATTTTCGAAGGCAAGTGCAAGTAATCGAGAAAATGCAAAAGAAGATTTAAACAATTCTTATGGCAGAAGGGAAAAATTAGTGAAAATTTTAGATGACAATTCTTTGAATAAGTATCATCCATGCATGACGCAAGGGACACTAAAACTTTGTGACTTCAAAGCAATGAAAATTAGAAAAATAGAATCTTAACAAAAGAAATGAGAGAAAAGGAAAACCCAAGTACAGACCACCAATTTGCTTAATGAAGGAAAAAAATGGTTCAAGAAACTTCTTAAATGTCCAAGTAAAATCACATACTGAAGTTTTACCCACTGATCTGTATAGAAGAGGGGTAATGGAGATTTGAACCGGTGATCCTGCAGAGGGAGGAGTATATAGAGGTCGAATAAATTTCCTCTAAAATCGCCACAAGCCCAAAAACAAACCATTGCAGTGCCATCTATTTGTTGTGTAAACTTGAAATTTGAAAAGGAATTCAGAAATAATAGTTTGCTATAGAATTAAACTTCACACCATAAGCCATGATGATGTTTGCATTACAATCTTCTCACAATTAAATGAAAAGTTTGCAAATGTACTGCTTTAAACGTCATTCGTCCTTAGGAAGAGTGCATGCGTATATGAAAATATTTACAATTTAATAAAATTAGAAATAGTTTTCTGGATTAAAATTCAAGCTATTAGGGTTATTTATTTTCAACTTGTAATTAATCAATGCTTCTTTTGAATTTGAAAGTATGAATGTCACATCTAATCTATTTTAGATATTGTTTTTTTAGTAATGCCAATGCTTTGGAAGGGAAAATAAATTTTTGCTTAAAATAATTAATTTTGTAGAATTTTGTAACTTAACTATTATATTTATATTTGGAATGCTAATACTAAATTCTTGAATGTTGCATTTGTAAAATAAATTAACCTAACTATTGTAAACACAATAGGTTTTTTTTTACAAATATATTAGTTTGTAAATATAATATAATTTTTTTTAATTAATTCTCCATATTTTAAAAATAAAGTAAATTAAATGTACTAAGGAATTTCAAACATTTGGAAATTCACTGTTGCAAATATAATTTAGCTAATATCAAATTATGTGTAAAAAATGCTTGAAAAGTAAATATAAATTTTGGTAATCATAATTTTTGTTTTAAAAAAATTTAAAGTATTCTTATAGAACTCTTTGGAATGCTTCATTTCACAGTCTCACTATAGTAAACATATTTTTTTTCATTTCAAGGTCGGGACATTTTCAAATTACTTAGACTTTATTTTCATTTTCATTTAATAAATTCAAGTGCACTTGCTTTGCATGTGCGGGAGGGAAATATTAATACCATTCTAAATCATGAGCAATACATTATCATGTCAATTTTTTATGAAGACATAAAGAAAAATTCCTAAAGAAATAAATAAGATAAATGATAAATGAGTATAGTAGAATGCGATGGTGGACTGAGTCACCACGAAAAGTCCATGCCAAAAGACGAGTATATCAACAAACCCATGAAATATTTCCAATGACAAAGCTCCTTACAATTATTATTATTAAAACAAATCAATAGATTAGGAAAAGCTAGAGAAAAATACCACTGGCCGGAATGAAAATGAAGTCAAATAAAGTTTGTATGAACACAAAGTATTTGTATCAAAATTAGTATAAATGTGCTCGACTAAGTAGCATGTATAAGAAATATGATATTTGATAGATTACAATGAATAATGTAATGTATAATTTATGGGAACCCAAATAGTTTTATGTACATAGAATCAGTCGACTTGATGTATGTAGAAATGGTAATTTCATTGTAAATATAGTTGCATGGATATCAACCACCACCAACTGAACCTACTTATCAAATTTCATTGGTATAGGTAACTACACAAAGAGATTAAAAGTAGCAATTAGGTTATAGAGGTAATTGTTGGAAGCATAAAACATGTAAATATTAGAGAAATAAATTGTTTAAAATAGAAAAGAGTCAAAGTGGGTAAATTGTTAGAAATATGCTTTTGAATGTTTCTGAGGGGTAAGCAAGAAGAGGAGCTTGATACCTAATTGCATAGTTGGGGAATGTGCATGAGTCCATCAGATGCTTTGTTAGTTGTTAGTGGCAAAGAAGGAAACATTGATGAATTATGGTGTTTAGTCTATGACTCAAGAGGAGACAGTGAGTCATAAAGGCTATGAAAGAGGGAAAACAAAAGAAAAAGTAGAGCACAATAGTGTCAATTATGTTAAAACTTACAAATGACTTGTTTCTTATTTTCATCATGATAGAAATCATCCCTGCTAGGAGACACAGTTTTCATGTTGATCAATTTTCACGAGCAAATGAATAAAAAATGCAAAAAATGAGTATGAACAAGGTATGGGAACTTATGAATCACTTGTTTGTGGCTTCGAACATGATATGTATAAACCTTTTAAGAAGACATGGATTTTGTAGAGATATGAAGCTACAATCAGGTCTTTCTTTCTTTCGATGGTGGTAGACATAGATCACGTCAAGAGACAAAGATGTTTGCCTCATCAAACAATCCGAGCAAGTGAATAAACAAAACCCAAATGACAATGCAAGATTTTTTTCCAAGTTAGCATGTTCTAAGAGCCAACAGAAGGAAATGGATAAACACTGCAAGTCATTGAAGTTTATAGCATAAGCCAATAACGAGAGTTGCATTATAGTCTATTGACATTAATTAAAATTGACACATTATATATGCATAAGTCTATTATTAGAATTCAATGCATGTAGAGTAAGAGCAAATGTGAGAGGACAACAATATCAAAAAAGAATAGAAGCCATGGAACATTTCCAATATTAACAAGTACATTCCATTGTAGCATAATTATTTTGTGATATATTTAATACTTATGATAGCGAATCTATCTATTGGAAATATTTAATAAGTGTTTTCATTTTTTGGTATGTCCTCACACTTACTCTAACTATGGATACATGGCATTTAAAGCGTTAGATTTGCATTTACTATTTGCAAGTTCGTACACTAAGATGCAGTTCTTATCTGCCTTGTTTGTTCATTTGCTCATATTGTTTGATGAGGTAGAGATTTGTGTTTGTTGAGAGACTTTATTTCTACCATGTTGAAAGCAACAAAGGTTACATTTGTAAGCTCCTATATCTTTTACACTTATTTTGGAATTGTTGACTAAACAGGTTAGATTTTTTGATGATAGTGAAATCACTACCATTTTAAAAAGGTTTATGTCTGGCCTTCTGGTATTGAAGAATGAAGCATTTGTAAGTTGCTACATCATTTCCAATGCCATGCCATTTTCTTTTTGAATCTTTGATTTTTATGAGTCAATGCTTATTGTTTAGTGTTTGTGAGTGGATTTAGGCTTGTTATCTACTGTAATGGAAGTGAGAAAGGTGGCGTTTGTAAGTTACTCTATCTATTATGCTTTGATTTTTTCATTTGTTAGCTGCTTTGCTTAGAATGTCTGATGAGGATGAAATCAATGCCTTTGAGAGGGTCTATGTGTGCGATTTTGGAATTGAAAAAACAAAGCCTTAGTGAGTTCCTATATATACATTGACATTAATGAGAGTTGCATGATCTTGCAAGATTGAGGCGATAAAATACAAATGTTTTGCTCAAGCCACCACACATCCCCACAAAGAGTCCATGGCAAAACATGACTATATTATGTTTTGTTTTTTCATTTGTCTACTGCTCAATGCAAATGTATACAAAACTACAAAATGATGCTGTAGAAGACATATGAGCTTATAAACGCCTTGTTTTTTGCTCCCAATATAATAGACATAGACCGTATCAACATATATAGGCTTAATCATTTTACACCTAGTAATTTTCCAGTTACTTGAACACAATTTTGATAATTGCCAAATAAATTCAAGTGCAACCGCATAGCATGCATGCCAAGGAAATATTACTTCCATTCTTAATCACTGCAAGCATATTATCATACTAAGTTGTTCATAGTTTTTGGAATATGAAAACGAGGCGCTGGTAAGTTCCTATCTCTTTTACAATGTCATTTTATAGTTTTTTTCATCTCTACATTTAATGGTTAATTTGTACTGTGTGCACTCATGCATTGCAATTGCACTTGAATTTATTAAACAACAATGAAAATCAGATCCAAGTAATTGGAAAATATGTCAATATAAAATCATTGTATCCATGTGGTGTTTGCAGTTTGTGTGTAAATGTCTATTTTCGCTATTCTTTATGGGTTAGTGTCTATTGCCAACTTAAATACTTAATTGCACTTCAATTTATTCGATCAAGATCAAAATAGTTTATAATTTAAATAGTTCCTGGTTTTGAAGTTATAATTCTATTGAGCAAAGTATTATTTTTGTTGGAGAAACAATAGCCAGAAACTCATAAAATGCAAATATGCCAAAAAGTATAGAATGATAGTGTAAACGATAGAGGAACTTACAGGCAGGTTGTTATTTGGTTCAAGTACAATGGACATAAACCCTACAAGCAGACAAAGATTTTACTTTTATTAAATATTGTAAGTAGATGAATAAGTAATGCAAAAAATAATAGTGTAATAGATATAACAACTTACAAATGCTTGGTCTATTGCTTAGACTATGAAAGCCATAAGTTTACTCAAGAGACACCTATCATGTTGTCCCGTAACAATTAAAGCAAGTGAATGAACAATGTAAACCATCCTTTGCTCTACAGGCTACAAACTTAACACTACAAGCCATTAATTATGCTTAGACCTCGTGACGGTCGTAGTGAGGCAATGATAGAGACCGTTGAGTATAGAAAATCACAAATAGTAGACATTAATCCCTACTTACAACTATTTTGTTACTGTCTATTAGTATGACATATATAAATTCTAGTCACGAGGAAAGTTTAAAGTTGCATGAAAGACCTTGGTGGAGCAAATAAACAATGCAAAAGCTATTTTCTCATAGTTCATAAAATTGGCATAAATGGGCTCGGTGCCTAAGACTTCATTTTCATGAAAGAATTAAGACAAGAGGATAAATAAACAATGGAAATGAAAAAAAGCATGTATATATATTGTGTTATTGAGATTTTACATGGGAGCAGAAAAACATAATACAAAGACATGAGCAGAGCAACAACATTGAACATAGATGAACTTACAGATGCATCAACCCTCTCTTCTAAAGTAGTGCACATAGGCCTTGTCCAAAGCCATGGATTTTGCTTGTGTCAGAAAATGTCAGCAAGTGAAACAACATAGCCAAAAATGACAGTGTAAAACATATAAAAACTTACAAAGGCCTATTTTTTTCTCTCCACTATCATAGAAAAAAAGCATTTGAATAGTGGTAGATTTTGCCAATGTCAAATTATCTCTCTATTTTTGCAATATCGTCACTCGCTATTGATTTTTTTTGGTCTTCTTTTTGAATTTTCCTAATTCAAACATATTGGGCAATGCAAAAGATGTAGCAACTTACATTTTCCTCATGGTTCATTTGCAATACTGTAGGCATAAAACCCTATTAACAGAAACAAATTTCATTAGCCTCAAACAATATGAAGAAATTAGTGCACAGGCAAAGGAAATGACAGTGTAATTGACATTGGAACCACATGTCTTGTTCTTTGCACCGAACCCAATCTGAGCAAATGGAGGGAAAATAGAAACAATTTTGGCATAAAAAATTTAAGAGTTCATAGTAGAAGCCATTAGTAAATTGAAAGTGCATATAAATAGAAGAAATGATAATTAATAGATTTCAGTGTCGACAAACAGGGTGAACAATTGAGTACAAAACACATGCAAATTTCAGTGTTGTAGGAGTAAAATCAAATGTAGATACAAAGAATGTAAGAATCAAGGCAAAGCAAATGACCACGAACAGGCCCTGAGAGGCACTGATCCTACAACAATCACTTAGTTGCATTTGAACAAGGGACACAAACAATGTTGTTCTGAATGGAGAGGAGAATTCTCATCATAAGCTAGTAATGAATTGCAAGAGCATATAAATTACAAAATAATGTTGACAAAGGTATAGGAAGATACACATGTCTTATTTTTTATCCATTATTAATCAATAAAATAAGGAATAAATAAACGTGCACCGTCCTTCAAGATAGAAAGCATGTTATATTGAACACAGATCAAATTTAGTTACCTTAACTCTTTAATATATTTGAAAAGCAAAGTGCTCAAATCCTATGTTGTGGCCATGATTTGTTCAAAACATCTCATAGTGGAAAAATTATCTTTGCTCTCTCTAACTTTATCTTGCAACTCATACTACAGTGGCACTTGGAAATGACTAGTACCAATGACACCAATTGGTCCAATAGAGAAATTGTCATTTGATTGGATGATTTGTGAAATGGTTGTGCCAGGAATCAATCAGTGTTCTTGACAAAATTTCTCAATGGGTTCAACAATGCTTCTAGTAGTGAAAGTATTTGAAAATTAGTGG
The DNA here is from genome assembly GCA_007258455.2 of Sequoia sempervirens. Lineage (NCBI taxonomy): Eukaryota > Viridiplantae > Streptophyta > Pinopsida > Cupressales > Cupressaceae > Sequoia > Sequoia sempervirens. Next base: position 113,723,785 of record VDFB02000363.1, on the reverse strand, counting down.
TAATAGGAGGTCCATAAACAACCGACACATTGCCTTCAAATGGTAAAGCTACTTGTATTTTGCATATATCGAAGATGGTCGATGGCTTTGCAGTTGTTGTTCTCAATCTGCACGTCACAACATGAAGAATGACTAAAACTAAATTTTTAATTATACATATAAAGAGTGAAATCTTATGCGAGACAAATAAAATAAGGTACTTTCCTTTTTTCATCTTGTTTGTCAATTGATTGGGTCATCTTCTATTTTGCAAGAGAATTAGTTTGTGTTTTCCAAATTTCTCTGCAAATATATGGAATGAGATATTTGTGTGTTACTTTTTGTAAAACTCTAAACATTTGTCTTTGCAATATTTGCATGAGATATAGTGACTTGATGTCTCCCACACACGATAAAGAAATGTAGACAAGCCCATGTCAATAAAAAACCCACTGTATACAACATGCTTTCAAAATCATAGTAAAATTGTTTACTTTAGCAAGACTGTTCAGACTCTTCCCATCCCAACGGTGAGCAAAAGCGTTAGTACTTAGCCTGAACTTTGCAAAAGTGTCATCAAATTCTAATTCATCACTCTCCTTTCCATTGTGAATTTTATTTCCAATTTCATTTGCAAAGAACGTCCCCAGCTTGTAGAGCTTGCTCAAAGCCATAAGTTTGTCACGTGTCGAGTAAAGCTTCAAATTTTTACTCAAGAAACAATTGGAAAACTTTGGTCTTGCCAAATACAATGTGTTGAAAAGCTTTTTGAAGTTATTCAAGGAAAAAGTTCTTGAGAGTATAATGTCCAGTTTTGAATTAACCCTTTTGCATAAACTCCATATCTTTGATCTTCTATTTCGAGTTTGATGACCTTCGTCAAGAATGTGTAGACATGCATTCTCTAAAAGCAGTTTTCTTCAGAGTAGCCAATCAAAGATATGGAATTCACGCAAAAGGCTTAATTGAAGATGGCACATTATACTCTCAGGAACTCTTTTCCACAATAACTTTAAAGAGATTTTCAATGCATTCTACCTGCTAAGGCCTAATTTTTTCAATTGTTTCTTGCATAAAAAAATGAAGCTTGGGAAAAAATTAAAAATAGTAAAGAGGGTGGTGAAGCAGAATTTGATAACACTATTGTAAAGTTCAAGTTAATCACTAATGCATTTGTTCATTGTTATGATAACAATTGCAAATAGGAAACCAAGTACTGATATGTATAATTGCATATATAAATGGAATATTTATTCAAATATGCCAACATCGACTTGGGAAAATGTCATTGCTCCATGCCATAGTAACAATATTGAGGTAGCTCCCATTGGGTACTCAGACCAATCATTGCACGGAGGTGGAGGCTGCGTTCATAAGTGTTTAGTATACCATCAACAAAGGTTACTCCAAACTTTGGGTGGAAGGTGACTCCATGAACATCATAATTTTTTTGCATGGCACTCATCCTTTGAGTTGGAATGTCGACCATCTTATGAAGGATACAATAATTATGTTGCAATATTATGATGAGACCCGCGTCTCTCACGTTTACCGAGAAGGAAACTCGTTGGCAGATTTTTTTGCCAACAAGGCTGTCAGCTTAAATGAATTTTGTTTGTGGGAGGAGGGACCGATTCTTCCCAAGAAAGCTAGGAGTTTATTAAGGAATGATGGCGTTGGATGAGGTGTTGTGGCATTTATGGTCTAGTACCTTCCTTTAGTTTGCACGCTTTGTGGGTAGTGTTCGGCTCTTTGGCCTTCAGTTGAGTTTTTTTTGCAAGGGTTCTGTGAGTTTTGTACTGGTTGCAATGGGTGGTGACAAGAGCTAAATTGAGCCAGACTCTTGTGGTGACATTCAGAGAAAGAAGAAACTTTGGAGTATTTTGAGCCATGGGAATTTCACTCCATTTTTTGGAGAGACTGCACGGGCATGACCCTGATGCCTTGGTACAATTTGTTTCTTTCTAGCATAATAGTAAGCTAAAGCTTAAAGGTTTGAAAGTGGAGGTTAATGAGGACGTAATTGCCACTATCACGGGGATGCAGACTATGGGTCATAAGTTTTTTAAGGATAAAAAAAGCAATGAAGAAGCAATGGTTCAATTTTTTAAAGATGGTGAGAGGAAACAATTAATCAAATTGGAGAGCTAGGGTTATGAGAGAACTTCCCTCAAGAAAATATGGGTGAGTGTTGCTAAGGTCTTGATGCGCTACGTGACCTTGGAAGGGAGGTTTAGGGCTATTCTCAGTTACCATTTTACATTCCTCAACCATTTTAGACATGGTTTGCTCATTTCATTTCCTTTTTTCCTGTTATCTTCTTTGGAGGTCTCGGTGTACGCACATATGAAGAATAGGAGGGCCCCCATCCTCCATGAAAGGCTTATCTTACTTATTATGCAGCACGTCAAGGCTCTTATCTTGGCTCCAGCCATCAAGGGCAAGGAAAAAGCTGTAAGTGATTTCTCTGGGTCATCGGGTTCAAAGTCCCCATCAAAGGAGGAGGAATGGAATGAGGATGAAGAGGATGCTTCTCCTGTGGTTGCGACTACATCTTCGAAGAAGAGGAAGGTGGCTGATGCTAAGTGTAACAGGTTGCCTAAGCGGTTGGCCCTTTCAGAGAGTGAGGACACAAAGGTGGGGTTGGGTGATTCTTCTCCCAAGTTTGCGGAGGTGGCTGTTGGTAAAGTTGTTGTTGGTGGTGGTTCGGAGGTGGGGACACATGGTAATGCTGAGGGGTTGGTTGATAAACCGAGGAGGCTGTCTAAACAAATTGCTAATTTAAAGAACAAGGCTTCTGAGGTTCTGACCAAGGACCCAAATGTGGCTGGTGAGGATAAGGTTTCTGGTGAAAAGACGGTGGCCATTGAGGATTCTCCCATGTAGGGCTTGCCCAAGGAGGAACATGATGAGGAAATTAGGGGTCTGGAAGAGGAGAATGCAGAGAACAAAAAAGCCAAACAGGGGCCTTTGAAGGTAAATCCTCTTTCTGAGGACTTTTCTTACCTTGACGATGATGCTACTTCCATGTTTGATTTACTGGATATGGCTAGGGATGGGGCCACTGGTACCTTTAAATTGGCTAAATGGACTCTTTAGGAGTTCAATAAAATTAATATTAAAATTAGAGGCTTAAAGGAGAATATGAAGAATGTTCTGAAGGGTTCTGTGTCAGACATTCTTATAGACAAATTGGTGGACCTTAAAGGTTCCTATCATGATTTTAAGTCTCTGTGTGATGAAAGATTGGCGACTTTGGAAGCCAAGGTTTTAGGCATTAATACAAACATCAAGAAGTTAATGTAGGTGTGCCATATCTCTATCAAGAACAGTGCAAACTCCCTGGAAGTCCTTTTCAGGAAAATAAGTGAGCTCAAGGAGGATCAATTTATTTCTCCGAGCTTATGGAGAAAGAGCATGTGGCTAAGGGCAAGGGAAAAAAAGATGCTAAGGATAACGAAAAAGGTCCTACTGGTAGAGGGCCGGCTAATTAGAAGAAATTTTTTGATGCTGAGAAGAAGGAGTTGCTGGACATGGTCAAAAGGCACAGGAATCAGCAAATTGACGTTGCCAATACTCTGGGTGGCCTGAATTAGTGTGTGGTCTTTTCTTTCTTGCTAGGAGTTAGTTTCTTTTAGGTTGTTTTGTTGTTGTGTGGCTAATGGGTGTTGTTGGTGGTATTTTTTCTTTCTTTTAGTTTAGCACCCGCCCGTTTGAGTTTTTTGGCTGTTGGGTTGCTGCTAGTGGTCTTTTGAAATTTTTTCTTGGCAACATTTTGTATTCTTAGTTGTAAAAGGGTTTCGGGTCCCTTCAAAACACATTTTCCCTTTAATCAAAACAATATAGAGGTGAACATAACAACAACTAAACAATTGCAAACAATGACACAAGGAAACAGACTCCACACATGAATATAATTGCAATTTAGTAGACCTTCCAAATTTAAAGAGAATAATTTTGTTGCAAGAAGAATAGGATGTAAATATATAAACTAGGGATAAAAAAAGAAATTGAACTTACAAATTTATGCCATAGCATGTTGGAAATTCGATCTTCTATGCTCTGACATATGGAAAAATGGTTTGAATCACAACTGCCACTTGAAAAAAACAAAGGACCTATCAACCTTAATAATAAATATCAAATCTGTGTAACCATGTATTCCAATTTCCAATGTTCAATACTAGCATCAACTATAGACCAAGCATGTCAAATACTGTGGATAATGCCAATTACCCATAGACACATGTGCAATGAAAAACATGTATATAGTAAAAAACATTGGAAAAGCACAAGCCTTTCACAAATAAGTGTGTGCTACAACTGCACTTCAATTTATTTCGTGAAAATGAAAATTAGGTCCAAGTAATTGGAAAATGCCTGGGTGTAAACTAATTAAGCATGTGTGTGTTGAAAGGGTTTATGTATATTGTATTGGGAATGAAAAATGAGGGGTTTGTAAGCTTGTATGTGTTTTACAGTGTTGTTTTGTAGTTCTGCACACTTTTGTATTCTATTAAGTAGTGCATTTGCATCTAGTATATGCAAGCTCTTATTTATTGTGAGTAGACTGAAATCCACCTGTCATTAGTGGCTTATGGTGTGAAGTTTTAAATTTTCCAACCAATGCAGTATTTGCATTATTTTTTCATTTGCTTAGATCCATGGAAAATCAGACATATCTTGAACAGATAGACATCCTTCAATGCCTATCACTCTCTCATGAACACACAATAGATTTGAATTATATATATAGATATAAATACATATATATACATAGGCATATATATGTATATACACACTTGATTATATGCAGAAATAGGTGTACATACATATATACATCTGCATATATATACATATATGCATACATGTATACATATGAGCATATATGAAGACATACATATATGGACATACTTAGACCTAATTTTCATTTTCGTTTAATGAATTCAAGTGCAGTGGCAATGACTGCATGCACGGGAAATATTACTTCCACTCTTGATCATGAACAATACATTATCATGTGAAGTCTTCATGAAGAAGAATGCATGCCAACACACAAGTATATCAACAAACTCATCAAGTATTTCCAATGGAAAAGCTCATTAGAGTAATTATTATTAAAAAAAATCAAGAGAGCGAGAAAAGCAGGAGGAAAATACCACTGAATTGAATGAAAATGAAGTCAAATGAACTTTGTATGAACACTTGTATTAATAAAATGTTCATATCAAACACATGATAAATATGCTCGACTAAGTAGCGTGTATTAGAAATATGATATTTGATAGATTACAATAAATAATGTAATGTATAATTTATGGGAATCTAAATAGTTTTATGTACATAGAATCTATCAACTTGATGTATGTAGAAATGATAATTTCATTGTGGTTATAGGTGCATGAATATCAATCGACACCAACTGAACCTCCCTATCAAACTTTACTGATATAAGTAACTGTATAGAGAGATTAAATATGGCAATTAGGCTATGCAAGTAATAGTTGAAAGCATAAAACATGTAAATATTAGAAAGAGAAATTGTTTAATATAGAAGAAAGTCAAAATGAGTAAATTATATAACTTATGTTCGCGGGAATATTTAGAAAAAGCAATTTTTTTTTTCTTGTTTTTGCAATTTTGTGATTGACGTATGTAATTTTCCTCATGGTTTTGGCATTTTCTAAATATTTTTAATAATAATAATTATTGTAGGGAGCTTTTCTATTGGAAATATTTCATGAGTTTATTTTTATAGTCATGTCTTACCATGGACTCTTCGTGGGGACGAGTGGTGTCTTGAGCAGTACATTTGCATTTACTATTTGTGTCTTCTCATTTATTGTGAGTAGGTTGGAGTGCAGCTGTCATTAGTGTGTTTTGGTGTGAAGATTTAACATTGTCGAGTGAATTTTTATCCACGTTGTTTGTTTGTTGGGTTAGGTTGTTTGATGAGGCTGAAGCTTGCGTCTGTTACAAGGGTTTTCATCTACTGTGTTAGAAGCAAGAAAGGTGGCCTTTGTAATTTTTTTTGTTTCCCTGCTAGTTTGCTCAGATTGCAAGTGAGAAAGGTGTCCTTTGTAAGTTCCTACATCTTTAACAACAGCTTAACACTTAGATTTATTGATGGGGAGTGCACTTGAGCCCAACAGATGCTTTGTTAGTTGTTGACAACAAAGAAGCAAACATTGATGAATTATGGCGTTAAGTCTGTAGTTGAAGAGGAGAGAGTGACTTGTAAAGGAAGTGAAAGAGGGAAGACAGAGGAAAAACTAGATTGCAATAGTATAAATAATGTTAAAACCTACAAATGACTTGTTTCTTGTTTCAAACATGATAGAAATAACTCCTGGTAGGAGACACAGTTTTGATATTGATTAGTTTTCCTCAACAAATGAAAGAACAAAGCAAAAGAATAATACTTACAAATCGCTTTTTCTTGGCTTTGATCACATTTTCAATTTTAATCAGTGAATGTTGATTTGTGGTAAATAGATTAAAGTCAAATTCCCATTAATGGATTTTGGTGTTAAGTTTAATGCATGTTAAGGGAAAAGGATCTTATCTATATATATATATATCCATACATACATATATGTATTTTTTTAATATGTATGTATGTGTGTACACATATGCATAGGAAGACATAGATATGTGCAAGTATATATATAGGTATGTATATGTACATATATATACACATATATATTTGTACATGTGTATATATATGAGTTTGTTGATATACTCGTGTCCTGACATAGGCTCTTGCTAGGGGCACGTGGCATCTCAAGCACTACATTTTGCATTTACTATTTGTGTCTACTCATTTATTCTGAGCAGGTTGAGGTGCAACCATCATTAGTGAATTATGGTGTGAAGTTTTAAATCTGTCGAGCAAAGTGGTATTTGTGTTGTTTGTTCATTTGCTCAGGCTTGATGCCAACTGTAGTTCAATCAATTAGATGAGAATGAGAATTTTTCCTATTGGAAATATAGTAGTGTGTTTGTCAGGCAAGTAAATCAGAGATAAAGGTTGATTCAATGCTCCAAATTCTTGCATAACCCGCTTACCCTCATACCTTTTGTTTGCAAACATTTTCAAGTGTTCGTTTGGTTATGTAGCCATACTAGTTGGGCTATGCATTGGAGAGGTTTCTTTTCACCAAAGCATTTTTAGTATTAAACCATGTTGCATACACTGATAATTTGTAAAGTATAACGATACATAGTTTAATACTTAAATGCTCTTCTGAAAGAAAAAAAGTCTCTTCAATGCTATAACCTTCACTGTCACTACAAATTTTTGTCCTGTAATATGTTAATGTTGTTGCCAACATTATGCACATTCCTATATTATGTATTTGATATCAAATGGATCCGTTTATTGGTCTATTAAATGGATATGTTTATGGTCCTCCTTATCAATACAATGTCCATGTTCGCAGTATAGTGCAATTGCTTGTTAATGTAAATTTTCCTAGTTATATTGAAACTTATTCAAGTTAATTATATATCCATGAAACAACAATAGTTAGTGAAACATGTCTAGCTGTTCAAGATATACATAATGAACTGTGCATGCCTTCATCCATGTGCAATATGCACATGTTGAAGAAATCATTGTCAAAATGTCTGGAAGATAAGATGAATTGTTAG